>CM055440.1:2584145-3784145 GCA_029228465.1 Salix viminalis | reverse complement strand
GTACGTGTTTTTCAGATTTATCTCCCTCTTATTTTTCTTGGCAACCAAATGGTGGATTAATTCTGAAATATGCTACTCATCAACATAAACATATATATATATATATATAAGGATTAAACGAAGAGGAAACCCTCAATATGGTCGACCACGAGAAATTCATCTTCTGATTTGCAAATAGATGAACAGGGATTACTTCTGCTTTCGTTTTCTTTAATTTCAATATCAATCTATAAATTCCTGCAAAATTATACCCGTGTCAAATATGTCACTCATTCACAAGCTATCACCATTTAGTTTTTTTATTTATAAAAATATTTACTTGCTTCCAATTCAAATGGATTACAAAAATAAAAAAAGTGTGATGAAAACACTAACATACCCTTTGACTTATTCTTCATTTTTTTACTTGAAGGATGCTGGAGTAATTTACTATTTTAAAAAAGAAAATTACAAAAAGCCCTCGTCACCCTTTTTTTTTTTTTTTGCATTTTAAAGGTATCTTTATAATTTAATTGTGAAAAAAAATAAACTTACTAAATTGTCCTTAATAAATTTTGTACCTCACTAGTAAGACAATGTTTTCTGGAGAGAAGGTAAAAAGAATAAAACAATTGTGCTAAGCAACATTGTTTTACTTTTACCTCATACTATACTTGAATCATTAGGCTCCTTTTAGCTTTAGAAAAGATTTTAATGATATTAATAATCATAATAATTCTTGTGATAATGATAACCACGATAAAAGCAATAATGACAGTGTCAATGATAATTATATCAATAATAATTAGAATATTATTTATTTATAATAATGATAGTAGTGGTGGCTATAAGAATATTGATGATAATTTTAATAATATTGATAACAATACCAATATTAGTAATCATAATAGTTATTGTGATAATGACGGCGATGATAAGAACAATAATAATGTTGTCAACGATAATAATATTAGTAATAATTCAACAATCATAATAATATCAGTAATAATTCAACAATTATAATAATAACAATGAGAATAATAATTAAAATTCAATGTTGTATTTGTTAAGAATTAAGTTTTGCAACTTCTCTATGTATAGTGTATTTCAAATCTAATATCCTCATTAATGATTTAATTTTTTTTTACTCAATGTTATCTTTAATTTTAAATTTCTTAAATTCAGAAATAAATAAAATACACACACACATATATTAAAATTATTATTTTTAGGGCAAAGGAACATTCACTTGAAATGAAGCAATTTCATCTATTAAAATAGAGTACCTAACCTTGCTAGGTGGACATGGGATTGATAGATTCCATTCAATTACCACAAACCTAATTTATTTATTTATTTTTATCCAATAATACCTCGACAATATTGTGAAGTTGCCCACATCACAACCTTAATTGTAGCGTGTGGTCAATGTATTGTTCTTGCTTGGCAACCAAGTTTGTCGGAATCTTAAAATCTTCTACTGTTTTCCAGCTTTCTTTTCACATTTTGGGCCCTTAATCGCCACTTTCATTGCCTTGTTATCACATCACAGCATCATAGACCACAAGAAAACAAGAAAATAGAAAAAGCCTTGGGAATAATAAGTTATGAATGACTCCCGAAAAACACTTATTATTTCCCTGCCGACTCATTTCTTTATCTATTTTTTTTTTTATCTTTTAATTCAATTCAAATTAATTATTTTTAAAATATTTTTGAAATGCAGTCGAAAAATATATTTCATTCCCCTTTTCTTCTTCTTCTTCTTCTTCTTCTTATTCCTGTCCCATGGCTACTTGAATAGGGAAAGTTTAAGAGAGGGCATGAAAAAGCCGGTGATGTTGGGAGGGGGCATCCAAAAGTTAAAAAGACAATGGAGATGTTTTATATATTGTGTTTAAAAAGTATTTTTGAAAAAACTAAAAAAATATTTTTATTTTAAATTAAAATATTTTTAATATTTTTAAATCATTTTAAAAACAATCTGTTATAATTTCGGTAATCAGTCACCTCCGGGTAACGCAAATCATATCACCTTTTTTTTATCAAGCAAAAACAATCCTGTGCTTCACGTTTTATTCTCTGCATCTGCAACCTCATTTACAAGCCAGTCAAGATTCGTAGCAAGCCATCTGCTTCCTTGACCACCACTCCACCCCTCAGCATCTTATGCAGGAAGCTGTGACCATTTTCCGGTCAAACAGCCTGACCGAATCCCGGCCAAGGAGGGTCCGGCGTCCCCACCAAAGACCAGCCATCAAACACCGACCTCTTCCTTTAACTGATAGCTAAAAGCTAACACTTTGCTTTCTATTTATATATTATATGATTAACAAGATCCATTAACCACCCTAACCCCATCAAACGTTCCCAGAATGGAGGGTTCGGGCTTTTAATTATGAAACAAGTGAACGAGTGTTTACCAAAGTCGTTAGTCAAAACCCAGAACTCAAAACGACGACATCTCCTATCTCCAGATCTGAAGCTACTCTGTCCGATGTCATTTCCAAATACAGAGTTGCTTTATCCCTTTGTTGGCAATCGGCATCCCACAGACAATAACCATTCTTGTACTCGAAAAGCTCGTGCAGTTCAGCACAGTATCCAAATAATTTAGTGTCCTGCCCCTGTCTCTCTTTAAAAATGGGTGCTAAATAAGCAATTTCAAGAAAAAACTTGAAAAGACTTAAAAAAAGGCTGGAAATCCAAGAAAAAAGGTGACAAAATCCTGAATGTTTTCGACAATTTTATATTTGCATGCATGGAAAGAGGAGGACAGTACTGTACAAAGTGTCTGGTCTATTTTCAAGATCTTTTCTTTTCTTTTCTTGATATAATAATAAGTGAAAAAGAGAGAAGCTTGTGCTCAAAGCAGACCTTCCTTCTATATATATCCTCTCTTTTTTCTTTTTCTTTTTTTTTTTATATTTAGCTCCTTTAATTTATTTTAGTTTTCATTCCAAAGTAAAGAAGCAAAGCATCATCTTGTAGGCTCTTATACACCATCACATTGTTCTTGCTTTCCCTTGTAGGTATCAACCTTTCCTTCCCTTGGAATTTAGATGCCTCTTTTGTGTATTCGTATTTTTAATACAAGTATGTATTTTATCTCTCTGGGCAAGAACCCATCTAAAGTTTGGAATCTCTGGTTTGTTTAAGGCTTCAATGAGGTCAAAATCAAAATGGGATTTAAGAATTTTTGAACTTCCCCAGTGGGACAAATCTTCTCTGGTTGTTGTGATGTCGATAGGTGTAGTCGGTTTACGGCATAGACAAAACTCTGCTGGCTTTCAAGTTCTTATGTGAACTCGAATACTTGTGTGTTTTGGATGTGGATTTTTGCATTTCAGCTAACCCTTCCACCGACTTAGTTTTCTCACTTTATATTCATAGAATTGTAGTCCCAAGTCCTGCGTTACAGATAACAACTCAAAGGTTTAATTTCACAGAACTGTTTTGTTATTCCATTAATTCAGTCATTCTTTTCCTTTACCCTTTTCATAACAAGTTTCTTTCTTTCTTTTTTCCCTCTCTGGAAATCATTCCAATAAGCTTTCTTTTTAATCAAATTTCCGTTTTTCAGCGTTCCAATCATTCTTTGGCTGATCACTTCATTCTCTATCTCATCTCGTTCTACTTACAAGAGTCCAAACTCAGTTTCATTCCATTCCTCCATAAGGGAGTTTAGAAAAGCAAAATCATCTTCTATATACAGTTATTGAACATTCAGACAAGTGCAGGTGACAGCATGAGTTCTATAACAGGATCATCCAAGGATACCTGGCAACCAGTCATGACTGCCAATACAACCGTTGCCAGCTATTGGCTAAACTGGAGGTTTTTCCTCTGTGCTCTTTGGGTCTTGATCTTGATGACGATAGCATCAATTCTTATATGGAGAAATGAACATCGTTGCGAAGTGGAACGTGATGGTGGAGAGCACAGGCAAGAAGCAGAAGCATCTTTTTATGATGACGAAACTTGGAGGCCATGTGTGAGAGGAATCCATCCTGCCTGGTTGCTAGTTTTCAGACTTTTTGCTTTCTTTTCTCTCTCAGTGTTGCTCATCATTGCTGTGTTTGTGGATGGAGGCAGTGTATTTTACTTCTATACTCAGTAAGCTGTTCTTTTTCTTGAGTTCATCTCTAGCTTTGGATGCATTTCATACTTTGATGTTAGTGTTTAGTTCTTTTTTTTGGCATTTCAATGAGGGTTTTCTTGTATATATTATTACCTTTCCATTCTATTTGTGAGAGGAAAAAAAAAGTTTTTTCTTTCTTAAATGAACTAACTTTTGTAGCACAATGGACATTAGAAACAGCATGAACCAAGGAATATTTGAGTCACCTTCATGTGTGCCAAGCCAGATCAAGATATCTATATCAGTTGATCATTTGAATAATTGATTTCAACAAATTATCTTCAATGTTATTGATTGGTGATGTTTCTTGGTCCTGAACAGGTGGACTTTTACTTCAGTCACAATTTATTTTGGGGTGAGTTTTAGGTCATCAATATACCTCCTCTCAAAGTTTTTTTGAAGTCCCTGATTGTCACTTTTTTTCCCATCCTGCTATTTGCTTAATGATAATTTCAAAAAAAAATTATCTGTAGCTTGGTTCCTTACTCTCCATACGAGGCTGCTATCAATATCACAAAAGAGCTGGTGATAAGAGGGTTGATAATGTAGACGCAGATGCAGAGCAAGGAACTTGTGTAACTCCATCAGTGGGGCAGAGTGTTAATACTTCCATGGCAATGAAAAGCTCAAACTCCCACGAAAGATTTGATGTTCGCCAACCTGCGGGCAAATGGGCTTTCATCTTTCAAATTCTTTTTCAGGTAACTTGTCTGAAAATCAAATTTGGCCAAATTTATTGCGCTTCTATATCTTATCCAAATGAGGAAGTTTGAAGGCAATTAGCCTATTTTCATTCGGAACCTCTAAAGAGCACCTTTCTATGTCCAGGATTAGAACATAGAGTGTCTGCATGCGCTGGCACAGGAACTTCAAAGTTTAAATATGCATGTACTTAGCTTATTGTGGCATGAAAGTTTCATTTTTAATTCCAAAATGATAATGAGTAGCTTCCTGTTAGGAAAGGGTGCCTCAACTTTTCATTTGTTGATGATAAATTAAGAGTTCAATACCAAGGCATAAGAGCTTAAAAGCAGTGTCATTACTCGTTTACCAAGGGACTACTCTTTCTTAACTTTCATATTTGGTTTTAGAAAGTTCAGTTAGGATCCAGATGAGGAAAGACAGTGAATCAAGTGGATACAAAACTGTGCTTTTATGCATTTTCCCTTTTACTTCGTCTGCATAATTGATTAGATGGATTCAATAATTTGAATATGGTAAGTTGTTGACAATTATTTTTCATGATTTCAGATGAATGCTGGGGCTGTTATGCTCACAGACTCTGTCTTCTGGTTCATCCTTGTCCCGTTTCTTGCAATCAAAGATTACCACCTAAGTTCTGTAAGCTATCATCACTGCTCCAAGTTGTGTTAATTTTATACTACTTTTAGTTATGAAGGTCACGCACACTCTCTAACGGCATCTCGGTAGAAAAAGATGAACAGCATTCCAATTATTTAGCTACTAATTTTCTTGTTTTCTAAACAGTACTTTTTTTTATTGACAGTTGGTTATCGGCATGCACTCACTCAATGCTGTTTTCCTACTTGGTGATACTGCTTTAAATTGCTTGGTAAGATGTCTTGGCTTGAACCACAAATCATTTCCAGCTCTTTCAATGAAATTATTCACAAATTCCAACTTGTTATTTCTTTCAGAGGTTTCCTTGGTTCCGGATGGCATATTTCTTCACATGGACAATAGTATATGTCCTATTCCAGTGGATTGTCCATGCCACTTTCAGACTTTGGTAAAATCATTTCCTGCTCTCTTTCTATGATGAAATCAAGTTTATATCATTGTTTTCTAACAGTAATATTCTGTGGTTGTCTAAACAGGTGGCCATATCCATTCCTTGACTTGTCATCTCCATATGCTCCTTTATGGTATCGACCCTTGAGCATGAACCCTTCAATTATGCTATAAGTTATGATCAAACTGAAAAAACTTGCACAGAAAGATAAAAAGACACAGCTTAATCCTGTGATATAGCTTTGCAATCGGCTTTCTGTCAATAATCATGCCAATTAAGCATTTATATGCAGTGTCTAAACTCTAAAGAAGTAAATACTAATGCATTTCTCTTCTCTGAAATTGAACTATTTGCAGGTACTTCTCGGTAGCAGTAATGCACATCCCCTGCTATTGTGTTTTCGCTTTTATTTTAAAGCTGAAACACATTATGTTTTCAAGATGGTTCCCAGAGTCCTATCAATGTCTGAGGTAGCAGGGATTGGAAACTTGGAGATCCAACACAGTTTCAAAGAAAATGTGAATTTCTGTGTAGTCGGTTGTGGTAGCAGAATAGAATGAACAGAGGACCAGAGGTAGCATCAGAGACTGCTGACACCCTTGCCTTGACTAATCATTCAGTTGGTAAGTTTTGGAAGATTAAGAAGAAGGTCGAACAAGATTCTTAATTTGTATAGCCATTGTTAGAGGAGTGGCAGATATAGTTGTAACTACATACTGATACTGGAAGAAGTTGGAAGAGAAATTCTTTTCTCTCATCTCTTCTTTCAATTCTTTTTTTTTTTTATCTTCAATGATTCAGTTCGTCTTCTCCATTAACTTATTTTCAGACATGATTCCAACACTTCCCGGAACATGATTTTGAAGCACAATGGCACGCAAACAGCTATTGTTATACAGTTGGACACCCATTTCATCAACTAAACTTTCAAATGGGGTTACCTGGTCTAATATTAAGCCTGCTCTGGATTTATAGATTGTAATTTATAAACAACAGTTACAAAGACATTAAGCAACCGGCCATTTTCAAAACCTCTAAAGTTTGTGTCATTTATTTATTGGGAAAAGTTTCAACATTTTGATTGCAAAGCATTTGCAGTTAACAAATATCTTTCGGACAATTGATTACCAAACCCAAAGGTTTCGTTGATGAAAGGGAAAACATATAGCTAACAGATGACCTGACCCTCCTTTTCAAACGTAGTAGTCGTTGTAGCTCGTAAAATGTGGCGGTGATGATGTGCAAGCGGCTGCTGTGGCTGACGATGTAGCTGTCCCCCTCTGCATCGGTGGTGGATTAACCATCGTGAACGATTCACAACCCCGCTACACTTAGAGGCACTCTTCGAAATTATAATATGTTGTATGATAGCAGAAATTTGAAACTGTTGCCAATACAGGGCGTTATTGTAATGTTAAATAGCTTGAGATCTGCACAATAGGTTTTAAGTATGAGCCAGGACGCGCACCTCTTATAAGAGCTTGGAATAGTCAGGGTTTTACTCGCTCACCTATACCTATAAAATATGTTTTCTAAAAGGTGGGTTTCCTCGAATAAAAAAAAAAATTGAAACTATGTCCAAGTTTATATGATGTGTATATAATAATATGATCAAGGAAAAGGTTAATGGTTTATATATTGGCTTTGTGTCAAGATATGTCATACATGGTATGGAGTAATCTCGACACAGTCAGGGTTCTCAAAAGCTTTCCCTTGGAATGGACGCTGGCTAGTGGAAGTCAAGTTTAGGAGATCTATTGGTCGGAGCAATGAAATTCAAAATTTTGAGGTATTGGTTGAAGCTAGTTTGACCATGCACGCTCTTAAAAACCTTGCATGTGTTTACACTTGACTGCTAGCAACAATCCAAATTTTGTTTTAATATAAAAAACTATTACAATGCAAATGTTTTTTTATAAAAAAAAAGGAAAATATAAAACCATAAAGCTTGTCGAAAACATGGTAAATAAGATCATGAAGCTCAATCAATGAATGCCCAACACCCTGTTATAGCTGTTTAAATCCATAATGAATACATCTGGTATGAAATTAACCCCTTGCATCCTCCATTTAAAGGCCTGACATATGATTATACAAGTGATGGTTCCACCATTAGTTGTTTCCATTATTAAAGCTGTAATTGGAGTTATATTACATTGAAGCTTGGTAGTTGATTCTATACTGAAAAAATTGAAGGCACTGCTAGAATATACCAATATGAATAGAGAGTGTTTATCTTCCTTGGCAATCACTCTCAATGTATGGCAACCTATTATACCCTTCAATGCATTGTGATATATATATATATATATATGTTGGATCATTAATCCAATGTTGGGCTTATATAAGAATAATTATGTATTTATAGACTGTCAAATAAGGTAAAGCCTAATTAAAAATGATATGCTAAGTATTTTTAGGCAATTGGGTTTTTGGTGTATCTAATAGAGTGTGGACCTTTAATGTGTAGAGATTAAAGGGTTATTTTTATTTTAGTGAATACCAAAAGGGTGAGAATGTCAAAAGGCATGAATACTAAAAATACCTAGTTACTTATATATATGGTCATGGTCTCCAGATTACACGTGCTATTTCATTCTCATTCTGACATCTCATCATCAGAGAGAAAATAAAGTTAAGGTAGAGAGAATCAAAGGGCTCTTAAAAGAGAATGTGTTAATCTGGAAAGTTATCCGTATGACTCTAGAGAGCGATTTTTGGATATGGATTCAAGTACGCTTCCACTTTACCGTTTATGCGTTCTTGATAATTTGACATGAATATTTCTATATATTATGAAATCTAGTCCTATCAATAAATATATAAGGAGTGATTGATTCATGCTCAATTTCATTTCCTTC
Organism: Salix viminalis; assembly: GCA_029228465.1. NCBI lineage: Eukaryota > Viridiplantae > Streptophyta > Magnoliopsida > Malpighiales > Salicaceae > Salix > Salix viminalis. Next base: position 3,775,411 of record CM055440.1, on the reverse strand, counting down.
ACCATTTACCTCATTATTATCCTCTGCATCTTCCACAATGCATAGTGAATACAACCTTTTATTCTTGCATTTATGAACTAGAACTAGTACAAGCCTCTGATCAAACTAGAAGCATAGTCTCTTGCTTCTTCTTTCCTCTTGTTCTTGAGTTTTTAATGATTTGGTAGGTTTCAGGGTTGGATTGTACATTGATGTAAGAAGTAGGCCATTTTGAAGTGGTTTTAAGTTATTGGTGTTTAAGGAAAATGTATTTCTAGGATATGTTTGTGATGCATGGATTTTGACTTGAGCAGTTTCAATAATAGCTTTGGTAGAGTATTTACAGTGTTGTTAATGTGTATGAGGGTGTGATCTTTTGTAGGAAAGAGTATTATCTTGCAGAAGAGTAAGGTTGTAAGCATGTTTAAGTTAAATCAAGGTTGTCAATTCTGTTTTGGTCGGTGCATCGTTTTATCAATTGGAATGAAATGTTTCGGTTTTGGAGTGTTTTGGCGTGTCGTTTTGGGGTTGCATTGTTTATGTGTGTGTGTATAATTAAATATATTAATTTTAAAAAAATTAGTTCAAATCCAAAAATAAAATTATTTAAAATTGTGCAATTTAAATTAAAAAAAGACACAATAAAATGATTTTTCTAAACAAAATTATGAGCATGTATAATATTACGAGAATATCATCATCAATCTCACAAGGTCATTGCATTCCCTGATTGCTCTAAAATTTTAACATAATATATATAAATATGTCAAGAAACTCGTAAAATTTCATTTCAATCTAATGGTCGGATTAAGACATATGATTGATATTGTAAAATTATTTATTATTTAAAAAAACATTATTTGGCTGAAATGGAACGGGTGGAATGAAACCAGAACGTTCCGGATGAAATGCGGGCTGAATTTTCGGAACGGACCAAAATTTTAAATGAGATAAAAACTACGTCATTTTATTGACCATCTTGACTAGATTGTTTATTTCTACCTTCAAACCTCGTATGAAAAAACACCATGTCTTGCCTTTCACTGATTTCTTCCATGTTCCATGCTGAATTGAAGTCTTGAATGTGTGTTTCTAAGTTGTCAGTTTTTTATTATAAGTCTAGCATTTTTAACAACATCTGCTCAGTGTTTGTTTCCTATTAACAGATTCAAGAGCATCTTCCAATCTTTTAATGTCTTGGGATCGAATATCAGGTGTCATCTCTTGAATTCAAAGACTAAAAGCTCTGATACCAGTTGATTCGAGTTGAATATCGACTACACTCATCTGGATTGTATCCAAATGACTAGACCAAGGAGATGGACACTGTGCCCTCTCCAATTTGAATGTTGATAGTGAGTTAAATGTCAAAAAGGAAGGAGAACAAGAATAGAGAGAGAGAGAGAGAATGCTGCTGCATTGGAGCAGGGTAGAAAGAAAAAAGAAAGAAACAGAAATCATTATTTCGATTGCACAGGTAGGTTAATAATCAATCATATGAATCGTGTTGTATTTACAAAGAATGAATCAACAAGAAACAGAATCCTCACCCAACCTCAAAATTTTTGATACAACATAGGCCACTCCCTCTACTTCAAGCCAATACCTCGAGGGGCCAGGCCGCTTTACAATAAAGACAGTTTACACAAGCTACACTACAATCACAGGTGATTAAAGAAAATTGCTTGGCAAAGAACCCATTAAAATAATAGCATCATTATCCTTGTAATCCTTCACTTTTTCCGGATTTGCCTTAGAAAATAATCCCGAGAGCAATCCTAGACCCAAAGTAGAGCCTGACCTCCTTCCCAGCGTGAGACCACTGGCCTCACGGCTCAAGCTACTGGTTGACTCCACGACCTCGTCTGTCCTGAGGTGTGCCCCACAAGAGCAATTTGTAAGCTTTCTGAAGCAGGGCTTGTGGAATACTGATTCGCAAGAAGCACACCTTTCAGTTTCACCTTCCTGTTTAAGATGTTTTCAACTGTCAGATGTTTACTTTTAAGTTATCAGCTACAAGGACCATGTAGGAGATAGCTTTCTGGTGCTTGAGTTGAAGGGCTATTCACTAGATTGATATACTTCACTACCAGAAAATATTTAAATTTTTTTCCATAGAACATTCATCATGCTAACGCTAAACAAAGCTATTCTATGTTAATGCCTACCTGAAAAGGAAAAATGAGTGAAGATGGATCGTTACAAGCTTGACGTGCACTGCAGGGGACTCCCACATCATAGCATATGAGGCATTGCTCTGTTATATGCTCCAGGATTTTCCTTGAAACAGTTTCCACCATCACTGGTAGTGCTGCGACAGAAGTAGAGACGTGTTTAAGAATAAAAAACGGGGTTGCATAATTACACAGAGCTCAGATATCTATGAGCAGATCCTTAAGCCATATGAGCAAATCCATTATGGCACATGATTTACTATTTTATTTCACATGAGAAACAATAGTTGAGGCCTATTTGACTAAAAAAATGACAAGTGAGGTTCCTGTACGATTAAGAGTCAGATAATGCACGAGAAACACAAGCAAAAACTGCCCCATAACATTACAGAAACAGATGATGTCAACCGGTGGGAAGAAAAAAATTCACACCCAGAGAGAAAGGAACATTCAATGGAAGGGCATGTCAAATGTTGGGAAAAGAAAAAACAAAACTAGATCAGTCAATTACAAAAAAAATGTTCAAATCCAGCCTAGCTGCTCGCAAATAAATCAACATAGATATATAGTATATAGTTGCAAATAAATCAACATAGATATATAGCATGTAGTAGTATTGGAGACTTCTTCACCTGTAAACAAGGGCAGAGACATAAATGGATTCAACAAAGCATAGGCTTCAATGAAATATCTTTTCACCAAAATACTAAAATAGAAATTATGATTAGATATTAACCTGCAAAAGCCCCTTTTGAGAGATCTATGAGGTCTCTAAGGGCAAAAAAATCATTGCCTTCAAGAAGATATCTTCGAGAACCAAGTCCTTCGTTGATGGTCCTGTGGAATGGACATCGAACATATGAAAGCATAGTTCCAATTTTTTTCCTGACACCCATGATATGGTGCAAGGCTGGGACCTTGGAGAAAAGGAAAGGATTGACCGCACTTACACAAAGCATGGGCTGCAAAAGAAAATCATTAAGGGCATCTGGCAAGAGCTTAGACAAAAAATTTGCATTGAATAAAAAGCTTAATATGAAATCTAAAACACTTTTAAGTTGTAAGCTATCAATAAACATGAGTGTTTATCATCTAAATGAAGTATTTTACCGAGAATGACAAATTAGATTGAATCTCCCAGTATATAGACCATGTAACAGATACCCCGAAATGGGATGCACATCTATACTCATTATTTTTACAAGCATCTTAAATCTTACCAAATACAACCAGGGAAATGCTAGACAGTTGGACTTTCTATCTTCAGTTACCATCGACTTTTGGCCCATTGCATTTATGTAAGCAAGTGCAAGATGTACTAGGCAAACATGCTTTCATGGTTTTGGGTCAACCATTTCTCTATCCCTCAAATTTAACAATTTCATCCCATCTAGAAGCACCTAGTTATGCAGAGATTGTACAAATGGCAACACAAGGACAACTTCTCAAATTACCTGCTCATGGATGGAGTCCAGGTATGACTTGGCCATCTGAGAAACTGGATATTGAATAAAATCCCAATAATGTAGAACTCTTGCTGGCAAAACTGCAGTCTCATTTGTATGGCATGAAGAACAAAATAACTGGCCAGTGTACTCGCAAAGTCGAGGCTTTCCCCACCCAAGTGTCTGTACAAAGTCCCGCATTAATGTCATCCCATCATCAAAATGGTTGTGGCATCCGGCACAAGTATAATGCTGTGCTTCTAGCATCTGTTTAGTAGATTTGAATGGCTGAATTTCAACAATAAGTGATATTGTCTTCCCTAAAGTGGAAATATTTCCTGCATCTACCCCTCTGTTAGAAAATACAGACTGAGGATCTGGTGTTCTTGCTGCAGGGGAACTAGGAAATGAATCTCGAGGACACAGGAACCAAACCAGTGCACTTGGGGGACTGGTAAAGAACCCAGAATGGATAGTTGAATGTAAACACTCCTGAATAAGAACACTTCTCTCGGAAACAACATCTGGAGATGCATTCCCGAATATTTTTCTAGATTCCTTTTCCACAGAGGACCATGGAGAAGGAAGAGTCCAGCCCTGGTCAGCAAATAATGATTTCAGCCTCCGATAGAGTGTATAGAAATCACGATACCTGCGTTCAACTTCCCACTGGTTTTTGCCACTCCATACCCTTATTATATATGCAGTATATTCCTTCACTCCAACCAACCTTTCACTAAGTGAGACATCTCCCTTCTTCTGCTTCGCTCCTACCACTTCAACCCCATCAATTCTCTGTGGCTGTGTAATTAGCAGAGAAGCCTCATCAGTACCAGAAGTAGAAGCAGTTGACCCACCATCTCTTAGAGGCAGTAATAGCTGCGAATGAAACATGCGGTTACCCTGAGGAAACCTAGCCCCTGGAGACTCAACAGAATCAAGTAAAATTTCTTCCATTTCGTTAACAATCTCATCATAAAATTCAATGAGCTCAAAATTCTCTGCCTGCCAAGAAAATTCAGGAAACAGATAGGAATATAAGCATCTTAACAAGCAGCCTGAGAGCCATGATGGAGAGAAATGTGAAACGGTAAAAAAAGAGGCGGTAAACAGGTGGAAAACATAGATAGTGAAAAATACACTTTTGACACAGATGGTTGCTATGTCGTTAAAACTCTTCCAAACACATACACTGACATGAAAAAAATACAAAGATTCTAAATTGCCAACATGATGCTATTTTCTTAAAATGTAAGAGACACCAATTATATGCATTTTTCTGCACGTCATAAAAATGATGCTTTATGAGAGTATGGGTCATTCTAGACCTCACAGGTTTGGCAGTGAGTTGATTTTCCAATGGAGGTACACGTACTCATGCAACCACTGGTCGAAAGTTTCGACGGCATCAGCAGTTAAACATATAAAGATACTTAAAGCATAGTCGTGTTCCTAAATACACACAAGCCTGATTCTGGAACTGGGTTTTGATACAGGAACGAACATGTAAAACATGTTCCTTGATACATTAGCATGCAGATAATGCAAGTTGTCAAAAGCATCTGCGCTTCCCATTTCCATCCTTAAAAGATTAATTTCAGCGTGCTGAATATTATTACCAAGCATCCACAGTAACAAAACATCTAATAAACATCTACAAATCGATTTTATAGTTTATAAACTTAAGGGAGTTGTAGAAGAAATATCAGTAACCCAGCAATGAGGATGCCAACCCGTGAAGAAAATAATCACTAAGCAACCTTTGGAGACTAACCTTAACCACCGCAGGAAGGTCTTCATAAGGAATCACAGAACCAGGAGCATTTTCTGATGCTTTCTTCATGTTATTTTCAAGCATTGACTGAGTTGAATTTAGTTTTTGGTCCGCAATGAATTCTGCACTTGCATTTTCTGAATATTCAACTAGGAAGGAACAAAGTTGATTGGTTGTATCAGAAAAGGGGTCTGCCTCTACTTTTAAATTCCCAGCCTCTTCATTTTCCAAAGTTACGTTGTCATCAGGGCAAACAACTTCCCCGGGTTTCACAGATGGATTCAGATCATCCATGTGATGATAGGTAAAATCCACTCCTAATCCTATGGGAGATTTTTCTACCAGAGGTTCCTGCTCCACCTCAAAGACATTGCTGACAGGACAATTTTTATAACGCTCTGTTGTATCATTAGCACCTTGGACTTGATTGCAGTTAAAAGAAATATCTTGAACATCTTCTTCCTGTGATTCACAATAGCCTGGAAAACCAACTGGCACGATCGAGGTACCCTGATCATCTTTGGCTAATTCATGACCACCTTGCACCTGACAATTGGCTACAAGAATGTCTCTCACATCTTCCATTTGGTCAACGACAGAATTCTGTGCACCAAAAGGGACCACAGTACCAGAATTGAGACTCTCCCCTGAACCACCAGCTGCACTGTCTCTGATGCCAGCATGTTCCTCTATCAAACCTTTCCCTATTTCTGTTTCACCAACCGGTGCCACAGTCAAAGCCACAGAAGTAGAACTAAAAAAGTTTCCATCAGTTTTCTGACCCGGCTCCGGCTGCTGAAATTTATCCGAGGTAAAAGAAGCTCCAATACCTCCCCTTGTTTCTAGCTCAAAATCATCCCAATCCTCCGACCCAAAAGCGACAGATGAACTCATAATCAACGGGTTCGCATCACCAACTTTCCCTTCCTCACCAGGCAACACATTCTTCCGAAAATACAAATTCTTCCTATTCTCATCATCCGAACCACACCCATACATCGAACCATCATCTTCCGAATAGCCATATCTAGACGAAACCCCATCGTCCCCTCTCTCTACTTCCCCTCCATCAAACCCCAAACCCACCTCCACATCCAACCCACTTAAACAACCATCATTCTCTTCATTCCCAATTCCCAAACGACCACTCTCCCGCCTACTGTCCATTTCATTACCACGAATTTCCAACCCATCAATCCGTTTCTCTTCAAAACTGTCATCTAAACAATCAATACCCGAAATTGGAAGCTTTTGATCCTCCAAGTTCCTATTATCATCAAACCCGAAATGGAAGCTTTTCGACCCCAAGCTCAAATTACCCAGACTTTTTAAAGACCCAAAATCAGTCTCTACACAATCATTAAAAGAAGGACCGAGCGAGCTACTACAAATACTAGGCGTGCCCATAACTGAGGTGGCGCTACAGTACCGCTCGAACTCCGATTCAAGACATGAGGAATACTGCGATGCATCACCACCGTCCGATTTGATAGAACCGAAGGGATCAGACGAGGTGGGATTCGGAATGGTGTCGTGGGTCCCTTCTCCATTATGAATCATCTTATTATTGTTGATGATGATGATGTTGGTATAGCGTAAGGGTTTTGAACTTCGATTTTGAAAGTTGAGAAAAGAAATGGAAGAAAAGTGTGGGATTGGAATTGGTATAAAAAGTGAGAGAGTGATCGTAGCTGACGTGATACAAGAGCGACCAAGCAGAGAGAGAGGGAGAATGGAGGGTGGAGTCGCTGACAGATTTGAGAGCAGATTTGTACAGTGAGGAAGAAAGGAAGATTTTGGAAGTGCTTATTTCAGTTTCGTATTTTAGTGTCTTTTTTTTTTTTGATTCGATGTTAGGGTAACGGATTAATATTGCTTTTTAAAATATTTTTTATTTTAAAAAATAGTAAAATTATTTTTTTAATTATTTTTTAACATAAACATATCAAAATTATCTAAAAATACTAAAAAACTTGATTTAAATTAAAAATAAATATAAATTGTTTTAATTTTTTCAAAAATACTTTTAAAACACAACATCAAATAATCACTTAGATTTAAGAAAAGTTTTTTTTCCAGACCGTTTCTCTTTTTTTCCACCGCTATAAAAAACAAATTATATAGCCTAATTTCCAAAAAATCAATTGTTGAATGATGAAATTGAAGAGACCATAATAACCTCATGTAAAACAAATCAAAATAAATTATGAAACTCAGTTATCATTCAACACAATATTAAAGGATAAAAAAAAATAGTTCACATAAACCTGGATTAACTTGTCAAACTTGCAACTTGGATCATGAGATTAAGAGAACCATATAAAAAATAAATCAAAATAAATTATAAAGTTTAGTTTCTAACAAACTAATCATTGAATGTTGAAATTGGAGAGAGAGAAAATCAATATAAAAGGACATAATAAATGATCAATTCTTACCTTAGTTAACTCGCAAAATCTCTGACCTAAATGATAAGACCGAGATAACCTCTTAGAGAGAAAAACCTAAATAAACCATAAGCTAAATTGTTAATCAAACTAATATTGAAAAAAAAATATTTTTTAAATCAATTAAAAAAAAGTCAAGTCAACTAGATTACGTTGTCAAATTCATGACTCATGTCATGAAACTCAAATAACCATATAGAAAGTAAATGACAGTTAATTACTAAAATAATATTAAGGTAAAAAACATAAATTACAAAGATCATTATGATGAACAGTGTTGTATGAGGTCATGCAAAATAAAAAGGTTATCCCTTTTAGTTTTTATTATCTAACCTATTTGCTTATGGCCAACTAGTCTTTGGTTTGATGTTTGTGTCTTTGTTGTTTTTTTCCTCCTTTATCCTTGTTTTTCATGTCTAATCCTTCAAAATTTCAAGACAGCTCCTCAATTGCGTTTCTTTTAAATTCATTTTTTTATTATTATTTGTTTTATATGAAATAATTGATCAAATTGGAGTTATTTTCAATTTCATCATCTTTTGATTTTCTTATAGCTCATATTTGGTCTTCATTTTTTTATTGATATTTGTTTTGTTTGAGGTAATTAAAAAATTCATTTTTTTAGTAATTTCATCCTCATTTGATGTTATTTGTTTTTGTCAAATTTGAATCTTATTTCTTTGATTGATATATATTTTTTTAATTGGTTTAGAATTGAGCTTTTTGTTTGAAAAGGTTTGGGGTTTTCATATTTTGCAAATTTGAAAGATTAATCAAGATTTAGGATATTCGTCCAAATTTGCATGTTCTTTGTTCTTTTATCAAACTCATATTTGTTTTTTTTTTTTTAATTTCATCCTTTATCATCTATTTAATTGAAGATTGTACTTGTTACTTTTTTTCTTTTGAATTTCAACTATTTTTAAATAATAATATGAGTTATGTTTTCGTTTAACATTGAATTGTTTGATAACTAAACTCTATAGTTTTATTCAATTTATTTTTGATTGGATAAGTCACTATCAAATCACTTTCTCATGATGACCTATTTGGACAGAGATCGAATTGTTTTTTCTATACCTTTCTTGATATTTTTTTAATATTTTATTTACTAGATATTGAGTTTTATTTTCTTATGATGTCATTGCTTTCTCATTTAATTTGTTCTTAGTTGTCAAATAAGATCCATAAACATTTTATTTTTTTAAAATTGATTTTTTTATATTTTGATTTAATTCTTTATTGATTAGAATTCGATTTTCATGCTATTTTTTTCCCCTTAGAGTTATTCCAATCTTATAGTTTATGATTGGATGGTTAGTAGGTTAACCTGTTTTAACACATTTTTTTTATATAAAATATATTTTTTAATATTAATTGTTTAATAAATAAACTTGATGGTTTTATTGAATTTACAGGAAGGTGACGCGATCAAGTCATTAACTTGAATAGCTCAGGTCAGTGTTTTTTTTTACTTTATTTATTATCTTTGTATTTTTTTTTTGTGGTATTAAATTCGCTTATTAGACATTAACCAATAATAATAATAAATAACGATTATTATTATTATATATATATATATATATATATATATATATATTTTTAAGAAACGCTCACACCTCGCACCTTTTTTTTTACATTGAAAAAAAAGAAGGTCGTATACTCGTATCTATTTTATTTTCGCTCAGAACCCTGCCTCTAAAACCCTAACTCCCACAACACGAAGGAACTGCTCACATTGCGCAGCAGAAGCAGCAGGAATGGAAGGAATGGAAGCCTTAAACCGCCTAAAATCTACTGACCCGCCACTATGGCTAGCACCATCGCCCTCTCTGTCTCAAACAGCACGCACTGCTTGTAAACATCTCTTCTCGTCAGTAAATCCCCATGTCCCTAAATCCCCCTTTGATCAACTTCTAATTGATGGGTGTGATGCTGAGCAGATTTGGCAGCAAATTGACTTGCAATCACAGCCCTTGCTGTCCAGTTTACGCCGTCAAGTTCTGCACTTTCAGAAGAATCCAGAGGAAATTAAAGTAATTGGTGATAGAGTTTTACAAGGGAAAAAGAAGGGCGTAGAAGACAAGGAGGTGGAAAAAAATTCTGGGTTTGATAATGGTGATGATGAGGATATGTATGAAATTGATGATGAGGATGACAGTGATGATGATGCGGAGGAAGAGAGTGGAGAAGAGGAAGAGGGTGGAGAAGAGGAAGAGAGTGGAGAAGAGGAGGGAGAAAAGGGAGTGATCGAGGACAAGTTTTTGAAGATAAGGGAATTGGAGGATTTTTTGGAGGAGGAGGATGCTAAGGAATATGGATTGGATACAAAGAAAAATAATAAGAAAAAGAATATAAGTGAGGAGGAGGATGAAGAGGACGAGGATGATGATGATGATGAAGGAGAGGATGAAGAGGACGAGGAAGACGAAGATGATGAGGTGATATACACGTAGATTGTTAAATTAGATTTATAGACGCATGGACATTTTTTTTGTGTGATTATGGTTATTTGTTCGGTTTGGGAATTCTTAGATATAATTCTGAATCTGGGAAGTGTGGATTATGACTGGTTTTACTGTTTGCAGTACTGGAGGTAGTATTGGCAAATTTTAATCAAATATAGCTTCTAATTAATCCATATTAAGTATCAATCTAGGATTATGCATATTGTAGATGTGTTTTTTAGTTGGTTTGGCATCGATTTTTCCTTTTTGCATTTTCAACTCTTCTTTTTATATTTTTCTATGGTTTATGTTTTTGCACTCATTGGACATCTTAATACAGCTTGGAGTTTTTGGTAATGGCGATGATGAAGACGAGGATGCAAGCAAGCGTGCCAGGTTTTTATTTCGTTGTCTTCCCCTTCTAGATGAGTAATTGCTTATAGAATCATAAGTTACACAGTGATGGTTAAAGCACTTCTCTTCATTTATTTACTTGTTCAAGAAAAAATCTCACAGAAACTAAGCAAGGCAAACATCTGCTGTTCTGATGAAACTTTCACTTAAATGATCATAATGATTTGTATTTCATTTTCTTTTGCGCTTTTTAGTTCACTACTGTCACTAATTCTCCATGTTCATACTGCTTGTAATGGTGCCACCATCCTTAACACCATCCGTACATGTTTAATATTTTTATTTTTAACATTGAATCACCGATTCCTGGTTTCTCTTGCACATCTCTGACTTTCAGATATGAAGACTTCTTTGGTGGTAAAAAGAGAACAATCTTAAAAAAGAAAACAAAAGAAGACTCAAGCTCAGATGATGAACTTGATGATGAAGCATTGAATGAGGTAGTATGATGTGTTAATTTTATGTCTGCACACAGTCAGCAAAGTTTTTACTGCTGTTCTCATGGTAGTATAATTTATATTTTTGAAGTGAATGTATGTGAAAATTTAACTGTGCTGTTCTTATTTCCTTTCTGCAGAGAAAAGGTAGACTTTCTACCCATGAAAAACAACTTCAGAAGCTTCAATCTGAGATAGAGCAGATGGAGAAAGCAAATCTGGAGCCCAAAACTTGGACCATGCAAGGAGAGGTACTTTTGGCCTTGCTTTAATGTTAATTCAGAAAATCACTTTTATAGCTCTATGCATTCCTTTTTTTTTTTTTTTTTTCCTGGATATGAAGCCAATCCTATCCATGTGAAGTTTTTTTGATGTCACATGATATGGACATTGCAACAGGTAACTGCTGCAAGTAGACCCAAGAATAGTGCCTTAGAAGTTGATCTAGACTTTGAACACAATATGAGGCCTGCCCCTGTAATCACTGAGGAGGTTACTGCAACACTTGAAGATATGATTAAGAATAGGATCATTGAGGTAAACTTCAAATTTGAATGGATTTCTGACTTGTCTAGCTGTCTTTTTAACACATCACTGTTTTACTTTATTTCTGATGTTTAATTCAAATTTTCTTGTTAAGTGTTGATTTCTTGTAACAATCTTATTATGATTTTTGATTCCAATGCCCTACAGTTTTTCTTTTATTTTGCATTTGGAAAACGAGTAAAAAATTTTCCCCAGCTGCTTTAACGTAAATTCAACTTTATCGATATGATGTCCACCCGACAAGCTGATGTACCTCAGCTACGTGCACTCACATGCAAGCACACACTATCCCAACCTTGTGTTGGAGTGACAACAGTTATCTCTGTTGAGTTTAATACGCAAGTCTTCTCTTACTGTGAGAACACTGCTTTATATTTGCTTGTTTTTGTCACGTGCAAGTCTTCTCTTACTGAACACTTCTTTATATTTGGTTGTTTTTGTTGAGAGATGTTGGTGAAGAAATTGTGCATGGACAATGCATAATTCTTTATTCAAAGCTTTGACACAGTTATTCTGATAGTTTGAACAATGTCTCTTGAATTTTTGGGTCTTTAGATAAGCAGTTGTCCAAATTCTCATGCTCTTAAAGTTGACAGATGCATGGGTGGTATTATAGGTAGACCAACCTCTTCAATGATTTTGACTTTCCAAATTGCTATATGCAGAAAAAGATTCCTAAATCCTTGGTCAGGCTTTCAGAAAGAAATTGTCTTTGCACCTCACAATATCAGTAGCTTCATGGAATTTTCTGCCATGTTGGGAAAATTTTGTTTATCTTTTGACCTTGATGTTTCTTATTGCTGAACCCTTGTTGCTAGTTCCTTAGTTCAGATGTTGCCGCTTCTCATTTTGCATTGGACACTGCTTGTTTGATCACTATGCTATGTTAGACATTGTTATCTGTGTGGTTGCACTCAAGAAACAATATTGCCATGATGATTTTAGGGGCGGTTTGATGACATTCACAAGGCTCCCAGTTTAACCTCTAAAGCACCGAGAGAACGGAAAGAATTGGTAAGCAATATTGCTGATAACATAGTACAGCTTAGTTCCCATTGTTCCTTTATATGATATAATATTAATTCTGGAAGCTGTATTGTTTCATAAAATCTGCAGGATGAGAATAAGAGCAAGAAGGGTCTTGCTGATGTTTATGAGGTTTGTCTATCTTAACTAGCATGCTCTGTCAAGTTTCCAATTTTGTTCTGGATCCTATACTGTTCGTAATTGTTTCTGAGTTTGGTTGATTTCCTCTGTTGCTGAGCTGTTGCATATTTAATCCAAATTCCTCTTTGATTATTTACAGGAAGAATATGTTCAAAAGACAAATCCAGCTGCTGCTCCATTATCTTTCTCGAATGAACAGAAGAAGGAGGTAGATGTTAACAGTAGTGTATTCATTGTTATTATTTCTCCCTTGTTGCTTCTTCATTGCAAATTTTCATATCTTCAACTGGTCTCCAGCACATGGCATTTTAGTATGTTTTCCGTGTCCATCTGTTTTTATTACATTTGCATCTTTGATTTGTGTAACCTTGCTGTCTTCTTATTTTCTTAGGCAAGTGTCCTGTTCAAAAAACTGTGCTTGAAGTTGGATGCTCTTTCTCATTTCCACTTTGCTCCTAAACCTGTATGCTTCTTAATCCTTAAATGATGGATTTTTTTCCATTCTTTTGCCACCTTTTGATTTTTTTTAAAAACTAATCTATTTTGTGTGATTTTGATAGGTCATAGAAGACATGTCTATCCAAGCAAATGTCCCTGCTCTTGCTATGGAGGAGGTAAAAAGATACCTCCATGTTCTCTCCAGTCTGAATTTTGTGACTTGACTTGCTAATACACATTGTCTTCCATGGATAGATTGCACCTATGGCAGTTTCAGATGCAGCTATGCTGGCTCCTGAGGAAGTTTTTTCGGGCAAAGGTGATATCAAGGAAGAAGCAGAACTTACACAGGCTGAGAGGAAGAGGAGGAGGGCTAACAAGAAAAGAAAATTCAAGGGTGAGATCTGATAAGAAAGTTTAGTATTCTCACATAAGGCCTGTTGCTGCTTTTGGCTCTTAACACCATGAAATGAACGACCAATTAGTAGCTTAAAACATTCAGTAGAAAGCTGCACAACTCTTCATTTTCTCAATCTCATTTAGTTTTTGCTTGAATGTTCGATCTTTCCTTTCTTATTAACCATTAATTTGGTGATCACAGCTGAATCAGTGAAAAGGATGGGAAACAAGCAACAAGAGAACACAACAGAAAACCATGATGATGGTGAATGTTCATCTGAACTGACTGGAGTCATTATTTCTGGAAGTTGAAATGAACCCCATTTAAGTCTTTTAACGTCAAATTTTGATTAAATTGCAGGCAAGGAAGAATCATAACTTGATTCTTGAAGCAACTTCCTGAATCTTTTCAAGTTATGCTTTCCCGTTTAGGACTGCCTTACAGAGAGGAGAAACAGGAGAAGAGCGCTATCTTATAAAACTGTAAGATGCATTCATGTTTAACAAGCGGAAGAAAACCATGCCAGAAGAACTTGAAAGAGTTGGGATCTAGCTTGAAAGAAACTTGGGTGGTAGGTCGGCAGCTATAAAGAATACCTTCTGTACTTTAGAAATGGAGGTGAAATTTTGTTCTGTATTTCACTCAACCTCTGATCAAAGTTTGAAACATTAATTTGTCAATTATTATTATTAGCACCACTATTATTATTATTTATAATTAGGCTGGTTCAATCATGCAATGTAATATGAATCAGGAGTTAAAAGCAAGGACGAGTGATGAAAGGCATTACCTGGAAGAATGTGCCTAACAAGACTAAATGCTCCTTTTGGGCAAGTTATCAGAATTCACCCATTTTTTTTCATATTGTTGCAGCAGCATTTTGTCCTTTTAGCTTTTTTTATAAAAAGGAATTTTATCTTGAAAATATATTAAATTGATTATATATATATATATATATATATTGCTTTTAAAATATTTTTAATATTATCTTATAAAAAAATTAAAAATGTCAAGAAAATTTAATTTAAAATAAAATAAAAATCAATTTTTTTTATCAAAAATAACTAACCCGTATGATATCAATTTTTTTTTGTTTTATTGATTTTTTTATTTTTATAATTTTATTCTTAAAATTCTAACATTTTTTTTTCTTTGGTCACATAAAAAATTATTATAACCTCACCACAAAATTGCATGTTCAACAAGAGCAATTTAAGTTACTTGGGTCATTTCTCTCTCTCTTGATTTTCTTCTCTCCAGCTTAATTAAATTGAACTGTATTTTGTTGTTTTTATTTTTAATAAACTTTTTTTTTTAATTATGATCACTTTTTTTTTTTAGTTCGATACATATGATGTTTTCAGGGAAGATAAATTTATTTAACTTAGTGGGTCTTTAACACAAATCATAACTTAAAAATTGAACATGGTCTCTTTACTTGTTTTTTTTAACATGAGGAGTTTTTTTAGAAACATGATTTAGGATATCTTTAGTATTGTGTTTTAAAAGTAGTTTTGAAAAAAAAAAAATTTTTAGTTTAAATTAAATATTTTTAATATTTTTTAGATTATTTTTATGTGCTGATATCAAAAATAATTTTTAAAAAAATATTATTTTAATATATTTTAAAAAAATAAAATTAAATAACCTCAACAACGCTTCTAAACATTTACTTAAGCCACATGATTAGTGACTTTATAAGGTAATGTTTGTTTTTTTATGCCGAAATGTGCTTTTAAATTTATTTTTAATAAGTTGATGATACAAATAAATTTTAAAAAATAAAAAATAATTATTTTAATATATAATGTTTAAAAAAATATTTTGTAAAATAATTACAATATCAACATTACCTTAATTGAAAGGTGTTGGGGGTAGTACGGTTATTTTAAATTGAACTGTATCCCATTCACTTTACCGTCCGAGAGAGAGCTGCTCCTACGGCGGTCCTTTCATAAAGCTTTGATTTTTATTTATTTATCAGTATCACCTTCTGCTTGGTTGCTAAAAAACTCAAGGAAAAAAATTTAGGGATAAAAATAAGAAGATTGTGATATATGGGAAGCACTGAAGAACCAATCTCCGCTGTAAGATCTCTTTCTTTGAAAATTCTCTCTTCATCTAATACTATATCTCGGATCATCAATTTTTTGGAGTATAAGTCAAGTGTATTCCTTTAAAGAAATTGTGATGTTAATTCATAACCTAGAGACCCTAGCTGGTTAATCTCATCTTCTCATTTTTCTTGGTAAAGTTTTAATGGAAGGGAGCTTCGGGCCCATGACTGTTTTGAATATTATTTATATCTAGTGGTAAATGTGATATTTTGAGATTTTCTTATGGAAAACAGTATGCTCCAAAAATGGCCGGAACTGTTAATTGGGGTACGGCGACTGTGGTTGGAGTATTTGCAGGCATGTTGTATGGAGGTAGCAAGGAGGCAGCTGCATCTGTGGTTTGTTCTCTTTAAGATTTTTCACATTTTTTCACTGCCTTTTCTTGCTCTTTATCTGTAAAATAAATAACAAAATGGGTTGTGGAATTTGCATGTGTGCTTATTAAAAATCATCTAGAGTTTGGTTTGAGATTTTACCTTGGTATGCTAAGACTTAAGGGTTAAATTGGGTTCCATCAGGAATATATGCTTCTGAATGGGAGAAGGGAAGAGGTAGATATTCGCTTTTTCCGTTCCAAGAAGATATTGATGAGGATGGATGATAGTTTCCTCCAGTGTAGTGCATATGTGCTGGTTCATAGCCTGATAAGTAATAATACTCTTAATATTTGGTTGTTCTTATAGGATTTTACTTGATATGGGGATTCTAGTGAAGTAAATGACATTTTGCATGTAGATATTTTGAATCCCAAATCTTCCATAATTTCGGTTCTCTCAAAGCTATTTTTATAGTATGTTCCTTGAGATTACAATGCTCTGGGTATGTGGCATATAGGAACCTCTCTTTCATAGCATTTTTCTTGACATGATTGCATAATGCCTATCTTTTTTTTTTTGATCCTGTATAGATCTGTTTGTTCTTAATGTATCCTCTTGATGTTTCTTTTTCTTGTATAATTTTGCTGGATTTGTTGATGTCTAAGTTTTTTAGCTCTTCTCTAGCTGTCTTCATATCTTTCACATATACCACATGTACTGAAACTCAGGACTTTTGTCATTTTGGCAGAGTAAGGATGCAGAAGTGATGTTAAAGCTTGGGAGCACTCCAGATAAGCGTGAGCAGTACAGATTAATGAGAGATGCTATGGAGAAAAGGTTTATCCGAGTGACTCGCGGTTCCATAGTTGGTGGAGTACGACTTGGAATGTTCACTGCTGGATTCTATGGATTACAAAATCTACTGGCTGAGAAACGAGGGGTGCACGATATTTATAATGTTGTCGGATCTGGATCTGCCACTGCTGCAACGTTTGGTTTGATTAGTAATAATTCATATCTCATGCATGAGAATTTTTTTGCCTTAACTTTTCTTGTCTTGGGAGTAGTTCACTAAATTGATTTCAATTTCCTACTGGTTCTGTACAGGGGAAATTTTTTATGTTTTTCAATTTCATCTCCTTATGGAGCTTGAATTAGGAGCCATGAGTATTGACACAATAGTTATTTTGTGTAACCTTTCTATGTCAGTGCCTGGCTCTCTTCGGTGGCGTGCAAGGAACGTGCTGCTTGGATCAGTTCTGGGTGCAGCATTCTGTCTTCCTCTCGGTAATCGATCGCATCTTAAGTATTTAGACTTGCCCTTGCCGAGTGTTTTCTGCTAAATAAAATGAGTTCAATTTAAATGATTGTTGATATGTGTTTACTTGATATGGAACCTTAACAACTTCCTAATATGAAATCGCAATAGAAGAAAAAGCTGTCCCAAAATTCTGTAAGACTGTTCTTGTAATCTTCGGACCATTTATTTAATTGCAACATTGTTTGAGCTGGCAGGATTATTGCTCTGAAATGAGAACTTGGGGCTAAAACGAAACTAGAAAATGACATAAAATTAATTGAGAAGAAGGAAGTGTCTAATGCAAACATTGGATTTTGCAACAGGGTGGATTCATTTGAAGCTTGTAGAGAAAGCAAATGAAGGAAGCTCCGGGGAGAGGGGAGAAGCAACAAGTGGTGTTGGTGCAGCTATTGAGAGGCTTGAAGGAAACTTGAAAAAGAAAATCTGAGGTTTCTAGCAAGGTTATTGATCCCGTCCCGGTCCCGGTTCCGGATTTGTGTTTGGAACGGAACGTTCCGGTTTCGGTACCGTTCCGGGTACCGTTCCGGTTTTGTACTGTTCATTTTTATTTAATTATATATATGAAAAAAATAAAATATTAATTTAACAAGTATAATTTAAATTCAAGATAAATGAAATTTAAATTATACAATACAAACACAAAATCAAACAAACATAATCTCAAAATTAGAAACATCTCTAAAATTCCAACAATAAAATTATTTTTTTATAAAAAATAAAAAAAATAAAAAAATGAATTTAATTATAATTAAAAGATCGAGAATATTTGAAATTTAAGCTACTTATTGTATGTTTTTCAAGTAATTCTATGTTTTTTTATGGTTGTTGTATTTGAATTTGAATTTTGAAATTAATTAATGTTACTTATTGTTTTTAATGTTAGAAAAACTTAAAAAAAACAAAATGAAACACATTAAGAAATAATCAATAAGTTCAAACATAATTAATTAAAATACATTCCATTACAAATAATTCAATCAAATTAATTACAAATTAATACCCCTATTTTTAAGTTAACTATTATTATATAATAATTAATAATTATTATATAATAATAATTTGTATAAAAACCAATAATTAGAAGAAGAAAAATAAAATCCAGCCCACCCCGTTTTTGTCCCCTTCATTTCAATACATAAAAGAATAAAACCCTACCCATATTCTTTCCAACCCTACCCATATTCTTTCCAACGGACCCTACCCATATTCTTCCCATATTCTTTCCAACCCTACCCATATTCTTCTTCTCTAGCCGCCCAACATTTCTTCTTCTCCTTTCTTCTTCTCTAGTTGCCCTAGCCGCCCATCCTTTCTTCTTCGCCCATCCTTTCTTCTTCTTCTTCTTCTTCTCTAGCCGCCCATCATGGTGGCGAGGAGTGGGTCCATGTCCATGGCGAGCGAAGAAGAACTTCCTTCGTTACTACTGCTAGCAAGAACTTCCTTTTTGTGGGGTGTCTCAATAATGCATCCGCAATTTCATCTTCCGACTAGGAATGCAAAAGCGAAGAACCACCATGGTCGACTCGTGAAAACCCTAGACGGCGTGCTCCGGAAAGGGATCAGTGGTGGTTTTAGCAATCATCACACGAGATTTGAAAAGGGAAAGGGAAAGGGACACGACGTCGTTTTGATCCGTCCCGGAGCGGAACGCCCGTACGGAACCGGGGCGTTCCGGCCGGAATTTGCCCGGATTTTCCGGGACAGGCCGGGATTCTAGCCGGGACAAAAACGTCGCCGTTTTGTCCCGGATTAGGCATTGGGACGGGGCGTTCCGGCCGTTCCGGCCGGAACGGGGCGGGATCAATAACCTTGGTTTCTAGAGCTCTCATTTACCTTGTAGATTTACAGGAAGCTTTTGCCGTGTGCCTAGTTCCCTAATCTTGTGGCCACCCTTTAAAATAAAGTAGAGCTCAATTACTTTGTTTACATGAGAGATCTTTGTCGTTCCCTTTTTGGAGATCATTTTTATTTTGTTTTTTCAATTTTGTAGGAAATTAGATTAACTTCATTTTTATTTTAAAACAAATACTTCTGTACATAGAATTTAAAGTTTTTTCTCTTTCTATTATTTTAAAGCGGTGCTGCATTAAGAATTTTATTTGGAGCTTGAGTAAAAATAACTAGAAATATTTATAATCTAAATTTTCACTGCTATATGTATTAAGCATTCGAATAAAGCTTATAACAGTGGAGCCATTCCAACTTCCAAGTTCCAACCAGTCCATTCAACAAGATGATTTTTTTTTGACCAATGGGGGCTTGGTTCAAGTGGTAAGCAAAGCTTGTTCCGCTTAAGCGAGGTTTCGGTTTCGAATCCCCGTGCACATAGCAACACCCATTGGTAGCCTCACCTATCACTGCCAGGCATGCGACTCGGGCGACCACCAGATTAGTCGGGGCAACCCGGATATTAGGGTTGACAACCAAAAAAAAAGAGATAATTTTGTGTTCGTGTTTTTATCACCAGCCTCCATCCCAGTTTTCCTGAGCTGTTAATTTTGTCACTCCAATGATTATTAGGGTTTGCACGAGGAGACATGGGTTCTGGCTCTCAATTCCATGCCTCTCCACTCACACTAGCAGTTGCCACTCACAAACAGGTTCATTTATCATCAGCATAGCCGTAGAATGTATGATCCCGATCTGGTCAAGTCTATTCATCAAATATGCTGCAAATTTAGTCACAAAATCCCCTGCCGTGCCTCATGCCTCGCAGATTCAAGGGAAAATGATCTCCCCTGTTTCATCTTTTATGAAGTAAATCATTTCTGGACCTACTATTATGGTCATAGACAAGCTAGAAATGAATGTCTGCATGATTATAAAGCAGAAACAGCAAAATCATTCGGTCGAAACATTGTTTATCCACCCCGCAGTCCGTAAAGCAAACTAAAGCTAGCAGACCATGAAAAAGTCAGCCGGGCCTTTAAAAAAACTGAGAACAAATTCCTTCAAAAAGATAACGATAATCCTTAAACAATACATCATGTAAGATTCCTCAACACTGCATGTGAATAAAGCACCCCCCAGAACCAGACATTATCTCAACGATCCAAGCAAAGTATCACCACTTCATCTCCTTCGCTACACCTCCCCCTCCTCTGTTCTCTCTGTCACGTCTCTTCCTTTCCCGTCCTGAAATTTCATCAACCACAAACATGAGCGCACTCTTCTTCATCACCCTCTCAATTTTTTCATCGCTAGTCCCTCTAGGTTTTGCTAATAATGTCCATGCCAGTAATCCTTGCCGATCCTACTGCGGCAACATAACCATCGATTACCCTTTTGCGCTCCAATACGGCTGTGGCCATCCAGGTTTCAGAGACCTCTTGTTTTGCATGAACGATGTGTTGATGTTTCATATAAGCTCAGGATCATACCGAGTGCTAGAAATAGACTACGCGTATCAATCCGTCACTCTCCACGAGCCTCACCTGTCAACTTGTGACACCCTCGTGCTAGGCGGAAAGGGCAATGGTTTCGCCGTCGAGCAATGGCGGTCTCCATACTTCAACCCGACCGCCGATAATGTGTTCATGCTGATAGGTTGCTCCGCTCAGTCATCCCTGTTCCAAGGGTTCCCCGGGAAGCACTTGCCTTGCCGAAACGTTTCGGGCATGGGCTGCGAAGAGTACTACGGGTGCCAAGCATGGAGTCTAGCCGGCCGTGGACAGATGGGCTCGATGTTCGGGTCGGGTCCGCCGGAATGCTGTGCGGTGTCGTTTGAGGCTATTAAGGCTATAAATCTCAGTAAACTTGGCTGTGAAGGTTATAGCAGCGCTTATAGTCTTGCGCCATTAAAGGTTGATGGACCCAGTGAATGGTCGTACGGGATCCGAGTGAAATACTCTGTTCAAGGGAACGAACAGTTCTGCAGAGCATGCGAGGCGACTGGTGGAACTTGCGGGTATGGCTCGGATGGGATCAGGCAGCTGTGCATGTGTGGAAATATGAATTCCACGTCAAATTGTGATTCAGGTAAGCACATTCAGACAGTAAAAAAACATTGAGGAAGCAATAAAGGTGTCGGATTTTTGTCTTTCACAAATTTCCAGCCAAAATTCATTTTCAAATAGATGTCTCTCATCTCTTTATGATATATGGTTTATGGGTTTTTGAAATCTGAACTAGATTTATAGATATCTCATTAGTTAAACTAGTTAAACTGTTACTGTCCCTTTTGTCTGTGTCTAAGCAAGTAATGTACATTTAAACCTGCAGCTACCTCAGCTACAAGTAGAAGAAGAGGGCACGGGTTGGTGACACTGACAGGTACCCATTTCAGCTTCATCATTAATGTCTTCTCTTTTTAACATCTTCATCAATGTGAAGGGCAGCCATGTTATGGTGTTTAAGAGTTTTCCTAATCTCTAATTAAGTTTTTAGGTGAGATTGTTCCTTAATATAGTAACACGGCCTTGTTGACTTAACGATCACGGGTTCGAATCTCTCCGTCCCCTATTCTATTTGATAAAAATCAAGCATAAGATACTGTCAGCTTGTGCAAGTTTCAAACCCATAGAGTTTTCACTTGAGAGGTGTGTTAGGGAATAACATAAATCATATTCTAGAACATTACCTAATATTTTAAACTTTTAGATGAGATGATTGTTTAACGATTAATTCAGCTCCAATACATTCCATGGCCCGACTAAACATGCAAGAATCACTTCTCATACTGCTGTTTCTGAATCTTCTGCAGCAATTTTTTTCTGTATATTGGCATGGATATGATGGTTGCTTGAAGGGCCGCACGATCCAACTCCAATATCTGAAGTGTCTGTAAATGATGTGATCACTATATACAAATGAAGTGAGAGAAGGGTGGAGATGGAGCTAGCTCGTTGATTTCTCAAAAATGAAAGTCCATGTTCTTATCAAATACTGGTTGATCTTTCCATTACCAGCAGTTCATTTATTTTTTTGGTTTTGCTGTAAAGAGGGAAATGTAAGCATCAATCCAGAAGTCTATGTGCTTACATTGCCAACACTACTTTAATTTTGGAGGGTTTTTCCTTGCCGTTTTCATGAATGATAGATTTTATTTTACTTTTTTTTATTATTATTATTATTTTTCAAAGACAATTTAGATTCATTAGCATGGATTAATGTACACTTCTTTCTTGTGTACTTCTAGTGAGTGGCTGTGAAAAATATAGAAAAGAGAAGGAAATGCAAATCAAGAACATGATTGATGATCCAATTTTCTATTTTCCCTATCTAACATTACTATGAAACATTGATATTGTGTTTTAAAAATATTTTTGAAAAAAATTATTATTATTTATTATTTTAAATTATTTTTTTGATATTTTTAAATGATTTGAATTTTTTTAAAAATATTATTTTAATATATTTTATATAAAAAATATTTTTACTCTGAACATGTATGAACTCCATAAAAACGAATATTTAAATTAGTTCGATTTATTTTATATATATATGGAGGTAAGAGATTTTCCACGGAAAAAATAGAAAGGATGATTTTTTTTGTCGCTATCCCTAAAATGATACCCTGAGTTTTTATAATAATAATAATTACAAAAAAGAACTAGTTGCATGTATCACCTTTATCCTTTCCAATGAAAGAAGCCAGATGTAGGGCAGGGCAGCACAACTATTCATGGCCTGCCGTGTGAAAAGATGCTTCTGAAATAATAATAATAATATAACAATAATAATAATAATAAATGAGTTCTATTAGAGCATCTCCGTGGGGAGTGCCATTTTGGAGTGCCAAATCTCTAAAATGACACTTTGAATAGTATAAAAATGGCATTTTTGTTGATGTGTGCTTCAGTGGTAAAAGCCATTTTGGAGAGTCATTTAATTTTTTATTATTTTAAATATAGTATAATTATTTTGTATGTAGTTTAATTATGCAATTAATTATACAATTAATAAGAGTAAGTTATATAATTAAATAAATGCTTTTAAAAAACCCTCCAACATTGATTATATAATTAATAGGGAGTAAGTTATATAATTATTAATTTTATATATAAATTTTTTACTCTCTTGTTAAGGTATTTGTAAATAAAAAAATAAATATTTTTTGATATAATTATATTATTTTCTAATATATATATTACATTATATATATATATATATATATATATAGGGTAGTCTCAAGGTGGGGCCACCTTTTTTAACTCTATGTCCCGAGCTGCTACAAATAACGACTTTCGGAAAGGGGATGCCATTTTTTACATGGGCAAATGGCATCCCACTTTGAGCATGAACAGAAGCTACAAAATGCTAAAAAATTAATATTTTAATTTTGGCACTCCATTTGCCATCTCCACTGGAGATGCTCTTACAAAACACATAAGGCATTGTGTGTTTCACCGTGCTCCCTCTCACAGATCACTGTGGATTCGAGCAGTGTAGGGGCGATTTTGGCCCTCGGCCGCGCGGCAGAAGGGGCTGGGCAAACGGGGTTATTTTCGGTTTTTCCTTTTTCTGTATCTTTTTTAAATAATCAGCCGTGAATAGTGCATTGACGATTTCGTCCCCGGTAATAAGACAAAATAAGGGTTCCGGCTGAGGGGCACCCAGGCATAGTGCTAGCCGACGGGCCCGGTCCCGGGTCCCATAACTTTTATTTTTTTTAATATATTTCTGAAATGGCCAAATACGGTTTTAGCCCCTAATAAGACAAAAACACTGACTTGAGTCCAGGGACAGGACGGTAATTGACCTTATTTTTTCAAATTAATATTCGGTGTCTGTCAAGGTGTGAGCCGCACGCGCCAGACGGTTTTCCGCCTCACGCCCTGTTTAGGTGGCTCGTGCGACGTGATATGGTGGCCGGAAATTGGCTGCCGGCGTCCAAACCGATGCGCCGCCGCGTGTTCTTCCTCTCGCGGTGGCGCGTGTAACCTACAAATGTCCGTGGACGCGGAGGAGGCCTGTTCAAGCCTCCGACCACGTTTCTCTCTCTCCTGCACATAAATGTGCAGGAGCGTCCCCCATTTTTTTTTACTTTGCACTTCGGTCCCTCGACTTTTAATTTGGTTTTTGGTCCTCATTTCTGTTATTTAAGTTTTGATTTAGTTCGATTGGGTCCTCCGATTTTAATTAATTGAATGTCAAAGTTTCACTTCGGTCCTGCTACTTTCAATTTCCGGATTGGCTGTAAATAACTCAATTAATTCGGTACACAAGTTCCGATTTTTGCAATTTTCTCCTCTGATTTGAATTGAGAATAAATGTAATTTGCATTTCAGCCCTTTGACTTTTAATTTTTTAATTTAAGCCCTTTATATTTGATTTTCATTTCAGTCTTTATACTTTTATTTTTTTATATTTCTAGAATAATCTCTACTTTTGTCCATGTATATATAAGTGTATTTAACACAATAATAATAATAATGATAATAATTATAATAATAGTAGTAGTAGTAATAATAATAATAATAATAATAATAATAATAATAATAATAATAACAACAACAACTTAATTATTTTTTGTTCTTACTCTTCTGTGTTTTTTTTCTTTCTCCCGATAATTTGATAATATTTTTTGCTTTGCCGGTAATAGCAATAATAATTATTTTTTTTTTATCTTTTGTTAAAGTTTCTTGCATATTTTTAGTCTTTCATTTATTTTTGTTTCTTTCATTATTAACATAATAATAATAATAATAATAATAATAATAATAATAATAATAATAATAATAATAATAATAATAATAATTAAATTGTTTTTCTTGCTTGCTCTTTCTTTAATGTTTTTTTTCTCTTCGGATAATTTGATAATTTTTTTTTGTTTTGACAGTAATAGCAATAATAGTTTTTTTTTTAATCTTTTGTTAAAGTTTCTAGGATATTTTTAGTCTTTCATTTATTTTTGTTTCTTTCATTATTAACATAATAATAATAATAATAATGATAATACTACTACTACTACTACTACTACTAATAATAATAATAATAATTTAATTGTTTCTCTTACTTATTCTTTTGTTAATGTTTGTGAGTTTTCTTTTCCAGGATAATTTAATAATTATTTTATCGTTTTCGAGGGGTTGATTCGTGATTATACTGTGCATATTGCGGCTATTTTTTTTTAAAAAAGCCAAAAACCGAAAATACCCCCAGAAAAAAAAACAACACACCTGATCACCAAGCCCATTTTCTTTTGTGATCTTTTATAACGCAGTTTCTTTATTCTAAAAAATGTTATCTATGCTTGCGCAACAAACTCTACTTAAAAATTGATACATTTTATCTCATAATCTATAATTTCTCTTAATTATATCATATAAATTTATTGTTTTTGATTTAATTCTGTTAAATTATATACACAAAAATGCCCGCGGCAACGCGTGGGCAATATAGCTAGTTGGTTTATAGAGTGGGTGGTTCTTAAAATGATATTTTATTTTATTTTTTATAACTATTTTTTATATCAATATATATGCTAAAATTTTTAATTTAAAATAAAAATATTCAATTTTTTCAAAAATATTTTTGAAATGCAGTGTCAAACACACTTTGTCAAACACACCTTAATTGACCATGTAAATTATTTAAACTGAATTTATCGAGTTGTATGATTAATTAAATTACTTGGACTGAATTATATAATAAATTATGTGACGTCATAATTCATGAGATTGTGTAAGAATATTCATACATACAAACAACAGAAACGGGATCAAGAATTATACATTAATCAATGCTGATAAGAAAAATAATTTTATTAAAAAAACATTTTAAAAAATAAAACCCAGCAACACTACCAAATCATTTATCAAGACATAGAAATGACCCCTTCTGTGCATGTGATTAGGTCAAGATATGTGGTGGTTGTGTTATCGAAAGAGAAAAGATGGAGATCACGTGGTGGTTGATCGGGGCTGCCGTGTTGATCGGGGCTGCTGGTGGAGGTGGGGGCTGCAAACAATCATGTTCATTAGCTATCTCAAGATCTCAAGAGTTGTTTTTGAAAAATTCTGTGGAGATAAACCCCCTGAGCACTCTACTCCACAAACCAACAGGATTATTTATGAGATGCCATCACTGCTATGCTAGAACAGCCCTGTCGAAACACTCCATTTCTTTGAAACCCATTGCCCCCACAAGCTTTGATTGTGAGAGATATTTTCAAGAGAAATCAACAATCATGGGTCGCTTTCCCCCTTTCAAAACCCACCTGTTCGATAATCCAAGCTTAGCATAGCCGTTCAGCGTCGCATTCCGAAGAGCCACATGTCTGGTAGGGATGCTCATTCCATCAAACAGGTTGTGCGCAATAGCAGATCTAGAGTAAAAGAAATTAAAGAAGAGGGAAGGCGGTCTTGGGACATTTTCCGGGATAAACGGTGGCATCGAGATTGTAGAGACTGTTTGGAAATACGGGTAAAATTGTTTTTTAAAATATTTTTTATTCTGCATTAAAATGATATTTTAAAAACAAAATATTACTTTTGATATTAATACATATAAAAAATAATTAATTTAATATAAAAAATAAAAAATTAAAATTCTAACTTTTTTAAAAAAAAACAACTCACTTCTTTATATTGTTTTTAGTAAAGCCAATGAATATATTTCATAGACTTCGGATTTCTATAGAATCCCGGTGTATTGTGAGGTTTAATTGTATAGTTTTTTTTTAATATATTTCATTAATAAAATAAAAATTATAATATTATCATCTCTAATAATATATAGGCTGTGATGTGCTGGTGGTGAAACTGAATGCTGTTTTTTTTGGTACACACCAATATTTTAGTGGATTGAATTTGTTATTTGAAGTGTTTTTTTTGTTTAAAAATATATTAAAATAATATTATTTTTGAAATCAATATATAAAAATAATTAAAAAACACAATAAAAAATTTAATTTATAGTAAAATATAAAAATAAAATTTTTTAAATTATTTTGTATATGCTTTTGAGCAAACAGAAAACAACCACGGAACCACCCGATATATGTATATTTACTTCAATACACAAATATAAACAAACAAATCCCTTCTCTTGCCGTACATACATACATACATATATATATATATATACATACATATATATATATATATATATATATATATATATATATATATTATTTTCTTAAGAAAAAAAAACCGGTTGGTGTCCAAGCCTGAAACCTCTGCTCGCCCTTTGTGCTTAGTTCAAGTGTGTTGTCAATCTGCTTATTGCAGTAATCATAAGAAAGTTTTTTCTTATGATTATTCAACAATTTAATAAGAGACCATTTCTCCTGGTCTAAGGTAAGAAGAGTTCATTCAATCTCTCCACACAAGTCAAAGCTTGATCTTGGGAAAAGAAACGACTTTCCCTTCATAAAACCACGGTAAAACCCCAAATCTCAATCCAACGTCCTTACCTTTTCTCGATTTTAAGCTTTCAAGCTCTTGTTTTTATTGTTCTTGACGAATTGGGTGTTTGTTATTTCGGTTTTTAGTGGCAACAATGGCAGCCAGTCTGCCTGCAACTTCTCTTTCTATGATATCTCAGCGACCCAAATCGCCAATTCGTGATTTTGAAGACAAAAATTGCTTCTTCTGGACTCGACCAGGTTGCTACCTGAAGCAAAGGAACATAATCAGAAATGTAAGTGGAGGTAGAAGCAGAAAAGGTACGACCCTAGTCTCTGCTTCACTGTCTACTATTTCTAGGAAACCAGCTTCTACAATACCTGCATTCAATGAGGTCTGTCTCTCGCTTTCATTTCTTAAAGTTATGGGTGTTTTACTTTTTATTTAGTTATTTTAATTTCCTGCGATTCTTTTTTTTTTTGGCAGTTGATTGAATCCCTGATTAATAAGGTGGATTTGTCAGAATCCGAGGCTGAAGCATCATTAGATTATTTACTTGATGATAGCAGTGAGGCCTTGATCAGTGCTTTCTTGGTACTTCTGAGAGCCAAGGGAGAGACTTTTGAAGAGGTAAGTTTAGTGCATTTATTGCTTTTACAAGTAGGCAAGCATATTCCAAGAGTCTCTCCTTTTAAAAGGTAGGAATGTAATGCACAGAGCCCTAGACTGATAGGCACGATACTTTAATAGTGTCACGGTAACTATTGCTATGGGAAAGTGCTACCTCTGACACAATTTGCTGCTGTGATGTAATGAGAGTAGTTATTGAGAGTAGTTATTGTTTGTAATGCTATTTAGATTGTTGGATTGGCAAGGGCAATGTTTAAGCATGCTAGGAAGGTGGAAGGATTAGCTGATGTTGTGGATATTGTTGGAACGGGTGGTGATGGTGCAAATACCGTTAACATTTCTACAGGAGCTTCAATACTTGCTGCTGCTTGTGGTGCTAAAGTAGCCAAGGTCAGAATTTCTTTTCCTCAAAATAATGTTTAAAATTTGAGGATTATGTCATATGATTGGTTGCATGTAATGTGCTAAATGTTATTGTTTGCTTTGCAGCAAGGGAATAGATCAAGTTCTTCAGCATGTGGAAGTGCTGATGTATTGGAAGAACTTGGGGTAGTAATTGACTTGGACCCAGAGGTAGGTTCATTATGAATAGAAGTCATTAATGGCTGCAGTTTGTACTGGTGCAGCCTATTTGTTTTCTACCAGCATGGTTTTTCATGCGTCTTTGATGTGGTTGTGGCCTTGTGGGTATAAAAGTGGCCTTTTTTAGAACACTTGTCAAAAGCTATAAAAATAATATAACTTGTACAGAGATCTATCAAGCTTGTGGTTGCCATATTTTTATAATCTTGTTACTCCTTTACTCCATTCCCCACTTCATCGTTGGTAAAGAAGTTAACCAGGCATCATTTACTTGGTAGTAGGGCTACTAAAACCTAGAAGTTGCCCGTTGATCCAACGTGTATTTTAGTACATCAAAGCTTTAATGGGGTTCACTCCTTTCCTCCTGATATTTGAATTTTAGGTCTAACTCACTTGAGGGCATAATCCATGCCCCTTTCATACGAATCCCATTTGTGTACAACTGGTTTGTTGAACTCTGGAATCTTGGAAGAGTATTTCTTCATTTGGGCTTCATTCGGCTCCAGAAGTAACATTAGCTCTTTCCTGAAAAATTAACCATTCCACATCCATGCAATATTCTCAGCTATGTGTGTGCTGTCTGTGACATCCTGTTTCTCTTTCCCCCCTTTTCTTTTCTTTCTAGTGAAGTGGGGTTAGTAGACCGTTGTGTTATCTCTCTGCTATCTCTCTTCCTGACCTGCTTCAACCATTTCTTCACTCTCTTTGTTTTTTCTTGTACGCCACGACCATCTTTTGCACCTCCTCATTCATTAGAGATTTCATGGCTCGTATAGCATCATCAAGATAAGAGTAACTTATTGTTCTTTTGTTATTCATCTATAAGAAGAAAAGAAAAAGGAAAAAGAAAGGCAAGAAAACATTTCATCTTTTCTCAATTCTCTAATGTTTTGTTTTTCTTAAATTCTGGAAAGTTTCTATGATGCAAGTCATGTTGGATTACTGTCGACTTTAACTCATCAAGCATAACTCAATGTCAATGTCATTTCCATAATACCAATTGTGTTCTATTTGTTAGTACTGTTCCAATGATAAATTAAACCACATCATAACAAGATTAGATGTCAAATCATTTGCAATTGCTTTCACATGTTATATGCATAGAATTCAATTTATTCTCAATTTTCATGAAATCAGGGGGTATCAAGATGTGTAAATGAAGTGGGAATCGGCTTCATGATGGCGCCAAAGTATCATCCTGCTATGAAGATTGTTAGCCCTGTAAGGAAGAAACTGAAAATCAAAACCATCTTCAACATATTGGGTCCTATGCTGAACCCCGCATGTGTTCCCTTCTGCTGTTGTTGGTGTATTTCATGAAGACTTGGTGAGTGTCTGTATCACCTGCAACAACTGTGAATCATAATCATCTTTCCAACAATCATACTTATCAATTATCACTTTATAGGAAAGCTTATAGTTTAGTTTTAGGCACTCTAAGTTTATTCAGTTAAATTATAATTTTCTAACATAATGATTGGATGCAATTCTTATATCTGCGGTTCCAGATGGGTTTTGATATCACTGTACTTGGTTTTCCATTGCTGTAACTTGATATTGCTTTATTATCTGCAGTGCTCTCTCTCTTGTGCATTGATATCCATATGATCGCATGAGACATCTTAATTAGGGAATGGGGGCTTGCTTGGGCTGTATCTGAACTTCTCACCTGAAATTCATCTCTGACATGCATTATTTATGTTTCTTGGGCAGGTGCTGAAAATGGCTAAAGCATTGCAAAGCTTTGGCATGAAGAGAGCATTGGTTGTTCATTCAGAAGGCTTGGATGAGATGAGTCCCCTTGGTAAGATTTCTTCCATAAAGTAAATACCATTATGCTATGAAGGAAGATTTAGCTGGATTTATCTTTCTTTAGCTGTTATCTTTTGGTTATCCTACATTTGCATGTTTAGATCTCATCTTCTGACAATGATCCGAATACAGGACCTGGAGTAGTGTATGAAGTCAGCCCTGAAAAGATATCAAAATTTTCATTTGATCCACGTGAGCTCATCACACACTTATTTTGTTCTTTCTCTTATACTGTAAAGTGACTCTGTTTGTTACTTTATATTAACGAGGTTTCTTTAGATGTCTATGATTACTTAAATTGCTGATTTGAAAATGTGCATTTGATAGTGGACTTTGGCATTCCACGCTGTACGTTACTTGACTTGCGAGGCGGAGGCCCTGATTATAATGCAGAAAGTTTAAGACGTGTATTGTCGGGTGAGAAAGGCGCCGTTGCTGATGCCATTGTGAGTTTCTTTGACATAGCGTTTTATTTCAAGTGACATTTGTTTAGCTCTTTGCATATGCGCCTGTGTGTAGGAAGAACCAGTACTTGTGAACAGGGTTCTAATGCCAGAATAATCTTTCAGATCCTAAATGCAGCGGCTGCACTCTTCGTCAGTGGCCATACAAATAGCTTAGCAGAGGGAGTGGATTTGGCACGAGAGACGCAATTATCAGGGAAGGCTCTTGTCACGCTTAATACATGGATAGAGACCTCTAATGTAAATGGGACTTAGTTTTAAATTGGTTGGAATTTTAGAATTTAACTTTTGCCAATTCTCATATTTACTCTGGTTGACAACTGCAGAAATTGAAAGAAGATTCTGTTGCTAAGGTCGCCTGAAATTTTTACTGGAGCTTAAACATTTTGAAGACCGGAAAAAAAAACCTTGATACAGGGACAACATTGGCAATTCTACAGTGAACAAAATAAATATCTTTGTGATTCCCTCCGTGCAAAAGTGTTTACACAGCCAGATTTTAGATTTAGATGGCTTGTTACAATGTGTTGTGCTATAGCATAAGGAAAATTCCAAACATACTGAGATTATACTCCAATTTAAATGATAGCTTTTGTTTTTTTTATTCTTTTGGAAACTGTCAAGAGTTGTGTGACTTAAATTAGTCAGATAACTGAATCCATTTGTTGGTCAAATTGTTTATTTATTTTTGGCAAGTTGTTTCAGAACATTAATGGCAAGTTGTTTCAGAACATTAATGGCAAGGTTGTCTGGCTGCAGGACAAATTCTCATGAATTTTCATCGAAATTTCTTTGAATGATAGGTTTTTGTTCGATGCTACCATCCACAGCAAACATTCAAAATCCAAAAGGTAGGTTTTGGGGCAAGAGGAACTGCAAAATCAGGCGCTGGAGAAATCAAAATATAGCAAGAAAGAAAAAGAGGATCACCCCAGATAAAAATACCAACATTATTAATGTTAACACCTCATATAGTTTGGTGCACGATTGGAATTCAGGTACATTGGTAATATGGGAAACATTTTTCCAGCTTTAGTACAAGAAGATTCATCTAGTCTTCGATGTTCAATCAAAGCTGGGCAGAGTTTTTAGCTGCGGCAGCAGCCTCTTGGAGAAGAGGCAAGAGTTCGTTGCGTTGGTGCTTCCCCACAACGGCTGCGACAACAAAAGTGGACGTAAATTGAAAAATTTTGTCATATCAACAGGGGCCATGAAAATTTAGAGGAGCAGGTAATAAAATGAAGATGAAGGAGCTTACTGTCGCAACCACCAATGTGTTTCCCTCCGATGAACACATTAGGCACTGTCCCTAGCCCAGTCCAGTGTGTCAATGCTGATTGAATTTGCGATCCATCACCTTCAAAACATCGAAAGACTCTGTTTTTTTTATGTTTGTAAAATCGATATGAAAAACTAAGAATTTCATCAAAAACACAAATACCAACTGGAACAAAGGATCAGCCAAAAAGGTTTAGCAATCTTACTGAGCTCATCCAGCTCGATGACTTTGTAAGTTGCGCCGACCTGTGTCAGCAGATTCTTCACCCTATTGCAATAACCACAATAGGTTTTGCTGCGTGAAGAAAACTAAAATTCAAGACTTGAATCTGGTCTCACAAATCATAATATAAAAACAAACAAACCCAGAAGATAAATACAGAACTGAAACAATAATAGCAACAGTATCTTATAAATCACAGCTTAACTGGGACATTAATCATTAAAAACTTCAAACAAAGAACCTTGTGATTGTAAATTTTGAAGGCAATAAAACCTGAAAACAACGACGGGAGAAGAGGAGGCAATTTCCTTGGCCTTTTTAAGCACATCATCAAGTTCTTGCTTGCTCATCTTGATTGAAGAACTGAAAAGCGAACCCATTTTCTGTTTCGGTGATTTGGATTTCTTATAGATGAGAAAGCAGGGAGAAAAGGACAAAAAGCAACCGATAAGAGAACAGGTGTGACTCGCAGACAAAAAACAAAACTCAGAGGTGGCTGCTGCTTGTCTTGACTCTTGGCTACACCTTTGCTTAGTGTCATTCTCACAATCAATGCAAAATTTTTGAAAACAAATAATTTTTATAATTATTTTAAATTAATTTTTTTATATATTTTTTAAATTATTTTCATATCAAAAACAATATAAAAAATATCATGTAAAGAGATAACTGATGGGATCGAACTCCAAATTAAATAAAATAGGAAAATCTCTCAAATTTTTGCTTTTGCTTTTATTGATTCTAACTAAAAAAAAGTCCACCAATAAAATAGTTTCACAATAAAGATAAAGAAAATGAATACAAAATGCAACAAACTGTTATCCTTTTCTACAATTATTTCGTGATTACTAGTTTTTTATCCAATGCTATGCTAGGGATTGCATAAAAACCTAAAAAGAATATTCAACTATTTAAAGGTATTATTAAACTAATATAATGAGTTAACCTTAAATTGGTTATTTATCTAATTTTGGTTTAAAATTTAACTTCGTGAGAATTAATCTATTATAACTTAATACTTGTTTGAGAGTGTGGTTAAGGCAGTTCTTGAAAGTGATTTTCGTTTAGAAATACATTAAAATGATATTTTTTTATTTTTTAAAAAATATTTTTGATATTAGCATATCAAAATGATCTAAAAACACTAAAAATCATTTTTTTTTCAAAAGTATTTTCCAAACATATTATCAAACACCCTCATAGTAGATGTTATGATTTCATAAAACAACTTCAACAATCATTAAAAAAATATAGTTTGATTTTTTTTTATAAAAAAAACTCAAGATAATATTTTTCACCTGGATCATGTACTTCATTAAGTTTTATAATTTTTTTAATCAATGATATAATAACAAAAAAGTTAAATTAATTTGAGCATTATATGGTTTTACTTTGCAAGATTCAAACACTTGGTTTCAAAGTGAAAAGAATGACCACATTAGGATGTTTAAAGTAATTGAGCCTAATAGAAATAAAAGCTTTCATATATTAGGAAGTTTGTTTGGAACTATAATAATATCACAAACAAAAACCAATTCAAAATCAAAATCGATCTAATATTTTAAAAAAAACTATCTGATATTATTGTTAAACTACATTTAATTTTAAAGATATTTAAAATCTTTTACTCTTAATAGCCAAATAATATTATTAGAATGCTAAAAGCTCTTTCTTTAAAATTATAATGATTGTTAACCAACATTGCAGTCTTTGATTTTAATGAAATGTAAAAACTAAAACTCATAATCTATTATAAATTATGTGAATAATGAAAAAAAATAAAAAATTAAATATTATTTTGATAAATACTTTAACAACCAAATTTAAGCATTACGAAAAGAGAGGGAAAACATTCACCAAACCATTAGTGTATGTATCAATTTTATATTCAAATTATTTTTTGTATCCATTTACCTCTTAAATTATTTTGATTTCTCAATTAACGATTTTTGTTAGAATAGCTTAATAAAAAACATTAAGTTTCTAACAAAATATCATTTTTTTATTAAAAAAATATAATTTCAAAGATAAATTTATTTGACGCATGTCTTTGTTTATTACTAAAAATGAAAAAAAAAGTATTTTAGGAAACTTATACTAGGAAATTAAAAAACAAATACTAACTCTTAAGTTTATAGAATTTCTTAAGTTTTTTTTTATAAATAAAAAGTTATCTATCTAACATGATTTTTTGGACTGTGTTTCGAGAAACCTGACATTGCTGGCTAATTCAATCTTATTCTATAACCTAATAAAAATTCTCATATAGAATTAAAAAGAAGAAGAAGATCAATGTGTTAGAGTCCACCCATTTTGCAGAGAATGACTTTTCAGAAAAATATTCCAGGCAGGGAGACATTAGCAAGTTCTAAGCTTTACATTCATTCAATGATTTTAGCTTCCTCAAAACTTCAACCAATAACACTTGTGAGTAATCCAGTTTCAAGGTATGCCCAATGAGCCACAGTGACGATGTATATAGGTCGTCTTCCTCTTTCCTCCCTGCAAAAATCTCATTTTGATGCAAAAATTTCTGCTAAATCTTCGTACAACTGGTTTGTTTTGGACTTGGAATCTGAAGAGGTCTTTTGAGAAGAGCTTCCACTCCTTTTGTTTGTCCATATTCCACTCCATTTAGTTCTACTGGTCGAGGGATCAGTCCGTGATCCACTTCTTTCTTTGGTAAAGCTAGCCCTTGCTAATTCTCTTAGTTGTTTCTGCCATGGTTTATCTGAGCTATTGTTTCTGTCAGCAGAAGAACCAGTCTCCCCCACAGTTTCACCATCGCTTCTTCGTTTAGCTGGTAATTTGCTTTCCAGGTCCTGGCTCATTCTTTTTGAGATGAAAAGCATGAGAAATCCAATTGATGCGATTTTCAGACCAGTCAAGAAATACTTCTCGGAGGGATCCAGCCGCTTCACCTGTCTGTACAGCGCATACCATTCATTGACCATCTGCGCGAAGAATCCGATTAAGAACAGAGCAATCATGAAGATTCCAACTTTGGTTTCTTCGCTAGTTGATAATTCCTTCTCCAGGAGAATGAAACAAGTAGCAAAAATACCAACTTGGCAGGAAATAGAGATGATCTCAACCAGCTGGACCTTTTTCTTGATAAAAGGCTTCTTGAGGACAAGGAAGAAGAGCTGAAAGGAAGTGATGGACAATAAGACGACTGTTGGGGTTTTAGAGGACCAGCTATCTAAGTAGACACCAGCCAGAATGCCCAGAAAAACTCTCTTGACTGTCTCAAGCAGTGTGTAGTATATTCTAAGAATTCCAAACAGCTTCTGAATAAATGGTGCTTCTGCATCTTCAGTTTCATCATCAGAATCAATGATACGATCCCCTTGCATGCGGGGAACCCCAGCAATTTGCGAGAGCATGTATTTAGGGGGGCCTCGTAGATCTTCAAATAAAGCACCTAAACTGACTAGATAAACAGACTTCGGCTGATTCTTCCACGTCCACTGGCCTCTCTTGCCAGGACCTAAAGTTACTCGGATAATTTCTTGATACCAGTGAAAAACCTGTCCTTCTTGATGGACTTCCTTATACTGAAGTAGCTTTCCAAATGTGATTCCAACAGACAGAATCAGGAGCAAGGCCAGCAGTAAAAAACCCACCACGCCAAGCAGCAGAATGCCGACTATAGTCCCTGATGTTGTTCCTCCTTGAATCATAAAAATAAACATCAATTAAACGTAACGGGTAGTATACTTTCTAGTTAACAGGTCTGACAAGAGTGTAATACAGTTCGATGCCGCGACAGATATACACATCAATCGATGTGATGGATCAACACAGTTTCCAACAATGAAAGGAAGTTCACAGCACGACAAGGTGATACTAAAAGGAAGAAAAATGAAGACGAAGGGTACCTCTGACTAGAGAAGCAGAGGCCTTGCAAATACAAGGCAATGCAAGAAATGTGAGAAATATCTCAAATCTTGGGAGGGTCAGTGCCCCATAGTCCTTCTGCATTTCATTCTTTCCCTTCCTCAATTTTAGAATAAATAAGAGTATGGCATGGAGCAGTATCATACCGCCACCAATTACAGCTAACCAGAACATGGTTCTTTCAAAATCCCTCCACCTACAAGAGAACGAAAAACGAAAGGATCAGGCATTCACATTAAATGCTGTGTTCATGACCACCATTTTGCAATAATGCAAGATAGTTAACTCAAAAAATTCGGTAGCCCCTATGCCAAATGATTGAATAAATTCGAATTTAATATGATTTGTTCTAGGAAATTTCCTTTTTTGTTAAACAAAAACATTTACTAGGACTGTTTCCAATTTCTTTACTTAACCATTGAACTTTCATCATGTCTCTGGCATGAAAAAGACTGAAGGGCATATTGAAGGAATAAAAAGCAAAACCTCACCCATTCGAATGGCGTGGATCCAAAATATGTTCTGCTTCGGGTTTAAAACTGTGGCTCTGCAGGTGAATAATCGAACCAGTCATATATAAGCATTTGAGGTTGAAAACAAGTTTCTGGAAAATGGTTCCTGACC
Organism: Salix viminalis; assembly: GCA_029228465.1. NCBI lineage: Eukaryota > Viridiplantae > Streptophyta > Magnoliopsida > Malpighiales > Salicaceae > Salix > Salix viminalis. Next base: position 3,738,186 of record CM055440.1, on the reverse strand, counting down.
TCAAAAAATGATAAGTACTCCATTGGAGAGAGGGGCAATCCGTACACCTGAGAAGACTTGTTCACACTCTTCCCTTCCAGTTGCATGCTCAGGGATATATCGTGAGTATTTGAGATATAAGAATGTGCACCAGAGGAGGAATTTGATTTCATAATGACTGGTTGAATACCCCCAGTTTCCCATGGGAGACTGAAGTAAGGAATGCTCCACTGTAAATCTCTTGCAAACTCATAATATTCGACTGGCAGCGTAACAGCCAACCATCTAGACAGTGCAAAAACCTGAATATGCCATGCAGTTCTCTGTGTATAAAAAAAATATATATATATAAATTTCTCTTAATTTTCATGATGATGGAAATAGAAAGTTTACGATTACACTTTATAATTTTCATTCCACTAATTTCAACACCAATTCATCTCTTGCAAGTTAGAATTAAGAACTATACTCTTGTGCATATGAGAGACAATTGGGAGTATATTGAAACATCTCTACGGTATCTTAAGATCATTTGAATTTGAGGTGCAGACTGGTTGGCTTTTTAATCATCACGAAGTGCTGAAAATAAATTTTAGAACTGCAGTAAACCTTTCCAGCCCAAATGTAGAAGGCCGTTAGAAATTGTAAAATGTCATGAAATAACCACGTGAAGGAGATAACTTTTCTGTAGGGATGTATATCATACAAAAAGATTCCTTGTAGGTTCAGCAGTCAGCAAAGGAGAAGGTCTTGAAAATGCCCCGGCAGACAGAAGGCTTGCAGTAGACAAAGTGAGCAGCCCAGCAACAAGAGATGTAGCCAGGAAACAAGCAGTTGCAAAAGCAGAGATTACAGAAGATATCGTGGGCACAGAATCTGGAAATATATTTCAGAACATATATCAGCGAAACACCCAAAAAGACCCTGCAAGTCTTAGACACTATACATCAGTAGAACACAGAACGAGTAGTTGAAGAAAAAATGAATTTCTTACAGTGTCGCACTTGTAAAATATTAGATGCTAGATTTTTATTTCCAGCAACATCTCCAGTTACATCTTGAGGAATGCTGACAGTTAAGACATCATCATCTGCTTTTATCTCTGCAATGTATTTGCTCCTACTTATTTCATGAAAGCTGGATTGCATTAAAACAAAAGAGTAAACTGTTTTGGAAAACTATTCAGCAGATTTTGTTCATCTATTTTACTGTTTTTGTGGTGTGAGTAAGGGTGTGTGTGCATGCGATCACTTCCGTGCAAGTAGGTAATTGTAACATACAAGTGGGTGAAAGCTGGCTTACCCCTGCAAATGACCCCCTGAGATTGATAGAAAAGAGGAGTTGAAATCAAATACTGGCTTCATGAACTTGATTGATATTGGAATGCTATGTTCCTTCGTCCTTATATTAGAAGATGTACTCAGTCTCACAGCAAATCTTTGAGAATCTGAAAGTTGCATTAATAGCCATGTCGGAAGAGTACAATGATATCTCAAATATCTCATATAAACATATTTAGTCCAAAAGGGAACAGAAACTTCTTATCAATCTGAAAGTATTCAATTTCAACAAGATATGAAGCCTAAATGTTTTATCATTTTTTTCCTTTTTTATAACCTCTTATAACTGTGGTAGATTGTACCGTAAAGGAAAGTAACTGGGGCAATCGGAGAAACTGAAGTCCCTGGTCTGCTTATTATTGAATTTGAAAGAAAGCCAATTGTAACAACCGCAATGCTGGATAAATTTGCAACCTGAAAGAAGACAGCACCAATGCAGTTAGCATCAGAACATAAGAGCAAAAAATGGTTCAAAGACAGAGACATGGCATCAAGACAAAGAAATTAACTGCACACAAACTGACCTGAAAGCCAAATTTTCGGTTCCCAAGGCTTTCTCCACTTATAGGAAGAAGAACTCCCTGACTTGTGTTGAGAGAATTTAGAATTTCTGCAGATGAATTCAAAATAGGTTCTGAAAAGTACATGTAAAACTTCAAGTTATCATCGTTATTAGTTGCCGTGACCGTTCTGATTTCATTATTAAGTTGAAGTAGCTTCTCTGGAATGTGAATCCTCAGGTCAACAAACACAGTTCTTCTATCTGGAGAATAAACCAAATGAACAGGGCAAGATTAGAAAACTTCGATAGAAACTGAAAAAAAAATAAGAATGCTGCAAGATGAAGTCTTCCAGTAAGTTCATTCTTAAATGATTAATACAGGAACTACTTGCTTTTATATAGCTATGAATAAACTCTTTTAAAACAAGAACACAATATATAAAGCACGAAAATTTTAACAGTTTAATATTTGTTAAGCTTCTTATTGAGCTTAAAGTAAAAACAAAAAAAAAGTCTTCAATGACGAGTGCTGCACACAACGGTTCCATAAAAAAAGAATTGAGGAATGAACAACAAAACTCACCAAAATGCACAAAGAAACTTGAATTAGCAGCTCTTGTAAATCTGTTTCCAGCAGTGTCAGTACAGAATTTTCTATCCATTACCAGTATCACACGTCCATACAGAACACTAGGAGACAAACCCACCAGAATAGTATATTTCAGATTTGGTTCCAGAACAGTGAATGAGGAGGGAATTACTTGGCCAGCACCATAGACTAACAGCTGTATATTGATGAATAGAAATCTATAAGAACTAATTTCAGTCAATACTTCACATGCACAAAAAGTATGTAATAACTTATTTACTCTTCTTCATAGACCTAGGAATACTATTTACTGTCAATTGATCTAAAGCAACAACAACCATGTCTCAATTGCAAACTAGTTGGGGTCGTTATATGTATCCCTTTGAACCATTCCATGGAATTATATACCAAATCCGCCTCAATACTGATATATTTTAAATTATATTGATCTAGGAGAACCAAAACACTCGTGTTAAGTCTGAAAATCATAAGAAACTTCAGTGTAAATGCATCAACAAATGAGCTCGCAGCATTTTCAACAGTGCTTATCTACTTATGTTTGATTATTTCTTGTTGTAGAGCAGTCACTGGAGAAATTGCAAGCCTTTGAAAGAGATAACTCACAATCAATATTATCTGGGGTTTTCGGGAATCTATATTCGAGTCACCCATGTGAATCAAACAATACTATTTTTCAACAGTGGGAAAGATCGAAGGTAGTTTCTATCATAATGTTTCACAAATATAAATGGCAATAGCTGATATATACCAATAACATTGAGTGCGCACATGGAAGAAAAAAAAAGGAGTTTAATATATTTTCATTGAACATACTCACGTTGCACGCATTCACAGACGAACATCCAAAACCTCCTCCCCCAGTGCAGGGTTCAGTGAAAGAAATATTTACAGAGACATTCAAAGCATTTGTAAATACTTTTGATGCAGTTATATATGCTGTTGGGGGAATGGTATCTGCACAAGGTATAACTGATATTAGAAAAAAACTCGAAGTCTCTATAACTGTTTCCATGTGCTAAACTTCCCAACTGTAAATCTACAAGGACTTGCATACTCAGTTTCAGTTTTGCAACTTCATAAACCTGGCCTTCTTTATGGACAGCACTTGTTTATAAGCTAGAACTAATTCAGTATTTTTGTTTTGTGAATATGAGCTGTGATTAAGCTTTCCCAGAACGCATATCAGCCAAAACATTTATACAATTATGAAGAAAATAAAAGACTTTCACAATATTTACTCAAAAAGAATGAAGGAAGGTTTCTTAACCAACAGTCCAGGTATAGGTAGCACAGCCAACTCTTTGAGACCCATTGATGCAAACCTCAAATGTATGATTTCCATCCTGCAAGCCCTGGTACGAAATCTTACTAGCTCCACAATCAGATTCAGGGCCACTATCCAGCTGCACGCATGTTATTCAGTTACAAGGAATGAGCAACCAACTAAAAGGAAAAGGGAATGGTCAATCGGATGAACCATTAAACCAGAGAGTTTAGAAAAATTAAAACAAATTTTCTAATATTTTCTTAAGATTCCTTTTCTTGGTTTTTCTGTCAAAGTGCTTTACAGGCATGGTGCTTACTCAGCACTTGTGAAGACCCAACAACAAATCAGCAAACCCCCAAAGCAGATTAAACCTTTAAAAGAATTAATGCATATGATAGTAATTCAACTATATGAAAGAAAGGAGAATAAAGAAGCACCGAAAAATATTAATCAAAAAAGAAAGAAAGGATGCACCCAGAATAAAGTATAGCAAAAGCAACAACAAGTGTAAGTTAAGAGATGAACTAACCTTGCAACTGATGCTACAGTTTGTGCAGGAGTTCACATTGCCACCCGCCAGAACTTGAAACTCAAATGTGGCCATGTTCAATTTTGAAAATGCACGAGGAGCCTTCAATATCTTCACAGACGCCTCTGCATCATCGCCGAGAGCTCTAAAGCACGGAAATGAAAGAAACCAACAAAGCATAAACAACCATGAAATCTCGGGCCAACCCATTTCTGAATAGACTCTAAATTGATGGCTGAACCATATAGAGGCTAAAATCTACAAGACAATGAGAGATATTTGTTGGGTTTGGTTCAGACTTGAGCTACAGAGAGGACATTGCATGGAAAGAAGACTGAAAAGGTGTGGTGAAGAAAGACAGAGAAGAGTTAATGGAAGTAAGAGAGTGGATTAGAAAAAAATGTTATTGGAAGCTTGTGTTTTAAGGATAGTGCACATGAGACTGACACTGCTGGACAGGACTGTTTTAGCAAAGATAAGAGAGAGAGAGAGGACAGGCTAGGCAATAAAAAAGCAGCACCCTTTCTGATTTTGCCATAGGATCTTGTCAGGGACTGAAAAGCTTCAAGATTAACCAGTAACTCTGTTTTGAAATTTGGCTCCTCCGTGATTCATAACGTCATCTGCCCATAAATATGCCCACAACAACAACAAAAAAATGTAAGGCCCGTAGTAGATTGGCCATCCATTGAAGGAAGAAGATTAAATTTTGAATTAATTTCAGCCATTAAATTTTATAAATTCCTCTGCAATTATATTCCGAATATTATCATGTCTCTTACACTGACCTTTTGTTTACTAGTGGGATTCATTCGTACTCAATGAAACTTACACCGGGATTTTTCTTTATTAAAAAAAAACATAAAATAAAAAGGGACAAGTCACATTCTTTCAAATTTCAATGTCCCATAAAGCATGTGTTCATAGTCGACCAATGAATCTTATAAATATCTGATTTTTATTTAATTTTTTGTGAAAAATCATTGACTAGCAGAGGATGAATCTATTTTTTCCCTTCCATCACAAACAAGGAAGGAAAGAAAACAGTTCCACGTGCATGGACGACCTTCCATAGACAGAAACCATGTTATTCTTTCATTGCAGGTAATTCTTTATCATGCTTCCCTAACAAACATGTTGTTTGCATTGCTAGCAGATTCGAGCCACCAACCCCACCAATAAGCCCTCCCTTTTTTCTATTTTATGTGACTCAAACCAGCTAGCTTCCTTGTCCAGAATCTTTGTCATTGATCATACTTTAATTCACATTTCTCTTATGGTTGTTTTGGCCAATGTTACATTAAAAACCTGTCAAACTGCAGGATTCTTTTGACCAAGTTTCTGTAATTCCTCGCAAAGAAGGGAGAATCCAAGAATTCAAGAATCAATTTCTCAACCAACTTGTTCCTAACCTTTTCAGGGGTATAAATATGAGCTTCTTGTGAAATGGATGAAGCCTCTGTGTGTAGATGGAAGCATTTAGTATTTACATTGGAGAGTAAATGCAAAGCCAAAACTATTTCATCAACCTCTGGTGGTTGAGGCCCTACACCAGAAGAGAAAGAAAGAAAAAAAAACCAAAGACAACAATAGCATCCTCTGTCTTCAAATCTCAACCCTAAAAACATTACTCTCTAGTTCAACAGCAGCATCCTCTGTCTTAATTAGGCCATGGTGTCCAATTTTCACTCTTTCCAAGCAGAATCAAGAAGAAAAAGACGAGGAGAAGAAAATACAGATAAAAAAAGAAGAATAAATAGGGAATAGAAACAATAAAAGAGAGGACACCACTGAAAGAATGTACTGGTAACTAAGGATAGAATGAGCTAGCTGGCCTCAACCACTGCAATAAAACCATATTTTGTCTGGTAAAACGAAATTCTCATGGACAAAACAAGGGACAGGAACGTTAAATCCCAGTATAGGACAGCACTAGAGTCACGAGACCACGGATAATTGGACCACAATCTCACTCAAAATGAAACATCATCCCCAGTTGATGACGAAACAAGAATATCACAGCCCATTAAAGCTGGCTAGGCACTAGGCCTTGATCACTGGGCAGATCTCCAAGAGCCCGAACGATACAGAGGTAAGGGCCACAGGGAGAAAAGACTACAATGGTGGAACCCAGCCCAGAAGCTCTTTTCATAACTTCCAAACGTTGAAGAGCACCTTTTTGTTCTCTCGTCAAAGTTTCGGTACGTCGTTTCGGGATTATATATATATGAGTTCAAATTCAAAAATAAAATTATTTAGAATTGTGCAATTTAATCTAAAAAAAGACACAAGAAAATAATTTTTTTGAATAAAATTACGAACATGTATAATATTACGAGAATGTCATTATCAATCTCGCATTGTCATTACATTCTCTGATTGCTCTGAAATTTTAACATAATATATATATATATATATATATAATATCAAGAGACTTCTAGTAAAATTTCATTTCAATTTAACGGTCGAATTAAGAAATATAATTGATATTATAAAATTATTTCATTATTTTAAAAAAAAATTTGACTGAAACATAACAGGCGAAACGAAACCAGAACGTTTCTGCCAGTATTTGACCACAAATTCAGAATGAACTAAAATTTAAATCGAGATAAAAAAGATGTCATTTTATTTTTTTAACCGGTACAAAACGGAACGAAACTGACCGTTGAAAATCTCACTGGCTCACCAATGATTGGGCCATGCTGTGGTCTCCAATTCTATTATTAGATGATGATGATGATAATGGGAGAGACTTGATCATAAGAGTTTGTGGAGACGACAAAAGATGGTAGAGCTAACATAACATATAGACCAGGAATAAGTAAAGAAAGACCCACGACCATAAAGAGATCCCAGGAATTAATAACAATTTCAGTGGTTGAAGATGAAAAAGCAATGTCTGTCTGCTAATCCCATACGCGTAATGAGAGCTCAAACCAGGACCCTTGTTTTTGGGACGGCTGCCTGAGCACTACCCTGAATAAACAATCACATATACTGCACCTATGTATGAATTCTTATTCTTCGTTATTACTAACACGATGGAGCAAGAATTTGATGGCCTGAATGATCCATGCCTCACAAAATATGATAAAGCATCCCCAGAAGTAGCAGCAATAAATCTTTCCAGAATTTGGTGCGGGGATGTAGCCATGTTCATTTAAACAAAACTCTTTTTCTGGCATCTGTATCTGCAGAAATGGTTAACCTTCTGAGATAATTCCCCTCTCTGCAGCCTGAGCAAGTGAGCCGTGTTTGATATATATAGGTTTCCATCACTTCACCTTTCTCCTCATCGATCCTGACAACTTCAAAACTGCCCTCGTAAGAGCATGGAACAGCCGGGGGTTTTAACCGCTCACCTGGACCCACAAAGTGCGCTTTCCGGGGAGTGGGGTTTCCCTTGTAAGGATAGATCAAAAAAAAAAAAAAAAAAGATCCTGACAACTTCAAACCCATTGTGCATCCAAGCTGCCGAGTACATTTTGGTGGTGCCGGACTGTCTGAACTGTTAGTACTAGATTTCATAATATATAGAAATATTCAAGTTGAATTATTAAGAACATATAAATAATAAAACAGAAACGTAATTGAATTCATATGTGAAAATCCATCTCTAGAGTCATACAAATGGCCTTACAGATTAACATGTTTTTATTTGATAGCCCTTTAATTCTCTCTACCTTAACTTTATTTTCTTATTTTCTCTCTGGTGAGAGGATGTTAGCATAAAAATGAAACAGGACGTGTAATTTAATGACCATTACCATATATACAGGTAACAAGCTACTCTTTGGTATTCAACATTCTCACCTTTTAACATTCCTATTTTTTGGTATTTTTATTTTTTGTTATTCTTATTTTAGTCAACCACTAAAATAGAAATAACCATTTAATCTCTACACATTAATTTATTGGTTTTGAGATAATCTGGCATCCCATAGCCTTAGATACCAAATCCCACGATGCAACAGACACCATCTTAGAATCCTGAAAAATAACCCAAAACCAACTCAAATATCTACATTAATAATAATAATAAAAAAAAAAACATGTGAGAATGCAAGCAGTGGCCGGACCACCCTCATTTGTTTCGAATAGTATCCATGTTAAAGGACACCGACACTCGTTAGATTAGCATTATACCAATAAAGTTAGCCACGCATTTCATTGGCAAAATCCTTTTGTTTTTTCTTCTTCATATTTTCCAGGAAACAAAACTGAACCTTTAAGAATCGAAGTACCTTTACCTCCATTTGCACAACGCTCCAAACCATGAGCTCTCAGCAACAGCTTCAGCAAGCATTTTTTCATCTAATTATTATTCTTTTTAATTACTTTTCTTTACTAGCAGTGAAGCATGCATATATATTATTATTATTTTAAATATATCATACATATTAATTGTACGAGTAAACAAGAAAAATGTGTTTCATATGAGTTTTGGAACCTTTAAATGGATCAAAACCCATTTCTTGTAAAATCAACCTATAAACTCGTTTTTTTTTTTTGTCAAAACATAATCTCATATATTTCAAACCTACTTAACCTCTTTTAAATCTATATCTTTATTGTAGGGATGAATTCATGCACCACTATCTACCTCCATAAACAAACAAAATCAAGTTAAGGTTAGTTTGATTGATAGAAGTTAGTTTTTTTTTTTTTTCTAAACTTGGTTTTAAGACAAATTGATTATTTTTCTTATGTTTGATATATCACGAAAAATAAATTAAGTTTGATTATGTTATAAGACAAATCTTATTAATGTTTTTATATACGTTTGTTAAAAGAATAGAAACTAAGTCTAACAAATGAAAAGGTTGGAAGATGATAAAATTAAAAAAAAATTACAAATTAGTTTTTATTGATTGTTTTTTCTAATAATAAATAAACATATTTTTTATATTTATAAAAAGTCATTTTCCACGGTAAGAATCACAACAGAAGTGATTTCAAGTCTTGAGAAAAACCACGACATAATTAAAGGGCGTCTCAAGTTATTGGGCTTTATCCAAACACGAAGACGCGAGCCCAACACGTCTTCTGATTCGGGTCTCCAAGAGTAGGATTGGAGCTGAGTGGATAGAGAGGGTTGTTTGTACGGGTTGGAGCCTGAGCAAAACCGTTTTGTGTATTTTTTTAAAAAAAAATCTGATTTTTTTTTTAAATTTAAAAAATTTAGTATTTTTAAATCATTTTCATATGTTATATAAAAAATAATTATCTTAAAAAAAATCATTATAATATATTTTTAAAAATAATCTCAATCATAATTATAAACAAAAATTTAATTAGTGTCTAAGAGTGATTTAAATTATTTTAAAAAAAACTTTCGTTAAAAAATATATTAAACTAATTTTTTTATTTTATAAAAATTATTTGTTTTTTTTTTTGCCATGAGAGCACTAGCAAGCATAGTTGTCAATACAGTTCCGGTCGCCGTTCCGGTTTTTCGATTGGACGGAACGTTCCGGTTTCAGAGCGTTCCGGTATGCCATTTCGGTGTCGTACTGTTCATATATAATTAATTATATATATATATATGAAAAAAATAAAATATTAATTTAACAAACATAATTGAAATTTGAATTCTTTTTTATTTAAAATATTTTGGTGTTTTTAAATTATTTTGATGTATAGATGTCAAAAATAATTTTTTAAAAATAAAAAAAATAGATTTTGAACCCAGAACGGCACGCCCGGAACGGAACCGAGATGTTCAGGCCGAAATTTGGCCAAAATTTCCGGAACGGACCGGAATTAAAACCGAGACGAAAACAACGTCGTTTTGTAGTCACCATGGCAAGTGAGGGAAACGCGCGGCAAAATGGCGTGGAGGTTGATGCATGGTGTTGCCCTGCCACTGGGCCTGGAGCGAGTGAAAAGAAGCAACTGAGGCGCGAGGGTCCACCGTCCCTCAAGAACTTCTACTTGTTTTTGTACGCTAAAACCACATAGACCACTTTACCCGCTTTACGAACACTCACTCCTCTCTTTCGCTGCCTGGCTCTGATCATCGTCATTCTCGAGCTCTTCTCCATTAATTTATTTAATTTCAAACACCTGAAACTGAAATGGATACCCCATAAACCCACCCTTTTTTTTCATTACGTACTGTAACTACACTCTCCTCTCCTCTCCCTAGCTCATTCCCGTCATCCACCACTACATAAACACACTTCTTTCTCCATTTCAATACAGTTGTACCCGATATTCTTTTTTATCTCCGTTTCAAGTATCTACAACCAGTACTGCCACTGCTAACCAGTAGAAAACCCAGTTTGCTAAGCCTGATTCTTTCTCTCTTAATGATGGAACAACTGTACGGTATTCAATCCACTGGCACTGATTACTCTTTGCCGGTGTCATCGGAGAACGAGGTTGCTCCGGTAGTGGCTAATTACTACCATGATATGGGGTTCCCATCCGAAGCTGGGGGGGCATCATTTCCTTTTTCTGGATCGGAGCAGTTGTTTTGTGGTTCTTCAGTATCTGATGCTGCTTCGATGGTGGTGGAGTTGCATCAGCAGCTGCAGCTGCAGCAGAGAGGTGGTGGTGGTGGTGGTGGTTGTATTGGTGATAATAGTAATATTTCACAGGAGGAGGAGGCTTCTTGTGCAATTAGGGATAAAATTGCTTCCCACCCTCTTTATCCTAGGTTACTTGAAGCTTATATTGATTGCCAGAAGGTATATACACTAATCTTTCTGGTAACCAAATGATTTGGATTTTTAGCTGCATGTAATGTTCTTTAAAATTAAGCAAACTAGAACAGTTAGGCCAGGTGACAGACGGAACTTGAAGTATCCGAGACTCTTCTCTAAATGAGCCAAACTCGGTGTGAAGTTCTTGAGAGAAAAATAAAAGTCTAGGGAGTCTTGATTTCCATCATTTGAGTGGCCTGAGGGAAGTTTTGGGACTCTTGACTTCCATTATTTGAGTGGTCTTGGTTGGAAGGATGTCTAAAAGACTCAATTTGATCCATGAAATGTATTGTGCGACGATTTCTGAATGTATTTTGTTGCTATATCGTTGGAATTACATGTGTGCTCTCCTGTAAATTTCTTCTTTGATGCCCAATATATTAAATTGATCATCTTTGACTTTTTTGTTATCATGTAAAGCACCACTCTTATGCAATACAAACTTCTGTTATCAGCTATCCTAAATAGACCACATATAGACCATGTATGCTGTGATTTTTGAAAGTCTTCTAAAATCGACAGTTTCAATAGTTATTGGCTACTACTCCAAAAAGGGTATCGATAAGTCTACTGTAACTGTTGTTGTATTTGTTTTCTTACTAATTTCTTTTGATTTTTGTGTTTTGCAGGTGGGAGCACCGCCGGAGATGGCTTATTTGCTAGATGAAATCCGGGAAGAGAATGATGTTTCCAAGAGGTCCAATAACATCATCGCCTCATGCTTGGGTGCAGATCCCGAGCTTGACGAGTTCATGGTCTCTTTTTTCTTCTTCCTCTCTTCTTGAATGATCTGAAACCCTAATAAAGCTCTTTTCCCGTCTCTCTTCTTCTAACTTTCTCAGCTCTCATCTTTGATGGCCTTATTTAGTTGCTTATTTAGACATGGAAATAAAGTCCATACTCGATCTCCTTTTCGGGACTCCCTTGTTTGATATCTTGATTTCAAGTGGAAATATTTCCTTTTTTCTTTCTAGGTTTTCTTCCGCAGAATGGATTTTAATATTTCCTTGTTTAAACATTTATTGACTGATATTACATGATGTTTTCTTCTCTATCTAGGAAACATACTGTGACGTTCTGATGAAGTATAAAGCGGATCTCTCTAGGCCTTTTGATGAAGCTACCGCTTTCTTGAATGAGATTGAGGCTCAGTTTAAAACGCTCTGCAATGGTGCTTCTTCCAGAAGTCAAGCTTATGGTCTGTCTCTCTCTCTCTCTCTCACTAACTTTTTTACAACTCAGTATGTTAGCTTAGTTTGTCGATGTTTGTGCAGTAGATTTTATTTACTATAGTTTAATCTTCTGTGTTATATGGGAGCATGTGATAGCAATCACATAATGAGAAGGAGAGCGAAGCGCACGTTTGCATAAAACCTAGTGCATTTTAGCAGACAGCCTGATCACATGAGGAATAGTGGGAGTGACTGTTTTCAGGGCCAATTTCCCATATTGGTTCTGGACAAAAACCCTGCACCTTTCAGAACTTTTATTCATATTCCTGAAAGTGTTTTTTATATATATAAATATATTAAAACAATACCTTTTTTTCAAAATAATCTATTATTGATATTAATATATCAAAACTATCTTATATATATATATAATTTAAACATGGGAATGCATGGAGTTTTGAATCTGAATTGGTCTACACCATCCAATTGAAAGACGCTTCTGTTGGTAATGGATCTGAATTAGTACTGCAACATGGGAGAACATGTAGAAAAGTTATCCATTTTAGGGTTGGAGGCATTGAGCTTTCATTTCTACATTCCCTTTCCTTTTGTTTCCATCCTAAGGGAGTATTCAAGAATCATAATTATCAGCTTCAAAGGATAAGAATAGCTTTTGTCGTGGACTGCATTGAAGGGATAAGAACCAATTCAAGCTTTTCTTTTCAGCCAATATTAGATGCTTTCATGTGATAAAATTATAATTTTAGTTTCAAACCACCTTGACTCTCCAGTTTATGTAATTGCGTTAGCTGGGTGTTATTGCTGATCCAAATACTTATTGATTCTGCTGTTACATGCAAGCACCCCTTTTTTCTTTCCTATTTTAGCATGATAGAAAGAGAATGACAACTAGCACTTCTTTTTCTTGGGAACCTAATATATAAGAGCCTATGAGTTGTGAGTTGTTCAAGTGACTCATGAGTTAAACTCGCTTTGTTCCTCATAATTGTCCCTGGACAAGGTTGAGACAATACTCTATTGTGTTTGATTGACTGTTAAACGTTTCTGGTGTGGAAGCAAATGGGATATTAGCAAATTCCCTTTTAAACAACTGGCTGTCAACTTGATCTGTACTGTGATTAGAGATTTAAGTTTTCAATAAAGCATGAGTTGTAGGGCCTGCCATGGTGGGATTTAAAAAACTGTTCCTCGGGAATGAGGGTCAGAGGATTGGATTGGTTCTGGCATCCATAGAGTGAAGGTCTTGGAACCGCTGTCTTAGCATATTAAAGAATTCTTCGGGAAGAGTTGCAGGCTGTTGGAAATATATAAAATATAGCCCGAACTGAAAGCAAAACCCTTTTCGATTAAATCATACACATATCTAAATATATATTTGATTCCCTACTGAATCTCCCAATGAACTAGAGATATCATGGTAGACTCAAGTACAATGAGTTTGGTTTTCGAAATATCACGTTTGCTTTATGGCAAGTGAAGTAGAGAAGCACCTGCTGCTCGTGTTAGGATGTTCCTCTTGTCCTCCTTTGTCATCTACTCCTTCCTTTTAATATACCAGATTGAAATTGTTAATCTCCTGCTTTTGAGGCTTAATGTAATTCAATAATAGCTGAAACTGCTGGCTTTATTTTTATTTTGTTCAGAATACAGATGGACTTTGTCGCCAGAATTGTTATTTTAGTAGCATTTCTTTTTTGTAAAGGCTACAAGCTCTCACACATATAGTATTGTTGCATGCTATTTTTAGAATCATTTTGAAAGAAAGCTGCATTTCGTACACTGTCTGTGGCTGTTGGCTTGGAGGTTATGGATTTTGTCTGGAAATAAGAACTTTAGATATGGACTGGCTGGATTATTATATTTTTGCGTTTAGTAGAGTGCGAGTTTGTGAAGATCCTCTAGTGGGGCTTCACACTCTTTTTAGCTCATTGCGTGCTTGTTCAGAGCGGATTTGCATTTTCCTTTGTGGCTTTTTTTATGCTTTTGGTATTCCCTGATTAGAGAGACTGTGTGGCATCAAAAGGGATTCTTAATGTTGGGTAGTGAATAAGAAATGACTTCTCTTTTAAGCTGTTAGTCTGGATATGCTCGAGTATCTTATGGGCATCAAAAGGGATTCTAACAGATTAAATCTTGGTCATTGATCTCCTGTTTACTCTATGATTCTATGACTTGATGTGCACTAACTTCTTGTGAGAGGTTCCTCTATATCCCATCTGTTATAACTCAGAAGAGTATAGGCTTGATCCTTCATTCCTTGGTACGCATGGAATATTATTTGCTGCCCCGTAAATAGGTCAAGTATGTGCCTGAGCCCTAAACCTGGGACGTCCCTTGGTCACATTTTGATGTATGCACGACAGTGAGTGCGATAGTGTTTGGTTATTATCTCGAGATCTTTTCATTCTGCATTAAGTTTCGATGGAGATGGCTTTGAAAACTCCATCCGCAAAGAGAGTGTTAGGGTTCGGTTGAGTTCCTTTTTTTTTCTTAAAATAAAACGTCTATCACAGCAATCGACACCTTTTCTGACTGTTGAAAGAGATAAGTATGGCCTGGTCACAGCTTCTGTGCTCAATATTTTATTGAACAATATTGCTGGCAATGACAGGCTTTCTCACACGATCAATCAAGGCTCAAGAGTAGGCGTGAAATGGCCCCATTAATGTTTCATTTCATGCTTAAAATGGAATGGAATTTGAGCTGTGTCGTGTCTGAACAATACTTCGAATAATGTAATATTTTGGGCTTTTCGAAGGCCGAGGGAAGGTAATGTGACTGCACTTGTGAGAGGGTGAGGTCAGTGAAGTGAAAGGATCGTAGGAAGAGAGAAGAGAGTGTAGTCTAGTCTAGGGCAGTGCGTGCTTTGCGCGTTACCTCCTTTTTCAAGGAAACGTACTCTTTTACAGACGTCAACTCCTCTCTGACTGCGATACGACACAACGAACCTCAATCTTTCCTTTGTTCTCCCCACACTCCTACTTTTACTTCTGTGTCTGCTGTTTTTTTCTATCTAACCAAATTTCCTTGTGGGTCCTGAGCTCATAGTACAGCATGCCATGGTGTTAAATCACATCCATGGAGACATGGAATCATACCTCCATGTGTTCATGATCTTTGACCCCCCTTCCCGATTTCTCTCTCTCTCTCTTTTTGTTTCTTTTCAATTGATTTTTCTGGAGATCCTTCAAGTTACTTTGTCATGGTTGATTTTGATCACCCCCGTGTTGGTTTGTTGGGTATATATATATATATATATATATATATATATATATAGAATAGTAACTATTAATTGCTAATGTTAGTCCAAGCGTGACATTATAGGACTTGTCCATCTTTCTTGTCAAGAAGCCTAGCTAGATGTTGGATTCCTCAGGAAAATTTCCCCCTCCATCATGTAGTAGGGTATTGATGCTATAAATTTGTTATCTATGGACTATGGTGCCAAGCTGTTCGTTCTTATGATATACAAATGTAAAAAGAAGATGGCTGTGGGGCAACTGGTTTGGTTCAGATAGGTAGTGTTGCTGCTCAAAAGTAGTGGTGGTTGGGGATGAAACTTTTTACTCAATTTGTGAAGAACATTGACAATGAATTTGATATTGTAAAGTGAAGTTTTTCTTGAGCAATTGCCCATCCATTTGTTTGTCCTAGTAGCCGTTTATCATTGGATCCTCGTTGAACACACACATAAATGAAGTTTGTGTCAAGAAACTATCGTACCTAAAATCTCAAACTTTAGATGAGATATCAGAATATAATTTATATTATTCTGTACAGTCTACAATCTATTAATTCACTCCCCTGCCAGATGAAGCTGTTGGTTCATCGGATGAAGAAGCCAGTGGAGGAGAGGCAGATGTGCAGGATTGCACCCGTGCAAACGAGGAGGATCGTGAGCTCAAGGACAGGCTACTATGTAAATATAGTGGTTATATAAGCACCTTAAAACACGAGTTTTCGAAGAAGAAGAAGAAAGGAAAACTACCTAAAGAAGCAAAGAAAATCCTACTCGACTGGTGGACCATTCATAACAAATGGCCATACCCAACGGTAATGATTTCCTTGAAAGCAAGTACCGTCTCCAACTGAAAACCCTAATCTATATCTTGCTCTGATAATGATTAGCGTTTAGTTGGAGAATCTGAATGCTTGGTCAGGCCCTTCAATCGTATTTTATCATTTTTTTTACATTTCAGGAAGCTGATAAGGTTGCTTTGGCTGAATCAACTGGCCTAGAACCGAAACAGATAAACAACTGGTTCATCAACCAGAGGAAACGTCACTGGAAACCATCGGACAACATGCAGGTTGCTTTTGTGGATAGTCTGTACGGCCCATTTTTCACGAATGATTGAGGTGGGGTTTGTTTTCAATCTCCTCTAGCTTTGCTTCTGTACATTTTTGGACAAGCCCTCCTCATGCTGATGCCTAAAGAAATGCTTACAGCTTCAATAATCTAACTACTTTTCCTCGCAATCCTGTTTGCTTCCTATTTGCTAAAGTGTTCTTTGCTAGTTGTAAGATTGTGTGAATTGAATCTGACTTGTCACAAATATAAAATAACCATTGAAAATTATCTGCACGATCGAAGGTCAAAGATATATATATGTAGCATTTGATGCAGTAGTCATGAATGATCTGAAACCCTCGGGAAATTGGCTGAGCATGCACCATGCAAGAATGCTATGAGGGAAAATTATGGAGGAGAAACAATAATGCAATTGCAAACAGAAAAAGTATTTCTGAAGTTGTGATGCCTGGCGATAACTTTCATCTCCTTTTGCGACTTCAATCTAGGTTTAAATTTCATGGGCATGCTGAACATTTTAAAAGCAGCAAGCAGGGTTATGGAGCTTTGGTCTCTCTTTTGCACATCTAGGGTTTCAATAATTTGGGCCTGAGACTAGGGGGGGCTTTCTAATTATCTTGTTGCCCGTATTGAAGTTAATGGAAAAGAAAAGGGAAAAGAAAAAAGGAATTATTCCTGCCAAATATTTGAGAAATTCAGAATCCTAGGCTTCCACCAGGGAATAATTGGAAATGTCAAGGATAATATTTATAGATTTCATTCATATATTTTCTTTTCTATTTTTTTTTTTAAAAAAAAAAAACAGGATTTCATTGAAGCAACCAATAAAACGAAAAAGAATTTGATCAAAAAGTATTGAAGCAGAGAAGATAACATAGAAGCACTCCATGTAAAGGAGCTGTACAGATCAAGACTGGCTGCAACTAATGAAGAGCCGCAGAAGAAATAAACAAAACCTTGACAAAAACTATGAACAACCAAGCAGAACATGATGCCTTAACAGGCGAAGTAAAACCATTCCGTTTCATAGAATTCATTCGAAAAATCAACTTTAATATGTTGAGATTCCTTTCATGGTTTTTTTATTAATATGGGTATTGTTCGGGCTAGTTTGGGTGCACTTCAACTAATCTCACAGTTTCTGAAGTTAACGACAATGTAATTATCTAGTGGTCATCATATTGACAATCATAAGTTTGAGATCAAGGAAGAAACAAACTCTTTACTCCCAAATTACGTTCATGGTTTTGAAGATATTTGAGTGAGTCTTTTTCTCTACTAATATAAATTATATATAACATTTTAGAGTTATTTTTTCTAATAACAGGTTGCATGTTTTGGTTCATAAATTAAAAATAAGATGGAATAGGCTATGCATGATTTCTGTATGAATTAAAATCTTGAAGAAGATTAAAACAAAGTTAATCAATTTTATTTACGGGTGAAAAAATGTTTGAAGTTTGATGATCCTTTTGTGGCAAGTAGGTTCACGATCAATGAAAAAGTTGTGGAATTATGGTTGGAAATTTTATTGATGCTTTTGCAAATGGTATCATTCGAAGATGGTGCATATATATATATATATATATATATATATATATATATATGCCCCATGGGATGGAAATCATGCGAGGATTTCAGGGTTTAAATTTGTTGGCAAGTAGTTGTTGATCAGTGCATGTAGCAATTTTCAGGATATTGATCATTCTACTTGTTCTCTAGTGAAAACTCTATGTTATAACTCTTCAAGCTTGATGATCCTAACACTGCATCTTTTTCAAGTTTAGAGAGAGGTAGAGATTCTTTGATGGTATACAACATTTGAATTATAAATTATTTCAATTATTATTATTGTTGTTGTTCTTCTTCTTCTTCTTATTATTATTATTATATTATTATTATTATTGTTAAATTATTATAATCATTATAGTCACCACCATTATCATTACTATAAATAATTACTATTGTAATTATTATTCATCATTATTGTTATTATCGTTGCCATTATTATCGCAATAACTATTAAATTCATTATTACAATTATTATCATCATAACTATAACTAATACTATCATTATTTTTATTTATCATTATTATTATTAATACATTTATTTAATTATTAGTAGTAGTATCATCGTCGCCACCACTATTGTCATTACGATTAGAATCACTATTATGATTACTAACACCGCTATTGTTATTAATATTGTTAAAATTATCATTAGTATCATTATCATAATCACAACCATAATTATTAATATCATAAGAACCAAAACCATTACAATAAAATTATTATTGTTATCATCATTATCATTAGTAACATCATTATTATTATCATGATTATAACAACTGAAGTTATTATTACTATTACTGTCTAAACAATAAAAATTATTAAATTATCCTGAAAAATAAAATAAAAAAACCTAGTTTTTTTTAACAAAAGAGCAAGTAAGAAAATATATGATCAATTTCAATTGAAGGACAAAATTGAAATAAATCAAATTTTTTTTATAAAAGAAATCAGGATGAAAAAAAAATCAAAAGCCAAGGATCAAAATGCACAAATCATAAACAAAGAGGATCTGTATGCATTTTTCGATTCTAAGAGAGAAAAGGTAAGAAGATTATCACCAACAAGTCTCTGACCACCATGAGCCAGCACGTGCACTATCATGGTGGCACATCCAGTGAGATGTCGGTTGGATATTTTTAACTATCACATTACTTTTCTTGAGCTGCATGTATGACGTAATAAACTGTCGGTGTGTCAGACAAACACATAATAATTATTTTTAAAAAATAAATAAAAAATCACCAAACCATCCTGGAGCCCGTCCGAAAAAACTAACACGCAAATACCAAGATACCAGAATAGCTACATTGATTTCCACGAAATATTTCAGGTTAATTGTTTTAGTTGAAGCAAGTTTGGAGTGCAAGGAATTCATTTGTCGGGAGAGTCAAGAAAGTCAAGATTGATTTATTACGTCATTTTGCACGATAACATTTTTTTTTTTACTTACAGCTCAGCTAGCTTCAAGTACTGCTGCATCCACGTCGACAAGTTGGCACGCCAGCCACTTGCCAATAATGCCTTTGTCAAATAGCGGCAGCTAAATCAACGAGCACAGAAATAAATAAATAAATAAATAAATAAATAAAAAATCTCCCCTCACCATCATTTGTCCAAGAAACTGGAATTATTCAGGACAATAGCCATTCACCACCATCATCATGCTTGGAGCTTTTCAAATAATACCACCTTCTCTCACAAAAGACAACCTCTTCAACTTGCAATTATTTTTTTGTTTTTAAGAAAATAAAAGTTCGGAGAAGTTGTATTCCCTCTTCAACTTGTAATTTCTATTGATGTATTTTCTGGTGCACGTCTCTGTTAAGGAACAATCTCACCTAATAGCTTTAAAGCTTGTAAAGTGAGGTCCCATAATATGATTTATATTATTCTCTAACACACCTCCTTAAGTGAAAGCCCTTTGGGCTTGAAACTTGCACAGGCCTACAACACCTTGTGCTTGATTTTTATCAAATAGAATGGGGTGGTGAGATTCGAACTCGTGACCGCTAGGTCAACAAAGCTCTGATACCATGTTAAGGAATCATCTCACCTAAAAGCTTAAGCTTGTAAGTGAGGCCCCATAATATAATTTATATTATTCTCTAACAGTCTCGTCCGATTTAGTATTATGGACGGTGATGGAGTGGTGATGAGATGATAATTTTTCATGTTTGCATTTGATCTAAATATATTGATATATGAATCATCTGTTGCTGTTCTCATTGTGATCCGATCAAGTTGTGTGGAGAGTTTTATGCACCTGTGGAAGAATATGTGATGTGATTTGAATTTTGTTTTTAAAAAGAATAATTAACAAAAATGAATCTTATTTTTTATTGTTTTACTATGCTTCACAAATGCTAAAAAAATAACTGACATCTAAACAATTTGATATCAATTAATAAGTCTTATGCAAATTCATAGCACCTAATAGTTAGTCAAACTTTTTAGTGGAAAAAACAAAACTGTGATTGCACTGTTACAATCAACCATACCTTTGATGATCATGGTCTTTTCAAAGAGTTTTAGGGTTTGGAAAAAGAGGAAAGCAAGGAAACAAAATTGTAGCAAAAGGCTTTGCAAGTGATAACATCCTAACTTGTTGAGTCTTTAAGAGACGTGACATGAAAAAATTATCTCTCTACACCTCAAACATAAAAATCTTTTAAGATCTCACCATATTTTTATTGTCACCGGTATTGTATAAATAATATTTATCTCTCATTAATGCGAAAAAGTACTCTTCAACCCCTTTATATTAGCAACATCATAAGGTTCAAGGACTATAAATATCTCACAAATCATTCAGATAAAATGCTCAAATTTTCTATTTTCTAAGTATTTATAATTTAATTCTTTAGAGAACTTTTCATCCAGAAACAAGAAAAAAAACTTCTGTTCCTGAAATTTAAAATTTATTCTTTTATTAATTGCAATTTCTTGCTAAAAAGTTATTAATTTTATCATCCGAGGGTTCTTAAACCCCACCAGAAGAAATTGTTTTGCAAGTGTGGGTTTTTTACCAACAACAACCTACTTTCTAAGCTACATAGGGTATGGGAGATTGTTAATAATAATATAATCAAGTCACTTAAATAATTAATAATATACGAATAATCGAAATAATTAACCCCCTTCAGACATGATCATACGACGACTCGTACATGAGTATAGTTATGCATGATGAAATAAAAATAAAAAATAAAAAAAAAGAGTAAAATTATGTAACAATAATATTGTTTTACATGAACAAGTTATTCTCATCATTACCTGCCAAGCGAATAAGCAAACTCCAGATGGCCTTGTATCCAACGTAACAAAGCAAAAACACATAAAATAAATAAATAAATAATAATAATAACTCCGGAAAATCCGAAAGGATAATGAAAACAAAGCTGAGGTCAGCAAGCACAACAGAATCAGAATCTCTCGTTCTAGAACGACGATGCCAACTATTATTCCTTGAAAAAAAAAGTAAAAAGGTTTCAGCGGCAGCAACTGAGGAAGAAAGGCATGAGTTCCAGCTCTAGAGACTCCTTTTCCTCTCCTCCTCCTCCACTGGACTGGAAGTTCTCTCAAGTCTTCGGTGAGACAGCTCCCGGTGAAGACCTTCAAGATGGTTAGCTCTTACCAATTTCCTTTTAATTTACTGATTCTGTTCAACGCTTAATTCTTTATCGTCTTTCAGTCGATGTTGTATCCTTAGCTCTTTCATGTCTTGCAGCTGATGTTGTGTCTTCCGTTGGATTCGAGAACAGCGGTGATTACCTAGCTGTTGGAGATCGGGGTGGTCGTGTTGTAATTTTCCAAGCAAAACTATGGGAAACATGTCAGGATTTTTTTTTTCTTAGTAAATGAATATTTTCAGCAAAACCAGCTAGATAGATGATTTTGGCTTTTGCTATTTCTTCTTCTTTTTGTTTAGGATGGATAAAAAAAAATTTGGGCAGAATCTGATCGTCGTTTTACCCTTAATTAGACTCCGAATTCATTTCTTAACCGAAACGAGCTGGAGCGGCTGGATTCCACCTTTGCAACACATCCTGAATATCAGTACAAGACAGAGTTTCAGAGCCATGAACCCGAGGTATTGACATCCTATGATTTAGATGTATGCCTTTCTTTTTTTTGGTTGTGTTGCATGCATTTTTGCTCTTTTAAGTTTGTTATAAATGCTGATCGTGTTATGTCTGTTTCGTTAGTTTGATTGCTTGAAGAGTATGGAAATTGAGGAGAAGATTAATAGATTAAAATGGTGTTCCACTTCCAATGGATCACTGTTTATCCTTTCAACCAATGATAAGACAATTAAATTATGGAAGGTATGGATACTCTCTTCTTCTTCATGATCACTAGTAGTCAGTTTTACGCTAAGATTAGATCAAATGATTGCTCATTGTTGCCATTGAGACTATTTACCGCCTGGAGTCACTTAAGTATTCAATGGTTGGTGATGTAGATGTTGAAATTTATACTGGATCACTGCTTCCTGCTTGTGTAATCACTTGCTAGATACTTATTTTCAGTCATGACGATAAAGGAAAAAGTATGAGGTAGAACATTTTAAGTTACCAGTTTGTGAGGCTTGAAATTGAGGGAAAATGAAGGGCTACAAAATTACTTCGCTTTGACAAAACAGGACTGCATGGGAAAAAATCATTTGCATTGAATTGACTGGTTATTATGGAGACATGTGGTGGTGGATTTTTGCAGTGTCACATGCTGCATACTTCAAGTCGTGGTGGAAAGTTTTTGTTTCTTCAGACATAATTTTCTTTGATGAAAGTTGTAATTAGTCAAGTTCTTTTGGATCATATATTGCATCAGTCCCTTTGTAATGGAGATCAGATGGTGACCAACCGAGGCAAAATGAAAGTTGACTATAGCTGCAAGTCATCAAAAATTTGGAATATATCAGCAATATCTTGGTTGAATCCAAGATATGGATGGAGTTGAAGCAGAGGTTTAGAGACAGAAAAAAATAATTCTTTCACAGAGTAAAGGAAGGATGTGTAATTGTCTGTTGCAGAGAAATATCTCAACTTGTTAGCTGGGTAGGCAGAAAGATATTTGTACTGGTAGATAGATCTTCAGCTTGTTTGGGTGCTGTATTCTTCTTGTTTTTGTTCTCTTGACGTTGCTGAGTAGCGAGTCCACATTGAACTTTTCTTCCACTAGAAAAGTGTGGATTTTGTCATTTTAGAGAAATCTTAACGATTAAATGCTCTGTTCTTGTTTGGATATCTCTGAACCTGATGCTTATAGCTTGAGGGTTGATGAAACATGATGGAGGGAGATGATTTTCATGGTTTTGATTATTTCTCCCTTTACACCATACAATGGAAGGGTATCTTCCTAGAAAGGTCTCACTTCTGAAGTCGCTTTCTTTATGTGTTTATGTTGGTAGATTTTTACATGACAATTGATTCCAAAGTAGGTAAAGATGGGGGATGTCTTACCAATGTTCTTGTCTAAAGGCCTGGTGGACTACTATTTGTTTTGGGATCAGTGCATTCCCTCAATTGTAGAATGTTTTGTTGACCTTCTCTTTGTATATTTGGAGGTTTTTTTTTCTGCTTGTCTATTTCTTAATAGGTGATGGTATATTGATTTTATTTGGGTAAAGTTTGGAGACAATTATTTGGAAACTATTTTTTCCGGTCATGTATGAGCATTTTTCTGGAAACTATTAGGATTATCATTGGCATTTCATTCTTGCACCAATTAAATGGCCTAGTTACCCAGATGTTTCGCACAAATCCTTCATTTTGCAATATGTGGAAGTCTCCTATTTGAAAGGTTCCATACATCACCTTTTCTTTTTTCCAAAGAGGTTCATGGAGGAAGATCAAGTTGTTCTGGTCCTAGACTCTGATTCTTGTGTACCCTATATAAATATTTGGGTTATTTATCATTCCACATTTCATTTTTAGTTTGTGTGGACTGAGAGACGGGAGATGAATTTGCAGCCGTGTTCATTTTTCTTGCCTCCTTGATTGGTAATTCTTGGAGAAGAGGCGAATGCAATTAGATTTGTGTTGCTGAGCAAAGTTCCTTGAAATGAAATTGCATATTGCCTCATTAATTATGCTCAAAATTTTGATTGGCAATCACTATGAATGGCATCCTAGGGTCTCTCTACATTTTTATATGCATTTGAAACTCTGATACAGTGTTTTGGTGAGGCTTACAGTTAACTTGTGTCATTCTTGAGTCTAGGTTAAGGAAAAAAAGGTGAAAAAGGTAAGCGAAATGGAGCATCATTCAGTTGTATGTTCAGAAAATGATCTTTTGAGTGAAGGAAGTTTCATGAGTGAGCTAGACAAACCACCTACCACTAATGGTTATAATCTGGACTGGGCAGAGAAGATAGCTAAGGACACTTTGTCATCTCAAGAAGTGCAAACCAAGGTATGCATATGTGGCTTGTGGTAAAATATCCTGATTCTTCATGATACTGTTTTTGTTCACTGCATTAGTTTGCCAAGGATGTGGGATTGTTTACTAATTTGTTGAGTAAATTAGATCACTCATACTGAAGAAGCCACTCGTGCAAATTGTCGGAAGGTGTATGCTCATGCTCATGATTTTAATATCAACTCCATCTCAAATAATAGGTAAGGTTTTGAAGGGCATCTTTGTCTTGTATACAACATGCGATGTGATACCTTCTAGATTCTTCATAATGCACAGGTTTTCTGCTTCTTTTATGATGTTCATGGTCTCTGTGCAGTGATGGTGAGACATTTATTTCCTCAGACGACCTTCGTATAAACTTGTGGAACCTTGAGATCAGTGGCCAGTGTTTCAATATCATTGACATGAAACCATTAAACATGGAGGATCTAACTGGTAAACTATCTGAATCATTTATGTAATGTAGTCAAATTGTCACCTCGTAGGCTTGTATGTTTCTAATGCAGTGAAAGAAAAATTTTCATCATCCATTTTTTAATTTTGTAATTTGTCATAATTTAAAAATTATCTAATTGGCATTTGTTTTGTTTCATCAGTATTCTTTTGCCTGTTTTTATTAGGACTTAGGGTATCTTGGTGCCTATATAAAGCACCTCTTGTGGATTTCAAGGACTTTGCCTGGTGAAATTTAGATTCTCTGGCATTTCACCTGTAGCTACATTACATCGACTTCGCAATGAATTTTGATGAGCAATGATATTGATTTCTGTAAGATGTATCAGAGAAACTTTTTAACTGGAAATACATAGTTGAATTAGCTAATATCACCTGTTGCAACCAATCAACAACAATATTGAAATCTGCTTGCTTATGCTCTGCAGTGCGAGACTTATTCCATGTAATTTTCCCCACTTGTCTACCAGTTCATTTATAAAGGGAAAAAACTACAAGATCATTTTAGGTCCATTATGGTACTTAATTAAGTCTCAATCATCTCCATTAACCACCTCTCCTAATTGAAGTGTTAAAAATTTGTTCAGAGGTCATTACTGTGGCTGAATTCCACCCAATTCATTGTAATCTGCTTGCATACAGCAGCTCAAGAGGATTTACTCGTCTAGTTGACATGCGTCAGTCAGCAATATGTGATCATAGTGCAAGAATGTGAGTTTAGTTCATTTATCCGCTTCACTGCTGAAGTTTATTTATTAGTAAATCTGGTATAAATTTGAAAAAGACTTTGTAATGTCATGTGGATTTCACTATGCAGATTAAAAGATGCAGAATATCATGGGTCAAAATCATTCTTTACGGAGCTCATTGCATCTATCTCTGACATGAAGTTCACTAACGATGGGCAGCACATCTTAATTCGCGATTACATGAATTTAAAGGTTTTCTGCATGATTTTTTAATTTCTAAAACTCATTTGATTCAGTTATATTTATTTATAGTGATTCTCCCATCCACTAATTAGGGAGGGAGGACACAGGGATTAAGAAGCTTATATATGTCATAACTTAGTTTACGGTGGCATATAAAGTAGTGATATTGACCATGGCTTTAAGCATAGATATTATGCAATTAACTTTGTAGCTACTGTCATTCAGAAATTCAGGAAGCAATCACTGAAAACATCTCTTTTTGTCTGACTTTTATCCTAGTTTTGAAACATTTCTTTTAAAGCAAAAGGCATGTATCGCTGTCTCTAGTAGTTGAATAGTTTATGTCCTTATGATTGGGTTTTGGGCCACATAAGTTTGTCATTTTCTGGTATAAAATCTTTAGTGTTTAGTTTAGTTTTGTGCTATTTAGTTGTTATAGTTCATCAGATCAACAAAGTCATACTTAACTCATCTGGCATTAAAGTGTATTTGAATTTGATAGGGGTGCATATATCTTTGTTTCTCTGTAGCAACTGATGTTCTCTTATCTTTCTTTAGCTGTGGGATATGCGTATGGATTCTTCACCAGTTGCTGTATTCAAGATCCATGAGCACCTGCGCCCTAAGGTAGGAGAATTCACTATTAACTCCCTTGTTGAGGAATGTACCTCTATGGATAATTATGTATAATAATGTAGATCATTTTTTTTTATTCTTTAACTTTACAGTGGTGTTTGCATCAATAATAGAGAGCCTGGTATTTGTGGAACTGATTAATCACTTTAAACAGTTTATATTCATATCCTTCCAATAGATTATTAACTGCATTTCCTGGTCAAAGATCAGTGAACTGGTGTCACTGTTTTTTGCTTATCATTAGCTCAAATGAAGGACAACTCTTTTTTATTCCAGTTTTCTGCTTAGAAGATTTTTTTTATTGTATTTCCTGTTTCTTTTATAAGATCACTTGCTTGCACTGTAAGAACAGAAAAGATCTTACTCAAAATTCGACCTTAGCTCAGTGGCGAGAGCAGAGGGCTGATTCCTCTAGGTCGCTGGTTCGATTCCGGCAGGTCGAGTGGTTATTACCATGATCAACTTATCTCTTGTGGTTCTGTAATTAATATGTTAACAAAATTATGGCCTTTTAATTCATGAGCCTTTAATACTTTGGAAAGCAGTTCAACAGTCTCCTCAATCTGTTAATTTTACATGCTGCTGTTATAAACAGATTAGATGAAGCTATATATGAATGTGTGTTATTCTATTAAACAAAAGCCATGTAGTAGTGCATGTTATGCTTCTCTGTTTAAATGGCCTGAGTCGTTAAATGGAAAATTTATCCAATTTATGTTCTTCTGGTTTAGATTAGTGATGGAAAAGCAGCTTGTTATATTGAAATAGAATGATACTTCATCCATCAGAATGATATGTGAAAGGCTTTTGAAAAGTTAGTTCTCCATTAAAAGATTGATTAGAGAGACAATTCTGCATAAAGAGAATAGGCTCCTCTGGATTACTTTGACAGTGAGAACGTACACTATTTATTAATGTAGAAAAATTGGTGAAAGTCTTTTGAAATGATTATGTATCTTTAAAGATTCAGGGGAATAGGCAAGAGCTTCTTTTGGCTTACTTTTAATTGATAGGAAAAAGTGGCCAACTGAAATACGGATCTTGAGAAAGCTACACAATGCTGAAGTTCTCATAATCGTTAATTGATGATAGTTCTTGATGCTTGTTGAAAAAAGGATTGTTGGTGTCCGCTTGACTTTCAAAGTGGAAAAAATAAGTGATTTGTCATAAATCCAGCTATAGTGTATATCATATCTGTTAGTATCCTGTGTAAATCTTTACATTGATGTTTTACACAAATTGGGATGTCAACTTATAGCTGATTATTGGCTTTGTGTCCTGCAGTTAAGTGATTTATATAATGATGACTCCATATTCGATAAATTTGAGTGCTGCATCAGTGGAGATGGACTTCATTTTGCAACTGGATCTTACAGGTTTGCCCAAGACCTCATACTCCAGCAACATGTTTAAGTCTTGGCCTTACTTAACACATATACATTGCAGTTTAAGTGATAGATCTTGTGTGTTTTCTTAGCAATAATTTACGTATATTTTCACACGGTGTTGGAAATGAAGAAGGGATTACGATAGAAGCAAGCAAAAATCCAAACAGGTCACTTCCTGTCTCCTCTGCTCTTGAAAAAATAAACTGTTGAACTAATGTTTGAAATCTGTTGAATAATTTAGTTTATTTGAACTCTTGCCCAAGTTACCTGAAAGGAGCAGCAAATGTTACCCTGCTAACACACAGTATTATAGGGGCAGATTTGGTTCGCATACTGTGTATAGAATTAAGTGATGAAAGAGTTGTTTTCACTATAATATACATTCCATTTTGATCAACTCGAATTCTTATGTAGTCTTTCTGTTGCTCACATGTCCTTAAGTTTTCTAGAAATGAATTGCTAAACGCTAGTAAATGTGATTGTGAATGCTGGACAGAAATTTTGAGATCGACTTTTAGGAATTCAGTGTATGAATGAGCCACTAATTGTATCTAGATGACTGGTTGCAGTAAAAAGAAGGGGTGAGGGATCACACTAGCTGTGACTCATAGGTTTTAATTGCTAGATAGTTGTCATGAATCTACTCTTGGATTTGATTGGTCAAAGTTCCCTGATTATGAAAGTCACCGCGAATAATTGCTCTTTTAATCTGCATTAGTGTAGAGCGCACTATTAAGGTACGGGATGGTATTTCATTTAATCATGAAACTCGTTATACAAACAATGTCTTCAGTTAAATGCCAATGTCTCTAGTGATTATCGTTGCAGTGCTAGAGTTTCTTGTTTCCTGTAAATGCTTGCTTTTGCCGAAGGCTTTTGACAACTGGGAGTACCAGAGAGCATGCAAATGGAAAGAAGATTTTACATTTTTATTTTATTTTCTTAAAATATCCACAACAGGAGGTCAATACTCCATCCTGCTTCAAGGCCCAGGAGGTCATCCTTAAGCAACATGACACGTGGATTTTACCGGCAAGGTTGTCATTACCTCTATTTTTAAGTTTTTATTTGCTCGTTTGGTATCGGATTCCTGCGTGTCTAATCTTTCAGCTGACTATGTAGGACATGAAAATTACCGCTCGGGAAGCAACGAATTTCCCTGTAACTTAAGCTCCAAGCTGCTTCATCTGGCATGGCATCCAACAACAAACTTCATTGCCTGTGCGTCAGGAAATAGCTTGCTCATGTATTACGCCTAGTGTATATTCTCTCTTCAAAAGAATTATAATGCCACGGCTTTTACCTGCTGCTGTTCATGCAATTGTAAAGGAAAAAGGTTTCAAGAAAGTGCAAAAATTTCTCATCAAGGTTAAAGAACCCAAACAAAGCTGGAAATCAAATGGCTTGACTACAATTCTCCATGTGAACCAGAAAATATTGTGGCCAAGTTGCCCAGCCTCATCTAAGGTAGTGCTTTAGTCTTCAGAAGGAAACTTGGACTTGTCAAATATTAGGTTCCGCTCCTTGCCCTTGTTTGTATTATGTGCCATAATAATATCGAAGGCTGCTGCTGCTGCTGCTTCTTCTTTTTTTTCTTTTTTCTTACCTTGAAAAGTAGATTGTGGCAACTGATATGTGCTTGGACTTCTGCTTTTTGTGAATTTTGGAGAACGTCATAATCTTTTCTTTTGAGTTTGGGGAGGAGTAAAGATGGCAAAACTCCTGCGGCTGTTGCTTTCAATGTGGGTCAACCCACCTTCACACTCATCTTGGTTCATTAGACCACAACATCCATATAGAAAGAAATTTGAAAAATTATGATGTTCAATTTCTAGTTTGTTCAATGTTAAAGAACAAAATGGAAAACAAATCAATGATAAACTAAGAATTTTTTTTTGTCTCAGTTTAGCCTATCAAATCTAAGGCTAAGGTCGTGAGGTCATAATAACCTCATAGAAAACAAATAAATAAGAAAATTATGAAACCCAATTCATAAACAACTTAAGTTAGAACAATAAAATTGAAATAAAAAATCAATTAATGAAAAGGAAAAAAAAACTCGTACTCTAGTTTCTAAGACAAGAATAAACCCATGGAAAGTAAAAATAAAAATAAAATACAAAGTTTAATTCCAACTAATCCAATATACAAAATTATAATTGAAAAAACAAATTGTTGTTAACATAACAATTAAAAGAATAATAATCAAATTTAACATAAAAGTGATAATACTCTTTTCTAATTTGGATAGTAATGGCACGAAAACCAATAAGAGAATAGAGAAAAAAGAAAGGAAAATAAATATAAGAATAATTGGTTGCATGAGCTACACCTAGGTTTCCCTATCAACATGTGTCATCTCATAAGATTATCACTGTTAAGATTATTTGAGCAACACCAATAAAGACCTTTTTAGAGGCCTAAAAAAGGCACATGCACCAATAATGTATGGTGGTTCTCCCCTAGTTACACGCATCAGTCATTATTCCACTTTACTTCCTAACTTGACTTAATTTGATTTAAATTTGGTACTTAAAAATTCTAGATTTCTTTGAATCAATATAAATGAGTTTGGTTTTGTTGAATTGAACTTCAACAGAGTGCCAAATTTGTTTTCCAACATTGCAAAAACTCATACCAAGCCAACCAAAATGAATCACCAAGTCTAAGCCTAAGCCTAAATCAATATAACATTAAATTATCAAATTGAAAAAGAATATAAGTTAAGTAGCTAGAAGAAAAAAAACAAATAAAAATGCACAATGCACTAATAGAATCCATAGTTCATTATTAGTGGGGTCATAGTAAATAACTAAGCCTTTTTAGTTTTTTTTGTATTAGATTGTTCGTTTGTGTTATACCGCATGCCAGACCAATTTTTTTCTAACATAAAAAAATGATGCTATGTTGATTCTAATGTTTCTAAAGAAGCAAGAAAAATTTGAGACTCGTGTCATTAACTCGACTAATTCAATAGACTCAATGAATTTAATAACATGATTAAAAAATAAGAAACAAAAGTAAATAAACCAAATTACACAAAAAAAAACAAATTGAAAATGGTTAACTACAACAAATGAATGCTTGTTAATATAATGGAAAGATATTCTTTCAATATTCTTAATAAGTCCTTATAATGTTATTTGATATCAAAGCAAAAATTAAATGAGAAGGAGATAATCCTATAAAAAGCATAATGAAAAAATAATAATTTTAAAACTCAATTCTAAGTACATGTTTGAAAGGTTAAAATTAAAAAAAAAACAATTTAAAAGAGAGAAAAAACCCAACCTAAGTAAGCTTGCCAAGTTTGTGACTTGGTCGTGAGATCTGGATAACTCATAAAATAATAAATTGAATAAAAATACAAAGATCAATTCTCAAACCTACCCAATATTTAAGGGCAAAAATGAAAAAAAAATAAAGTAATAAGAAAATCAATTTAACTAGATTTAACTCGTTAAGTTTGTGACCTAAAATATGAGATATGGATAACTCTGTAAAAGAAAAGTATTTTGTTTTTAGATAAGTTTAAATTGTATTAAAGTGAAAAATTGTACAAAATACGAGACATACCCTAGGAAGTACAAAGATCTATTACCTAGAGCCAAAAGACAAAAGCAACAAAAAAAGAGAAGGCAAAAGTTAAAGAAATACTCAAGAGTAAGAAGAGTAAAAAACTAAAAATCAACATTAAAATCATAATGGAAAACAATTGATCAATTTCTAGAAATTTCATAATCGATTGACTGGTTATTTAATAGTCCAAGAAATGGTTAATTGATTTTTGGAAACTTCATAATTGGTTAACCAATTCTACAATAACAACAAACTTGTTATGCAGATCCCAAACAACAATTAAAGTGAAGAACCTCATGACCCCGAAAGATGCCAGATGAACTCGAGATCAAATTGAATTTGATACATTGTTCCAAATATACCAAGTACGACTGAAAAAGCTTAAAAATCTTTTTTTTTTTTTTGGTATAAACCATCCGGTAATCCGGCCACTGCCGACTAATCCGGATTCGAGCCGGGTAGGACCCTTAAGGGTGGCAAAGCTCTCCCAAACGAGTTTTAAAGCAGCTGCATACCCAAGGCTCGAACTCGAGACCTTGGTTAAACTGGGACGACCCCCTACCAGTCGACCCACGCCCCCATTGGTAGCTTAAAAAAGAATACCGTGTGCACGCCGCAAGCTTAAAAATCTTTTTGCTAACATCTATGTGAGGGCAATAAATATGATAAAAGAGTCAGTTAAGAACTCATTCTTCTCCCTAAGATGCATGATGCTTATTGAAGAAAAACGTCTCCATGAAATATTAGGGCACCCAAGAAAGGTCTTGCTTGTAATAACACCTCATAATGAAAAGTAAAAAATTATCACAAAACTCAATCCTTGAACAACTCAATATCTAATGATGTAATTGAAAAAAGCAATTTAAAAAAAAACTTAAAAAAAATCATGGTCAACTCAGGTTAATCTTCCAAAACTATGACCAGGTCATGAGGATGAAATTACCTTATAGATGGCAAATTTTAAAAAAAAATCATGAAGTTAAATTCTCAATCAATCAAAAATTGAGAGATAAAATTAAAAACAAATCAATAAAAAAAGGACCTGAAACAAAACAAATAGCAATCAAAAGAATACAGACCAAATCTAACATAAAAATAAATAAATTCAAATGTTGACGGGTGAAATTGAAAAAAAAATGATCCAAAAAAAATATCAGTAAAAGGAATGACGATCAAATTTGATATTAAATTAAATGAAATTAAATATTAAGAGACAAAACTCATAATTAAAATCAATTAAAAAAAGATTCTAAACAGAACAAATAGAAAATAAAAATATGAGGATCATATTTGATATAAAAATAAAATGACAAGACACCTTTTGAATTGGGTAGGCTGATGAAAATCTTGAGGGGATTAGAGAGAGAAAATTGAAGAGAAGAAAAAAAAGGGATCACTAGAGGCTCACCGCCATTCCTCCATCTATAAGCATCAACCAATAGAAAGAACTCAATTTGTTGTTTTCATGCGCCAACATAGAAGTTGACATTTGTTTATCAAGGAAAGTCACAAGAGCTATTAGAATACGATAAGCTTCCCCCTCCCTCTAGCGCATGTGTTGCAGACACCAGCAATTACCAAAAAGTATTTTTGATATTAATATATATTTAAAATAAATAAATAAATTCACTATTTTTTTTCAAAAAAACAAGATCTAAACACAAGATGATCATTTTCAATTCGGTTTGGCTTTTACCTTCAAAATTATTATTAAAAAAATCAAAACCAAACCAAAAACAATTTCAATTGTCCAAATTCAATTTGGTTTGTGTTTTTTTATGGGCTTGTAAATTGATGTTACTATTGTTTAATTTTCTTTTAAGATTAAAAAGTGTTTTTATTTTTTTCCGATTGAATATTCTTTTATATTAAATTATTAGTATCGATCTTGTGTTTTGCCTTCCTAATATTATTTTTTTGTTTTGTTTGAGTGAGTAGGAGTCACAAAAAGTTTAGATAACACATGTTAAGATTCACATTACAAAGTATTGTCTTCAAAAGGCTTAAAAAGAAACAACAGGTAATATTATAATAAAAAACTTCAAGCCAAAAACATAAATCTTCATCCTAGTCAAGAAGCACATTAAGAACATTTCACTTTGATTCCATAATATTTTGATATCAAAATCTGGAATTCAAAATACAAAATTATAACATGATAAATTAAATTAGAAGATAAAAAAAAATATAAAAGTGCTATTTTTCCATTTGTTTTCAATAAATACCCCAAATTTTGAACTAATTATCATTTGTTGCTACATATAACTTTTCATCAAATTCTACAAAATCAAAAATTAGATATGTTAGATTGAAAATGCGTTAATTAATAAATTATAAAATAAAATGTGTAAGTTTGTAGGAAAAAAAATACCTAATTCAAGGTTTTTGTAGGTTTTATGATAATTTATCAAGGTTCTAATGTCGTTTGGAATTGATTAATGATGCCACCATTCTTGACAACAAATAAGTGCTTGAATTGTTGCTAGAGATAAAAAAAAAAAAAACTTTGAAATTGGTCGAATATGCACCACTATGGATATATGAATAACTAGAACATGTTGTGTAACCTTCACAAGTATCTTATATTTTGAAACATTAATCTTACCATCATTAGGATCTGCACAACAATCAATCAAACACCTTGAAACCTCATTTCTATTTTTCATACTACCTTCCTATTGTAAATGCCTTTTAAATCAAACCAAAATATTAATATCCGCCTCCGTGACATCAGTAACATTAACATTCTGTTTCTGTTTATTATCTTCCACTATTTCATCAAATTTTGAATAAAACTCATACAAGCTTACCAAATTATATTTCACTTTATTTGTTAGAAATTGTGCTTTGTCATTATCATACAACTCACCAAAAGAAAATTTTCACAAAATTGTTAATTATTTATTTATTTTTATCTTTTTTTTAAGACAATTCTTTGTAATTTAGATTTTAATTTGTTGGCGCATGCTATTTAAACTTTTCTGTAGCAGAGGATTTGCTTACACAGACAAAACAAAAGAATAATATTTGGAAGGCTTGCATCATATTGAATACAAGATTAACCCTAACCATTTAATATCAATGAATGGAAAAAGAAATTTAACACGCTCTAGAATTATTTTTTAAAAAAAAATATTAACCTAAATTACAAGCCTATCAGAAAGTTTAGAGAAACAATATAGGTTTTTAGCTTTCTAACATGAAAAAACAGATAGAAACTGAATTGAAAATGATAAATTAAAATCGATTTTGGTTTGGTTTTTTTATTATTTTGATTTGGTTGTTTTTTTTCTTTAATGTAAAAACCAAAATGAAGAAAAAATGATCACCCCATAACCAAGTATCACAAATGTTTTCCAAACAAACTTTTAATCTTGGCTAGTTGAATGCACGTGTGGCTCTTAACATTGACAAACGGCAGGGGCCAATTTGTTAATGCTCTGATAGGTTGAGCTACTCGTTGAGAAATTCCATGGACTCAGGACTGACTTGTGAAAACTATTATATATTGTGGGCTGATTTGTAGTTATCCCCAAAAGACAGAGTGAAAAACTGTAACTGTAAGAGAGGGAAGAAGAGAGAAAAATTGGAGGAGACACAGAGGCAGAACTCAAGGAAACAAACCCACTTGTGAGGTCAGTTTCTTTTCTTTTTTTTTTTAATTTTTTTAATGAAATTTTAAGTCTGCTGTTCCTTTTTAATTTCATTTTTTTTGTGTATTATTATTGTTTAATACGCAGGCGGCTCCGCCCTGCGAGAGTGAGATATGAATTGGGCAAAGCGTTTGCATTTGTTTTCCAAGACTTACAAAGCTGAATTGTGGATAAAAAATGCCATTTCTTCTCACCGATTTGAACATACTAGTAATGTTGCCTCCGATCCTTACTTGAGTAGAAAATTTCTAGCACAGCTTTGGGTTGCTGATAGGGAAATGGGAAAATTTTCTAAAAGAAAAACAACCCAGAAAAAGATTGTTAAGAGCAAGGCTGCTGCTGCTTCTGTATATGATTCACTCCCAGTTGGAAAATGGTTTTCTGATGCATCTGTTACAGAAAACCCTCCTCCTAGTCAATCTCTTTCTGGGTTTTTAGAGCCAGCATTTCCTGAGGAGGTGAGATGGTTTTTCTGCTACTTCTTTTATTGCATATCTGATGCTTTTGTGTTGATTTATATTCATAAGCAGATTGATCCTTTTTGAGTTTAGTATTGAAATGGGTATGTGGATGACCAACTCTTTATTTGTTTCATAGACACGAGTAGCACCTCTTCTGGCTAGGTCCAATTTGCTTATTACCAGGGATATAGAGTGGGCAAACCTTGTACTTGGTTTTGAGCAGGTGATTTTTCTCCACATTAGCTACTTTCCACCTTCTTGCATTAATCTCATACTATTCTGCGGTTCAAGCTTTTAAAATGCCAAGGTATTTTCTTGTATATTTTATATTATTTTACTTCACAATGCTGATCTTTTCTACTTTGATGTACAGGATAATTTGCTGTTTATTGATTTATTTATTTATTTATTTATTTATTATTATTATTATTATTATTATTATTATTATTATTATTATTCAAATATCAGACAACCGTATTTTGATTGGTTGCATGCAAATTTTTTACTTATTTCCGCTGGTCAGTGATTTCTTGTGTTGCATGTAGAGCTTTGATGCTGCCTTTATAATATCATCATGTCCTAACCGTCATTGAAGCTATGCATATTGTTATTAAAAAAATAAGGCATGGTTTTTATTACTGTCCTATTTGGCTTTGTAGATGCTGACAGTAATTTTATGAGTTAAATGGTTGGTACTTTGCTATGATTTATCCAAAATCTATATTTATCTATTGTTTCTTATCTTAATGTTTTTAAGACTATTGTTGGTAACCTGCTTGTTTTCTGCTCTCCTGTTGCTTTGTGGTTAATTTTATGAGGTCTTTACCATAATGACTGACGAGTTATGTTTGCATGCTTGTATTATGGAACTGACTATGAGGTTTGTTTATTGCCATAACATTCCACACATGTCAGCATGTAATTTACTTTCCTTTTGTTTTTGATGTAGTTTGTTTTGGCTTTTTGTATTATTATGATTGCAGGAGAACCGTTATGCAATAGTAGATGTTTGCTACCCCAAGTCAGTAAGTAATCATAATCACAATTCCTTCTATATTTTTTAAAATGAAATTTACGTCTAATAAGAAAATATTGTTTTACACTTGAATTCTTATCAAATTTGTAATATTCTATGCTTCTTTTGTAGCCTGTAGGTTTTATACGTGAGCAAAGTAATGTAATTGCTAGACAGGTATTCTTCCTTTCTCCCTTTTATCGCATGTTTTTCATGTTCTATCAGAATTCTGAACTTTCTATTGTGGCCCTCATGCTGATTGAATTTGTTTCTCCAAAGCAGCTAGTTTACAGAGGTGCCTATAGGAAAGCCAGTATGTTGCATGAAACCTGCTTCTTTCATACTCTTTCATGAATATAATTATACAGAAATAAAACAGAGTTTGAATGGTTTGATGAAGAGTGTTTCACTAGTAAGGATGTTTAAGTTGATTTTAAGGCTTGATTTAGTGGACGTATTCAGTATATGAAGTTGAAACAGGATAATGAGTTAGTAGTCATGGAATCATGCATTTTGATCTTTAAAGATTCCATTTAGGTTTATATGAATGCTAAACTTTTCTGGCTGCATCATCTACTTATGAATTAGGGCATTAGACATATTTTTGTGTATTCGATATATTGTATTAGTGGGATGACATGTTTTTTTAACTAATAGCAGAGAGATTTTGGGTCATCATTTTTCACAGTAGCTGATTGGTTGGGAGATGTTGTATGGGTTTGTTGTATGTGGGGAACATTGAACAGAAAATTAGAAAATTTCCTCCAAGTGCATATGGTGGGCCTTGGGAGAAGAAGTAGAAGTACATGTAAGAGTACAAGTATATGCTATGTTTGGTCTGAAGTCACTTGTTCAGAATGGTGTTTGTAGTGAAGTCTAATTTTGGAATTTTTAAGATTCCACTCAAATGTTGTAGGTTAGGATTGTTTTTCTGGCCTCTCTTTGGACTATCCTCATTGGTTGTCTAGCAGAGGTTTCTTGGGGGCCAATTCGGATGGATTGGCCAGCATTTCTGATATGATTCCTGTCTTTTCATGTTTACTTCATCTTGGAGGACATATTGCCGTCCTTGTTGTATTTATTTCATTTCTTCCTAAAAACGTTCCTTTTGTGTGAATCTATGTTGAAGAATTATTACAACAGTTTCTTCTTTATTTTGGAATTGAAACACTTGATATTGTTGCCTTGCTCATTTAGGTTGCTGATGCTTGTTTTTCCTTCTTTCTCTCTCTCTCTCACAGCTTCTTCGCCAAAGGCGCCCTTTTGTTGCTTGCATAACTGATTCTATGGGTGATGAGCTGTTTAGGGTGAGTGCTTTCTACAGATTCTCCTTTGAACCATGTGACAAGTTGCCAGGTGCTAGAGTTTTAGATGAGCTGTTGTTTCATTTGTAAGGTTTTATTTCATTACAATTAGGTTCGGAGGCCTTTCTGGTGGTTAACGAGCTCAATTTATGCAGAGATTGATGGTAAGGTGTGTCAATATAACATATCTCTGCTTTGTTAACAATGGGTTATGAAACTGTGAGAATATAAAATGCATTCCAGTTTTCATTGATCTCAAACATCTGTTCCTCTCTAGGAAATCGGTGTTGTTCACAGACGATGGCACTTGTGGAGAAGGATTTATGATTTGTACTTGGGGTAATTTCTGGCATACCATTGTCCAAATCATTTCAATAATATTTATAATTGTAGTGTGCAATTAAGGTTAGTGGCCTGCTGTAGGGAAAATTGAGAAATATTTTTAAAAAAGGATGATAGTATGTTATAAAAGTACAGTACTCGAGCTAATTAACCTTGCTGTTGACTGCTCAACATTTACAAAATTACCCCTATAGAAAGCAAAATTTCAGAACTACCCCCTGATAATTTAGATTCCAAATCCTACAATATTAGCCAGGAAAGTATTTTGTTTGGGAGCAAGTACCAATTTGGATCGAGCCAGCCAAATCGACATGCTTGCTTTAGCATTAGGTTTCTCTCATATCTAAAAAACCACATAAAGATATATGAAATCTAAAATTTTTGATTTCTTAGTTTTTTTAGACTCTAGCATAGTAAAAAAAAATAAAATAATGCAAAAAATATTAGAAAAATAGCATAATTTAGATAGTCGCAAGTGACATCTGCGATTTGCAAGTTGTAACCGTCATCTGCAACTCATTTAAATTGCAAAATTGTTGGATACAAGATTCAATGAAAAGAGAGGAGTGAGGAGAGAGAAGAAAAAGAGAGGAGCGAGGGAGAGAAAAAAGGAAATAAAGAAAGAAAAAGACTGGAGGTATACCAAAATTCCTATGACGATACCATCGGTGATGTTGGAAAGATATTGACAAGACAAATTCAACGACATCTAGAAAAGGCACTAATTGTGATCAGATTAAGCCACACGAGTGACCTAAAAGCAAGTGATTCCCAACATTTTTGGACGACTTATGTGACCTACTCTTTTCATCATTTGTGATCTTCTTTGGTGTTGTTGAATTAGTTTTGTCAAGATTTTTTTTGTAGTATCTATGGTGTTGACATCCGAGTTTCTATCTTCGGAGTCTATTTTTTCTTACTTTTTATTCTCTTCTATCTCCTCACAAATTACGAGGAGAGAGAGAAAACAAATAGAGAAAAAAAGGCCAAGACACCATTGATATCATAAAAAAAATCAACAATACGATTACAATGACACCAAATAAGGTCCCTAACAATGAATATAGTGAGCCACATGAGTCATCCAAAGGTGTCGGGGTTCACTTGTTTTTGGGTCACTCATGTGGCCTACTTTGGTCACCATTAGTGATTTTTTTTTAGTGTAGTTAGATTTGTTTCGTTGAGATCTTTCCAATAATACTAAAAGTGTTGTTATTGGAGTTTAATGTCTTCGAAGGTTTTTTTCTTTCCACTCTCAATTTATTTAATCTTGTGTCCAATAATTTTATAATTTGAGAGGGTGTTAATGACACTTGAGATTAGATGTCACCTGCAACTATCTAAACTGTGCTATTTCTCTAAATATTTTTTTCTCTTATATTTTATCAAAACATTGTTTTACTATGCTAAAAAAAAGGGTTTCTGCATCAAAAGCCTTAAACACATCCAACCACATTCCTGATTTTAAATAAACCACTTCAACTCTACTTCGCACTAAATAGCTAGCAAATTGACAATCTACTTCTATGTGCTTATTTCTCACATTGAAATTGGATTTGGGGAGACATACATGGCTGTTTTATTTTCAGAAAACATCAGATTTGTCTTGTCATACAAGAATCTATATTAGATTGTCTATAAATTAAGAAATAGATTTAGTATTAATCTAACTCCTATAAATTAATCAACTTAGGGGTCACACTTAATTAGGATATATGATTTGATTTTGTTCTTGGTTTCATGCCTTCTTTAAATAGGAACCTTGTATGGACTATTTTGAATCAAGTTAATAAACTGATTTCACTTCATCTTGTCACAACACATTCTGCATAGGAGAACCCTACGTTGTTTAAGGAATTATTTCTTGAACAATAGCCCTTACCCAGGAGCTTAAGAAATTTTAAAATATGTTAACCTTCCCAGTGAGATTGTATAGGACTTTGAATGAGTTGACTAAGCACTCAAAGACAAATGTTATATCAGGTCTAATTATTTTCAAGTAAATAAGTTTCCCAATTAACATTCTATAATTCTAGGATTATCGATAATTCACCATCTTTTTCCCCAGGTTCACTTTGGGATCTATTGGGGTTACATGATCCTAAAGTACCGTCTCTCATAACAAATTGGCAACATACTAGCATTGACAAAAAACAATATTTTCATGGTAGAGATCTGAAACCTTTACTAGAAAGTTCAAAAGAAGTGGGAAACGTTACTATAGGGGATGAGTGCTTGAATTTGTAATTGACTTGTTGATGCTTGACAATAAATAATAAGAATTAAAGCAAGAAAAGAAAGAAGTTTTAGAGAAAGAAAAAAGCTAAAGAAGAGAAGAAAGGGGATTAGAGATATGCAAAGTTTGTAATATTTTCATTAATCATAAAAAAATATCTCACAAAATGATAGAGAAACGTATAAATATTATAACTCTAAAATATCTCACTATTGAGCTCAGCCCATTAAATCAAATTGTTTAACATAATAATTTTAAATAAATATAATAAGAATGAGACAAGTCGAAATGGGCTTAGTCTCCCAACCAAAGCGTAATAGGTTGGGTCATTCTACGTCGTCTCCGACCATATACCCGTGTAATTTGCGGTGTGGGTCTCGTGTCCCCACCAACTACTCAACTTGTCACGCTTTGGTTGGGAGACTAAGGGTTTACTCATTGTTATTTTGTTTATTTGAAATTATTTATGTTCAACAGTTTGATTTGATGGGGTGAGCCTAATAGTGAGATGTTTTAAGGCTTTACTATTTATATGTTTCTCTACCATTTTGTGTGACAGTTTTTTTATGATTATTGAAAATATTGCAAACTTTGCATATCTTCAATCTCCTTTCTTATCTTCTTTAACTTTTTTTCTTTCTCTAAAGCTTCTTTCTTTTCTTACTTCAACTCTTATTATTTACTGTCTCGCGTCAAATTTGGTATTAGAGCCAGGGTTTTAATTGTTCTTACAATTAAACGATTCACATGTTTATGCTAAACCCGAGATCCGATTTGATCTATAAAAAAAATTGTTCATTATTCATCATCAACGACAACAATCAACATCAACGTCCCTGCTGTAATCAGAGTCTCAACCAATCACAGCAGTAGACCCACCATTGAGAAGACCGCCACACCGATTTACTTCCTTCGTCATAGGCCAACGACAACCACCAGATCAACATTGCAGGAGACATCAGTAGATCGTCGGCTTCAGCAACCACACCAGCATCACAAAAACTGTCACAAAATGAGAAATGTATAAATAGTAAAACCCTAAAATATCTCACTATTGGGCTCAGCCTATCAAATCAAACTGTTTTAACATAAATAATTTCAAATAAATAAAATAACAATGAGCCAGACTCAAATGAGCTTAGTATTCCAAACAAATCGTGAGAGACTAGGCCATCTTACGTCGTCTCCATCCGTATACCCGTGTAATTTGCGGTGTGGGTCTGATGTCCCCATCACTTGTGCATTGTGCCACCAAGTTATTGGTATCATTATGCGTGTGCATGTGTCATTCATTTCAGCGTTAGTTTCTTTGTTGTGCTTGCTTAACTTGTATAGATTGGATATAGTGTTTCCTTATGCTGTGATTTGTGATTCTATTCAATTATTGTTCTATCTAGTGGTCCATTGCCTTAGACCTTAATTTCTTTAGTGAATCCATTTTTCTCCCATTTAGAGAATATATGCTAACAATATTATTCACAGAAATAAGCAGTTTGCAGTGGTTGAAAATCCTGGTTTATGGAACTGGACCTTTACCCTCAAGGACATTAGTGGGGAAGTGCTCGCTCAAATAGATCGTGATTGGAGGGGATTTGGATTCGAGGTTGTCTCCATTCCTTGTAACATGATGTTACTGACATATGGATTCTCATGCATTTTTTGTTCACTCCCATTACTAACATCTAGATACCTTGGGATGTTTGCTCAGAACCTGTTTCCTTTAGAGAACTTAAGGTTCATATTTACTTTGGTTCCGTAACATGATAAATGGGTTATTTGATCTTAATATTTGTTTTTCCAGGGATAAAAGTTGTATG
Organism: Salix viminalis; assembly: GCA_029228465.1. Lineage (NCBI taxonomy): Eukaryota > Viridiplantae > Streptophyta > Magnoliopsida > Malpighiales > Salicaceae > Salix > Salix viminalis. The sequence goes on along the minus strand of CM055440.1, from coordinate 3,695,936 downwards.
ATGACATAAACACGCATATGTAGTCTCATGTTCCTTAAATTACATTGTTATGATTCTTATCATTATTGTGATGCAAAATACGTGTTTGGTGAAGTTACTTACAATATTGATTGAAGTGCTTTACCTCTATATGAATTGAACTTTTATTGATAAAAAAAAAAAATGAAGTTCATTCGGTTGACTAAACGCCAGATTTATGATAATTGAGAGAATTTGATTTAATAAATTTATCATTAATAGGAAGAAAAACGGGTTTTCAAAAATTATTATCATGAGATAATAGCATATCTTATTAATACATGTTCATATTTTTATCATACTACTCATCTATGACTTTTCCTCCAAGCATTGTAACCAAAGTAGAGTTTTGCTGCCAAGGTTTTGGCTAGAAAGGCTGCAATTGTTTGCTGCTGTCATTTTATGTTGCTTCAGAAGCTGAATGGAAAGTAAATGCTCACATTTTTTGTCAATGCAATGCAGATCTTTACTGATGCTGGTCAGTACGTGATAAGATTTGGGAGTTCGGATCCCAACTCGAAAATTGGTCCTGCTAGAGCGGTAAAATAGCAAACTGATCTCACTATACTCGTAACATGTTTCCTTAATACCCGATTTTCATTTCATGCTTCTTGTTCGTGCTTGTTTTCCTTTTCTTCCGCAGATTCAAGAGCTGGAAGTAGCCCGTCCACTGACTCTGGCAGAGAGAGCTGTGGCTGTTGCTCTTGCTATTTCACTGGATAATGATTACTTTTCAAGACATGGTGGCATGTAAGCTTGTTTGCTGAATTCTTACAGGGACTTGTTTAATATATGTGCATTTTGTTCTCGTCATAACAGCTAGATAATCTGGTTTGTATAAATTTCTGGTTTGATTATCTTCAAGTTCAGCTATTCTGATCCATTCCCTTGCAGGCTTTTTGTTCTTTTTTGGCATTCCTATTGAAATTCAACTTTGTTTTCTTCCTTGATAGCGCAATTTTTATCTTGTGACCTTGCTTTGAATATATAATGATGACCCTATTCTCTTTATTTTGGTGTCAGTGGAATTCCTTTTGTTGATGTTGGTGAGTAGATTCTGAGCGTTGTAACTACCGGAACGCCATGGTTGGCTTCCAATTTATGTAGCATGAGGGTTCATTGACTAAGACCAAGGAGCTTTCATGGATTTCTGTCAGAGATCTTCGCTCTTGTTCTGTCATTTCGGCGTGTTCATAATTGGAACTGCTCATAACAGTGAGTGATTTATGTAGCCTGTTAGAATGTGTTCGGCGGTTAAGACCTCTCATCTGTTGAAGGAGGTCAGTTTTGAGGCTATATTTTCATGCGGTTTCCTCACAGTCTCTCTTCTCTTTTTAATTTCTTTTTGTTTTCAAATGATGGATACTCTCGTCCATGCATCTTGCTGTTGATGCTTAACAAATAAAGACTTTGAATCTACTACTTGTCTACTTATTAATCGTTATCTAGTAATTACATCACCTATCATTCTTTTAGTGAATTTTTTCTTGCTGCGAGTGTGCTTACCATTATTTTAATAATACCACATGCACCCTAATTGTTTTAATCCATATAATAAGCTTTGCAACTTAATTGAATAAAATTTTGATTTACATGCTTCAAGCATTTTAAATCCTTTATGAATCTTCATATAAATACTTTATCAATTGACCCATATAAATTGGTTGTAATTACATTTATCTAACACATATCTAATCTCTTATAAGTTGTTAAGCTATGAGATGTTGAAATGTAATTGAGTATATTACAAGAGAATATGTTTCATTGTAATCAATGCCAAATAATGTTTCATTATAATCAATTTTAGCTTTTTATGAAAACTATTGTAACCGGTCGTGCTTTATATTTTATAATTTTATTTTTTATTGTTTTCACATAAATATCCATTTGTATCTAACTAGCTTTACACATTTAAGTATTTGGATTACAGGTTCAAAAACTTCATGTTTTGCAAGTGAAATTAATTATATATGAATTGCTTATTTTTATTTTCACCAATCATTTTTATGTCAATATTCTACAATACATTTACGCTCAAGGTCCTCGTTTTAACTAATGATACCAAGAAATATATTATATGAAGAAAACTTGTTTACAATTATCTAATTTATGTTCCATCTTTATTTTGTAGAGGTGTCACTTATTGAGATCTTGTTTTTTTTAATTGTTTCAAGGTATTGAACCTCTAGGATTTTATGATTAGTCATGTCTATATATCCTTATAAAAATTTACATTTTCAATAATGTCAACTAAAATATTTCTCTCTGTTTTTTTTTTTTTTTTGAAGATCTTCGTCTTTTGAACTAATTGGTCTTCTTAGATTTATTTGCTATACTATAATTTTAACGAATTGTCTCATTCAAACTTCAGTTTAGGCTTGAGTATTTACAAATGGTAAATCAGATTTGATTACTCCTTTTGAGTTAGTAAGTTCATAGCACCTCCTGGCGGAAAACCTCCAGAAAAGATTCTTAGCTTTAGTTCAGAGAGCAAGGCAAAATTAAAGGGAAAGGAAAAGGAAAATCCTTGGCACCAACAGGCAGAGTAAGCTTCCTCGAAATGAATATTTTAAATGGCACAGAAAACCTCATGCCTAATCTGTCACATACATCCCAGAAGTTTAAAATGAATATTAAAAGCAAAAATGGTTTCAAAATTCTGCACAAATTACACGAACAAAGCATTCATTCTAGTACCAGTCCAACATAACTTACCCCGGGAGCATGATCCAAGGAAAAATCATGAACATCATGCAGCAGTTTGGGATTCTGCAAGTCTCTTTCGGCCTCTGTTCCTTCCTCCAGTGAGCATTACAACATTTCCCGCATCAAACTTGATGAAGTCTACTATTGGGTCCAGCTTGATGGTGTAATTGGCCGTGATGAGTGGGTCTGGGTAGTGGATAGTGCGTCCATCATAGGTGTTCAGGTAAGGGAGGGATGCCTTTCTGCCCAGACTGAACTTTGCAAAGCTTAAACTGCACAGGCATTAAAATAAATGAAATCAGAACCTACCATGATACCAAACTCAGACATGAATCTAATAAAAGCACGTCAATAAATAAATAAAAACAAAATTATCACAAAATGTATCAACAAAACCACATAGCCAAAAGTACATTTTCAATTCAGTTAGGTTCGGTTTTTATCTATAAAAACAATCAAATCAAATCAAATCAGAATTATAATTTATTTTTAAAAAAATCGAACCTGGTAAAAAACGACCATTTTCGGTTCGGTTTTTATGTTAAAAAATGGAGAGGTAAGCGATAGGGGTGAGCAAAAAGAAGCTCAACCGATTAAATTGAGAAAACCCAAAAAAATAATCAAAAAAACTGAACCGGTAAAAAAACCTGATTATCAATTCTGAAAAAAATATCCAGTTCAGTATCAGTTTTATAAGGCAAAAACCAATTAACCCAAACCGAAAAAAGGCGGTATAAAAATTGTAGTAGCAGTCGCCCCTTCTCCCTCCCACACAACTGCATCCAACCTCGGCAGTTGCCCCCTCTGCAATTGCAACCAACCCCAACAGTCGTCCCCTCCCTCTGCAACTGCATCGTCCCCTCCTTGCACGGTTATAGTTTACAAAAAGTAAGTTAACTCATCTATTTTATTTCTTGTTAATTTCGTATATGTTGGTCTCAATTATTTGAGGAAAAAAACATTTCACGGAAAACCGATAATTTACCAATTTTGTTTTAGAAAACTAAGAGTTTGATTTTGCATGAATGTTAATTATACAATTTGGTTTAGCATTTCACAATAAACCTAGAGATTGGTGGTTGCTTTTGGTATTGAAATCAAATTGCCAAAGAGTTATGTAGATGTTGTTCACCCTGTTGATTGATTGTTGAAAACTTGCATTTTCTGCCGAGATAGATGAAGGTATTGTTTTTAGAACCAAAAGTTTGCTTGCTTGCTTTTGATGGAGGCTCAGTTGTGTTTGTGCAGACATTGGGATGTAAATAGCATATTCCTCCTAACTCCTAGCACCATTTATTTGCAGGATATGATGTGTATAGCAATGTAGTGATAGTGGATAAGTATGAGTTCATGTTGCTTAGATTACTGAAGTTAGGAGTGAACATATTAGGTGGGATGTTTATGTCATAAGAAACCTCCATTTCCTTTTTTCTATTGGTATGAAATGTTTTGGTTTCGAAGCATTTCGGTGCGCCGTTTCGGGGTTGTACTGTTCATATATAATTAATTATATATATATAACAAACACAATTATTTAAATTATATAATACAAACACAAACACAAAGTCAAACAAATATAATATTAAAATTAGAAACATCTCTATAAATCATCTACTATTTAGTCCATCATCTCTATAAACATCTCTATAAATAATTATTTAATTTTTTTTAAATTGTTTTTTTATGGAGGTGCCGGGGGTGTTTCAATTTAATTCTTTGATGACAAAAAGCAAAAAAAAATATAATTTTTATTTTTTATAAAATCAAAGTTGACGCAACAATTTTATTTTTTTATAATATATATTTTTTTAATTTTTTGTTCTCACATTTTCAAATTTCAATATATCTCTAAAACAATAATATATATATTATTTAAAGAATTTAATGATAAAAAAAACAATTTTTGATGTTGTTGTTGGCCTAGATTAGATGGAAAACATCGAAGAATTGAAGAAAGTAGAATTCATAAAAGGTCTCATTGACCAACAATTTGCCCAAATACACGGTAGGAGATGAGGAGGCGGGAATGAGTTTTTTTTTCTTAGGCCGAAATAGCACACACGAAATAATACCGAAACGTTTACGCCAGTATTTGGTCGAAAATGCAAAACAGACTGGAATTTAAACTGAGGTAAAAACGACATCGTTTTATCTTGTTTTTTTAACTGGTATGAAAATTTCAGCCGAAATGAAACAAAACTAGCAACTATGTTTGAAACTGGAGGTGTAACTTGTGTGGGCAGTTGGCGGGCATTTGAATTTCAATATGTCCAAGTAGAAGTCATTATTGGACTTCTGAATTTAGGTCAGTTGTATGATACTAAATATAAACTTAAGTTAGGAGGCTCCCGCTGACATGTGTTTTATATATATATATATATATATATATATATATATATATATATATATATATATATATATATATATATATATTGTGAATACAAATAGTGAATTTATTAAATTCTTAAAATATATATTAACATGTTTTGATCATTTTCATATGATAATTACAAATGGAAAACATTTAAAACCAAAATGTTTCATCCAAGGTTGTCAATTCCAATTTGGTTTCAAAGTGTTTCTTTGCTCCGTTTCGGGGTTGTACGATTTATGTCTATATATATAATTAAATTTATTAATTCAACAAATTTTTAGTCCAAATCTAAAAATAAAATTATTTAGAATTGTGCAATTTAAATTTCAAACATAAGTAAAAATGAGAGTTGAACTGATATAACCCAACAGACTTGATGAGTTCAAAGATAACATGAAAAATTGATAAGAATATAGTTTAACTAAAAAAATCATGTTTACATCTTAAAAAAAAATATTGAAACATCGATATATTGAATCAACTCGAGTCAACTTAGGTTAACTTTACAAATATGTGATATGCGTTCTAAGACTATGATAACCTTAAATAAAACAAATCAAATTAAATTATAAAGTTCAATTCATAATAAACTCATTGAATAATGCAATTGAGAAAAATTTAATCTAAAACAAGACACTAAAATGATTTTTCTAAACAAAATTATAAATCAATATCATCATCAATCTCGTCAGGTTGTTACATTCTCTGATTGCTCTGAAATTTTAACATAATATATATATATATATATATATATATATATATATATATATATATATGTCAAGAGACTTATCGTAAAATTTCATCTCAACATAATAGTCGGAGTAAGAGATATGATTAATATTGTAAAACTATTCATTATTTAAAAAACATTATTTCGCCGAAATAGAATGGGCAAAACAAAACTGAAATGTTCCAGGTAAAATTTCCGGAACGGGGCCGAAATTCTAAGCGAGATAAAACATGCTCTGGCTTGTTCTGTTTTTTGAATTGGAACAAAATGTACTAGCCATTCCGAGTATAATGAACAAAATTGATAGTCTTGGTTTCATCCATCGACACTACCCCAACATCAACGACACTACCCCAACGTCTAATGCACTAACTTCAAACATTAAAGCTACATTAACAACTGCAGGATCTGCCACAAATGATAAAAGTAAACAACCTCAAGTCCTTGCATTAAGAAAAAGAAACGTTGATGATAAAAAAAATCACAAATTTTGGATCATTTTACAAAACTTGATGAGATCCTAAAATCCACAGAGGTGGATGTAATTATTGTGGAAATGATTATGCATGTCATTATTCTTAATGGAACAAGTAAGATGTGGAGTCATTTGAAAGTATGCAAAAAAAATTTGTAAGAAGCAAAAAAATTTGGTATTAGAATCGAATAAAGGATAAATCAGAATACCAAAATATGAACACTCTTAAGGCAATAGGTTATAATTATGATGAATGTAGACAAGCACTATCAAAAATTATTATAATTGATGAGTTGCCTTTTAATTTTGTGGAGGGTAGGGGTTTAAATTATTTTTGAGGACTATACAACCTAGATTTTACAGTCCCTTCTCGTTTTTCTGTTATGAAAGATTGTTTGAAAATTTATGTTGTAGAGAAGAAAAGATTAAAAATAGCTCTGAGGAGTCAACGATTATGCTTAACAACAGATACATGAACATCAATCTAAAATATTAACTATATGTCATTAGCGGCTCATTGGATTGATAATAAGTGGAATTTGCATAAAAAAATTCTCGATTTTTGTCAAGTTTCAAATCATACATTTGAGATAATTGGTCAAGTGATTGAGAATTGTTTGTTTAGAGTAGGGGATTGATAAACTTCTAGGTGTTACAGCAGACAATGCAAGCTCTAATAATATGACTATTTCATATTTGAAAAATGTGATGATAGATTGGTCATTTAATATACTGTCAAATGATCATTTGCATGTAAGATGTTGTGCACATAATGTAAACCTTATTGTGAGTGATGGCTTGAAAGAGATTAATGCTTCAGTTATTAAGATTAGAAATGCAATAAGGTTTGTGAGATCTTCACCTACGAGACAACTTGCATTTAAAAAATATGCAGAAAATTGCATATAGAGTATAAGAAATCATTGTGTTTAAATGTCGCAACTTAATGGAATTCAACTTATCTTATGTTAGAAGCTGCAGAAAATGTGTTTCTGAGGTTAGGGAAGAGTAAACCTAGGTATATGAGTTACTTTTTAGAGGTTTATTTAAAATGGAATAAAAAAAATGAAGGGTCACCTAGTTTGGAGGGTTGGGAAAATAGTAGAGCTTTGGTCTAAGTTATTATAGATTTTTACTTGGTTATATTAAGATTTTCTAGCTCATTACATGTGACATGAAATTCTTTCTTCAATGAATTGATTTACATGCATACAAACTTGTTGCAATTGTGTAAAAGTAGAGATAATATTTTAAGTGAAATGACGATGAAAATGATGTTGAAGTTTAAGAAATATTGGGGTTATGATGCAAATCAAAATTTTATATTGTATGTGGCTAATGTTTTAGATCCACGTTTTAAGTTGAAATATGTTAAATTTTGTTTTGGTGTGTTGTATGATTATCACAAAGCACAATCTTTAACAAAAAAGGTGAAAGATCATTTGGTAAGCCTATATGAGTTTTATTTAAGAGCTGATGAAGTGGAGGATGATAACAAACATATTCATGATGTTCATGATATGGATTGCAATGACATGGAGGTAGATGCTAATACTTTTGCTCGATTCAAAAGACATTTACGAGAGGAAGATAGTGTAGAAAATAAAAATAAAGTTGAGAGGTATTTGATTGATGATTGTAAGGATCTTGATGATGATAAATTAGATATTTTAGGATGGTGGAAGGGTAATGCTTCAAAATATAAAATACTTTCGAAAGTTGCACAACATGCTCTACACTAAAATATCCAATTTATCATCATCAGGATCCTTATAATCATCAATCAAATACCTCTCAACTTCATTTTTATTTTCTACACTATCTTCCTCTTGTAAATGTCTTTTGAATCGAGCAAAAGTATTAATATGTACCTCCATGTCATTCCAATCCATATCATCAACATCATGAATATATTTATTATTATCCTTCACTTCATCAGCTCTTAAATAAAACTCATATAGGCTTACCAAATGATCTTTCACCTTTTTTGTTAAAGATTGTGCTTTGTGATAATCATACAACTCACCAAAACAAAATTTAACATATTTCAATTTAAAACGTGGATCTAAAACATTAGCCACATACAATATAAAATTTTGATTTGCATCATAACCCCAATATTTCTTAAACTTCAACATCATTTTGATCGTCATTCCACTTAAAACATTATCTCTACTTTTACACAATTGCAACAAGTTTGTATGCATGTAAATCAATTCATTGAAGAAAGAATTTCATGTCACATGTAATGAGCTAGAAAATCTTAATGTAACCAAGTAAAAATCTATAATAACTTAGACCAAAGTTCTACTATTTTCCCAATTCTCCAAACTAGGTGGCCCTTTCATTTTTTTTATTCCCCTTTTAAATCAACCTCTAAAAAGTAACTCATATACTTAGGTTTACTCTTCCTTAACCTCACAAACACCTTTTCAGCAGCTTCTAACATAAAATAAGTTGAATTTCATTAAGTTGCAACATCTAAATACAATGATTTCTTACACTATATGCAATTTTTCTGCATATTTTTTAAATGCAAGTTGTCTCGTAGGTGAAGATCTCACAAACCTTATTGTATTTCTAATCTCAATAACTGAAGCATTAATCTCTTTCAAGCCATCACTCACAATAAGATTTACAATATGTGCACAACATCTTACATGCAAATGATCATTTGACAATATATTAAATGACCAATCTATCATCACATTCTTCAAATATGAAATAGTCACATTATTAAAACTTGCATTGTTTGCTGTAACAGTTAGAAGTTTATCAATCCCCCACTCTAACAAATAATTCTCAATCACTTCACAAATTATCTCATCTGTATGATTTGAAACTTGACAAAAATCGAGAATTTTTTTATGCAAATTCCACTTATTATCAATCCAATGAGCCGCTAATGACATATAGTTAATATTTTAGATTGATGTTCATGTATCTGTTGTTAAGCATAATCGTTGACTCCTCAGAGCTATTTTTAATCTTTTCTTCTCTAAAACATAAATTTTCAAACAATCTTTCATAACAGAAAAACGAGAAGGGACTGTAAAATCTAGGTTGTATAGTCCTCAAAAATAATTTAAACCCCTACCCTCCACAAAATTAAAAGGCAACTCATCAATTATAACCATTTTTAATAGTGCTGGTCTACATTCATCATAATTAATAGCCTTAAGAGTGCTCATAATTTGGTCTTCCGATTTATCTTTCTCTTTCTTAGTTTCTAATACCAATTTTTTTTGCTTCTTATCAACCACAAAAAAAAATTGCATACTTTCAAATGATTCCACATCTTACTTGTTCCATTAAGAATAATATGACATGCATAATCATTTCCACAATAATTACATCAAGTTCCGTGGATTTTACGATCACCATCAAGTTTAGTAAAATGATCTCAAATTTGTGACTTTTTTTTATCAACATTTCTTTTTCTTAATGCAAGGACTTGAAGTTGTTTACCTTTATCAATTGTGGCAGATCCTGCAGTGATTGATGTAGGTTTAGTGTTTGTAGCTAGTGCATTAGACGTTGATGTTGGGGTAGTGTCGATGGATGAAAAATTTGGGTTTGGAAGGTTTTCCATCTGTAAATACCACATGAAAATGATCAAAACATGTTAATAATATATATTTTAAGAATTTAATAAATTCATTATTTATATTCGCCTTATATATATAAACACATATCACAGTGAGACCACCCTGACTTAAATTTATATTCAATATCATACAACTGACCTAAATTCAGAAGTCCAATAATGACTTCTACTTAGACATATCAAAATCCAAATGTCTACTAGCTGCCCACACAAGTTACAACTCCTGTTTCAAAAGGAAATGGAGGTGTCTTGTGACATAAACATCCCACCCAATATGTTCGATCCTCACTCCCAACTTCAGTACTCTAAGCAAAATGAACTCATTTTCATCCCCAATCACTTCACTACTATACACATCAATATCATGCAAATAAATGGTGCTAGGAGATGGGAGCAATATGCTATTTACATCCCAATGTCTGCACACAAACACAACTGTAAAAATGCAGCCCCATTGAAAGCAAGCAAGCAAGCTTTTGGTTCTAAAGACAATAGCTTCATCTATCTCGGTAGAAAATACAAGTTTTCAACAATCAATCAACAGGGTGAACATCATCTACATAACCTTTTAACAATTTGATTTCAATACCAAAACAAGATACCTCCCTCAAAGCAACCACCAATCTCAGGGTTTACTGTAAATGTTAAACCAAACTGTATAATGAACGTTCATGTTAAACCAAACCCTTAGTGTTCTCAAACAAAATTGGTGGATTATTGGTTTTAATGTGAAATGTTTTTTTTCCCTCAAATAATTGAGACCGATAAATAGCACCTAGGAAATTAACAAGAATAAAACAGATGAGTTAACTTAACTTTTGTAAACTGCAAAAGGAGGGGACGGTGCAATTGCAAAGGGAGGGAGGGGTGGTTTCAAGGGTTGGATGCAGTTGCAGAGGGAGAGGGGGGGCTACCGGGGTTAGATGCAGTTGCAGAGGGAGGGAGAGGGGATGACTACTACTAGGGTTAGGGTTTAGAATTAGGAAAGAAATAAGAAAATGTCTTTTTATACGATCTCTTTTTGGTTTGGGTTAATCAGTTTTTTCCTTACAAAACCGATACCGAACTGGATATTTTTAAGAATTTTATAATCAGTTTTTTTTTACCGGTTCGGTTTTTTCAATGGCTTTTTTTTTGCTCATTCGTCTCTAACAAAAAGGGCCTATAGTGTCATAGAGTAGTTGGAAGTTCTCGTTTGTCTAAGGGATTGATACAACATCTGTAACAGAGATCAAAACTAAGAGCATGTTTGTTTTTTATTTTCAAAATGAAAAAATATGCTTCCAATTAAATTTTTTTGGTATTTTCACGTTGTTTTAATTTAATGATGTCAAAATATTTTTTAGAAAATAAAAAAATATTATTTTAATTCATATCCAAACGAATTAACTACCGCACTCACAGACACCCCTGGATGAACAGCCTAAACGAAGATTGCAAAATTAGAGGGAGAAAAACACAAAATAAAGGATCAAATAAGCAAAACAAGGGCAGAAAGGGACTCTTAGCATCTCATCCCACAGTGACGATTCCAAACAAGCATAACGGAGAGATGGCAGGCAAAGGCTCCTATAACCTACCTCATGTTCACTAGCCAACAAGCATTTTCTGTATTGCATTCTCAGGCATCAATTTATTAATCATATTATGCCAGCCAACAAACAAAAAATCAGAAAAACAGCAAGTTCATCCATTACTCTAATCGTGATAAAAACTTATTGTTACCCATCTGATACCAAGTCATTGAAGAAACAAACTCCAAATCCCATTTAGAAGATCCACATAAAAAAATCATAAAAATTACAGGAGTAAAGAGAGAATATTCGCACATACCCATGAAACCAGATGGGCAAGTTTTATCTGTCCTGACCTTTCCATCAACAATGGCATGTCTCTGCATCAAAATAGCAATTACTTCACGGTATGTGAGAGCATATTTTAGCCTGTTTCGCAAAATAAGAACGAGAGGCAAGCATTCTCTGGCTTGGGTGCCTGCAAAAAACAAGAAATCATCGAGTCACACACAAATACACCACCAAGGAAGAGAGCGGGACAGGGTTAAAGATTAAGGATTTCGGTAACATACAAATGCGCCACCAAGTTTGTCAAGCAACCAATGTTTAGGGGCGTTGAGCCTCTTCAAGTTCTTCTCCAATCCTCTAGCCTGTCATGCGTCACAAACCAGGCAGAATCAGACCAAGAACACACAGACCAGAACATTAGAAAACACAAACAAGATCTAACAGTGTTAAAGCTAACCATTTTGCTTTGCTGAGCTCAGCCTGCGGCTTCCAACACTCTGGTCTGGACGGGTTTAAGGCTATAAGCAAAAACCCTATTGCTTCTATCAATGGGGTTTTTATTGGGTCCCATATTTGTCGGGGTCAGATTATAGCCGTTATGGGGGCGCTTAATTTCTGGACTCTTTTTTCAGCCCAACTATTTCCCATTGGCAAATGTCAAAACAACGGCAGAAATTCCTTCAATCCCAAAACAGCAACCCTAGAACATTTCTCCTTAATTGCCGTATTAAAAATTAAAATGAAAAAAATAAAATAAAAGTCATCAATAAAAAATCACTGTAGTTAAAGAGTATTATTATGACGGATTGAAACTGTAAGACTATCATATTTTTTCCATTTTAAGCAAAATCATTGAATTTGTTATGCGCGATAATATGATTTTTTCATCATAAATTTATTTATTTTATCAGGTTAGTCATGAATGTATGGGTTTATTTATTATTTTATTACAGTAAAATAACTAGTTATCATTAAAAAAATCAGCTTGCTTAGAATCTAGAGGTTTTTTAGTCTTTTTCATTTTCAAAACACGATCAAAAAACCATTTACTCTTAAAAACAAAGTTCTTTAAACTTATATCCAAAGGTGTTTTCATATTTTCATCCTAGTTTTTTTTTATGATGGATTTTACTAAAGGAAAATTTAGTATTTTTAACAAAGTTAAATAGGATTTTAAAAAAGGATTGACACTTGGAAATGCTCGCATATTTTGGGCGACAAATAAGTTGTGGTCAAACATCACTTTCCACAACTATATTGGCAATGTCTTGACACCTTCTTCCAAGTAAGGTAGTGCATGCAATAGATTAGGAGACAACATGTTGGCAGTATCTCCTTTCTTCGTTTCCTTTTCTCTTTTCCTCTCAAAATTCACTCTGCTATTCAAAAATTTAGAGTCGTCCCCTCAATTACTTTTTATTTAAACTCTAGTCCTTGTTTTTCTAAAAAAAAAGTTGTTCTTGACCTTTTTATCAATTTCAACTTGTTATTAATCTCATAATTGGATTCGTAATTGTTATTTGTTATGTTTTAAAATTTAGACCTTATTATTTTAATTTTGATTTTTTTTGTTTTGAATTCTTTTATGAATTTGATTTTTCTTTTCAATTTCACCCTTCAACTATAAAGTTAAGTTGTCCTCTCATTTAAATTTTATTTCACATTTGATCCTTATTCTATTAATTGTAATTTCTTGTTTTTGATCTTCTTGTTTAATTGATTTTTTTATTCAATATCATTCTTCAAGATAGTGTTTCCAATTTATTGACTTGGTTATGAGTTTAAAAAGTTAATATTGTTTGCCATTTTTTTTGAATTTATTTGTTTTTCAATTTCATAGTTCAACGGTGTTTATTTAGAAATTGAGCTTCATATTTTTCTTTGATTTCCTTTCATTCAGATTATCTCGCTTCATGACTTCAGCAATAAGTTTATTTAGTTAACCGACCACCTTTTTAGGGCTTTTTTATATCTTTTTTGGTTTTAACCTTTAAAATTGAGTTCTTTCTAACATTAAGTTTCATTATTATTCTCATTTCTCATTTGATTGAGTTTTCATGCTCATATGATCTAAGTCGTGAAGTTTGGTAGCCTTACTTGCATTTGTAGGTGTTTTTTTTTTTTTTTTGCCTTCTTATTTTCATCCTTTTATATTTAGATTGTCAAGGATTGGTTATGTTTTAATTTGTTCTCTATGAAGTTTGTCCAGCCTCACGGCCTAAGTAGTGAGTTTGGATTCACTCGAGTTTACATAATGTTTTTTTTTTAAGCTTATGTTTTTACAGTCTCGTTATTCTGCACTTAATCGATGAGAGATTGGGCTTTGTTATTTTGCCTTTGCTTTCTTTATGTTTATTCACTAATTTAAAAAATAACTCGGGTTATCTCGAGTCTTTTTAATTACTATTCTTTGTTAAATTTAGCTTTTAAAAAAATGTTTTTGAATAAAATTAAATTATTTACTTAACCATAAGCATGACATGCTCATTTCATAATATTTTGCCCAGTTTGCTTTTTGGGTCATTGCTTTAACAACATGTGTGATCTCTTTTGGTGTAATTGTGCAACTTTATGCAATGGCGTTAAAACCATCCCAATGATTTTATTTTTTTTTGTGGCGAGGTGATGTTCATATGGAGCGATAGTAAGTCTTCAACGAGCATTTCTTCCTTCAACGAGCATTTCTTCCTTCTCCTCACGAGTATGATATTGACAACTTATTTTTATAGATAATTATTGTCATAATTTTTTCACTATATTTATTGTCGATGATTCTTTAAATCATGTTATTAATTTAAGTGAGCTTACTGAACTCAATCAAGTGAATGAGCCTAAAGATTTTTTTATATTGGAAAATTTATAACCCAATTCAAAGTGTAGCATGTGTCACCAGTCTAATAAGCACTATATCCATAAGTTTTACATTGTTGTAATGTTTACCTTTAACATCATTACTAGATTCCCATCACAACTATCATGGTTAATGTTAAGGAATCATGGGATAGATTAACTAGATGTTTGGATATTTGATATATTTTCATTGGGTTTTTTCATTGTCTTGCAATTAATAAAAGACATAATACACACACTTATGATATCAACAGTTAATTCGAACACCCATTTTCTTTACTAAAAAGGAAGAAACAAAAAAAAATCATATCATGTTTTTCACATCCACACGTCACAATAAACTCTCATCATATATTATTTAATTAGTCAATTTGGACGTCTATTTTCTCAATAAAAAAACACATAAAGAAAAATCATATTATATTTTTTATATCCGCATGTATATGAATAGACTCATCATTTCTATGTCAAATCAAATCTTAGGATATTTTCATTAGTAAAACTAATCAACCATGGATAAATATGTTTTTCTGGTTAAATTTAATCAAAAAAACTAGTGGCAAACTTGTTATAAAAAAACTCATAAGAATTTAAATAAACTTTATTAGTTTCTCTCTCCTAACATCAATGGTTTTTTTTAATATAATATTTAATTAAAAAAAGTACAAATAGCTTTACATCATTGTAAAGTAGTGAACTCATTTAATTAGCTTTTATACTAACACTAAAAAGCCACTACTGATTATTGTAAAGATAAAGTAGTTAAAACCTAAAATAAAGAAATTAAATGCATAAGTTATTATTAGTTTATTTATTTTTAATAATTATTTCAACAAAATAAACAAGTAAATGATATATCTCATAAGCATAAATTTAAATTTTCTGAGTTCCTATGCAATAACATCATACACTAGCAAATAGTAGACAAATAAATATATTTATTTAATATTATAAGATTTTATATTTCATTCTTTAATTTCTCTTGCATTTCTTATTGCAAACACTTTTTTATTTTTTTAAATCATGTAGCCTAGGTTTTTGTTAAATGATTAATGTTGTGTAATATTGTAGTGTGTCTAACTATCATTTATTAGATTGAAGAAATTCCTTATGTCTAGGATTTTTGTTCATTTAGACATATTTGATATGAGAAAGAAAGATAAATTAAAGAGATTTTTTTTCATGGAGTTGTTTAGTGCATCTTTAAACAATACAAATATCAATTTTTGTCTTGTCCAGAGTTACTAAAATGGAAAGTATTTGTCTTATTGCAAAGGGTAGGATAAATTTGTCTAATTCTCTATATAAAAGTTAATCCAAGCTAATTTGGGTCAACATAAGCATAAAAATAGTTATTGTAAATAAAACTGGCTAGGAGGTTGACCGAGGGAAAAGCTTTGGGTCAAGGATTGTGTTAACCAATAACCTTAGTCAACAAAAAAATATAAATAGTTATTATCATAGTTTTAAAACTAGACTTAGAGCTATGCTTGGATCAATGTAAAAATAAAAATGATTATTATCAAAGTTTAAAAACTTAACTTAAAGGTTACCTTAGTCAGGTCAATATCATGGGTTGGGTTGACCATGACCTAAGTCAATGCAAATATAAAAATAATTATTATTATAATTTTGAAACTCAACTCAGGGGTTAATCTGGGGCCACACCCAAGTTATAGGTCGGTTTGCCCAATGACCCAAGTTAACATAAATATACAAATAATTATCATCTTAGTTTTAAAACCTCATTAACGGGTTGACCCAAGGCAAGCCCTGAGTTAGAGGTTGAGATGGTGAACCTAGGTTGACCAGAGACAACATATGAATAATTATGGTTATTATCTTAGATTTAAGACTCGGTTTAAGGATCAACTCCGACCATGGCCCGAGTCTGGAGGCATGAGGGTCAACTAGGTTGATTATGGTCAAATAATTATTCTCATAGCCTTAAGACCCAACTTGGGGGTCTAACCCGAGATAAGGAATGAGTAATGGGCGGGGGGTCAACCTAGGTTGATCCAAGTCAACGCATGGATAAAAATAATTATTATCATAATTTTAAAATCTGATTGATCAACCATAAGACTCAAGTCATGGGTCAAAAGGGTCAACTCAAATTAAAAAAAAAATCAAAGCAACATCATTTTAATCAAAAGAATTAAAAAAAAACCAATGGATTTTTGAGGTGTTTTATCTTGATTCGATCCAGGTTTTTGACTGGATCATGTTGAGTCAATTTTTAAAAAAAAACCGTACTATTTTAATTCTTGAGAAAGCCAAGTTTTGTTCATTATATATCAAATATCAAATATCAAATATAAAATAAATCAGTGATTTATCAAGCATCCCAAATATAAGATAAATCAGTGATTTAAGCATGCAGAGAAGTGGGGAAAATGTTTTCTGGATAAAAGTGGAGTGTCAGATGAATGGTGTCGGTGGAAGATATTAGGGGAGAGAGAGAAAGAGAGAGAGAGTATGTGTTAT
Source organism: Salix viminalis (assembly GCA_029228465.1). Lineage (NCBI taxonomy): Eukaryota > Viridiplantae > Streptophyta > Magnoliopsida > Malpighiales > Salicaceae > Salix > Salix viminalis. The sequence continues at coordinate 3,678,887 of CM055440.1, read as the reverse complement.
GATTCAATGTATTTTTATTTATTTTTCATCATATATTAATATTCATTAATCGATGTGCTGTCAATTTAATTTTCAAATCAGGTTGAAGAGACAATTGAAAGCAAAGGAACACAGCATGTTTAATTTCTACTGATTAATAAAAGTTTCTGTTTCATAATACAAATCAAAAGGGTCCACACATTTTATTTATTTATTTATTTTTACAATCTATATATCTTTACTCGAATTAATAGCAATATGATCCATCAATTTAAGAAAATATAAACTTTTTAATTCTAAAATCACTAACTTGAATTTCTTCTCATAAAAAAATAATAATCAATTTTTTTTATAAAAATATATATTTAATCACCTGTCATGCACTCACGCTGCCCTGCTGTAAGTCTAGCAACCCCCCCACCTGTCATCTGCAGTTTGCAGCAAGAGAGATAAACCACGACGCCAACTTGCATTAAATTAATATTTGTTCAACACAAGAGCAACGGCAACCACCGTGCCCCCCGCTATATTTAATCTGCCCGTTGCCCGCAAACCCTAGAACCCTTGTATAAAACCTCGCTGAAACCCTCTTCTGCACAGCCTCCTTCCCCCCTCCCTCCTCGCCATTTCTCTTCTCATCCCGCCTCCATGTTCTCTGCAGATCTTCTTTCTTCCTACTCTCTATCATTTTGTTTCTTCAATGGTCGGTTATGTTTTTGTTTTGTTTTGTGGCACTGAGTGCAGATATGATCATTCCTTTGCATGTTTTTACGATGAATCTCTGTTATATGTGCAAAATACTTCCATCCGCATGTGACTCATGGTGAGCAAAGCGGCCATCTTTTGCGCACAGTAGAAAAGAAAAGTAGCCCTCTTTATGGTCTACTTTTTGCTGTTCTTAGAGGTTGTGTATTGCAAGGTATACATCAACCTTGTAGATAAGCGTACATTTATTAACCAAATTATTTTTTATTATTGTACTTTCCTGATTCAAAGTTCTTTTCAATTTGAATTTTCATTTTGAAGTTAAAAATGTTTTAGAAACTTTTGCGATAAGATAAATATATAAATGGATCGAATCGAATAGGCTGATAATGACTTTTATATGATCTAATTAATTTTATTTTCCATAAATTTGGATGATAATTGGATAAAAATGTCGGCTTTAATTAATATAATATATATTAGGGTTTGGTTCCGATTTATACCAAAACAAATGAACTTGCAAAGAACTAAAATTAGAGACTAAATTTTCTAAGACAGACCCTTCAAAGTGTGAAGATCTTAAAAGCTAGGACTCAATTGTTAACTTTTTCAACAAAAATCTTGTTTGGAATGTGTATGATAATTGCATTTTTCATATTAGTCATAAACAAGAAGCAAAACAATAATCAATCTAATTAAAATACAGTTTCCATTTAGCTTCCTAATACCAGCATGATGAACTGATATGATACTGAAAGGACAATGATTGTTAAAAAAACTAAAAAATAACAAATCTCTCAGAGCAAAAATAAACTGGACTGTACAAATTGAGTGGAAGTTATCTTTTAAAAGATGAGGAACTAAAGTTGTGAAAAGATTCAACACTTTTTGAAGTGTAGAAGACAAATTTGATGCTTTTTTTCTTAAAATGGGCACTGAAAATGATGGGGTCTAAGAATGAGTATAGGAAGAGTCAACAATCACAATCATCATGTAAGGTGAAAGAGAATAGAAGTGCATGGAAGGCCAATTGTTGGAAGAAATGAGGAGGTGGTTGGAATTCTTGAACAAAAATGGGGAGGCTTGACCTATTTTCACCTATGAATAAAAGAAACTTATAAGAGAAAAATGTACTCAAAGAAGGTAGTTAACCAAAGCAAACTAGCAAAAATAAAGACTTGTTGGATAAATAAACTGAGAATAGGCAATTAATTATAAAAAAATGTTGTAAATTGTATTTTTTTTCTTCTTATCTAATAGGCCCAATGGATATAGATAGTTTCTAAAGTATTTTATGATAATTTCCAAACTATTTTAAAATAGAGTGCTCTATTTTTAGACTTTGTCATTATAACCTTTATCTCCATCTTTTTTCACTACCCTTACAAGTTAAATCAATTTCAAGAACAACATATCACAAACACCTAGTCTTTAATAGACGTGACGTGGCTTGAGATCTGCCTTGCAGATATCGGGTTCAAGCCAAGACATGTTTATATTGTAAGAGATTAAAACAACCAAAGTTTTTCTCGTTTAATCCAGACCCGCAAAGAGTATCTAAAGGAGGTGAGGGTTTTTTCGAATCTAAAGAAAAAAAAATATATCACAAACACCTTAATGCAAAGTAATATGTAATTGTGAATCGACCACATCTAATATATATATATATATATATATATATATGGCAAATTCCAAAAAACTATGTGATTAATATTTGAAAAGGAAAGCTTATATATAAGCCATGTGGTAGATTGGAAGAATTAATGCAAGATCGAAACCAAAACTTCCATCTTGTTGTATTATTCCACATCAAAACAAGCAACAAAGGCAACTTTCAGATAATTTCTGCATACAAGAATGTTTTAAGCAAATCATTATTCTAGAAAGCAAAATTACTCACCAAGGAAATATAAAAACTATATGCATACAGACTTAAACTCACTTAAAATTGAATATAGAATGGTGTTTTTACCTCATCGTTTTCCTTTGCTGCGCGCGCGCATGCGTGTACCTTAGGGAATGAATAGGTGCATGGCATTTCTTGATAACTTTCTTAGCTAACTAATATTTCCAGTAGAATTTCATGTGTTGATAGCCCACGGATTGAATCCTCTCCCTCAACCTAAACCACCTAATCCCAAATAAAAGAAGAACAAGAAAACAAAAGAGCAAAACAACCACCACGAATCTTTCAGTAGAAAACACTTGATAGTTTATTGGAATCTGTGTTTGCATCAATGGCGATTTTGTATCCACAGCAGAAAAGAGCTTCCATGAAGAACAATAGAAGGAAATCTGCAGATAGATAGTAAGAGAATGTTCAAAGAATATACAGAGCTATTTATTCCTCTATTTGCTATCCATTTTTTCCCGTTTGCTCTTTGGGGGGACTTACACCAGTTCTTAAGCCTTGCATCAATGTTCTTCATCCATGCAGACTTACTGTCTTCCATTTTTTTCAGATATTCATTTGCACACAGAGGTGTCTTCAGCCTCCATCTCGGCTAAATAAACCCTTTAAATATCATTTCGTATTTTTTGAAACAATAATTGTTAATTAAGTTACATCAGAGACATCACATCCTACTTGCACACAACTTCAACGAACTTCGATAATCCTCTTACAGCATCCTTCATTGATATCCTTGCATAGTGTGATGGCAAAAGATTTGTGATCTGCACAGCAAATCTCGAGTTTGAAATAAGACATGTACTCTTTATAAAAAGCTAGGATAGTCGAGGTTTTACTCGTTCATCTAGACCCACAAAATATGTTTTTCAATCTTATCACTTCTCCTTTATAGTTGTCTAAAATAAATGTCAACAAAAATCTCTAAATGGTCCTTGGCTCTTTCCTGAAAAATACAATTCTAGAACGACTCACACAGGGTGATACTATGAAGACGCATATAAATGTATTCTAGTCGAACAGACTATATTATCAAAAATCAAATGATGTAGAATAATTATCCCATGATTTTATGGACCTAGATTAACAAGACCAAGCTTGTGATCATGCCCATAACCCGAGTTGCAATTTTTGCATTAAGCCTGAGTTGACTTGGAGGGATTCCTCCTATATCTCTTCATCAAAATAAAAATAGTTAAAATAGTTAAATATATTACTTTTTAAAGTCATCCAGCTTTTTCATCAACCATCCTGAAATCAACTTTGTCATAAAATCAACTAGATCATATATTATGACAGTTCCCACAGTTTATTTAATGCTCTGCGAAATTGCTAGTTTTTCATCAACCAAGTTTGTACGTTAGGAGATTATGCCTAACGTTTACAAAGATGTGCTCATAGGGATGTTATTGACAACTCGAGATCCATACCTGCAGCTAGGCGCCTGCATCAGAACTAGTGTAGGTTAGACATGCAGACAACCAAGGAAAATTATCCCATGCTCCCATTTCTATTTCCCTTTTTTTTGTTTTTCAAGATAATATTTAAAGCAAACAAATTCTCATTGATAACCGAATAATAGAGTTGAAAAACTTTCATGCTGCTATAGAACCTCAGAACATAATACAAAAAGGAACAAGATGATGGGAATCTCGTGCAGGAAGGCCCTATAAAATTACATTAATCGGAAAAATCATCTTCCGTTGTGATCCTTCACTTGCCTGGTGATACTAGAAACCAAGTCTAAAATGGGATTGGCCAGCACTTTTTCAAAAATCTCAACCTCTTGAATCATCTCCCAAAGAAACTCCAACCTCAACAATTTGCCCTTGCCTAAACTTTTAACATTACCAATCTAAATCAGATTAGCCCTCTTTAGAAACCTGATTGCCCTACAATAGTATGGCCATATAGATTCCACATAATCTAGGTACTTCTCCATCAGCCACTCTTGCAATTCCATCATCTTTTTTCTAGAAAACTCTTTGCAGTCCAAGTTCTTAAAGCTTTGCAGAGGTTGCAACACTCGAGCTTGTATGTCTTCTTTGAGTCCCTGTCTGATATAGCCAGAGACCACGAGATAGTAGGCAGGTACATTTTTTATAACTTTAACTGTCTGCCTAAAGCTGAAAACATAGAGAGACCACAAGCCCTGGAGTAACTTGATGTAGAAAGCAACAATCAAGGGGCCCAAAATCCACAATGGAGTCAATTCCTTTGACACTACAGATCCATACATGACATTGACAGCCAGGAACAAAGGAATGCTGAAAACAAAGCAAAGCAGTTAGAAGCTGCCAAAAAATTACAAAGAAAATAACAAATATATATTTACTAATCCAGAACTGTTTACATAATGTATTAGTTTAGAAATCAAGCATTGGAAGAATTCTTGTATTGTTAATAGATTATCATATAGTGGGGTGTAGCGAAAGGAGCTCAGTTAAAAGATAATTGAATACTGGCTCTGTCAGAAAAAATAATTCAACAAAACCTCACTGCTTCACTTGAGTCAGATAAATGGCAAATCCTTGATCTTTGAGCTATGTTTGTAGCCATATTTTTCATCAGAACAAGTAATGACTAAAATTAATTTTTCAATAACCATGAGGAAGAAGCAATAATACTTACAATGTCAGTATGGGAATCTTTATTGTTGCATCCAGACTCAGGAAGTGATAACCAACTGACTTTAAAATACCAACTCTCTCTTTATTTTGAGTGGTATTTTGAGCTTGTTGCAATTCTTCTCTTGGAGGAGGTCCTTCTTCCAGAATCTCATCCACGACTTGACTTGGAGGTTGTGTGCGCAACATGCTGAGCCATTTCTTGAATAATTTATTAATAGCAGGGGATCCTGCGATTCTGTCATTTGCTTCAGAAGTATAGGAAAATGGAATACTATGCACCTTTGAAGAGTCCATCATGGTCTCCTCACTTTCTTTTGGCACATAAGAAAGTTTAACAGAATTTTTTGAAACTTTGGATCCATTAGCTCTGCCTCCTGATTCATCATTTTGTGCACTGCCTTTAAAAGCTGAAACTCTCAAGAGCTTCACTTTGGGTCCATGTGAGAAAGCCCCTGCACTGTTGAAACAATGCAGCTCATTATATATATTCCTGACATTCATTAGATTATAAACAAAATACAAAAGTGACTTCAAAGGACAAATTTGCCCCAATTACATATCTACTGATAGATAAGCATAAGAAAAACAAAATTTCAAATTATCATTAAACAAGAAATATTCTTGATTTGCACGTCAATAAGTAAGTAGCCAGAGCCAGGAAGTTTTTGTACCATCCTTCTCAGAACAAAGTAAATCAAATAAAACCGATAACAAAATCCAATTTTAAGCAATTTGGATTTGCAAAGACAAGCAGCTGATCATGAATTCAATTATATAGGAAAATTTTACCTTAAACGAAGACTGCATTTTACTGAAAAACACATATCTGTTCTCCCTACCATCTGAAGTTCTGTTACACGTTGCTTCAACTTTACCCCTTTGCTCCAAGATAAAGGCCTTGAAGGAAATGTTGCATAAGAGCCCTATGTGCAGCAGACAGAACAATACGATGTTATAATTACAGTTATAGGAGTGCTAAACAATGGAGGTTGCAAAACAAAGTGAAATATGATGTTACAAACTTGAACTAGAATAGCATGGGTGAGCATAAATGTTTTGTTTTTTTCACATGTACCCCAATACTTTCAACAAGGCAAGTACAACTGCTGTGGTACAAGCACAAGATGCTATCAATTTCACTTTCGCATCTCAAAAACATGGAAGGAAAATCAATTAAAAAAGTAGAATAAATCTTCTTAGCTACCGAGAATTTTAGCAGAGTAATTCATCCACTACATCATCATTTCAAGTATATCTTCTATTAACACAGTCATGTGTAACACCCAATTGACTGATTGCACTTCCATAAACCCGACAGGGACATGTATCAACACTCTAACCTTCAACTTTAAAAGAAAAATAAAAAGCTGATAAAGCCCTCTTAGACCCTATAATATACACACACAAAAATCCATACAAGCAAAATTGATATAATGACATGATAATTTGATTGGTATGGATTAAGGCCTGGTTGACTTGAAAATAACTGGAGGGAGAAAACGGTAACACTCTTAGAGCATAATATCTACACAGAATTATTTTATAAGTACCTGCATCTGATGGGTCACCATTGCCATTTTCTCCGCTTCAAGCACCCGCTCATTTACTCAACAGCGCCTTATTCAATACAAAACAACAATGCCTTGTTCAATTCAAAGCTAAAAAAAAAAAACAGAAAGATATCAGCAAAGCTGAAAAAAAATCATTTTTATTAGTGACCACTAGGATGAGGCAACAAAAACACCCATGATCCATTCAATTGCAAGCGACCACAGGAAAAAAGAAAACACAAAAGTTTGTTTGTTTGTTTTTTCTTTTGCACTGAGTCACCAACAGTTCTATCATCATTAGATTCAATAAACAAAAAAGAACAAGTTGATTTACGCCTTAAAATTATCTGAATTAACCTCACTTTATTATTTTAGCCAAAAACCCAAAAACTTAAAATTCCTCTCCTTTTATACCTTCAAATTTCTGAGCAACCAAACAGACAGATAAGCAAAACATAGCCACAACATCTCTAACATTCATATAAAAACTAGGCAATTGCAGAAAGGTTCAAACTTTTTCCCTAAAATTTTCTTGGCAACCAAACAACAAAGAACAACAAAGCAAAACCCTAACTAAGGCAAGATAGAACAAACTGAAGGTAATAAGTGAAGAAAAAATAGAAATTTGACAGCAACACACTAACCTGCCCACTTGAATTCATGAGAATAGCTCTACAGAAAGACAACCTTTATGTGATAATTTGATTGAAAAAGAGAAACCCTTTTGTTATCTGAAATGGATTCCTATGGATAGATAGATAAATAGATAGATAGAAAAAAGAGTATCTCTTCTCCAGGCGGTGAAATTTTATAAAGGGGGCTTTTTGTTTGTTTTTTTTATTATTACGAACAGTGGCGGTGGATGATTTCGCACCACACCACACCATAAAAGTGTGTGAGAGAGGGGAGGTTTTTGGCCACGGTTCTTTACTTTCTTTACTGGTTACTTGGGATTGTTAATGAAGCTAACTTAAAAAATATTTTTGTTTAAAAATATATTAAAATAATAATATTTTTTTAATTTTTAAAAATTATTTTTGATATTAATATGTAAAAATGATAAAAAAAATATAAAAATAATTTTTTTTTAATTTCTTCAAAAATACTTTAAAAAAAGTGTTAAATATGACTTGTTAGGTAGTTTTTAATTTTTTTTATATAAAACTATATTAGAATATTATTTTCTATTTATTAATACTTTTTATATAACGTATCAATATAATTTTAAATAAAAAATATCAGATAAATAATATTTTGATTCCAGTTTTTGGCAATAGAAAAACTGATATAAAAAAAATATAGAGAGCGATGGAAAAACCAGTGGCTGGGCTTTTATAGAACAGCCCACTAGGGCCTGTTCAGTGTTCACCCGCCGCATTTTCCCTTCGTTTCTTCTTTCTGGATTTTTTATTTCATATCTTTTATTTATGATACAAATTAAATAAATAAATTAAGATTTTATGTTTTTTGAAAATAAAATAATTATTGATAAATTTATTTCAATAAAAATATTTTCGAATTAAATTAAAATATAAGAAATTAGTTTTTGAGCATAAATTAATTATTTTATTTATAAACTAACAAATAACTATTTTATAATCAAATAAAGAAATCAATCATTTCTATAAATTACAAAATGTTGAATTAGGATATTATTCATTGTGTTCATATTATAATTACCAAATGCTTTTATACTATGATCGTTAAATCATAATAAATCATTTTGTGTTTGTAGCGGTGACTTCTATTTTTTCTCAATTATAGAGAAAAAATATTTTGGTTAGGTAATTTTTTTTTCTTTTTACGTTGGACACGATTGCATTTCAAGTATTTTTTTTATTTGCATACAAAAAATGCATCTCACAATAATTTAAAAAAAAAACATTTTTATATTAATCATTAAAAAACGACAATTAAGTGTTTTTCTTAAACCTATTTTTTTTCTAATTCATAATTAAAAAAGTTACAATATCAAAAACATTATAAACCAAACAACAAAAGCTATCACAAATGGCATGGAAAACACAATCTCCGCTCCAAGATAGTTACCCATCCAATGCAATATGCTTCGACTTGTCCAATCCAATCTCCAAAATCCACTCCAATCTCCAGAATCCAATCCAATCTCATCACTTACTGCCTGCCTATAATAAAATTAAATTTGGAATTGAATAATTCAATTGATAATTAAGTTACCAATCTTACTATTTTGCCTTTAATCCAGAAATCTTTCCTTTCTTTTTGTTAAAAAAAATACTAAAACATTCCCTTTTTTATCAAGTACAAACATAATCCAGAGTTGACCGTTAGCTAAAAACAACCACTTTTGCAAGGTAAAATGGGAAGTAAATCTCAACATTACATGACATCCACATACACCGCACAGTTTGACATACCAAACCTAAAAAAAAAAAGAGCAAGTCTTGCTTGGGGGTAATAAATCACTCCCATCCTGATCCCCTGGGGTGAATCTATAATCTCAAATTAAATTTCAAAATATTAACAGAGAGCACACCCCCTTCATGGGAGGCGACTTTTTCGTTTTCTTTTTTCCTGATACTGTATCAAGAAGAAAACCTACAAGACCACCATGGCAGAAACTAACTGGCATCATCATAATAAAAACATGAATAAATCGAGGGGCACGTCACATACCAACGAATACAGGCCACGACAAGGTTGAGATGAAGTGGGAGAACCGGTAAAGCTCCTCTACTTCATCCTTTCTGGTGTTCATATAAAGGAGAATATTGATCACTTGATACACCGCTCAAAACATATCTAGGGTTCCACAGCAAACACACTGCGACAAAATTACACCGTTCAGAACAAATACATTTGAAAAATAAGAAAATAAATCAACCATATCCGAGTGCCTCCTGTCTGACTCTATCTTTCCTTTTCTTCCCTTTTGAGATGCCATTTTGTTTGCCCCAAACCCTGCTCAATTACCATGCAATCAGTTGATGATGATCCATTAGTATTTACAATTGAATTTGACTGCCTGACTAAAATACCTGGGAGTGCGAGAGTTCATGTCAAAACTTTTATTGGAGGCATGGTTTTTGACACACCCAAGCCCGTTTGAGAGTTTCACCCCTAATCATAATTGGCATCTACTCGAGCACTACCAGGTTGCCGCCCATAAGAATTACGCCCACCACGCCTTGAGTGACTCTGACCTCTCTCCCTGGACCTTGCAACAGAATTATGAGAACCATCTTTTGAAGATTCAAAATTGTTAGATTTGTTATTATATTGAGACCCTACTGGCTGGTACTCATAATGTGAATTCTGTCTTTGCCTTTCATGGTTTGCCAATACGTTATCTTTCCCAGAACCACTCCACTCACCACCACGAGAATCATGCTCTCTGCCATAGCGGTTGTTTTGGTTACCATTTTTTCGAAACCCTGAAGACACACGTTGCTCTTGTTGAAGATCCATATTCAAAGGAGATGGTTCAGCCGGGCATCCTTTATGTGAAGCTATCTTCCTGTCCTTTTTACCTTCTTGATGCCCAGTGCTAGGAGCTTCTTCCAAATTGCTCCTTGCAGACAGAGAGCCATCAGGATGAGACTGGGCCACTGCAGCAATATCCTTGGCAGGTAGAGGCAGAACTGGCATGACATTTTGGGAAGTGGAATCCTTTTTATTACCCCTACCACCTTCAGAGCTCGTGTTCTGACCACCACTTACCCTGCTTCCTGGCTGATTAGTTGCTGAAATTGGCTGAGATTTGGGTTGCCAATGAGATGCTGGTCGTTCCCCGACAGCACGATTTTCTTTTGAAGTTACAGCTAAGTCTGCTTGATGCATCTCTGAACCTGTAGTTTGGACATGGACCTTTTCAGTTTCACCAGTATTAATTCTCTTCTCATCAGGATCATGGCTGCATCCCGTGCCTTTCTGTCCCCTGTATGATTGCCGCCTACCTCTGGCTGTTGCACCATGATCTTTTATAGCAGGGGCAGTGATGAGAACCTCAGATTTTTCAGGAATGTTCCAGCCATCAGAGTCACTCCATTCATCAGAATGACCCAGTTGCTCTTTTGCTGAACTTGCATCAGGTTTCTGGACTTGATGCTCAATTGATTGTTGAACATTCTTACTTGAAAAATACATAGTAGATTCAGAAGAACCCCGTTGGCGCCATGGTCCATTCCTGTTTGCTGACTTATTTTGCCTGCCATCCCCATTCTTAGATTCCAAAATGGATACTACCTTTCCCATACCTGTGGCAGAGCTTTGAGAGCTTTCAATTCCCAGGGAACCAGATTCAGGTCTTCCAACAGTCTCATCTGGTGTAATCTGATTGATTAATGGCGCTTGAGAGCTTCCTTGCTGTGCCATTTCTTTGGCTACAGACTTCGGAATGTATCTTTCCATTTCTGCCCGTTTATTTCTTGTATTATTCTGTACTTGCTGATCACTCTTCATGGGTGCACTAATGGCATCAGCGGGAGTCTTCTGACTGGCTTCATCAGTAACATCAATTTTATTTTGTGACCGCACAGGAGCCCAGATAACAGCATCACCACTTTGGAGTTTCTCAGTTGATTTATTAGCTTGTGGATTCCTCGGAATCCTGCGAGAATATTGAGATTTCCACTGATTATTTACTCTTCCTTGAACTTCTTCATTTGGTGATGACATGCGTTCATCCAAAGACCGATTTACGTCTCTAGAAGCCTTGGACTTACTATTGTCAACTGAAGTGTCTAAAGCAATTGTTTCTTTTGAAAGGGCTGGTGTTACAACTACTTCCGCAGATGATGCCTCCTCCACTTTGTACTTGTTCTTTCCAATTCTGCTCTTTCTTCTACTATGATGTACTGAAGACTCGGCCATGGCAGTTGGGTTGATGGGCAAGGTTGATTCAGGGCTTGTGGTCATTTCATTTGCACCCTCGATTGGAACAGGAGCATTGGCTGCTACATCAGTAACATATTTTGGTGCCTCAATTATACAAGTCTTTAACTTATCATTGGAAGTCTTTTCCAAGGGACCATTCTGCTTTTGTCTGTAGCTCAAATGCTTATGCTTAGAAGCTCTATTGTCATGAGTCTGTGGGGCATTATCAGGGTGATCACCATCAGCACAACTATCATCCTGTTGCAATGGCTCCAATTGGTCATGTACCACAACACATTCCTTGTGGTTGGCCTTCAACATCCCTGGCAGCGCCTCACTTGGACTCTCCACTGCCTTTGTCCGCTTATTCAACTCTACTAATTTTGCAAGTGCCTTGGCCTTTTGATCTCTAGCTCGTTCCTCCTCTTCCTTCTCTCGTTGTTTAATCCGTTGAATGGCTAGCTCTTTCATCTTAGCACGCTGATTAAAAAAACAATCGCAAATAAAGATGCTGATAGATAAAAAAAAGGAATTAGATATATAAATAAAATAAATAAAATATTACTTGCATCTGGCTATCACTGGGATCAGGGTAAGGTAGCACAGATTCTCCATCATCCTTCCCTTGATATGACCCAGACTTTTCAGTTGCCTCAGCAGGGCTATGGTCTTGCCTGTGAACATTAGAACTTTCAAAATGAGAAGATGACAATTCACTTGGCAAGTCTGCAACATGGGATCTTCTCTGCCACCCTTCAGCCTCTTGATTACTGGATCTCCCCTTACCACGGTGATCAGGTCTCCCATGCATACCATGAATTGATCTCCTGTGAATTTGTATATTAGTGTTGTCCACCATTGGAATAACAGATCCATTAATGAAAGCCTGCAGGAAAACACACACACACACACACACACCTGGAGCTTGCTGTTCCGATAGCATCTGTTACCTCAAGGCTCTTATCTGCAGCAGAAATGCAGTCTTCATGGGAAGCAGTGCCGTTAATGCCATGGAAATGAGTTCTTTCAAGAGATGCATGACTATTACCAGCTTCATTTGCAGAATGACTAGACTTGGCATTACTACCTTGTAATCTATTCTTATGCTCCTCCCTACCAGAAGCAAATTTAACTTCTTGCCTTCCATCAGAGACCCTGGCCTTTAAATTTAAACCTTCTATTTTCCTGATCAGACTAGGATCTTTTGGGGCTGTTGAAACTTCAGGAAAACCAGATGCTGCATGTTCTGCATGTTCCATTTTCTTAACTGAACATTCATCAGCTGCCTTCCAATTCCCTACATGTTCAAGAGGTTTCACTTTAACACCTCCTTGGTTTTCATTGGCCTCGGAAGAAAATTCTTCCCCAATTCTTCTTGTATTCCACTCTTTATTGTTCTTCTCATCTGCTCTCCAGCCATTCTCCCATGATGACCTTCTTTGATGGTCTCCCTTCCCAGGATATGATGCATTGGTTGCCATCATGTCATCCCACTTCTGTTCTTTGTCTTTTCCCTCTAAACCATCATGCTGCTTCAGAAGGACTTTGTATGGTCCACGAGTATCTTGTGGATGACCAGATTCAAGTTGTTCTGAAACCATGGCGTGACCACTAGGACCATATCCACCTGGCCTTCCATGGGAATTTCCAGGATCAGGAGCACTTTGACCTGAATATCTGTTATATGGAGCAGGACTCACTGCCATTCCCATAAACTGAATATCTCGATCATTGGAGTTGCAATAGCCCATGTGAGAAGTGTAATAGCCCTCATATGGAACTGGTCCAGGATAAAAGCCTGGACGAAATGGCATGCCTGGACGCATAAAAGCATCATGCATGTGGGGTCTGTATATATCTCCATTTGGTGGATGGGGCCCTCTTGGTCCAGGTCCTGGCGGAGGACCTTGTTGTGGGTTGGCAAGAGCAGCAGGTGGAATCTGCGGACAGTAATAAGGAAATGGCTCCATGGGAAAGCCACCAGGTGCTATTGGGGGTGCAAAAGGTGGACCACCTGGAGGTCCTCTGTACCAAACACCACCTGGAGGATTATTTACAGGGGGGCCATGCCAAGAGTCATAATTCTGTGGGCGAATATTAGAATTAGGATACAATTGGTGATCAGGGTGCCACTTCTCCATGCTAGGCCTCGACCCATCTTCACCACACATGGGATTCTCTCTCCTCCAAGAATTTGCAGGTTCAATTTTTGCATTTGTGTTTATAGAAGCATCCCCTGAAAATGGGAAGGAAAAAAAATGGTATGACTATCGTTATTTAGCTAGGCAGTGACAACTGTCACATGTACGGCATGCACACAAACATGCAAGATTAAATCATGAAAGAGACAGCAGCATGCCTATGAGAAATGCAAACCTGCAGAATTTCCTGCACTCTCTTTCCCTGGAGCTACTCCACCCGATGATGAACCAGGACGACTATAAGAATCATGATCTGCAATTAAATAGTTCATGAAGAAATTAATATCATTGTTTACATATTTGACAGATCATGAATGGGGAACAAGTAATTAGAATAGACTACTACATCCATATGAATAAATCTTGTGTAAACATTATTTGAGAATAAGACTGGCCATCCAAAGTTCACTGATGTCAAAGAAAAATAACAATGACAGGAAGTTTTCTTGGCACTGTAAGAATCACTGCAGTTCTAAAAGCAATAAACCAATCATAGAAAGAGCCCAAATTCTTATCATGATTCAATAGTATTAAAAGACAAGGCAATATAAGTATACCTTGGGGCTCCGTGTTTTTTCCAGAGTCTTCTTTCTCTGAACCAAGTGTTGGAAAATCTCCAGAAGTCAAAGAAAACCCCTCATTCTTAGAGGATGTCCCTCCCTGCATGTATAGCAGTTATGACACTGAATCAGGGAGGTCAAATTAACCAAAAGAAAAGTGCAAAAGCAAACCCAAGAAACCCAGATAAAATTTAGTTTGGCCTAGGCTTGAGTTGTTGGGAATGGTCAATCACAAAGAATTTGAGATACATGAACAATTTTGTGCCCACGCATGACCAAATGGCCCAACCCAGTGTTTTTTATCATTAAACCAAATCTAGCCTCCTTGGACAGTCTCTTCTTGTATCAACTACTATTCCTTCAAGATATCATAATAATAACTACAATTTCTAATGTAAATGACTGAGACTTTCTTCATCAAATATATTAAGGAAAGTCATACACAAATATGACATGGCACACTCAGCTATGAATCCAATTATGCTTTATTCCCCATCTTTTTAGAGTGTTTTCCCTTGAAACCTAAATTTACCAAATTGCAACACCTACCATTCTATAGTTTATATAGCAATAACACTCCGCATCCTCCAAAAAAGAGTGTTCATTAACAAATTTTTTAAAGGATCTTATTATTACATAAAGACAATCACTGAATAAAAAAAGGTTTACAGTGACAAGCAGCCCTTTGCAGACATGTATGGGAGAAAAAAAATGGTAAGTACTGAGAGTAGATAAATGTATTGGCATTAGATCATAACAATTTGAAAATTTATAGCTCTCCAGTGGGTAGGGAAGCCATAACCTTGTGTGGATATCTTTTAACTGATCAATATGATATTCTACTGTGAAAACACAGAGATTTATAGCCACAACCATTAAAATCAAGCACGTGGATGCCCATCTGAGGCTTTTGAGTTCATTGGTTGGAATTGGAATTTAAGAGATCACATGAGGAAGCTATAACATGCATTCATAACACAAGAAGAAAGCAATCAACAAATGTAGAAGCGGCTTGATAAGAGAGGTTTTAAGGACTACAGCCACAAATTGTAATTCAAAGCAGCAATGAACTTCACATGCATTCAATCTTTCTTTCAGAAGACAATATGAATGTTCTATCATATTCCATTATCACATTAAATGGGTTATATGAAATATCCGATGTGGAAGTAAGCTAGCATTTCTATTGGAAAATAGGCAGTTTCCAAGTCCATGCCCAAGTACCTATTACTTCTTGGGTTGTAATTGTTATTTTATTAAGTTCAGCCACTGTAACTATTCGGGATCCACAAACCATTCCTACTGATGGTCAGAATTTCTTCGAATATATCCTTGAATTTATTTGAGATGCGAGCAAAACCCAGATTGGAGAGGAATATGGTCCATGGGTTCCCTTTATTGGAACGTTGTTCCTATTTATTTTTATTTCTAATTGGTCAGGGTTTAGGGTTTAGAACTCTACAATTTCCATTAATATCTAATGGCTACCATTCTAAATATTACTAGCTATATAATCAACTAATTTAAGGATCTGTTGCCTATACACTCGAACAAGCACCATTTAGCAGCAGGTGCCTCAAACAATTTAGAAACCTATTGCCTAATTAATGCTATTTTCCTTTTCACAACAATGGCTCCTGCATTTGTTTGAAAGGTTGGGTTCTGTAGAAACTGCCCACTTGCACAAAGAACTACAATAAAAGGGAAAGTGCCAAAATTGAAATGCACAAACTTCACCAGCCAACATTACATACACAAAAATATATTCCATGTGTTGATAATAATTATCCAAGCAAATTCTTGATGACATGAGCAAAAAAATTCATTTCAAATATATTGGTATGAGATGATATAAAAGGTGATCTTTAAGAAAACCATACCAACTTTTCTGCTGTTCCAGTTGCAACCCAAGCCACTGAATTATCAGATAAGGGCTCGGAGAAACGGGATAACTGTGAGCTACCAGGTCTTGTTTCTTCACTACCAGGACGCAACGATGTAAGTGATGTGTGATTCGATGTCAAAGCTCCTGATGCTGAAGATGGCCTCGAATTTGTACCCCATGCACTAGCAATAGGATCGTGGGTTCTATCACTGCTTGCAGTTGATGGTCGAGTGCCACTTCCACCAGATGAGGGGCGGCCACTCAGATGACTTGGTGAACCATTGCCACCATCAGTATTTGGAGACAGTGTTGAAGAGCCCCAGGCATTAGGTGTGGAAGAAGATGATCTAGTCCCCCAGCTATGGGTACCCCTGTGAAGTTTAGGAAGCAATTATGGATCCAGTCAAGCCATATACATCCATTCATACTGAAGAGAAAAAAACGTAATGGCACCAAGGCATTTCATAAGGAAAAAGGAAAACCAGGAAAGGGCATCAAAAAACCATAAGGTAGATAAATTACTCACTTGGGCACAATTTCGACACTACGGTCCAGACCATGATTTTCTAACCTTGAAACATCAGAGAGAAAATATAAAAATTATTGGACGTTAACCAAGAGCCTCATCATATAGATCCACAATTTAGTCAGCAGAAACCTATATACCTTTGGCTGGGTAGGTTTATTGGTTTGGGAACAGCGACTTTCCCCAAAGATACCATGCCACCTCTTCTTGCAGGAGGATATCTGCACACTCATTTTTTATAACAATTCATAAATTTGTTGGTTATACCCAATAATTTCAAGTTCAAAACCATTCAGACATAGATGTTGGAAGCTGTCCATAAGCACAAACATAAAACATGAAAACACATGACCACACTGCCAAATCCAAATCACAACACTTTAAAATGTGAACATGTCAAATGCATGGATTCAATGAAGTATGGTGCACCTAACAATCTTGATAAAACGACAATGCCCCTCTAATCCAATATCACACAAGTTTTTGAGGGGTAGTATCAATACCATGAGAAAAAAACTGTCCTCCCACTGACCCATGAAAAAACCAAACACATGCTTTAAGATGATAGTTTATTTTGAAGGACATGAAAACTCGTATGAATCCCATACCTGCGCTCTCCGGTCAACATACTTGATGTCATAATTCAGTATTCTTAGCAAGGTCATCCAAAAGACTTCGATGCAATCTAGGAAGATAAAGAAACAGACAAACTGCATCAATATGAGGCATCACCATAAGGACCATGGTAAGAGGATGGTAAGCATTTTATGTGCAGTTTATAATGATATACATGATTTTGTCTTGAATAAAAGGGGGAGAAAAGGGGCTCCACCAAAGCATGCACCAAAAAAGACTACCGATTTCTGAGATCTTATTCCATACAAAACAAATTTCTGAAATCTTAGTCCACACAAAACAAAACCCAATAAACACACACTCATTGCTCCCTCTTTGACATCCAAGATATAATTTTCATGTTAAAGTTTCTCTTTAACCACTATTGATAGACCGTTAGGATCTTCCTTGAATAACTGCTTTGTTACCGATTACTACTGCCTAAGTTTCCACTAAAGCCACTAAATACTTATTCCCTCAGTCATTCAAAATTTTAATCAAACAAAACCAAGAAAATGCACATTAGTGTCTGGAATCCTATTCGATGTGGAAAAAAAGGTACTAAAATCGAATCAATTGGGTATCAAAAAGTACTGGTTAACTACTAATCATAAATTTTGCTTGCTATAGGACGAAAAGAACTAGAGCAGGAAAAAAGAATTGGCTGAGTTGAGTGTTCCATAGAGGAAAATAACACATGCGACATTTCCTTAATAATAAATGCAGAAAAACTTGCTAAATCCAAATTGTTAAATAACCATGAATAACCTCTTCACACCTTTTCCAACTTGATCAATTAACGGAATTTAGATTTCTCAACATTCTAAATCCTAAAATCATGCCTATCTTATATTCACTTTTGATATTCAGAACCTAAAATGCAAAGAGGTTCCTCTCTTATCCAAGGTAGAATTCCAATATACAGTTTCGCTTTAACTACAATCCATCGAAAATTAAAAAATAAGCCAAAAAAAATAAAATATATACTGTTGATTTATTTATTTTTAGAGCTAAGAGAAATTAGAAGATCAAGTCGCATATTCTACATAAAAATCTAGGAAACTCGCTCAAATAAACAAAGAATCGGATCGATTGTAATTATAAAGCAAACAGAAACTAGAAAAACACATACAGTTTTTATTTAAAAGAACAAATATTCTATTTTCCATCCTCTTTCCGGCAATTTCTCGGCAATCAAACACACATATATTAATAATTATCGATAAAATAGAGAGCTACTTGCCTGAGATTTGATTCCTTTCGTTCTTTTTTTGTTTGATTAATTAATTAATTTATTTTTGGAAACCCTAGCGGAGAGTAAAAAGTGGGGGGGAGGGGGGGAGAAATTTCTCTCACGGGCTTCTTAAGAGATCGGGAAGGGAAAAGAGATCCGTGCAGGTAGATAGCAACGATTGAAAAGAGTGAGAATTCGCTTTATTTATTAATGATTTATATTTTTCATTTAGATCCGCGTGAGTGAGAAGGAGAGAAAACTGACGAAGAAAAGGAGGAAGAGGAAGCGAGAGAGGTTTGATGGTTGTGGCCCTGATATGGAACCTTTCACTCTCTCTCTTTTTCTTTCTAACTCGAGAAAATAAATAAATAAATAAAATGGATTTCGGTGTTAATATATATATATATATATATATATATATATATATATATCAAAAAAAATAAAAATAAAAAGTGTTGCGGCTTAATGTGTCACTAGAAACATATCATTTTGATTTTAACTGTAAAATTATTATTTTATTTATTATGTTGAAATATTTAACCTTCGACAACAGGGATATTTTGGATATTTTCAGGGAATATGTATGGTATTTTTAGATTATTTGGGAGTTTTCTGGTATTTTTCGTTTTAATTTGCACAGTAAAACTATCAATTTACCCTTAGGAGTTGACAAAATGACAAGCAACAGTTGGAGATATTTTAGATTTTTCACATATTCATGCACAATAAAACTACATAAATACCCTAAGAAAAGACAAAACAAGGGTCTGAAGCTGGGGGCATTGTGGTGCTTTTATGTCTATTTTTTCGTGGTTATCGTTGGGTCTAGGGGTGTATATGTAACTTTATATTTTTTACTTATTTTTTCAAATTTACTGCAGACGAGTCTTACAAACACACCAACAATTTTTTCACATGCATGTGCCTATTAGGTGTGCGTGTGCATTGTCTATACATGGTGTAAAATGTTCAGTCGTCGTGTCACCAATGCGTTGCCATGTCTTCTTCCTCATGATGCGGCACGAGTCGTGTGAAGGTCGTTGATAAACTCATTAGTAGATGGTTTTTTTTGTTTTTCCCTCTTTTCTCTCTCCTATAGCTGAAAAATACATGGCAATCCATGTTTTTTGTTGTTTTATTTCAGTTCCTATTCTTTTGATTTCGTTGTTAATTCATATTTCTTCAATGGAAATTTTGATTATTTTTAATTGTGCTCTTCAATTGAAATTGATCATATATGTTGGTTTTCATTTTAGTTCTTATTCTTTTGATTTTTGGTGTTTTTTTGTTCCTTTAATTTTTTCAGTTTGCAAGTTTTAATTTATTTTAATTTTGTCCTCCAATTGAAATTGGTCATATATGCTACTATTCATTTTGGTCCTTATTCTTTTAAAAAATTTGATTTAAATCCCTTTATTTGTTTTGGTTCCAAAGTTTTTATTTGTTTCAATTTTGTCCTTCGATTGGAATTAATTATATATTTTATTTTTCAATTTGGCCCTTATTCTTTGAATTTTTTTTATTTGGTATTAATGTCTTTTGTTTTTTCTTTCCTTCTTGAACAATGTTTATTTTTTACCACTATTAATGTATCTATGCTTCATTTTTTTTTAATTTTTGTTGTTTTTGGGGTTATTTTTATTATGTTCAATCCTAAAATTTTAATTTATGTTGGTGAATATTTTACAAATTAATATTTTTCCTTTTTCTCTTTGTTCTTTTTTTGTAGGTGTTTTCTATTATTTTTATATGTTCTTTGGATCAGATAATTTTATGGTTTTATTGTTTGCTTAATAATAATGATAATTTTATTGTAAAAAGTTTATTGCTTTTTTATTATTCTTTGTGGCAATTTAATGATTTTAATAATTTTAGCAGTAATGTTGATAATTTTAACTATTATAGTCATGATAATGTTGGCAACGTAAGAATGAATTTTCAATGATGTTTTTTTCTTTTTGTTGATAGAAAATGAACTACTTATTTTTTTTATTTGATTGTTGCAGATGTTTTCATAATCTATATTTTGTTTGTTATGTTTAATTTAAATTGGATTATAAAATGAACTAATTTTAATACAATGAATTCAATAATTCATGTATCTGAATCTTCTTGCTTTTATAATGATGATGATAATTTTATGTTGGTGATTTCATTGAAACATATTATAAAGATAAATATATATTGATTTAAAATTCATATATTTTGTAGGAAACTCGCCCTCTACAAGAATTTCTGCACGAATTTATTATTTTCCCCAGATTTATATTATAATAAAAAAAAATCTCATGCAATTTTTTTTTTTTACGTTGACAAAAATATGGTTCCAAGCACAGGTAAGTGTGTATATATGTATATGTATATGTATATGTATATGTATATGTATATGTATATGTATGTATGTTTGAGAGTGTAATCGAGGTTATTTTTAAAAGTGTTTTTCATTCAAAATGCATTCAACTGATTTTTTTTATTTTTTAAAAAAATTATCTTTGACATTAGCATATAAAAATCGATATAAGAACACCAAAATATTAATTTAAAGTAAAAAATAAAAATAAAAAAAATTTTCAATTTTTTTAAAAGTATTTTTGAAACGTAATGTCAAACTTAACATTACTAACCAACAAAGTACAGGTGTCAGATATAAATTTCATGAGGAAATAAAATTGGATTGGAATCTGCAGAACACGTATTTTAATTTGTACTTGTATATAGAGTATACGAAAGTTGACTTGCCCACACGCTGCGCATAGGCTTTTTTGATGTAGCAAGTTGATTGATTATTGTGTGTGTTCTCATTGATAACTAAAAATTTAATTAGTTAAATTATCATCAATAAAATCCATTCAAATGGGTTATTTTTTTTATGCATTGAAGTTATTGAATGTTGCTATTGTTTGAAATGTTTGGATAATTATTTAATCGGTAGATTGTCTATGTGCATTGAAGCGCTTATAAATAATTTGGCTCAATTTTCCTCACCCGTTTTGTCTATGTCTATGTATATTTTTTATTTACATGTTATTAAATCTAAAACATGATACATAAAGAAGTCATGCAAGTCAATTCTAAACAAACACAACATCGACTAATAAAATATTTTGATCATTATTATATTTTAATCATCATGATTCTTAAATTGTCATAATTATCATAGCTTCTTTTATAATAATTATTGCAAATAATTAATATTATGATTATTACTGGTAGTATTGTTATAATCGTTTGTCATTGTTACGATAATAATCATCACAATAAGCAACATAGTTGTTTTTATGAATATTATTTTCAGTTAGCATTAGTATTATTATCATTATTATAATTTTTTTTCTGTCATTATTAATAATTTTATACTATTTCATGAGTTATTTTTATTATTACCATCAAAGTCATAATTAGTTACATCATAAGCACCACAACAATTAGAATAAATTATTATCGATATTATCATGATAATTTATAATGTCACTATTATCATCAAGATCATAATACCCTAAATTATTATTATTAATATTGTTAAAATATTAAAAATTATTAACTTTCCATGAGGAATGAAAAACTCAAAAACTTTAACATAAGAGTAAGCAGGAAAAAACACATCTCTAATTATTATTATTATTATTATTATTATTATTATTATTATTATTTCATATATAATGAAAAAAAAAATTACCTCGAAGAATAAAAAATACTACAAATTATAACAAAAGAGTAAAAAAAATTAAATAAATGAAAAAAGAAAAGTAAATATTATTAGCCTTAACAAAATCATTTGAAAAAAACATCTCATAAGATTATTATTATTATTGCATAAATAATGAAAAAATACCTCGAAGAATAAAAAAAAATATAAGAAAAGAGTACACAAAAAAATAAATTAATGACAACAAAAATAAATATGATTAGCCTTGAAAAAATATTTTGAAAAAAAAACATATAAAATAATTATTACTATTATTGCATAAAAAATATTACCTCGAAGAATAAAAAAAACTCAACATTATAAATCAAGAGTAAGAAAAAAATACAATAAATGACAATAAATAAATATTATTATTCATAAAAAAACATTTAACTTAAAAAAACATTAACCTCGAAGAATAAAAATGAAGAATAAAAAAAACAAAAAAAATATTAATTTTCAAATGATCACTAATACAAATTAAAATTTAAGGACTAGATAAAAACAGAGGCAATCCCCAATAAAAGAGAAAATAAAAAAATAATTCTTACTATTATTTCATAAATAATAATAAAAAATTAACCTCGAAGAATAAAAAAAAAACTCAAAATTATAACAAAAAAGTAAGTAGAAAAATAAAATAAACGACAAAACAAAAATAAATATCAGTAGCCTTAAAAAAACATTTTTCTTGATGAAAAAAACAAAAAAAAAGAAATATTAATTTTCAAATGATCACTAACACAAATTAAAATTTAAGGGCTAAATAAAAAAATACAACCCCTACAAAAGAGAAGATAAAAAAGAATTAAAAACTAAAACAAAGAGCATATACATATAAACATGGACAACAATAGGGGTTGATGCATAAATATACATCAAATAATAAAGGAATTAAATTCCAATAGAATAATTAAAAGTATAAGGGCTGAAATAAAAATAAAATGTATGATTGATTTCAATCGAATGATCAAATTGACAATAATCCAAACTTCTATACCAAAAATATTAAGGGATTTAAAACCAAACCCAAAATTAAAAGAATAGGGACTGCAATGAAAATGCAATGTATAATTAATTTTAATTGAATGACAAAAATTAAAAAATAATCCAAATTATTATACCAAAAAGATTAAGGGATTTAATACAAAACCAAAAATTAAAAGAATAAGAATTGTCATGCAAATAAAATATATCATCAATTTCAATTGAAGGACTAAAATGAAATCAATCCAAACTTATATTACATAAATCAGGATCATACAAAACAATCAAAAAGCCAAGAGACATAAATGAAGACACCATAAACCTTAGGGATTGAAGTGTAAGTTATCCTTCAGAAAAGAAGAAAAGGGTACAAAAAAGTTGAATCGATCATTGTCGCCTCTCCGACCATCATGGGTGGCCACGCGTCCCTCCATTAGGCCGAGGACATGGAGTTGCACCTGCGAAGACGCCGAATGAACATTTTTATTATCATATGACGCCGCACGCCACTGGGAGAGGGCGTGATGAAGAAAAAGCGTTGACGCATGCGATCAACGTGCCAATAGTGTTGGCAGGAAAAAATAATTAAAAAGGAGCAAATTACTTAAACACCCTTACAACTAACTCTATAATTTTGTCCTTTCGAGGGGCATATTCGTATTTACACATTTTTCAAAAATGTGAAATGTCAGGAAGACCCCGCCGATAGCCCCTTTGATTTTGTCTTATATGAGGGTAATGTGGTTATTTTACTATTCAAAAACATGTAAGAACTCAAAAATACCCCCGATTCGGTTGCTGTTCTTTTTTTGTTGGAAGCGGTAACAATGTATTTTTACTGTGCAAAAATACATGGCAAAGACTAAAATACCCTCAAACATTCTAGTAATGTTAATTAGTCCCTTGGAAACGTCGTGAAATGCCCCTGATTTCAAGGCAAAGTCTAAGGTGCATTAAAGGGTAAAATAATAATTATACTATTGAAATCCACAGTGAACTGTCTCTACATCTATAGTGAATGACGAAGCTCGTTTAGGATTTTTTAAAATTATCCATGCAAGTTTCCACGTGTACATTATCTAATATTATATACATAATACATGTATTTGTAGCTTGAACGCTAACTTCAACACCTCACATAAAAAAACATTATTAGGGTTAGTGGGAGTGTAATGACAATTATTTTTTCAAAGTATATTTTATTTAAATTATATCAGAAGAATATAAAAATATAAGAAAAAATAAATTTATTTAAAAAACAATAATTATTATTTTAAAAAATCGTTGTTGAAATACAAAAAACAAACAACTCTAAATTATTTAAAACTACATTGAGGTTGTATTAAATTTTTATTAGAAAGTAAAAAAAAATATTCAAATGCTATTAAATAATATTTTCTAGTACAAAAAACAGTTAAAAAAAATCTTTTATAGTTTGATTTGAGTTTCATTTTGTCTTTGTACTTTCATAAATTACACATTACTTTATAAATCAAGGAAAAACTTCAAATAAAATGTTTTGTTGAGTACATAAATTGTTGTTGAATATATATAAAGTATGGGATGTAAAGTGTATTTTATGAAAGTCCGAAGGAAAAGTGAAAATCAGATCAAACTATAGATGGATTTTGTAATTACACCAAAATTGAATTATATAGAAATTAACCCAATGTGACATGATCAATTTTATAAGTCTGGGGATGAAGTTGAAAAAAAATCAATTATAAAATGGACACAAAAAATCATCTAAAAAAACTTGTGTTAACCAACAAAAATCATGATCCGAGTCATAAGGTTAAAATAACCTCATAAAAAGAAAACAAAAATAAATTATAAAAAATTTAATTTTTTAGTTAATATTTTATTAAGGATGAATTAAAAATTAAATAAAGGATAAAAAATAAAGGCAATCAGGCTAACTCACAACCTCAGTGATGAGATTATGGTAACCTCATAGAAAATAAAATAAAAAATTATAAAGCACGATTCTCAATTGTCCAAATGTTAATGGAAATAAATTGAAAAAAATAATAATTAAAATAAAATATCAAGTCAATGTAGATTAACTTATCTAACTTGGATAATGAAATTGAGATAACTCTCTCTCTCTCTCTCTCTCTCTCTCTCTCTATATATATATATATATATATATATATATATATATATATATATATATATATTTAAATTCTTAATCAACTCAATGTTAAATGAAAAAAAAATCAATTAAAAAAATAAATAAAAAAAACCCAGTTATCCCCACTAACCCGCCAAATTTGTGACCTCGATCATAAGACAATGGTGACTCCACATAAAAAAATATAAAGTTAATTCTCAATCAATCCAATATTAAACGATAAAGTTAAGAAGAAAGTTGATTAAAAAAGATCGAAAAAATTGACTAATAGCATAAAATTGGGATATCTCCGCAGAAAGTCGATCAAAATAAATTATAAAGTTTCAAATTGTAGAATGAAGTTAAAAAAAAACAATGATAAAATTGTAAAAGGCCAAAGCATTTCACTCTTTATGGCTATAGTAAAATGTCAAGGCCTTTTAGTATATGATCCTATAAATAAAATAGAGTGTACAAATTATTAACTTTGTTTAAAAGATTAAGAAATGGTGTATTATATCGATTAATATACAAACTAAGTAAAATGATAATAATTGAAGTAGTATAGATAAAATAAAGTTGCAAACTTCAAAGAGTAAGGAAATAGTTAAATTACAAAATGTTTGTAAATTGTATATGTGAGGTTGGTCATGATTTCTTATTACTATAAAACCTACTTATAATGTTATTAAGATCGAGTTTTACATAAAATATAAATCTTAGTCCTATACAAAGTATATACAATAGATTTAATGGTTGATTAATACTTTAAATCCATATTTCCTTGATTGATAATTGATATTAGTTATCTTTAATAGTTTCCTAAAGTATATAAAGTGAATACCTACTACTTTTGATCAAACGATATATGACTATTATACAATAAATTAAAAGACATCAGGAAAACACTATGCATTGTGAGTGTTTTTCCTGTGGATTGTAATAGTGGCTTGGTCCAGTTCATTTTTTGGGTTGTGGGTTGATTCGTTCGGGTTTTAGCTCGCTCTTAAATTGGGGTGGCTGTTACGCCACGTGTCCTGCTCTCTTTTTTCCAGCTCTCTGGTTTTCATCCCTTCTTCCATTTTCTTTTGTCCTGCTCTTTTTAGGTTTTGTGTCTCGTTTTCTTTATGCTACTCTCCCGGCTCATCTTAAGGGCGTCGACGTTTGAAGTTGAGGATGAGTGGAGTTCAGGAGCTCTTGCTGGGTGAACTTCTGGGGATAGCCAAAAATCGTATCCCTTCATGCAAGCTGTGAGGGAAAGGGAATGGAAAGGGTGGGCCTCGAAGAGTCACCGCCAAGGAGAGGTGGAAACAGAGTGCCAGCAGGGGACTCTTCAGCACAGGGAGAACGGGCCTTCATCTCCAGGGAGAGCCGCCAAGGAGAGGTGGAAACAGAGTGCCAGCAGAACAAGAATCGGACCCTGACTTCACGCTTCTGGGACTTCTCGGCACAGGGAAAATGGTGACTGATCAGAATCAGCTGCAGTTGCCAGTTAAATGTGCTTCTAAGGATGTTTGTTTTCGGTGACAGATTGCAAAGCTGAGAACGAAGGTGGCAAACACAGTTCAATATAGCACTTGCTCTAAAATAAAATAAATTATACAATAAACTAAAAGAGCTCAGACATTCACTGTCGACTCGCCATTTTTCGTCCGTGCGTCGCTCGAGTTCGTCCACCTTTTTTCCCCCCAATGTATTAACGATTCTCCCCCCCAAAAAACAACAAAAAAGGCCGTCGGAATGAGGGGCTCGCGGTCATTACGCATTTCGGACCGGACTCGCCCGCCTGGCCTTCTGTTTTTCTTCTTCTCGAAATTGGCTAAATATGGTTATAGCCCCTAATAAGATAAAAATGGTGACTTGGGTACAGGGGCAAGACGATAATTAACCTTTATTTATTATTATTATTTCTCTCGGTGACTGTCAGTACGTGATGGGCACGCGCCAAGCGGTTTTCCGCGCCATGCCCTGTTAGGTGACGCGTGCGCCATCTTAAGGTGGCCCGAAGACATGATTTCGAAGTCTCTCTCGATGCGCCTCGCGTGTTCTTCCTTCCGCGGCGGCGCGTTGCATCTAAAACTATCCGTGGACGCGTCGACGGCCGGTTAAAGTCAGCTGACCACGTTTCTCTCTCTCCTACGTAAAAGTGTCCCCCTTATTTTTACCTTTTGCACTTCAATCCCTTCACTTTCAATTGCGTTTCTGGTCTTCATTTCTGATATATAAGGTTTCATTTCGGTTCGATTGGGTCCTCCGATTGGAATTAATTCAGTGTCCATTTTTCAATTCAGTCCTCCTTCTCTTTAATTTCCGAATTGGATTAAAAAAGATGAATTTATTCGGTACAGTAGTTTCAATTTCTTTAGTTTTGTCCCTTGATTAAAATTGATAATATATTTGATTTGATTTTCGGCCTTTATACTTTTAATTTTAGATTGTAATCCCTTTATATTTAATGTTCATTTCAGCCCTTATTCTTTTTTTTTTAATCCCTATATTTCTTTTTATTTCCAGAATAATCCCTATTTTTGTCCATGTATATATAAGTGTGCTTAACACAATAATAATAATAATAATAATAATAATAATAATAATAATAATAATAATAATAATAATAATAATAATAATAATAATAATAATAATAATAATAATAATAATAATAATAATAAGAATAATTTAATTGTTTTTCTTGCTTACTCTTTTGTTAATGTTTTTTAGTTTTTTTTTTTCGGATAATTTAATAATTTTTATTGGTTTGACAGTAATAGCAATGATAATTTTTATTTGTATTTTATTTTTTTGTTTTATCTTTTGTTAAATTTTCTAGGATTTTTTTAGTCTGTCATTTATTTTTTTCTTTCATTATTAACATAATAATAATAATAATAATAATAATAATAATAATAATAATAATAATAATAATAATAATAATAATAATATTTTTTTTTGCTTACTCTTTTCTTAATGTCTTTGACTGTTTGTTTTTTTAGGATAATTTGATAATTTTTATTGTTTTAATAGTAATAACAATGATAATTTTAGATTTTAAGACTTCAATGTTGCTATTGTTATAATAGAGTGTGTTGAGCTATTTTATTATATTAAATTTTGCATATATAAATATTATATTTTAATTTTGATCCAACAAATACTATAAAAATTATTTGTTCAGCCCGCAACGTAGAACATATATTTTTTTTAATTTCAAATTAAATGATTTTTTCAGCTAATAATTTTTATTTTTTTTCTTTTTATCATCTATTATATTTTTTTTATGTACTCTTTCTTTTAGTTTTTTTTATTGGTTTTATTATTATTATTATTTTTTTCAAGTTAGATGAATTTTTTTTGCCTAATAATTTTGATTTTATTTTTTATTTGATCTTTTGTTAAAGTTATTAGGATTTTTTTAGTCTGTCATTTATTTTATGTTCTTTATTCATTATTGACACAATAATCATAATAATAATAATAACAAAAAAAAATTAATTTATTTATTTTTCTTGCTTACTCTTTTGTTAATGTTTTTGAGTGTTTTTTTTCTCTTAGGATAATTTGATAATTTTAATTGTTTTGGCAGTAATAGCAATAGTAATTTTAGATGTTAAAACATCGATGTTGCTATTTTTATAATAGAGTGTGATAATCTGTTTTATTATATGAAATTTCGCATATATAGATATTATATTGTAATTTTGGACCAACAAATCCTATTAATTTCTTTAATCCCAACAATCATAAAAATTGTTTGCTCAGCCCGCAACGAAGTGCGGTCAATTTTTGTAATTTTCAAGTCAAAAGATGTTTTTTGTCATATAATAATTTTTATTTTTGTTTTATCATTTTTTTTATTTGCTCTTTTGTTAATGTTTTTAGACTTCTTTTAGTCTTTGATTTCATTTTGTTATTAACGCAATAATAATATTAATATTAAAAATAATAATAATTTTAGTTTGTGTTCTTACTTGCTTTTTTTTAATATTTTTTTTGTTTTTTTCTTGAGGTAGTTTAATAATTTTTATTGGTTTAACAGTAATAGTGATAATAATTTTAGAAGTTAACACTTCGATGTTACTGTTGTTATGATAAGGTATTCTGATATGTTTTATTATATTAAACTTTACATGTAGAAATATTAAATTTTAATCTAAACAGTTGTAAAAGTTATTTGCTCCGCCCGCAACGAAGTGCGGGCCATCAAACTAGTTTGTTTCTATATGACCTGGTAGTTTGATAGATTAAAATCAGAAATCCAAAGACAAGGGGTTAAGTTAAATTTGATAAATAGTCCAGGGATCATTTTAGCAGTTAACCACCCATCCCTTATCATTTAAGAAAAAGATTAGTAAAAGAGCTAAAACAGCTCGGCCAGCCACTGTGCACACACACTCATGTGCACTGTGGACTGGCCATTTTTCAGCCTTCCTTCGCGCGCGTATGTGCACCTGTCTCTTTTTTTTTTAAAAAAACAGAGATGCTTTTTATACTTTTTATGGTGGAAATGACACAGGAAAGCCTGTGGCTGAGCGGTCCTTGCGCGCTTGAAAATCCAGCGCGCAGGTGTTCGAAACCCTCAGCCAACATTTTGATTTTGGCTGTTTTTTTTTTCTCCTGAAATACGTTTTTTT
This sequence comes from Salix viminalis, assembly GCA_029228465.1. Taxonomy (NCBI): domain Eukaryota; kingdom Viridiplantae; phylum Streptophyta; class Magnoliopsida; order Malpighiales; family Salicaceae; genus Salix; species Salix viminalis. The sequence goes on along the minus strand of CM055440.1, from coordinate 3,648,826 downwards.
GTTTGCTTTCCCTTTTTTTTTTTTTTCCCTTTTTTGTTTTTATTATTATTTTTAATTTTTTTTCCCCTTAAATACGTTTTTTTGTCCCAGACAGTTGCTTTTTTTTTTCTTTCCCTTTTTTGTTTTTTTTGTTTTTATTATTATTATTATTATTATTATTATTATTATTATTATTATTATTATTATTATTATTATTGTTCTAATGAATGAAAGTGGCAGAAATTAGTAAAACAGTAAAAAAAATCGAGCGAAATCTAAGACCAGACAAATAGAAAACAAATTCAAAATAGAAATTATTAGGAAAAACGTAGCAATTATTTGATAAACATTAAAATCTGTTTTTGTTTATTTTTCACATATTTAAAGAACAGAAACAAATAAAAATTCCGGTTAAAATAATAAAAAAAAACACATTTTCAAACAGTATTGAATGGTGAAAATTATTTTCTACTTAGCACGCAACGTAGAACATATATTTTTTAAAATTTTAAAATTAAATGATTTTTTCAGCTAATAATTTTTTTTTTGTTTTATCATCTATTATATTTTTTTTATGTGCTCTTTCTTTTAATTTTTTTATTGGTTTTACTGTCATTATTTTCAAGTTAGATGAATTTTTACCCTGATAATTATATTTTTTTTCTTAAGTTATTATGATTTTTTTTCTTTTATTTATTTCTGTTCTTTATTCATCATTAACACAATAATAATAATAATAATAATAATAATAATAATAATAATAATAATAATAATAATAATAATAATAATAATAATAATAATAATCGAAATCTAAGACCAGGCAAATAGAAAACAAATTCAAAATAGAAATTATTAGGAAAAATGTAGCAATTGTTTGATAAACATTAAAATCTGTTTTCGTTTTATTTTTCACATATTTAAAGAACATAAACAAATAAAAATTCCGGTTAAAATAAAAAAACAGAAAACACATTTTCAAACAGTATTGAATAGTGAAAATAATAATAATAATAATAATAATAATAATAATAATAATAATAATAATAATAATAATAATAATATATTCTTTTTCTTGTTTACTCTTTTGTTAATGTTTTTGAGTGTTTTTTCTTTTGGGATAATTTGATAATTTTAATTTTTTTTGCAATAATAGCAATAGTCATTTTGTATCTAATATTACTGGGGATAAAAGACAACTCAAGAATAAAAAATAGACAAATTTACCTAGGTTATCTACAATTAAAAAACGATACAAGTCACTTTTGTCTCGATTACACTATTCCTTTTAAATAGCAAACAAGTCATTATTATATGTTTTAGTATTTATTGCATATTATCGCCTAAAAATATATAAAGAGAAAAAAAAATGACCTCGGATTTTTTGCAGGAAAAAAATTAATATCAGCATTCTTAAATACATTTAATATAATAATATGGTGAATAAATCTTATAAAATAAAATAAAAATTGGCTGTGAATTTTAATTTTGTGCTCTTTTGTTCAAGTTTATTTCTTAAAAAAAATAAACAAATTGGATTTTTAATATTTAAAATCTAATATTACCTGGAAAAAAATACAACTCAAAAAAACAAAAGATAAACAAATTTGCCTACATTATCTACAATTTAAAAATATACGAGGCACTTTCCTTTTCGACTACACTGTTCTTTTTAGACGGCAAATAAGTAATTATAGCACGCAAAAAATTTATATTTCTTTTTTAGAAAAAATTGCAATATTTTTATTTATAATGTGTCAGATCTAATATTACTGGGGAAAAAAGGCAACTCATATTTTTTTTTCAAATATATCTAGGTTATCTGCAATTAAAAAAATATAAAAATCACTTTCCATTTCGATCACACTATATAGTATGTGAGACTAAGTATATGTGTTTAATATTTATTTGACATTATCGCCTAAAAATATATATAGAGAGAAAAAAATGACCTACGATTTCTTGCAAAAAAAAATTAATATCGGTATTCTTAAATATATTTAATATAATAATATGATGAATAAATCTTATAAAAAAAACTTTGGCTTTGAATTTAAATTTATATTTTAGACTCTTTTTTTTTCCTTTTAAGAAATAGTGACCTTTTTTTCACATGTATTTTTTATTTTTTAGTGTCCAAGTCAGTTGTTCTTTTTTAACCGGGTTTCTTTTTCTTTTTTTTTTAACCAGAGTATCCGTGACAACAAATTTCTAATAAATCATTTCACCTTCTTAGCAAATTTTCTAACAAATTTTATCAAAAGTTTTTTAGCAATAGCAATATTCAATCACATTTTGGTTGAAACCATTTTTAACAAATTTTATTAATTACAATTATACTAATTAAATATGAAAATAACAAAATATAACATTTATAAAATTAATTAATTTTCTACATAGATAAAAAAGCCTAGCAGAGCGGGCAAATCGGCTCGTACTTACGAATACAGGGGTAGATTTTTTTTTTAAAATGGTCATTACATGTAACTTGCATGTGCTAATGGTAAATAATTCAGCATAGTCCTTTAAATTTGAAGAATTCCGTATAAGGGCCTGTAAAGAATAATAAGGGTAGATTGGTTGATTTTCCTTAAAAATGAAAGCCAAAAGAAAACTTCAAGGAAACAATCCAGAGTAGAGTATGGTGGCTGTCAAGCAAAACTTCACTTACAGAGACAGGACATAGCAAAAACAGAAGCCAGACTCTTCCAATCACAGTATAAAAGAGGTACAAAGTGATCTGATCTCAATTCTAGTTAAATCTGAACATAATCTATTTCATAAAAAAAATGTCAGATTGAATATGCATGCTTCAAATCAGTGTTACTGCGTGGTATGATGATATTAATGAAAACGAGAATGAGAGCTTGTTAGGATTTGAAATGTTGAGAATTCAGCTATGGAACCAAAATTACCTTCCAAACTTAAGCTCTTTGTCATGGGTTTTTCTCATTGTAAATGGGGTTTGAAATTATGTGGAGTTTGTCTAGTGATTTTGTTTTTGTTGCTTGGTGTTTATTTTGCATCTAATAAACGCTGGGGAAGCTGTAGTAAAGAGTGGTTTTTATCATTATACTGTGGTTGTGGATTGTGGAAGCACCGGGACGCGAGTTAATGTGTATAAATGGTGGAAACCTGCAAGTTTAAGTAATCGGGATTTGCCAATTTTAGTGCATTCTTATCCTGACAATTCAACTCAGGGTCTGTCTAGGGGAAGTTCTTGTAAGTATCATTGTGTGCAAACAGAGCCAGGTTTAGATAAGTTTGTTGGTAACTCCACGGGAGTGAGGCTGTCGTTAGAACCATTGATCCTATGGGCAGAACAGTGGGTGCCTCGTGAAAGACATGGAGACACTCCCATTTTTGTTTTGGCTACTGCTGGACTGAGGAGGTTGCTGATTGAAGATGCAAGGCAGGTTTTGGATGACGTGGAGGATGTTGTTAAGGAACACTCATTTGTTTCTAAGAAAAGTTGGATAAGGGTCTTGAGTGGGAATGAAGAAGCGTATTATGGTTGGGTGGCTTTGAACTATAAAATGGGGAGTCTAGGGAATTCCTCAATGGGGCCTACGTTAGGACTTCTTGATTTGGGAGGTTCATCGTTGCAAGTTGTAATGGAAGTACATGATGGTGGAAGAAATGATGCTAATTTGATAAGGTCAAAGATTGGATTGTTTGAACATTATATTTTAGCGTTCTCATTATCATCATTTGGTTTGAACGAGGCATTTGATAGGTCAGTTGCCATGCTTAGTCGTGTCCAGCCAGGTGGAGGAGGTAATAATGAAAGATATGAAGTTAGGCATCCTTGTCTTGGTTTTGGTTTTCTGCGAAATTATACTTGCTATGTCTGTGATGGGATAAATATCCCTTATCAAAAGAATATGAGCATTCAAACGCATAAAAATGAATTTACTAATACTCACCTGGTTGGAGACCCAGATTGGGAGAAATGCAAAAGGACTGCAAGGGCTGCTGCTGTCAACTTAAGCAGTTTGGATTGGTCACAGCCAGCTGATCTCAATAATTGCAAAACTGGCCTGTCCTCATATGGTAAGTTCAAAACTTTATTTCAGTTCACACCCACTATTCGTTGTTTAAAATAAGTTTTTGACACTTAAATGCTGGTAAATATGCAGCTGTGGTTCTCAATTTTCATGTGATGATGTCTTGAATCATTTCCACCTCTTTCAGTATTATATGCATGTATGAAAAATAATTACATTTTGGTTTTCTATTCATTGTAATAATCCTATATTTTTCTCTAAATTCAGTTTCTTCTAGTCAAGGATGTGGTGTTTATATTGTTGAAATGGGCAAGCCTTGTTGTCTAGCACCCATGGCCCCTCAATTACATGACAAAGAAAAGAAACTAAGTGATGCTTGAAAACTTGAAGAAACTTTTTCCTGGATTAAAAAAAAGAGAGGAACTCTCTGCATAATTTTGCATGCATAAGAGCTGTTTATTCATCCAGAAAATATCTGGATTTGAATTTTAACATGCACCTGCTATTATAACATAACCCTTACATCTGAGAAAAAAAAACTTACAGTGCAGGCATGCTATTTTGCATGTCTAGAAGAAGCATCAAAGCGGCATGATTAATGCATACTATGTATCAGGTTGAGCACAATTTTACTTAACTGGATTTTTTCAATTGTCTCCTAGAAGCTAAAGCAAAACTTTTTTATTGAAGGAAATTTGCTCTTAAATTGGTCTTTTCCAACAAGAGGTTTTATGCAGTATGCTTTAACAATGCTTGCCATCTCTGATTGAAGTAAACTTAGAGATATACATGCAAAAAACTGTTTCTGTAACTTCCCATTTGTATTTTGCAGGTAGTGACACTCTAAATTTTATGGCTGGAACCCACCCCTCTCGACGGTTTCATGCTTTATCTGGATTTTTTGCTGTTTACAACATGTTAGATCTACCTCCAATAGCTAATTTGACCAAGATCTGGGAGAAGGCTCAGCAGATGTGTTCAAAATCATGGTCTGACTCGAGTAGCACTTCTAGAAACCAAAACATCGGCAAATATTGCTTCCGGGTGCCTTATATGGCATCGCTCATTGAGGATGCTTTGTGTCTTGGTGATAAAGAAATAGTGTTTGGTCCTGGAGATCTATCTTGGACTTTAGGAGCTTCACTAGTTGAAGTGGAGAAACCATGGCCAAGCTCTGCCGATACAACCATTTTATCCCTGAAAAGTAAGGAGGTTCTATACTCCTCAGTCCTTTTGTTCCTTCTACTTCTGTTTATTTCATTTATTGTTTACTATAGTCAAATCAAGCTGCCTATGCCGGGCAAGAAGATTCCTGCTGTCAGATTATCTTTGCCATCTTATATTCATCCTAAACTCTGTCCGAACTAATGTTTGGTCACAACAACTTTAGGTAATTTATTTATTCTATTGGATTAGAAATATTCATGACATTACAATGTACATGTTAGAAAAAATTCTTATAATGACAATACAATTTGCCAGTGGGATTTGTGGTTCAAGAATGACTGCAGAATGCTAGCTTTCATGTTGCTTGCAACCGTGTGAATGTCCTGCTGTGCTGTTGCATGCATTTGAAAATGTCTCCTGTTTTCTTTTTAATTTGATTTCTTTTGTTACTTTCCCTGTCCGGAATTCTGTACTGCATGTGGTACTGCGAGTTAAACTAAAGTAAAAAAGTTTGTGAATGATTCTTTAAACTCAGGTGGGGTGGAGAGGTTAGTGAAAGGATTTTGATGGGAAGTTGGTCTGCGTGTTTGTGTTGCGTGATTATTAACCCAGTCACTCACGGGTTAAGCCAAGGCATTTTAGCAGTTCATTATTCAAACTAGCAACTTCAGGACATCCTTCTGATGCTTGATCAAACACAAAAAGAAGCTAATAAAAGGCAAAAATATCACACAGCCATTAAGTTTATATGGTATCTATATACGAGCCGAACAGGAATACGTTTGGACAGCATGTTTTACGTAAAACTTGATAACATATTTACAAGGAAAAGGAAACTACTACAGAACATATTTTTTATTTGACCCTTTCGGCAAAAGAGAAACAGATTCCAAACTTTCATGCCCATCCAATCTACGATTCCTCAGTACGAGGCTATTCCACTGGATTCGCAACCATTTGCTTCGGGTGCTTTTATATCTGCCCAAACTTCATTGGCACGGCCGATAAAATGGAATGGAGAATCGTACTGAGCAATCGAATAGGAATAGTTGCTTTCAGTAGAAGTTGAGTTGAACCATGGAGACCTGCTCAAGCTGACAGCAAGTCTTTTTGCTTCTCCTGCAACATTCTCATCCTTTGCATATCCATGGAACTTCCTCACAGCAACACAGCGACTGTTCCACATGTATGGTTTCAGGTGCAGTTCATCAATGGGGGCTGGTGGATCAGCCTGGAATTTCACAGGCAAGTAAAATCGAACGGCGTAGGCTGATGATCGGAAGGGCCCGGCACCTGGGATTATGCTAGTCACAACAGGAGCTGTCATTGCAATCCTCGAATAATTTAGATTGGCACCTTGGATGTATTGAAACAACCTGATAGAGGAAAAAAGAGAAAAATATCAAGCAAATGAATCAGACTTCCATGGGAGGATTAGAAATTACAAAATATAGAAAAGAGATACAAATAATCCTAGATAAACCTTTACCATTCTGCTTCAAGGAAGCAGCTATCATGTTTTTTATATTGTTTCTAAATGCTCTATTATTTCCACCTCCACCCTGTCCTCCTAAGACTATACTACTATTTCACTGTGGTCTGTGGCTGGTTCCAAAATGGGGAGAGGAGTGGCTTTGTGCGAGCAAGCGTGCTAAGATTGCAGATTCATACTCATCGTCAAGCCAACTAACCTGTTTTTGCAAAAAGCTTACTTGGTTCAATGAAAATGATGAATGCTTATTTTACATGTTGGCAGATATTTGTTTCTGTATTCTCAGAAAGCCATTGAACATCTAAACTGCAATACTAGAATCTTTAAACCGATCAAATTACATATCTACTATCCAGATCTTAGTCATTCTTTACCACCTTAACCCCCTGCATCATTTTTGGTCCACGCCGCCTCTGCCTCTGCCTCTGCCTTCGCCTCCTCATTCCCAATTCTTCCATTAAGGTTATAGTGGAGGCAGGAACATCAAAACTAATGACTTCGGTTACATACAAAATGAGAAGAGATCAAGGAAAATACAAATACAAATTAAAAAAGAGTTCCAACATGGAGGGTCAATTAGCTTATTGCCACCACTACTTTTTACTTTTTGTTCAGTCAGAAGAACATAGTCAAGAAATGGTAGCTTCACGAGTCTGGAGGAAAACTGCAACCACCTGTTCTAACTAGTTGAATTATTATAAAATCATGTGCTAACATCTCAAGTCAGAAATTATCAAACTCACAGAATCCAGATTTGAAATTCTATCTTCTTCATCCTAATTATCAACAATCAAAAGCAACAAATTCCCAAAATCTGTCTCAAAACACACAATACCTAGAAAAAACAAAACCCCATGACTCAAAATCCCGACTTTATTCATTTTCCCACTTTCTGCGCAACCTAACATAGTTCTTTCAACAATCTTATTCTCTACAATCATGAAACAAGTGAACGACCAAAATAATATCTGTTGTGAAAGTTAATACCAAACAAACCAAAGTCTTTAAAGAATCGAACTTTTCTCTAAGCAATCGAAGCATCAAACTAGATATGCATATAAAATTCATGGAGTTCTTGAGAATAGGAGTTACCTGTGAAAGCCGAACAAAGTGGCTTTCTCAAAGGAGAGTTCATTAACTGGAGCAGACATCCATGTGGAATTCACGTATGATCTGACCTCAAAATCCGATTCAGCGTGCACCACTTCATATTGTGGCGATTCAATTGCCTTGCAAAGACAAACCAAATTCAACACTACAATACCAGGTAACAGAAAAAACCACAACCTCGGTTTCTCCATCTCTCTTTCACACTCTGGCTGTCCGACTAAAGGTAGCAGATTGAAGTCTTTTTGTTCTGTTTTAATACTGCATGATGTCTGGAAAACGAATTTACAACTTTGTCCCTACTGTTGTCGGTTTTGGATGACTTCGGCAATCTGCTACCTGTGTAGTAGCAATTGTCAACGACTGGATCAGGATGATGACATTTTGTGGCACTGCGGCTAAACTAGGTTGCGTACCGACTGATGTGATAATGAAATGTTGTGTCTTTTTCTTTATTGTGTTTCAATTTTTTTTGTTGATATTTTTAGATATTTTAATATACTAATATAAAATATATTTAATATATATATATAATATTTATTTTTTAAAAACAATCTCATGAACTTCAGACTCTGCAACAACAATGTTTTTCTGCTTCATTTGTTTCTTTTGTTTACATTTATTGAACAATGAAGGAATATCCACCTGTTGTTGTAGCTTTCCTGGCTATCGTTCCAAGGGTGCTGTTTTACCCTCTAACTTCCTTTTGATTGATGCCATTTGCTACTAAGCTAAATTGTGTTACAAAGAAGCTTGATGTAATTACTGCTATATTCTTTTTTCTTTTTCCTGCAAGACATCAACTGGTAGCTTCGACAATTCAATACAAGAATGGAACTGGTCATCAAAATGACATCAAGAAAGTAACTGAAATTGCTCAAGTTTAATATCAACTCATTTATGTTCTGTTGGAAATTCCTGTCATATGAGAATAGTTACAGCATTGCAAATATAAGAATCCTTTCATACTTGATACAGACATTACATTATATCCCACTGTTCTTTCTATTTATCATCTACAAGAATCATGAAAAGGATCAGATTGGTTCAAGGAAGTTTCTCTTGTAAAAAAACATGTACGATCAGCGCCGTTCAGTAAATTGTCGATATTATATAACTCCATGCCCTAAGCCGTATGGAAAAGTTCAATGGCTCAGAGTGTCTTTTCTCTAAAGCTTGCTGGCAAAGTTTCTTCAGTAAAGTATTCCTTCCTCACCGTCTCCACAGAACAAAATCTCACCTTCAGAAAAAAAAGCAAATAACTGAAATCAATAACAGCATACAGAAGGCAGGAGCCACCATAGGTGCCAAACACTGCAACAACTGCTGAACCCTTTCATCTAAACCAGGTTTTATATTACAAAGCACTATACTAATCCATATTTGATGATGATACTCACCTAACATACATCAGATATTCTGCTAGTCCACTACCAAATACACGAGGATGCTTCATTAATAGAACTTAAATTTCTCGTTAATGAAATACTATTGTTTAAAGTATGTACATCTGAGTTTTGCAACTTCAAAACTAAACTGACATGATGTTGAATAAGTAATACTTGTGCATAAGTTAGGGAAGAAGAAAATTTTACGCTAATAATCATACTACGAGTGCCAATAAAAACAGTTCGCTTCGAGTCCAAAGATTGATTGCTTTATTGGTATTCAATAATCATTACTTGTATATTCAAACACTAGGAAAATTCAAATACACACATACACCTTTATTTATTTGATGATGTATCTGCAGAGCATTACTTTCTTTTTTCTAAATATCTCTGGGTAGTATTGCAATCTTATTCTGCATACCCATGTTTTCGAGGTTTAATATCAAGTTATTATTTATCAATTTGATATCCAAACTATACTGGAGAATAATGAAAAAATACAAATGACATACCAGAGAAGCATTTGATCTTAACAAAGGCTTGGCCACTTGCCAAATTGGCTTAAATATGAATGGGGCTTCCACAAAGAGGACTTGGCCCAACCGCTTCGGATAATAGTAGTAAAATACATCAAACTGCCAAAACATAGAGTAACCAATTAACCCATGTTGTCCACAATATAATTGCTAGGCAGTTGCTGCAATCATATTTCAACAAGGTGATAGATAAGAGAAATTAATATTCTTACAAGAAAGGAGGAAATATTAAATTAGAATTTCAGACAACATTAAAAGAGAGAGATCCTGAGGACTTTTACTTCAGATGTCTTTCATACAGAATCAGGATCTCTTTAACAGCAATGATATTAACATTGAAGAATACAAAACCAAACATGGAAGCACGGGCTGGATACAGTTGAAATATGCAATCCAACTAATACAAACAACATCACAAATAAGAGAGCTAATTTAGAGCAAAACCAAAATTTCACCAACAAGAGAGACACACTCATCTTTTTGAAAATCAACATAACGCACTCAATTTTGGAGAATATTCAAAATCTTTATTTCAATCAATAATAATATCTTCTAAATATCTAATATCTAGGTGCTTTATTTATATGCACCAAACCAAATAAAATTAAAAAAAACCTAATAAGTCTTAATTTAAGAAGGAAACTAAAATCCTAATTTAAATACTAAATAATAAAATCTAGAATAATCTTAAAATATTAAAATTCATAAATAAATAAGTTTCAGTTTTTCATCCTCCATTCTCCCATGGGTGGAAAAAACTCAACTAAGTGTTGAATTAGTAAAACCTCCAGAAACTTCCATAGCTTGAAGAATTTGTTTTTTGCCCCAGATACCTATCATTCTTCTTCAATGATGAGAGCATTGTTGGCAACAAGATAGTCTTCTCAGCTACAAGATTGAATTCAGAAGGAATTACAAAGTCAATGTGATCAAACTCATCTTTAAACTCTTCAAATCGTGACACTGAAATCTCCTTGTTCAAGGTTCAAGATCCATTGTTTAAACTTCATCCTCAAAGTCATGTTATCCTGTGTTTGCAAGATCACAAATTTCCTCTTACAAGTTTTCTTCCATGTCATCTTCATTGCATTCATCAACTTTGACAACAACAACTTCTAACTTGAGCTCGGATTGGTCATGTTTGATCTCTTCACCTTCAGTCAGACCGTCACTTTACTCTAAAAGCTTGGATTGTGCATAGATGCCAGGGTACAACTTTGTTATAGTGGGCCAACAAGAAAGCTTAATTGTTGCACTGCTTTATACATGTAAAGACTAAGCTCTGAAATGCAATCGATGAAAAAAAACACTCTCAACTAGCTTACGTGCACTAAATGAGACAACTTGGTTATCCAATCTCATATTGTCCAAAAAAAGAAAGACTAGTTCCATTGAAATTTCATCATCTTTCCTAGAAAATCTCAAACATCATAGGCTCCATGTGAAAGAACATACCTTTGGAATAGTTGTTTGTGAAACTTTCCACAAAACATCTGAGCATATCCACAGCTAGAGAGACATTTGAGATCTAGCATTACAAGATAAAGTTTGACCCTAACAATAATTTCAATTATCCAAGTGCACCTTTGAACCATTCAATTCGAAATATTACGTGTATAAGGAGCATTTGAGGCAGTTATTCCCATTAAAAGTTCTCGTAGCCACTTATGCCTTTATAGCAGGACATAATGCCCTTCCCATGGAACTAGATAGAAATTGCTCCACCTTCACTAATCCATTCACAAGTCGATCCAGCCAATAATGCAAGTCCATAAAAGATGGAAACCTGTGAAGTGTATAACCAGCCACATATGTATCTTCCTCTAACTCTCTATCATTCAATGACATTTTGTTTAGCCACACACTAAACTGCTGTTATTCTCAGTTGAAAGTGCAGAAGAACTTCACCACAAACCTAAAAGTAAAGGAAATCCACAAGGAAATTGAATTTGCTGCATGCCTGTAGAAGAAAGCTCACTATTGGATTCTTGTCTGCTGCTGAATGTTTATTGTCCTAAATTCCCTTTGCACACCAACCCACAACAGTAGCAATCAGTTCCCTTCCTTCAACTTTTACTTTTTTGTTTTTTGAGTATGATATACTTAACCACATGGTGGGCGCCAATTGATGTAGAACAAATACAAATGAGATCACCAAACAAGAGAGCTAATTCAGATTAAACACTGAAATTCATCAACAAGAGAGACACACTTGATCTTGGGGATTTGTCACAAAGGAGACACAATCAATCTTGGAGAACATTCAAAGTCTTTATTTCAATAAGTATTAATACGTTCTAAATAACTAGTGTCTAGGTGCTTATTTATAAGCACTAAACCAAACAAAATATAAAAAAATATAACAAGTTTTAATTTAAGAAGGAAACAAAAATCCTAATTTAAGCACTAAATAATAAAATCTAAAATAGTCATAAAATATTAAAATTCCTAAATAAATAAGTTTCAGTTTTCATTGTTGCCCTTCAACCTCCATCACCAACCCATAAAATTGCCACGACTCTGCTGGTTTTTCTTTGTGAAAAAGAAGGGGAAAGAACATTTTTCTCTAAATGTTTGGAAAGCAGACAGATTTGTAAACCATTACCTTCTTAAGTATTTGTTGCCAACATAATAAAAGCACTAGTTTAGTGGCCAAAGCAGCAACAAGTAATCACATCTGAGAAATTCCAAGTTTCCAATGAGTAATAAAAAATCACAAGCTGGTTGTAAAAATTACCAGAAAGGTCAAGTACGTAAGATCTGCGTTCTTAGTACTAAATCCCCGGAGATCAAAAATCCCTAATATTTGTTCTTTCCCAGCTACAAGCTTTCCCAATGCCTTCTCAATTAGAAAAACGCACAGTTTCTCATTTTCAACGGGATCATGCTCCTGCCATCAGTAATTTATGCATATTGTTAGAAACAATGACAAAAGACAACGAATAATAGCAGAACCAAATTAATCTTTGTTAGAGTTAAAAATTCTGCATTAACAAGACATTGATACCATAAAGTCTTCATCAAACCATGAAAAGTCTATGGTCACCTGAGAGCATAATTAGAAGATCAACAGTAATTTACAGAGTATGATAATGTTTCACAGAAGGGGCATGAGCTCCTAAGTTGATCAAAGAAGAAGCAAAGCAAATCTTATCGAAAACTCATTCAACCAGTGATAATCAGAAGATCATCTGGGAATCTTTTATAATTCATTGTTGGTTTTGGGATTTCAATATGAACTTAGAAAATAGAAGATGCTGTAAAATGCATGAGTGGTTATCATTAACATAAGAGGAGGGAAGAGCTGGCCCTGTCCAGGAATCTGCAAAAATATCCTAAAAAAATTCAGTCATATAAATGTTCTCTGTATCCTAACATTTTCCAAACATAACTCTCATTCATGAGGTTCGTATTTTGGCTAATGGCTTCTAAAATTAAATGCAGGGGGGAAATATCCAAGGCATTCTTGATTTAGCAACACTTCACATATATGCAAAGCAACCACAACTTGTTGTTGTCAAAATTGTATTTAATAGGAACTGAATGCCTTTCTTCTTGAGTGTCTTGTCTCTTAAATAGACAATAAACCTAGCTACAAATTAGGGCTAAGTATGAAAGCATAAGTGTTCTACTAAAACACTACTATCTATAACTCATTTACTTTCCTAATTAATACATAATTGATTCCCTTGACATCTCCCCTCAAATTGATGCTAGTCGATCAAGAAGCATCAATTTGTCAACTAAATAGTAATATCAGTCCGGCTAAGATAGCCCAAAGGAAGCAAGCCCAAAAAACAAAGGAGAGAGCCGAAGGTGTCACTGCAAACCAGAAACAGAGTAGTAAACCCCACTCATCCACCACGACAACCACCGAAACAGAAAACCCACGAAGTTGATGACCACCGACGGTGCCAACACACCAAAAAAAATTGTCCCGCCACACAAGGATTAAAAAAAAAACTTTGTGTGTCAGCAGACCCAGCCACAACCAAGAATCACGCTGAGCGAAGAGAACCGACGCTACAACCACGCGCTACAACCACGCGAGAGCCTTGTTTCTAAAAAATACAGCCCAGAAACCAAGACGATGCCGAGGGGCTGTTCTCCGACCCAGCCACAACCAAGAATCACGCCAGAACAGAAGAGAACCGACGCTACAACCACGCGAGAGCCTTGTTTCTAAAAAATACAGCCCAGAAACCAAGACGATGCCGAGGGGCTGTTCTCCGACCCAGCCACAACCAAAGAATACACCATAAGCGTTGAAACAGATGTATTTAGGAAAAATACAGTCAAAGATACCGAGAGCCATGGACAGCACGGGGAGGGGGCTGCAGCTGCCAAGGGGGCTGGCTGCTGCAGCCCCTTAAACAAAAAAAATTAGGGTTTCCTTTGTGTTTAGGATTTTGGCTCTGATACCATGTCAAAATTGTATTGAATAGGAACTGAATGCCTTTCTTCTTGAGTGTCTTGTCTCTTAAATAGATAATAAACCTAGCTACAAATTAGGGCTAAGTATGAAAGCATAAGTGTTCTACTAAAACACTACTATCTATAACTCATTTACTTTCCTAATTAATACATAATTGATTCCGTTGACAGTTGTTTCTTTCAGTGACCGCAGGGATGATTAACTAGCACCGTTTATCATGTAAAAACTAATAAGATATGTAAAATATGAAAGGTTTAATGAACTCGAGAACTTACGGAAGGAAAGTGCTTGGATGCCACTACTATAAGCACTGGCTTTCCATAAACATCAAGAGAATCATGAACGTAGGCTTTTCCAGTGTCTACTATACTTTTCACCGACTCTTCAGACAGTTCCGACACTCTAAATTCCTCACGCCATTTCTAGTAAGTGTAGAAGGAAAACTACACTTCAGCACAGCAAATGCAGCTTCGTGGCTGTTAAACTTGGCAACTTGATACTTTCACTTCCACATTTCCACGTATCAAACCATTCAATAGCAGCGAATTCAAAACCTTTGAAGATACAGTAAACTTTTGACTATTGAAAAAAAAAAAAAAAGCAAAATATTTAGGATACAATGGCTTTGTTCAATTTTGAAACAGCTTCCTCCACAGAAAATCTCCGGTCTTTTAGAAACCAAAGGATCATTTCTTCATCATCTCTTCCATTTTTCCCTACTGGTAGACTATGGTAATCTCTTCCAAGCTTCTCCTTTACTTCCACAACCAGTTGCTAAATCCCCCGCAAAAAACCCATCAAATTAGAAACAACTCATAAGAGATTGCAAATACAAGCAATAAAATATTTATTTGAAAAGGAAATGAATTTAAGCTTTTTAGAAAACATAAAACTACTTCAAGAAATAGAACAATTTCTGGGACTATTAAATGCACGATTTTTCTTTTTTTTAATTTCTAAGAAAACAAACAAAACCCAGAAAAAAATAAAAAAAGAAATTAGGAATGGGAGTGGAGAATTTTAATTAATTACCTTGTGGGATTGATTAGAACTTAAACTGCAACTCTGAACTGAGAATTTGCAGTTTCGAGGGGGACTTTTAGTCAAAGAGACAGGAACAATTAGTGGACGGCCTAGATCGAGACACGTTCGAATAGCCATCTCTTGAAGAGTTTACTGCTTTCTTTTTCCCCAGTTTCTGTTGTTATATGGATTCCAGATTGTGGTGCCAATGATAATGGCGTTTCTTTCAATTCTGTTTGTTCCCGGGAAAATGACCGGAAAAAACGACAGCAAGCAGTTAGCAGAATTAGCGGGCTTTAGTGAAGGCCCATGGTGTTTTGGGCTTTGGGTATTTGGGCTTTGAGATTTGGTGTTTCTCTTTAGATTTAGATTCTTGGACTGAAATTATTTTTTTTTGTTATAATATCAAAATTTTATTAATTAAACATAATAGATTTGGATCGATAAACTTGGTATCAAAACCTTAATTATTAAATAACAACAACGAATTATAATTTCACAGTCCTATTTTTATTAATTAATAATAAAAAACCTCAAATCCCTAGAAGTAATCTATAAGAAAATAGTATAAAAGTATTATTGATTCATCATCCAATAACTTAAAATTTCAAATAATTATTGCTTGTTTGACAGCCGAAACTAGTGAGTTCATTTAGTTCTCGTGCTCATTGAACCTAAGATGATGATCATACAAGCAAACTAGCCTTTCATCCCCTGGAGCCAATTCCTTGTTGGCGCTGCTACTGAACATTTTGTGCCTGTTTGGGACCACATTTCAACAGTTATTTCCAAAAAAAATAATTTTTTTATTTATTTTAAATGAATTTTTTGTGGTGTTTTTAAATTATTTTGATGTGCTGATGTCAAAAATAATTTTTTAAAAATAAAAAAAATATCATTTTGATGTATTTTTAAATGAAAAACACTTTTAAAAGTAACCACAACAGTCCTCCCAAGCAGGCCCTTCATCGCAGCAGATGAAACTCATGAATAGTTTTGGCCATATCAGTTTTGTTTTGTTTCGGTCCAAATATTTTATACCAGTTAAAAAAATAATATTATTATTTTTATCCCAATTTAAATTTTGATTCATTCCGGATTTTTCAACCAAAAATTGGCCAAAACATGTCGATATTATTTCGTCTATGCCGTTTCAACCTTAGAAAAAAAAATCATCTCCCGTCTGGATAAATTGTGGGTCACTAATGTGACCTGACTTTCTTTGCTTTTTTTCATTTAATCTAACAACATCAAATTGATTTTTTTTATTAAACTCTTTAAATTATACTTGATTATATATATATATTATTGTTTATGAGATATATTGAAAATTCGAGAACCAAAATCAAAATAAAAATTAAAAAATATATATTATAAAAAAAAATTGTTGTGTCAACTTCAATTTTATAAAAAATAAAAAATATATTTAATTTTTTTTGCTTTTTTAATTTTTTTTCATATATATTATAAATGCTTTTTTTGAAAAATATTTGATGTATTAAAATATTTTCTTGTTATCTAATTATAAGGCAATACAAAAAAATATAACAACAGCAACCTTGAGAAAAATTATATACAAATTGCAATAAAAAAATGAACTACCTCACCATTAATTATGGATTATAGATTCTGGCCATCATAGGTTTTTTTCTTCTCAATTTGATGTTTTAATTGTGAAATTGATTAACATTTGCTTCTAATTTGTTATGGAAGGCAATAATTCAAAGATAAAGGACCACAGTTAAGAACAAGGAAAGCTTAGGTGATGCTTTTAAAATTAGCATGAAAAATTAACTTCGATCATCCCTACTTCACCATGGAAACATTTCTAGTCTTTATTGTTTTTCTCTAAAACTCATTTTTAACACAAAACTTTATTTTTATTATTTCTTGGTATCATAAAAGGGTTTATTGTTGCAAAATGATTTTTCATTTATGAATCCATATTTTGCATTTTAGGACTCATAGATAGGTTTATTTAGGTATATAAGATGTTTTTTAGGAAAAAAAATAGCTGAACAAATGAGTTTTTTCTAGGCGAAGAAGTCTTCAAATTGATTTTCTGACCACCTGATGGTCAATGACACAAACCAAAGGTGATGTGTTGTTTGTATAATGACTTAAAAAAAGAGAAGAAGAAGTTGGGCAAGAGCATGAGCCTGGCCTTGATTTTGAGCCCAGAGGCTGGTCCATCAAACCCAAAACTCATGGGCTCCTTTCTTAAAGGCCTTTTTTAAGACATTGTTTAAATAAATCAATGAAATTAGTATTTTTTTTTAAAAAAAAGCTATATACCAATAAAATTATTTTGAAAAAAAATTATGTTTGGATAATTTTTTTTTATAAAAATAAACATAATTTTTTTGAGTTTTCTTTCTATAAAGTTATTCTAGTTTTATAATCAAAGTCATGGATTTGGCGAGCTAACTCAGATTGACTCGGTTTTTTCGTTTATGATTTGAAAATAAGTTGATTGAGAATTAATCTTTATATTTCTAATTATTTTCTATGATTTAATCTGTTCTCATAACTCGGGTCTTATGTTTGGTGTAATTTTTTTGGATCTTTTTATAAATTAAATATTTTTTTCATTTTCATCCTCTAACATTTGGTGGATTGGAATTGGAATTTGAATTTCTAATTTGTTTTAATTTGCTTTCTATGATATTATCACAATCTCATAACTTAGGTTGCCAATTTTTTAGGTTAACCATGATTTGTTTTAGTCAATCTAATATGTCATCATCTCAATATTTTTAAAATTTACCATCAAATATCTCAATATTTTAAATGTATGTCGTCCAATATGCATCAAATTTTATGCTCATAATTGATTATTTTCTACTAGAAAACATGTTAGCAACATCTTTGTATATTTTTTTACGTTTAAAAAAAACTCGATTCATATCATTGAGTAGTGTAGGCTAAGGATCTAGTAGACATTGTGATTGAGGTTAATGGTGTCAAAATCTATCCTTACAAGATCTTTTTCTCCTTTTATTTGTTTTTTTGGGAAAATTTCTAATCTCTCTAAAATATAAATAAAGTTTGGAACCAAAAGGTAAAAAAAAATAGATGGGGACCAAATATTAAAAAAAAAAAAAAATTCAGGGACTAAAGTATTAATTTTACATGTATCTTGAACAAAACACATGTGAAAAGGCTATAAATATTTTATAATATCAATTTTAATCCTTATTCTTTTATTTTATTTATTATGATAAATAAAAACCCAACAATGCATAATTAGCATGCCATCGAATTCTAGAACAATTTCTTGTAGCGGTCGTGTGCTATCACACAACTAAAAGAAACACATAGAATAAATATGATATTTTTTAAGAACCAAATTAAAAAGGAAAAAAAAAGTGTAATGACCAAATCAAATTAAATGAAAAACTTAAGGTGTCAAGGATGAAAATTTGCACAATAAACAATGTTATGAATAATGAAATGTGAGAGGATGTACAAGAATTACATAATAAAACCCATCTATTTATGTTTCTTTGCTAACACACACACACCTCCTTATTCCTCAAGTTTTAAGAAAATATATATATATATATATAAATAAATAATTTGAAAAAACATCATTTTCCATTTAACACAAAAACACACATAAGATAGAAATGTGAAAACAATTTTTTTTTCTCAAATGTTCCACTAAACTCAACATGATTACCTTAACATTATAATTTTTATTAAATATTTTTTATTTTAAAATTTTAGTTTTTTTAATAAAAGTGAGATAAATATAAAAGATATAAACACAAGTAAAAATTCCTATCCAAACTTTTGACTAAAAAAAATATTTTTATATGAATAGAGTTTGTCAAAAGGTTGACAATGCCATTATCTAAAACTTTATATGAAAAAGGAATCAAAAGAGGAATTTAAATTCATTATTTAATAATAAAGTTAATATAAATTCAACATTAAAATAGACAAACGGAAAGGTAATGTTTATTATTAAATTTCTTATTTCGGTGACGGTAACATTATAATTCTAATTTTATATGGAAAAGGAATTAAAATATGTATTAAAATTCCTATACGAGTCATTGAATTAATTATAACCCAAGATATAAATTCAACATTAAAACAGTAAGGGTTCGGGTGCCCTTAGGGCCACCTGTAATTAAAAGCTATTTAATACTTAAAATCATTTTTGACTTTCCTTTTCTACCTCTAGGATTATGGTTAATACTTTAAAACATTATCATATAAAATAACATTTATTTTTATTCAAATATTTTCTTAGGGGTGTTTGGAAGCACTCCAAAAATACTTTATGAAAAAAATTGATTTTTTATTTTTTATTTTCTGAGTGTTTTTAGATTATTTTGATGTGCTGATATCAAAAATAATTTTTTAAAAAATAATAAAAATATTATTTTAATATATTTTTAAGTAAAAAATAATTTGAAAAAGAATCTCAACTACACTACCGACCACTCTTTTAATCTAGCAAGTTAAGAGCCCGTTTGGGATGGCGTTTCAAACACCGTTTCCATTTTTTTTTTTTAAATAAATATTTTTTGGTGTTTTTAGATTATTTTGATGTGCTGATGTCAAAAATAATTTAAAAAAAATAAAAAAAATATTATTTTGATGTATTTCGACACGAAAAACACCTTGAAAAGCTACCGCAACAACTCTCCCAAACAGACCCTAAAGAGGGTGATCACCACACATTATTCAGTGCTTGTTTGAGAAGAAAGAAAACGATAAGGGAATAAAAAACATGGCGGTGTCAAGCATAGGGCTCCAAATCCCTAGCATGTTGACTTGGATGCGCAATGAAATTCATCTTTTGGACCAAAGAAACATTGTAGAAGAGAATTTATGCGTCTAAAGATAGAAATTCTGCGAGCAGAATGTCAAGATTATGATTGCAAGCAAGATCTCGACCATAACTTAACTTTCAAGACAAGTATCTCTAACTTTACAAGCTAGCTAGCTGTCTGTTCATTCTACTCTCTTTTATTCTGTTGATTTCTTACAGAAGCATCGTGTTATTTGATGTGCGAGTGTGTTTTCTCAGTCTGGGACCTTTTGTAAAGTTTATTCTCTCCCATCGGCTGTAGAGGAGATATCTAGCAACCACCCACTAAGAAATTCCTGTCACTTTCCAATGATTCTATTCTTTTACTTTTTTCCAGGCAGGTTCAAGAAGAATTCAGCCCTTTTAATCTAAGGTTCCACCATGGAAATCATGTCTTGGAAATATATGTTCATGCTTCTTGAAAAAGTTGACCCAAATTTCATGAACTTGCATTCTAGTCAAATCCAGTCTTTATAAGTTGGTCGGTGGTTATATATATATATATATATATATATATATATATGGAGTTAGGTAGAGAATTAAATAACAGATTTCATGGTATAGACAAGCTTAGCCGGTGGTATTTAGATAAGCTTCTATTATGACATGAATGCAGTAATATATGTTAAAGAATTATCTTATCTAAAAATTTAAGTTGTTAGTTGAGGTTTCAGAATATGATTTATAATATTCTCTAGCATATATTTTCAAGTGAAAGCTATTTTGACTTGAAACTTGCATAAATTCATACTATCTTGTGCTTGATTTTTATCGAATAGAATATAAATGGTGAGATTCAAACTTATAACCGTTGGGTCAACAAGGCTCTAATACCATGTTAATGAACCATATCACCTAAAAAGCTTAAGCTGTTAAGTGAGATCCCAGAATATAATTTATATTATTCTCTAACAATATATCCTCGCCGTATCAGGTTCATCTTATCGCCGGGTGAAGCATAAAATTTATAGGGTATTAACAGGAACAAAGAACAACGATTTATTGTGTACAGGAAATTTGTTAGTGAGTTTTCTAGGGGCTATGAGAAAAGAATGATACCAATTTTCAATCAAGCAATTACCTCTTGGCAAGTCTATATGACAAGAGTCTTAGCTTAGATATGTCTACGTAACATTTTTCCGGTAATCTGTCTGGTTTGTGTAATTTTCAATGTTCTTAGTAGTTGTAGCTGTCTAGTTTCAGTAAACATCATAGATTGCTGATGATTTCCGATAAGTTTTATACTAAATGTTTTATGACCAACCTTTGCTATTGAAATTCACTCCTGAAAAACTTAATTTCTCCATAAAGACAGTAATTTCTTTGCCAGTTCTTATAAGCAACAGTGGACCTTAGCTTAGAAGAGGTCTAGTGGTTAATCATGGAAATGATCACTTCATTTATCCAATATCTGATTTTCCATCTCATCGCATAACGGAGATGGAATTGTAATAAAGACTTCATGCCATGCATGAAATCCTCTGTAAATTTCCATGATTTGTTTCGACACATGTAGTGTCAAAGAAGCTCCAGGAAAAGGGTTGATTTAGGGTGGAGGCCAGCATCTTTCAGAGTTAATCCCATCTGATCAACACTGTAGACTCTTCTAGGAAAGCTTGAGATCAATCTGTAGTTGCCAACGCCTGGTAGCCCCAATGAATCGATGTATCTGTAAACTGACTGGATCTTATCTGAGCAGGAAAAAGCTCTGCTCTTTTCTTTCACCATTCGGAAACCGTATCAGAATCTGAAAAACCATCGAGTATTTGAATCGTTACACTCAAATCTGAACAAAATAGAAGATGGTTTGCATAATAATCAATACCTGTGTTGCTTGAGAATCTTTGGACCCGTTAGCTGTTTCTATAACAGTAGAAACTTCTTTTGATTTACCAAACTGTTTCTGACTTGGATTCTGCCTTAGCTTTTCATAATTTGCTTTGCTTGAAGAACCAGCTGGTCTCTGAAATTTCCTCTCTGGAAGCAGGCTGTTGAGCTTTTTCCTTTTCCTGGAATGGAGAAAATGATGGTTCATTTTCAATTTAGTTTTAGCCCTGAAAGTTCAAATTAATGTCAGATAGGACACACCTTATCTATCTTTAGAGCTGAAAGATATGCCGCGTCTTGTTCTTCTCTAAGTTGACGATCTGCTCTTATCTTCTCTTCCTCTTTGGCCCTTGCTCCTTTTCTCTCCTCCTCCATGGCCTTTTCTCTTGTTGTTTCCTCTTCCTTTGCTCTTGAATTGCCAAATGCCAGCCCTTGCTCCTCCACCGTCCTCTGCAGAATCTCAACCAGCTCTGCCGGGGAAATCGGCCCTTCCATCTAAATCAAAATCAATTCAGTCCTAAATCATGGATCACAAATATGCAATTTAAGAAATAGTAGCAATAAAACTGAGGAATTTTAGTACCAGTAACTATATATTTCATCTGGTACTGAGGGATGTAAATTCTTATTTTTCATTAACTCTCTAAATTCCTATGAGAATATATAAATAGGATGCACCGAAATTTGAATAATCTAGTAAAGTTCCCAGGGCATAAATTTAACTTCAAATTCCATCCAACCTGTTGCAGCACTGCTATGCTATTTCCAGCAGCAGGAGCTATTACTGCACAACATGGAAAGCTTGCAGGCTGCAAAGTTACAGCCATTTGCGAACCCTCTCCTCTATCAGAAAGTGCTCCCCAACAAACAAAGTTAGCATCAAGAAACTGGACCACCAACTCTGAACCAAGAGTCCCCCAACAGAAAGAGGGAGTGAAAGGGTGCTGCGGTGAGTGAAGATACATGAACATAAACTTGTGCTCATCTTCTGCTATCTTTAGGGCTTCCATGAATTGGCAAGTATAAAATAAAGGATGTGTTGTGCCATACTGCTGCTCATAAACGGATAGAAAGGTCCACTCTTCTGGTTCATTGAGGGGATCTTGAAGAGGTTGCAATGGAAAGTTTGGTATTGGATTTATGATCTCTCCTACCTGCTATTCCTATGCGACCTATGCCATGACTCATTACTCTAGAGAACCCCCCTGCAATGCTCCTAGGGAGGTTCACCATACGTCGAACAATTCCATTGGAAGAAACCTCTCTCGTTGCTCTTGAGCTTTCCCTCATTAACCATGACATTCTGCTGTATCTACCAGGACTCCTCAAAGAACAGAAATTAACGAAAAGGAAAGAACAAGAGAGGGAAATTTAGACTCTAGTTGATTCTTTTTAATTTTCTAAGGCTAATTCCATGTGAATTTCTGAAACTGTATCTTTGCAATTTGTAAGATCACTTGATAAAGATACTAATGGAATGTCAAGTTCTTGACAAATGTTCAGGCATTTGTCTTGCTGACAGGAGAATATATTGTTTTCAGACATTCGACTACACAAATACATGGCATAATTCCTTTATTCAGCTTTAATCAAAGTAGCAATAAGAACATTGCGAAAGAATGTGAAGATGCTTCCAATTCTTCAATTCCACAAAGCTTGAGATACCTTGCTTGTGATGAAATCCACCGTTGGTTTTAGAAGAGATTCCCATTATTATTGACCTTAATTAAAAAGGATTCAAAGATAGACTTTGGTGGGTGAGGAATCAAATTCTTGTTCTTGCTACTACTTTTCTTTTTTATCATTCCAAATTTCAGGATTGCTCTTTGTATCAATATCAAGACTTCAATGAGACACCCTTGCATAAGCAAGAGAGGTGAGATCTCAAGTTCGAGTCCCACTCTTGACAATTCAACTCTAATAAAATCGGATCACATCCATCCAAAACAAACACACAAACGGAGAGTGAAATTGCATATTTTGGTCAAATTTTTAGTGTGAATTTAATTTGGAAATCCAAGTAGATTAAGAACCTGCAGAACTGTTATGAACCATTTAAGTTATAGGAACCGAACTCCTACCCACCACATATAACCAGCAGTAGTGACAAGGCTATCTTACAGAAGACATTATTGATTGCTTACAAGAGACTGATATTAATTGACAAAAGCTAGAATTGTGTTGTAAAAAGGCATCCACATGTTGAGTCCACCCTGTTCTAAATAATAGTGGCTAGTTTTGCAGCATAAATGGCTGTATCTGACGGATATTTGCTGGTGCTGAGAATGGAGATTGTTGTCCTCATTACCAGATTGATGCCTTGACTATCAAGGCTGATACCTCAACTGTGCATTGATTTCTCCTTTTGTTCCTTTCTATTTGAAAGACAGTCTTATCTCAAAACATTTTTTAAAAGTGAAATGAAATGACTTCCCATCCACGATTGAGCAAATATCCCTTTGGTCAATAGAACAGAACTTGTTGAATAGCTTCATAGTGAAAGCCCTGAATTCCTTCAATTTTCCCAAGTATCATTGCTGCCTCATTTAAATTTTCAAATATGGTGACAAAAGTCATTGAAATTAATGACTACTTTGTTTGATTAAGTATATTCTTTATGAGATTTTCATGTAGAGTTTCTTTGCTATTCATTTCATTTCAGAATAATGTTGTCATAAGAACTTTTTGACCCAACAGCCATATTGTGAAAATAAAGCAATGTGTACCAATAAACAACATCAAGGCTACAACCATTATGGATGATATTTATCTTCACAGCCATGTGATGTTCTCCCGAAAGTTTATGTCCATTCTTGCTAGAAAAGGTTTTCTAGCTTACCTTTGTAGAAAGCTTCATCCATCAAAAGTAGGCTCTAAGATGTGGTGGTCCTGCTCAATTTTGCACATTACTTATTGCTGAGGCAAACGGTTCTCTTCGAGGACCATATTGCAGTAGTGCTACCAAAATGAGTGGTTGTGGCCTTAAAAAATGCTGAACCAAACCCTCATCACTTCCCAATTATGTGTTCATTGTTAATTTGTTGTTTAATACTTAGAGTCTATTTGGTGACTGGCACAGGAATGAAAAAAGAGATCGAAATGAGAGCTTAAGAAAGGCATTAATTACACTGTACACTCCCACTCCACCCTTCAGAATATATTGACAGTCGCAGTTTTTGAGGCATAAAGTCACCATTTCATGTCTTATTTTCATCTCAACTTTGAATATTTATGTATTCATTATTCTTCTCCTTTCAAAAAATCATGGCAATGGCAGCCTTATTATGTATAAGCAATAATCAATGGACATCGTAAAATACCGTTCCCTTTTATAAAATGTCACCAGCACAAGCTTTAAGAAGATGGTGTATCCCTACAGTACAAGTTATAGCTCCATTAAGAAAAAAAAAGTATTATCCACATTCTTTCTGGATCGTGGGGATGGAATCTATTCTCTTAGACTAGCTTTACAAAGGAGCATGCTCCCACTCAAAATACCTTAGTAATCTCTCTGCCAGTTGTTTTTTAAGAGAGTGGCCATCAGTGGACCAATATCCTTCACCAGTTTTTCTTTTCTTTTCTTTTCTTTTTTCTATCTTGCAGGGGTGGCTGAGACAGTGAGTGGAGGAATGTGTGTACGTGAAAAGAAGAGAGAAATAAAGTATAGGATGGTAAGAAATTAAAGGGAAGTATGTGAAAGTGGGAAGCACCATACTCCAGAACTCTATAAAGAGAACCAGGCTAAGGGCCCATGCTTTTATGCTCCTCATATACCATGCCAAGAACAATCTAAAGGAGCTCCCGAGGCTGTAAAATAATCAAGTTTTTGCTCACTTTACTTCAAGCTGCATACCTACATTACATTATCTTAATCACTAATTCTGCAGCATCTTCTGATCACTCCTCTAAATTCTGCAGCTATTAACTTTAATCCTGTAGGATTTTGTGCTAATTTGAGATTAAATAGTATAATGGGACAATAAAGGAGAATTACTTAAAGCAACTTGACAATGGTGTGATACCCTCTAGCCAGTATCAATTTTCCTTATTAATTAGGCCACTGATTTGGAGAGTTCATGGCTACACCTAGAGATTTGTAGTTATTTTCAGTGGCAATATACATTCAAGTCTGCCACAATTAATTGGCCATGACATCACATAACATGGTTGGTGATATCATTGACATTAAGAGGCCTGACCTGATGTGGCCTGATGATTATAGAGATAGGTCCCCTTGCATGAAACATCCGTTTTGCCAGAGTAATTATCGTGATAATTAATATAATTTCAGGTCTGGACATATATAGAGATGTTGATAACGAGTTAAATGGGTCTGTTAAGGTGATAGATCAATTTCCTTTCTGTTCAGAATTTCTTTCACCAAACTATAATATGTTCCATGTATTCCAGGTTCAATAGCACTTTTCATACCATAAATCGTTCTTGTTTGATTATTCTAACCTCGAAAATCTCGTAAGTTATCACCTGATGATGGTGTGGCTCTTTGCCAGGAAATTTTACCTCATGTATGTAAAATAGTTGCACTCCTGCAAAGCAAGGGTGGTTGAAGCTCAGAGCACTTTCAAACGTAATTTGTGGGTTCAGGTGAGTGAGTAAAATCTTAGTTGTTATAGGTTCTTCGTAAAAGATACACGTTCTGACTCAAACTCGAAATCTACTATGCAAATCACAAGTTCTTCGTAATTACGTCATAGGACGACTTAACTTTTAATATGGTTCAGTAAATTTATAGCAATTGGTCTTACCATGAAATCATCACCAGGACCTCTTTAATCATCCATAATTTGATATTAAGTCAAAAGAAATTACTCATTAGGAACCATATAATTCATCATCATGAGTTCTCTAACACTATCATCACATTTGGCCCACCAAATTACAAAAGATGTGCTGTGAATGTTTTTCCCGCTTAGTGACAATGCTAACCAGACGATGATTATCCGTTCAAATAATTCGATTTAGATAAAAAAAAATATAGTTTTTTTTTTTCAAAATTAACCCTATTTTTTAAGTTTTGATTCCTCAAATCCAAACTAAACCAAACTGGATTATTTTTTATTCTTTTTAATTGAGATTATTAAAAAGAAAAGAAAAATTCATGAACCATGATTCTATTAATCTCATATCAGTTTTTATACAGATATTCTGGATATTTCAATTAATTTTCCCACCCCTAATGCTAACAGTACTGTAAGAAATTGTTTTGCTTTTCAGACAGTCCAATGGTTGAATCCCACAGAGATGGGATGATTAACTCCAGCTTTCATATTCCAAATCACTTGGGACAATGCTAAGTGATGATCCCAGCTAGTTACGAGTTGGAAAGACATTTGAAATCAGCTGGAAGTGGATGAGTCACAAAGAACATTTCATCAGGGTTAGAAAAAGAGGGAGACAAAGTTACAGAAACAGAATGATGCGTGAAGCCCACTTCTGACATCATTGGAAACTTTGCTTGACCCTGGTAAAAAAAACAAGAAAAAAAAGAAAGAATAGAAGGTCCAAGAATGAAACCAGAGGTGATGTGTGATTCTCTTTTCTTTCCCTCCTCAGAATCATACCAGGGAATAACAGGCTGCTGAATCCACCTTTGCTTTCATAAAATTTAACCCCTACTCTCTCCCCCTCTCTACCCACTAGATATACAGCAATTCTAGGCTTGTTAGTAAAAAAGTTTGATAGTTGTTTACTTTGACCACAGCCTGCTATGCTATGGTTAAAACTTTTAATAAAGTACAGAGTCTGCCCAACTAGCAAGGTGGTCTATTTTAATAAGCTCAAGCCTGCCTGAAGTTTACTGTGTGTCAGACAGTCCACTCAAAACCAAGAAAATAGAATCTGAGATAGAGGAGAGAAAGTGGGTGTGGGTTTATTTATATTTTTATATATGTATATATATTATAGAAAATGGTGAGCTAGTGAACAAACCAGCTGCGGTTTTCTTACTTTGAAGAGTGATTCTATTCTGTTGACATGGAGTTAGATTCATTTCTTCGGACAAAACTTGAGAATTTTGAACCATTTAGTATTCTTCACACAACAAGACAACCCAAATGTATACAAACACTTGTTGTTTCTGCAATAAAAACAACAACAATACAGAGACAACAACGACACGGACATTCCACAGAAATGGCTGCTTCTACCTCTCTTAAGACTCACTCAATGATACCCTTTTTTGTTGCTTTCCTTCTTGTTTTTGCATCTTCTGTTTCTCCTGTCCTGTCTTTACCAGCTCCCGTGTCAGATTCCGGTAACCGGCTATTAGCCAATCAAACTTTCAGGCCTAGTAAAGAGGTGTTGAGACTAAAGAGAGCCAATGCTTATCTCAAGAAGATCAACAAGCCTGCGGTCAAGACAATTCAGGTGCTCCTTTCTTCTGGCTTTTCAGTTTTTCTTTCCCTGGAACGTCAGTTGAGTTTCTCCTGGTTTTGTGTTTTAAGTTTTTTATTGATCTGGTTCCTTGTTTTTTGTGCTTTAGAGCCCTGATGGTGATGTAATTCATTGTGTTTTATCTCATCTTCAACCAGCATTTGACCTTCCAGAGCTTAAAGGAAAGAAACCCCTGGTAATTTTTCTGTTTTCCATAAGAAAAAATCCCTTATTAATATGTTGGTATTTGAAAATTTCATGATTCTGATCTTCGTGATCTATTCAACAGGATCCACCAGAGAGACCAAGAAGCAATGAAACAAGAGAAACAGTGGCAGAGAGCTATCAGCTATGGACAGATTCAGGTGAATCATGCCCAGAAGGAACTGTTCCAATAAGAAGAACCACGGTAAACGATGTTTTAAGAGCAAGTTCTGTTCAAAGATTTGGCAGAAAATTAAGACGACCTGTAAGAAGAGACTCAACAGGCAACGGTCATGAGGTTAGTAAGTTTTGGCAGCAAGAATTTGCATATTTTTAAAGCAGTATCTTTAGTGGAACTGTTCAACAGAAAAGAATGATGAGCTCGTCATTTGATGAACATCTTCCTGGTTCATTTTCTTTTTCTGTGGATTTGTTGAGCCATAATTTTGTCATAACTGGATGGAAAATCTGTCATTTCTAGCTATTCTCGTCGTAACTCGATGGAAAATCTGTCATTTCTAGTTATTCTCCACCCAAAAAGATTTTAAAAAAATGGTCAAAAAGGCTAATTTCATTTCCATTCATTTTCCTCCCAAATTAAAGAGTGAATAATGACTTGGTGAACAAAAAAAAAAAGTGGCAGGACATCAAATGTTGAAAATTTTCAAATTACAGAGCACTCTGCCATATGTCACTAGCATTTATTTATTGCACCGAAAAGGACAGAAAATAATGGACCTTGAAAAATGTTCTGCATCTGCATATAGAAATATCCTAGAATTGACAATAATAATAATAAAAATGTTATGTTTCACTGCAGCATGCAGTTGTTTTTGTCAATGGGGATCAGTATTTTGGAGCAAAGGCAAGCCTAAATGTTTGGTCACCTCAAGTAACCAGTGAAAATGAATTCAGCTTGTCACAAATCTGGGTCATCTCTGGCTCTTTCGGCAATGATCTTAATACCATAGAAGCCGGTTGGCAGGCAAGAACTTTCTTCATACTCTTGAACATGTTCAAAAAATGGTCTCAATAAAAGGGTTTCTAAGAAATTGATATCTTCATGGATCTTCAGGTTAGTCCAGATTTATATGGAGATGGTTATCCTAGATTCTTCACTTACTGGACAGTAAGTCTTGTTATATGGCTTGAAACCTTAAATTCCTTCCATAGTTTAAGGAAATGTGTTCCTAACTGGGATTGATGGATTCGCAGACCGATGCATACCAAGCTACTGGATGCTATAACTTGCTGTGTTCTGGATTTGTCCAGACCAACAGCAAGATTGCCATTGGAGCTGCAATATCTCCGAGGTCATCTTACAATAGCAGGCAATTCGATATTGGCTTGATGGTTTGGAAGGTGAGCTTTCATGGTCGCTGAATGGTTGTTGAGAATCACCTACAGTAGTGCATTATTTTAGTTGATTCTACAGAATGATACTTTTACTAGTCAATTTCGATTTGAAGGAAGTTTTTACAGTTAACTTGGTAAACCTTATACTTTTCTTCCTTTTAATGATAAACAAAACATCATCATCAGGCACAGTAACTACTGTATTCTGAGTAGACATGTTATGGGGCCATGCTTATTTTATTATTATTTTTTTTTTGTATAAACCATCCGGTAATCTGGCCACTGCCGACTAATCAGGATTCGAGCCGGGTAGGACCCTTAAGGGCGGCAAAGCTCTCCCAAGCGAGTTTTAAAGCAGCTGCATACCCAAGGCTCGAACTCGAGACCTTGGTTAAGCTGGGACGACCCCCTATCAGTCGACCCACGCCCTCGTTGGTGCTTATTTTATTATTAAATAAAATAATCACTTCTTTTATTTCTAAAAGTCAAAGGAATTTACCTAGATGGGGGGGTCAACTTTTCTTTGATGTCTTTTTTATAGTAGTGTCTTTAATAGCTTGACCCCAGCCGGGTTTAGGGTCTTTGTCGCCTGTTTGAAAATGTTTTTCATTTAAAAATATATTAAAATAATTTTTATAAATTATTTTTGAAAAAAATCATTTTTTTTTTAAAAACAGTTTTGAAACGCAACGTCAAACACCCTTAATGGTAAAGCCACAGAGTTTCTTCTTCTCTTGTTTTCATCTGCATTCTCCGTCATATTGCTGTGTTTTTACTGTATACAAGTTTCTACTTATGCTGTAATTAACACTACATGATAGGACAATTTGGCTAACAGTGAAAGCTCATCATGTTAGGCCAATTATATGGTCAATCTCATTATGAGATATATACAGAGAGAGAGAGGGCTTGAGGTGACGATACACACAGATAATTTACAGTGCTAACATATACAAATATATATATATATATATATATATATATATATATTGATGTAGGACCCAAAACATGGAAATTGGTGGCTGGAATATGGATCGGGACTCCTGGTGGGATACTGGCCGGCGTTTTTGTTCAGCCACCTGAGAAGTCACGCAAGCATGGTGCAATTTGGTGGGGAAATAGTGAACACCAGAGCAGCTGGGTACCATACATCAACACAAATGGGCAGCGGTCATTTTCCAGAAGAAGGGTTTGGAAAAGCATCCTACTTCAGAAATTTACAGGTTGTGGATTGGGATAATAATTTGCTGTCTCTAACAAATCTTCATCTCTTGGCTGATCATCCAAATTGTTATAGTATAAAGCAAGGCAGAAACAATGTTTGGGGGACTTACTTCTACTATGGAGGTCCTGGAAGGAATGTAAGGTGTCCATGAAGATGATGATAACATAGGATAGAGAGTTAAAGCTATTAATTTTGTTATTTTTTAGTAATAATTAGCTGTGTTCCAGGCTCAAGGTTTGGGTTAATTTGACACCCTTTTGTTTAATATATATATCTATATATGTGCCCAAATTTGGGGATTTTTCTCTTATTTTTTTCATCTT
The DNA here is from genome assembly GCA_029228465.1 of Salix viminalis. Taxonomy (NCBI): domain Eukaryota; kingdom Viridiplantae; phylum Streptophyta; class Magnoliopsida; order Malpighiales; family Salicaceae; genus Salix; species Salix viminalis. The sequence goes on along the minus strand of CM055440.1, from coordinate 3,617,539 downwards.
TCCCTAACAGGAGAATCCCTACTACTGGGACTAGTGTATATTATGGGGAAATACAAGTTGTCAATAACAATAGGTTGTGTGGTATCTGTTGACTTTTGCACTTTATTTTTTTCTCTCTAATACCTCCAAAGAAATTTTAAAACCATGCAATCATAACCCCCTTCACTACCTTGCATGAGACATAGTTGTCGGTTTCGTTCCATTTCGTTTAAAATAGCCGAAACATTTTGTATCAGTTAAAAAAATGAGACAAAACAACATCGTTTTTACCTCGGTTTAAATTCAAGCCTGTTCCGGATTTTTTGGCCAAATACCAGCCGAAACATATCGGTTTCGTTTCGCCCGTTCCATTTCGGTCAAATAGTGTTTTTTTTTAAATAATATATAATTTTACAATATCAATCATATCTCTTAATATGACCGTTAGATTAAGATGAAATTTTACGAGGAGTCTCTTGACATATTTATATATATTATGTTAAAATTTCAGAGCAATCAGTAATGACCTTGCGAGATTGATGTTGATATTCTCGTAATATTATACATGTTCATAATTTTGTTGAGAAAAATCACTTTATGGTGTCTTTTTTTAGATTAAATTGCACAATTCTAAATAATTTTATTTTTGGATTTCAGCTAAAAAACATTTTGAATTAATATATTTAATTATATATATATATAAACAGTACACCCTCGAAATGACGCGTTGAAACACTTCAAAACAAAAATATTTCATTTCAATTAAAAAAACAAAACACCAACCAAAACGATATTAAAAACTTTGGGACGAGGCAATCGGCTTGCTAATGGCAAAGCTGCTAGCAATATGAAAGCCCAGACTGCATCTAGGAAACTTCGATGCACTTGCTTTTTTTTATAGGCAATGCCTGCATCCTTTCCACAGGGCATTGCATGTGGGGAGCATCAATAAAGAAAGCAAAGTCTAGGGCAAATCTATGTACTATAATATCCTAACGTGCATTTCATCCTTTAAAAAAATACAATTATGTATGATGTAACCCAGTAGCCAATATAAAATTAGTCAAAGACAGCACCGTTAGCTGCAGCTGGTCGTCTTCTCCAACAAGCCTGTCCTTTTCCACCATGGATTTGAGCTAACATTGATTAAATACTATATTATAAGGTTTTTCTACATTATCTTATGTCCCTTCTAATTTCTTAGAAAGATCCCTGGCTCTAACCCTTCTAAGCAGATGTCCTTTCCTCCAAGAAGTCAAGGTAGCAACCCTTTAACTAATTCTCTCTCCGCCGATCTTCCACTATCAACTGATAAAAAAATTAGAGCAACAGTACTCGTACTCTTAAAAATATAATGCACCTTTTTTATTATTATTATTTACATTGATCAAGGGTAATGAAGATTTTGGCAAAACAGGCATTGGCTAAACAAAACTGGAATGATAAGGCTGATTCAAACTGGAATGTATGAAAAAGCAAAGAAGCCAGCGTTTTGCGGGGCTAAACCAAGAAAGCAAAAGGTGCACAAAAGCTGGTCTCACATGTGTCTGCTTTCTTCCATTACAAGACAATGCACCATTTATCACTGAGAAAGGGAAATTACGAGATAAAGTAAAGAGAAAAGGTATTTGGTTCTTTCACTTTCTGGTTCCCACCAAGACGTACTACAGCAAACTTTGATAAATATTGAGAAGTTAAACATTACAAAAACGTAAATATTACAGAGATGCAAAGAAGAAAAACTGTAAAAGAACGAATATTTTTCCCTGACATCTAAGTATTGATGACCAGCTTTGACTTTTGATTTTCCCATCTTAGCTAACATTGTATATTCATCCCATTTCTTTGTTTCACAAATTGGGCTATCGTTATCTCGTCTTTATCTCTGAATTTTGTAAGCTGCAAGAATCTCCACTTCCTACTGATCTTTGATACTGGCATGCAGCATAAGGTCAATAGGGGCCTCTATCAGTAGGTCTTTAAGAGCCAATAGTTAGCTTTGGTTTCCCATAGGAGAAAATTGCCAGGCCTTATCATTGATCTTCAAAGAGCGGCCAGTTGTTCAATCCAGACACCAAAAAAAATTCCTCACTGAAAGTAGCACTGAGTTTTGCTACAGAATAGTCAATGAACTTGACAAAATCTTCAAGATTGCGTATATGAGAACTGTAGTCTAAAAATTCAACCATCCAAGCTTTCTTTGTATCAAAACTACAATTCTGTTGCTCATGTATTTTCCCATATATTCTGCCCACATCAAGGCAAAGTTCAAGAAAATTGGGATCATCTAACGTTTCCATCAGATCCAAGAAGAAACCATGATTTCCAGCTACAAAATCCATGCTTGTCAATTTCAACGCAATCCTCCGTATAGATGCTAAATTAAAAACTAAATGCTTAGCCATTTTAGACGAACTCCAGCCTGACATTCCATCTTCTCTAAGTTGACAGCAGAGTTGGAGGATATTGGCCAAGAAGAAGCAAGATAGGAAGATAAAAAAATCAGAAAAATTCATTCCTGTTAAAAACAACCATCAGTAAACAGTGTAAGATTTAGACAACCTCAACAGGTATCTTCTACAACAACAATTGGCATTATCACATGTAAGGGACATAATATAAGTTTACAATTGAATCTTGCATCCAAAACATGTCCCACTAGGTATCTTGCCATATATTTCCAATCACATCAAGAATAGTAGTAGACAGTGGCACGGCAATGTTTCTTTTAAGTCATTGCTGCAGCAAGAAATTCATCTTCTACTCCAATTAATATTTCAAGTCAGTTCAAGCATTGGATAGATGAATAATTTCATACCAAGCTTTGAAGATGCCATATTTCCTGATTCCCCCTTACCGAATCTGGGGATAGAGTATATTTCAAGTTATACAGGCCTACATTGAGTTGGCAGCACATGGACACTTAACTAAAATACCCCACAATGCAGGTCTTATTTATGCTAATAGAAAAGAAAAGAAAAGAAAGTGTAGTCTCCAGAAGCAAAGACAACACAGAGGAGCTTTTTCTTGGAAGACAACATATCCACACTAGGTGAAGTACTAGCCTACTTCCCTGATTTGACAAGCACTACAGGAATTTCATTCCAGCCCCATTTTCTTCAACCATCTTCATCGGAAAATCAGATCACAACTAAGAAGGTGGAATTATTGTTACTTGCTAATTATTGTAGGCCTGCTTGGCCAAAACCTTTTTTATTTCTCACAGGAGCCCTTTGCTATTGCTTTTTAAGTGAACTGAATCGATAATTTTCTCTGGCCCATTGTGACTTTGACAGAATATCTGTGCCTACCAAAGGTGGCTAGTTCACAAGTTGCTAATACCAAATTGATTTAGAATTGAGAGTAGCAGCTAGTCACATTGGCAGATTACATATAAACCTGGTAAAATTTTGCAAAGAAATAATAATAAGCTAAAAGAGCCCAGGTGATCAGACCATTGAATTGGAAGGAAAGCTATATCAAAGTCAAAAGGACTCTAACAAGCATACACTGGTATGTATTTTCTTATAAATAGTTTACCTGTGTTAGCAGCAAGATTGCGTTGACATAAACCTTCAAAATCATCACAGATATCACGGATGTCTTCTATGTACTCCTTAGCTTCCTTGTAGTCTCTCGAAAGCAAATCCAACTAAAGGGATGAGGAAATTAATGGGACAAGGTTGGCTTCCCTAATTTTATTCAAAGTTATTTTTCCTAGATGAATAATGTGTCTTTACTGTGTGCTTACCACCCATGAAAGGTTATACGCATTGAACCAATTGTGATTTATTGATATTGTATCTTCCTGAAATCATTTTTGTAAGAATTTGTCAATAACGAAAACAATTAATAAACTCACAAATAATCCTAAGTTAAAATGCAGTTTCCAAAAATCTGAATGATTAAGTCACATTTGGCATCCATTGAAGACTAAATAAACAAGACATTAACCAGTCATGGCTGTACTGAAGTGTCCTCGGAGGATTTGGAGGTAGTCCTACCTTTTTAAAATTGTCAAAAAGAGTTGTACTAGACTTAAACATGCAGCCTTGTGGTTGCAAGCCCACGACTCTTAACATTACAGCAAGCAAGTTTCACACACACTGCTCCAGCCTAACTCGCTATAGTGTAAAAATAAGGCAAAAATGCAAATAGAAATGTGCAGGAATTGTGCTCACAAGCCATATAATTTGGATCAAGAAGCAGTCCAATGTTTCTAGAATATCAAAAGCTTTTTGCTGTGAGAAGGGAAAAAGCATGAAGAGATCATGTTTATGTATCCAAATCACCAAAAATAAGCTGAAACATAGAAGAGAAAGTAAGGTACCAGATTATGAACTTGATGATACCATCCACTAGGAACAAAGATAATTTCATTCTGTTCTTGAGAGCACTCTAACCAGATAGCCTGCACCCATGACATGAACACATTGGCTACATAAGTACAGAGTGTCTTTTAGGTAGGTAGTGAGCTAACAATCTGAAGATTGAGACCATCAACTTACTTTCTTAAAACCTGGAAAGTTTGTTTCACTAACATCATCAAAAATATCATAAACGCAATTTTTACAGCCCCTGAATCAAAATAGGAATGGAGGTTCAAGTGAAAAGAAGTTATGAAACAAAATAAGTAGAAATTAGAAGTCCCTTGTAATCGTTCCCTTATATATCAATACATATATACTTAGATGCTCTGTTCTATAGTGTTGAGTTGTAGGGCTCTATAAGTAAAAAATAGTTTCCCAGGTAAGAAATTGTTAGAAAGGATCATAAAAGCCAGATAGTTGCCACTTGCAATTGGCTGTGGCACACAGGTGTATAATTGCTAAGGTAAATGTCATAGTTTACTCTAGGCTACAGCCTACATGTGGACAAGAACCAATCCATTAACCATCGAAGCCCTATATAACAAAATAAGATGGATGCTGTTGATGTTTTTTGATTTCATCTAATACCATAACTGACAGTTCCATTTGAAGAGACAGTATTTGAAAGACAGAGGTCCTAATTCTAATCTACATTCAGAGCTTTTAAAGCATGATGTGCTCTTTTTAATAGTATGTTTTTCAAATCCATAAATTGGATGTCTATGCATGCCTGTCAAAAACAAGATGACATTGGGAAGGAGGTAGAAAAAGCCATTTCTTCTTCCCACACACATTCGCTGACCAACTATATGACCTGAAGACATCAGCGTGAAGAGGAGTCCAGGATCCTGAAAAGATGAAAAGGAAAGTAAATGTCCAGGTTAACATTCAACCAAAAAGAATAAGGAAATTAAATGTCTGTTCTGACCAGAGATAAAAATATGTTTGCAACAACATTTAATCTAACTAAAAAAGGTAGAGGGTTCATAACATCAATTAATGACCTTTTGCTCCCATATAAACAAACCGATAATCAGAGCAACTTATTCCATCATTCTCTTGACAAGTATCAGAATCATTATGCATACGATGATGGTCAAGATACAGATTGAGCCAATCATCACAAAAAAACAGAGGAGTTTTGTATGCTACATATTCTGGGTACTCCTGAGAATCAACAGCAAAGAACAAGTGAGATATTCACACTACTAATGCTTCAATATATGCACCTTGGAGTGACTCTTAAACTTTTAAAGTTGACATAATGTACAATTATTTGCCTTGCTAAGCAAAAGAAAAACTTTAAACCATGAATAGGTAGGGAATGGGGAGAGCCCAGTAAACTTGGAGTTGGAAATGGCAAAATAATCACCCAAATACACCTTAATCATTGAGTTTTTTGTAACATTTATAATGACTACTATATTCCTTTGAGTAATTACTTTTTCACCACTAACAATTTGCTCCACATTCCTTGATTGGTCAGTTCTATATTTGACTGTAGTCTACAAAGTCAACAACAATCAAAGACAAGGAGCTTCAATGATTGACAAGAAAAGAATAGTCATATTCTAGAATGAGACAGTTACCAATGTGATAGATGCCAAAAATCATTGCTCCTTACAACCCTATAATATCCCATGAGTCAATCTGACAACAGACTATCTTCTGAAGCTTCCTTAGCCTTCAAACAACTAAGCAAGTGCCATAAACAGCAGGCTAATCTTTACCATTGTTGCTGAATTGTCCATTCTCTGTAGAGTCTCCCATTTTAGAAGTTGCTCTTGTGCTATGAAGCCTACTGGTGTAAAGGCTTCAACGCTTCCACTCATTATTAAAATGTATAATTCAATCATAGAATCAAAACTAGTCATTCAAAAGAACAATCACAAAAGCATTTGTGGCTTATTGATGCTAATAATATAAGTTAACAGTTTGCTAAAACATTCATCTACGCCTCTACTCATGGGAATTCATGCATTTGACACTCAGAATCGTTGCATCAGTAGTAACTCAGTCAAGTACAGAATAAACACTAAAATCCCAGATGCAAATAAATAAATAAACAAAAAGAGAGACTAAACTTAAGAACTTGTACCGTTACAAAATGCCAGTCCTTTAAATATAGCACGAACTTGCCATTACCCTCTTGAAATGAATTTGATGCACCACCACACTCTCTGTCATCAATCCAATGGTCAATAAACTCAGAAACCGTCATTTCTACTCTCTTCTGATCCGTAAATTCTTTAGTACCACAATCAGCAACCTAAGAGCAAAAAGAAAACCAACACGGCACTTTTTAGCGGAATCAAGCAAAAACAAAAATCATTAAAAGAATAGCTTTTACATTCCCATTACATTAACATATCAAATAAAAAGTCAAAATAAACCAACCCTATAAAACATACAAAACAAAACCAATAAAAAATGAAACTTCAAAAATTCACAGAAATTTTATTCCAGTATTATATGTAAGAGAATAAGTGAAGTTTGAGAAGGTAAATTACCTGAACTTTGGAATTGCCAAAGTGGGTCGAGAAGAGCTTCAAATTGGGTTTTCCATTATCAAATACCCAATCTTTGCAAGCCCTCCAGCCATCCATTAAACCTGTTAAAACAACCGGTTGGTTCTTTGCTAAATATCTCTCCACAAACTCATTATAACTTATTTCTTTCCCATTCACCTTCTCTATTGACCCTCCAATCTCGATTCCCATTTCTTCAATTTTCCTTTTTCTTTATGTTTTGCCCCAGAGTTTCACACCGTGTTTAATTGATTCAGAGCCCCAGAACCCTGAAACTGAATTCTTTTTTGCTTTCCGCGACTAGATTTTAAAAAGGTTTTAAAACTATGGGTAAAGTGCATTTTAAACCCTTATAGTATTAACAATATTTCATTTAGATCCCAGTCTCAATTTTTCACCATTGATAGGATGATCTTTGAAGAACGTTTTATTATTACAATTACAATTATATTATAATTATAAGAAGCTTAGTAATTTTTTTCAATCTTTTTATCAAAATTGTATTTATTAAATCCTTTCTTGCTTTGTTAACTTTTGTGTTGCTGGTGGTATCTTATTTGACGTTTCATTGAGAATTAAACGTTTTCATGGATTTCCGAACTTAATTAGAGACTAAATTAGAGTATGTAGAGCTATAAAGAAGAAATTAAAAGATAAATGATCAAAATGAGAACCAAAAACAGTTATCATGTCATTTCTTGAATTTAAGGATAAAATGCACTTTTTACATGAAAATGGAGTTGTGAGAGAATGGTCGGTTTGCCTTATTTTGGAAATAAAAATAATAATCATGGTGTTAATTTATTTTATTTGACAAAATGAATTTCATTGAGGTATTTTTAATTATTCATCTTACCAGGAAAATAGATCGGATCTCTAAGTTTTTTTTATTTAGGTTGCTTGATTTTGTTTTTTGCAAAATACTCACTGTGATTAATGTAAATACATTTAAGAATAATCTTATAGTAAGAGTTATACATTATATATTTTGAATCAATTATTATTTTTTATTTTCATTTTTTTTGTTATGCTGGTTTTTAAAATGTAATTATCTTACATTTAGATGTCGTTTGGCTCCGCTGTTCACGTTGCGTTTGCGTTGAACCGCAGAGCCAAATGCTACTAATACCAAACGGGACCCTAGATTTTTTCTGTGGGTCCCACTCAATTCGTGTGGTTCGACCACGTTTTGAAAAGCATCTTTTCGATGCTTTTCAAAACGAATGCAGGTGACAAACATGGTTTGTAACCACGCAGGTGACAACACGAGTTAGTTCATATGCAGCCACGGCCATTGTCGTCGTCATCTTTTCCTCACCATCGCCATTGGTTTCTTCTCATTACCATCGCCGCAACTCCCTCTCTCTCCTCCACAACCATTGCCCCTCTCTCTCTTTAGATGCAGTCACGACAGCTCCCCTTCTCTCCTCCACAGCCACGCCCACAACTCCCTATCTCTCCTCCACGACAACTCCTTCTCTAATCCTCTCTCCAGCAACACCAGAGGCAGCAAGCCCCGACGTTAGCAGCAGCAGCAGCAGTTGTGCTGCAACCTTCTAAAGCTCTTACCGGCCACCACGCAGCACCATTTACACAGCACCACAGGAAAAACCACATCGGCCTTCTCTACCCGTCGGTATCGGTTGTTGACCCTCTCATTACAGTTGGTCATGTTACTATTCACATGAACAGTATGTGTGAATAATTGAGAATGAAAGGAAGAAAGGAAAAACACATTGTTTTGTGCCTTTTTTAACTCTTGGGCTGGGCTAGGCTTGGCGAGACGCTCTCGGCCCATCCCAAGCCAGCAAAGTTGGGCCCTTTTGGCCCACCTTGGCTGGGCCCGACCATTTAGTTTGGGACAGATCCAGTCCAATTTTTTAAAAAAATATATAGAAATCATATTTTAAAAAAAATAAAAAATTATGTAGATAGAGATCAACCCCGATGAAAGTGGTGTAGAACAAGTGGCAGACGCGTACATGCTCAAGAGAAAGCATCCAAAAATCAAGGGCAACTGAATTTTCGCAGTCTGAGCGCTGAATTCAGAATGACACGAAACTCATCCATTTGATGCATCTCGGCGTTTCCGGAGGACATCACCAGCTTTGCTACTGATGCATACCATTTTTTGCCCAAAGTCCATCGTTTAGGCCCCGAAATCATCATTTTTTCCATTTTAAGAAAGTTTCGTTTTAGCTGTAACTCTTGATTTCCAAGTCCGAATCGACTTCAATCAATTTCGGCTTGCTTAGGATTTATTGCTTTTTCAATTTCCGCATTTATCTCAAATTTGCTATTTTTGGTAATTTTATTAATTAGCTTCGTTTCCTTATTTCAAATATGGTTGTAATCCGAATAAAAATAAGTGTTCAATTTACTTGAATTATTAATTATATTTTAGTATTATAATAATTAAATCTACAATATTTTAAAAAATATATATGTGTGTCTTTTAAAGTAATTTCACAAGTTGACAACAATATAAAAACCATGATAACCAAATACTCGAAATTGCTTTTCATTAAACCTCAAACTCAACTATAGTTGTAATCAAACACTTCAATTTCATTTTTGAACCGCAGCTAAAAGCTCTTTTTATGAAACTGTTTTTTTTTTAACCTTAATCGCAACAGCAACAGCTGGGCCAAACAGGCTCTCAGGTTGCTTGATTTTGTTTTTTGCATGATTAAAGATTAATTTGAGGTTAGAAATATATTTATTAAGGTGTTTAAATTAAAAATAAAAGAGTTTAAAGATAGATTTTTAGGTCCACGATTCTATAAGAATATGACACGTCATTTGAATTGATTTTTATTCAAAAACCAAATAGCTCACCACCCACCATTCATCCACCTTATATAGCGAGATTTGAAAGCTTCTCACCTTTGACTCTTTACAGTTTTAGCATAATGTTTAATGACGATGCTTCACTTATTATACACCTACAAGATAACATTGAAAGTCTTGAACAATTAAGAGATTTCCTTTGACTAATTAGTTTCATGATTTGGCTTCCATTGCAAAATAATCACGATGATTAATGTAAATACATTTATGAATAATCTTATAGTATCAGTGCTATACATCATATATTCATCCATCGAGTGTATGCTTTAGTCTTATTTGTTACTGTGCTTCAAAAGCGATTTAAAAAAAAATGTATTATTAGATAATTTTCATATGCTGATGTCAAAAATAATTTTTAAAAATAAATAAAAATATCATTTTGATACAAATAAAAAACACTTTAAAAAAAAACTCAACCAAACTCCCAAATATGCATTTCTGTTTATTCTTAAGCTACTATAGTTTGAGGGCATATCTTTTACCACCCATTGTAGCCAACAATATTTACCAATAAAATAACAACCATAAAAAAATTAAACAACCATAAAAAAATTAATATTACTATAACCCTTATTATAATTTTTTAGCATCACCTCCATGGTCATGCATGTTGTTGTTTTGAAGCGGTGTAAAGCATCATAGTTAAATTGTATTTTTTTAATATATTTTGAATTATTAATTTTATTTTTAAATTACACTATTTTTATTTTTTTGTCATGTTGGTTTTAAAAATATTTTTTAAATAAATAAATAAATATATTTTCAAGTAAAAATATTTTAGAAAACAAATTTCATTACACTCTTAAACAAGCACTACACCTATAATTCCATCACTATAATTAAATTACTAGCATTATTAATTTTTTTATACTTTTAGTTAGTAATATATCATTATTATTTTAAATATGTTTGCATAAGAATTTTACTTCATATAAACTCAATTTATTTAAAAAAAAACACTTAAAACCAAATACATAAAAGGATACAAAAGAGGTTCAAATAAACTCAATTTACTTTTTAGCTGAAGAGTTTAATTTAAACTTCCTCTTTTTTACCAGAAATTAGACTGCCCAACGCGCATGACATGTTAATGTTACGTGGAGGAACATGATAGGTTCCACGACTAGATGGCCGAATGTGATTGGATTTCGGTAACAGAGTCCACCTCTAACACTGCAAATATATAATATAAATACTCCCCCAGGAGAAAAGAAAACGTTACATTAAGACGACCACTCTCAATTTCATCAGCCCTAGCAAATTCCCAAAATCAATGGAGGATCCAAGCTCCAGCCAGCCCTCCTCTTCCACTGACCCGTATGTTTCATCTTCCTTATTCTTTTGTTTATGATGTAATTGTTAGTCTGTTTACAAGTAATCAGAAAAATCCCAAACTTTTGTAATATACGAGGTTTTTTGTTTATTTTGAAGAATGATTGTTGTTACTTGTTTGGTTTATTCTTAAAAGCTTATTTTCCTTGAATGTGTTTGAAGGAATCGAGAATGGATTCGTTGCACTATATGATTATTGGGTTTTGGTTTAGTGTCTCTACTGTGCGGTAACCAAACTTGTTTGTGCGTAAATAATTATAGGAAAAGTGGTAAGAAAGATTTTTCGACTGCGATTTTAGAGCGAAAGAAGTCCCCCAATCGTCTTGTTGTTGACGAGGCGATCAATGATGATAACTCTGTGGTTGCTATGCATCCTGATACAATGGAAAAGCTTCAGTTTTTTCGTGGTGATACTGTGCTAATTAAGGTAACTTTAGCTTTCAGTGGGTTCTTAAGGTATTGTGTTTTACTCTTGAGAATTTGTAAAATATGTTTGTTGTAATATAGGGAAAGAAACGTAGAGACACTGTTTGCATTGTTCTTGCTGACGAACAATGTGAGGAACCAAAAATCAGAATGAACAAAGTTGTCAGGGCTAATCTTAGAGTCCGTCTTGGTGATGTTGTGTCTGTCCATCAATGTCCTGATGTGAAGTATGGGAAGCGGGTTCATATCCTTCCTATTGATGACACTATCGAGGGTGTTACTGGAAATCTTTTTGATGCATATTTGAAGCGTAAGTTTGCACCCTTCCCCCCTCGCAGTCACCCTGTCTTGTGTTGCAGGAGATTCTACAATGTAATTATTTATTCTAATGCTCTCTCTCTCTCTCTCTCTCTCTGTGTTTCAACAGCATATTTCTTGGAATCTTACCGCCCGGTTAGGAAAGATGACCTTTTCCTTGTCAGGGGTGGCATGCGCAGTGTCGAGTTCAAAGTAATTGAGACAGACCCTGGTGAATACTGTGTTGTGGCACCAGACACCGAGATCTTTTGTGAAGGAGAGCCCATCAAACGTGAGGATGAGGAGAGATTGAATGAAGTGGGCTATGATGATGTTGGTGGTGTTAGGAAACAAATGGCTCAGATTCGTGAGCTAGTTGAACTTCCTCTTAGACACCCACAGCTTTTCAAATCAATTGGTGTGAAACCACCAAAAGGTATATTGCTATATGGACCACCTGGGTCCGGTAAAACTCTGATTGCAAGAGCTGTTGCTAATGAAACAGGGGCATTCTTCTTTTTGATTAACGGTCCTGAAATAATGTCAAAGCTGGCTGGTGAAAGTGAAAGCAACTTGAGGAAGGCGTTTGAGGAAGCTGAAAAGAATGCACCATCCATAATTTTTATTGATGAAATAGATTCTATTGCTCCTAAGAGGGAAAAGACTCATGGTGAAGTGGAGAGGCGTATTGTTTCACAACTTTTGACTTTAATGGATGGCCTTAAGTCACGGGCACATGTGATTGTTATGGGGGCTACCAATAGGCCCAATAGCATTGACCCAGCTTTGAGGAGATTTGGGAGATTTGATCGAGAGATTGACATTGGTGTGCCGGATGAAGTTGGACGGATGGAGGTCCTCAGAATTCATACTAAAAATATGAAACTTGCTGAAGAGGTGAGTCTCTTAACTACTACTTTCCATGTACTAAATTCTTTTTTGCATAACAATGTGAACTCATGGTTTTGTGGGATTAACATTTAATTCCAGGTTGATCTTGAAAAGGTTGCAAAGGATACCCATGGTTATGTTGGTGCAGATCTTGCAGCTCTTTGTACTGAGGCTGCTCTTCAGTGTATTAGGGAGAAAATGGATGTTATTGATTTGGATGATGACACAATTGACGCTGAGGTGTTAAACTCAATGGCTGTGACTAATGAGCACTTCCAAACTGCTTTGGGAACTTCAAATCCATCAGCCTTGCGAGAAACAGTGAGTCCTATACATTACAGTTTTTAATCCAGTTTTCTTACAGGGATTATTGCAGTTTGGTTTCCTGTTGTGTATTGTCTCTTGAGAGATATTTTGAACAATGCTTCCATACATTTTACATGTATAAAAAACAAATGCACAACTGCCATTAAAAAGTAGAACACGAGAGGTTATAGCCTCCCAAGCAACCTAGGAAGTGATCTTAGCCCAATTCTTAACAAATCAAGTTTTCAAACATGCATTATCAGTTTGGCTTGAGGAATTTGGATGAAATAATTGTATGCTTTAACCAGAATCGTGGTGGAGCATATGGATGCCCTTGCTGTAGTTTTATCTTTTTGTGTTTCTGCTCAATCCCAACTAGAAAATTCTTCTCGTATTTTCTTAGATTACCTTACTGATGTTTTCATAAATTGCTGAGAATGACAAACATGTCTGTGCATGTGTAATGGGTTTTCTATATGCTTCCTGGGAATGATGAAAATATGTTCCTTGACAGGTTGTGGAGGTTCCCAATGTCTCATGGGAGGATATTGGTGGATTGGAGAATGTTAAAAGAGAGCTTCAAGAGGTTTGCCATCTTATCACGATTTAATTATTTGCCTGTGAAATATATTTTAGATGCACTTCATTTTTTCATTGTCTTCCTTATTTCTTGGATTTTATTTGTATAAATTCTTGTTTCTGGCTGATGGCAGACTGTCCAATATCCAGTGGAGCATCCTGAGAAGTTTGAGAAATTTGGCATGTCACCTTCTAAAGGCGTTCTCTTTTATGGACCTCCTGGCTGTGGTAAAACCCTACTTGCAAAGGCAATTGCTAATGAATGCCAGGCCAACTTCATTAGTGTCAAGGGTCCTGAGCTTCTAACCATGTGGTTTGGAGAAAGTGAGGCAAATGTGCGGGAGATATTCGACAAAGCACGACAGTCAGCTCCTTGTGTACTTTTCTTTGACGAACTTGATTCCATTGCTACTCAGGTATTCATGCTTTTAACCTTAGTGAAAAATGCTCCTGCTTGTACTTAGGAACTCACATACTTGTAAAAAATATTCTCCTGCTTCCTTCACCAGTGCCTCTTTTTGTCCAGTACACTATCTGTTTCTTATTGATTTGTTTTTCCCTTCTTCCTGCTTACAGCGTGGAAGCTCTACTGGAGATGCTGGTGGTGCTGCAGATAGAGTCTTGAATCAACTTCTGACAGAGATGGATGGCATGACAGCAAAGAAAACAGTTTTTATCATTGGAGCCACAAACAGGCCAGATATTATAGACCCAGCATTGCTTAGACCCGGGCGTCTAGACCAGTTGATTTATATACCTCTTCCTGACGAGGCTTCCCGTTTTCAGATATTTAAAGCATGTTTGCGGAAGTCACCTATTTCTAAGGATGTTGACCTGACAGCTCTTGCACGATATACTCAAGGTTTTAGTGGTGCTGATATCACTGAAATTTGTCAACGTGCCTGCAAATATGCCATTAGAGAAAATATTGAGAAGGTAAGATTGTCATTTGAATTTTTATTTTTCATCCTTAAGTTGATCGAACACACCTGCTTTGAAGTTCTATTCTTATTTTATCTAATTGATTTGTGAGCATGTACTGCACTGAAGCGTGTGAAGAAGAGTCTATTTACATGTTTTAATCCTTGTGGTTATTTTAACAATTTGTTTCTCATTCTGACTGGCCTTCCTGAAATTTTGCTTTTATTTCTTTAAAAAATGTTTGTGTTGAGTATATTTGTTAGTGGACCTGACTGTATATAATAACCTGAAAAATGGCAAGATAGTCAATGAAAAAGGCTTTGACAAAGACTTGTAGTCTCTACTTGTATTTTTGTACTTCATTGAACCTTTTGGGGAATGGCAGGATATTGAGAAGGAGAAAAGGAAGCAAGAGAATCCTGAAGCAATGGAAGAAGATGATGTCGATGAGGTCCCAGAAATAAAGGCAGCACATTTTGAGGAGTCAATGAAATTCGCACGACGAAGTGTCAGTGATGCAGACATAAGGAAGTACCAATCTTTTGCCCAGACCTTACAGCAATCTCGTGGATTTGGTACCGAGTTCCGGTTTCCAGACCGTCCTGAGAACGCCGCAGCTGGAGGAGCAGCTACAGATCCTTTTGCTTCAACTGCTGCTGCTGACGAGGATGATCTATACAGCTGAACTGAAACCAGAGCAAGTTCTCGGCCTTTTCACCTGTGTAATATCCAACACAGCACGGCAATGTACATGCCATATCAGTTTGCTTTTTACTTGCCAAGGATTTGAAGTTTTATGTTTCGTGCACCCTGCGGATTATGTGAGAATTTGATGATAATATCAGCCCAGTATGGGTTGGATCCTCCTCGCATGAGGTGGTAAAAAAAAATAATCCTCTATTCTCTGCCTAATTTCTTCCTTTATTTCGTTGAAGTTTTTGCATACTTCTGCAAGGATAGATCAGCTCATGCCCAAAAATAGTGAGTTTAAAACGCCATCATTTACAAGATTTTGATTTTGATTTTCAGTTCCCTACAAAACCTCATCAGAACGGTGTCTTGTTTTAGATGCTGCGAGGGGTCGAGAAGTAAATGAATTTTCTCTCTCCCTCTCCCTCTATATTTTTTAATAAAAGCATATTTTTTGTTTGTGTGAAGATTTTTTTTTATTTGCAAGACAAAAAAGTAAATATCATTAAAACAAATAATCAAAAAATGTATATCATTAATCAAAACTATTTTTTCATGTTCTTTCATTTTTTTTATATTTAATGAAAACTTTTTTATCATAATTATTGTTTTTCAAAACATAAAGGTTTAATTATAAAACATATGACTCAATAATTTGCAAGCAATGAAAGAAAAGGTTAAAAAACTAATTAATCCACTAAAAATCATGTATAAACTTTACAATAAAAAAGTAATAAATTAGATATTTTATTTTCAACTAATATTCATGAGTATTTTTTATTTGTAAAGTAACAACAACATAACATGTTATGTGACTCAGGAATTACAAATAACATCTGCAACTTCTTTAAAAATAATAATAATTAATTTTTAAAGGGTGTTCTCTTTTCAGTCCGTGTAGGAATTTCTGAGCTTTAACTTATCAGAGTTTGGATCAATCGTCGAACTACAAATTTCCAGGTAGAGAAATTCATCATCTCTTTACGTAGCCCAAACTGAGTGCCCAAATGGCAAAGCTTAATGAAAGAGATCATCATCGACCATTACTTTAAAAACCAGAGTGTCATGTGGGATCCTCCATTGCATGTGGATGGACCTTGCAGCCTTACAAAAATATTACAGTCTCTCATGATCTACTTTGGGAATCTCATATAATATACTTTTTTCTGCAACAAAAAAAAAAAGAGAGAAGAAAAGTTTGTCGAATTTGAAAGCAGCCTCTGTTGATGGGTTACAAGCTTCTGTGTGTTAAACTTGCAGGTGAACACAACCGGAGTGCTAGCTTTCCTCACCGGAACCTACCTTTCCGGCATTACATTACTGGTATGTGGTTGGATCACTGCCACTGCCTTCCTTGCCTGAAAGTCACTCTGAAAAAACACATGGATGGGAAGGTTTCTTAAGGCAACGAATTCAATTTTGCTTCGCCTCGCCTTGGGAAACTAAATGGGTGTTTTACTCTGCGGTGACTTATACTTGAGGCTCACCACAGAGCCAAATCATTTAGTAAACTTTCGTCCCATAGTTTTTATAACTGCGGGACCCGCAAAACTAAGGTTCAAACCTCAGTTTTTGAAAAGCATTATTTTGATGCTTTTCATGAAAAACACACACTTGCATTTAGTTGACCCTCACCTATTTTTTTCATGCACGAGAACGAACCAGGCAAAACTGCAAGTTATCAACAACATCCCTTCCATCTCTCTCGGCACTAGCACCGACATCACCACCGACCAACAGCCACCTCTGGTGCTGGCAGGACCAAGGTTGTCAATACTGTTCCGGTCGTCGTTCTGGTTTTTCTAATGGAACAGAACGTTTCGATTTCGGAGCGTTTCGGCAAGTCGTTTCGGGGTTGTACTGTTCATATATATATATATGAAAAAAATAAAAATATTAAGTATAATTTAAATTCAAGATAAATTAACTTTAAATTATACAATATAAACACAAAGTCAAACAAACATAATCTCAAAATTAGAAACATCTCTAAAATTCCAAAATATTATGATAGTAAAATGTTCTAAAAGAAATATTATGATTTTGAGCCGGAACAGTACCGAGACGTTCTGGCCGGAATTTCCGGAACGGGCTGGAATTAAAACCGAGACGAAAATAACGTTGTTTCGTCTCGGTTTTTTTAATGCCACGGAATGTTCCGGCCAATCCGGCCGGAACGGAACGGAATTAACAAGCCTTGGCAGGATAATCGGCAACTCCCTCTCTCTCTCTCGGTGCAGTTTTCTCTCTCAAGAACAGCTAGCCATGGATGCAACCCTCTCTCTCCTCCAGCCACAACAGTCACTGGCGAGCACCAGCAGCTTCTCCTTCGCCATCGGCATCCTTTTCTCTTCACCGGCAATGCCCGCAAACACACAAAACATCTCCATAACTTCGACATCAAGCAACAACAACAAAAACCTTCCAACACTTCTCCCAGCCACCAAATGCCACAATTTCTGATGTCACCACCATAGAAAAAAACACCTCGGCCTCCTTTACCCGACTGCATCGGCAAGTGAGCATCTTGTCACCATCGGCCGACCACCCTACTACTATTCACGTGTTGCGTGAACACTGCATGAGTGAACTAATTCACTCTACACTATTCACACAATACATAAGCAGTACAACGCACCATTTTCTTTTTAAAAAAACTATTGGGCTAGGCCGAGAGCGGCCCAACCCAAGTACAACAAAATTGGGCCTTTTGGCCCACCTTGGCTAGGCCGACCCATTTAGTTGGGTCAGACCTTATCTGATTTTAATATATATATATATATATTACAAAAAATAAAAAAAAAATATGTAGATAGAGATCAGCCTTGATGAAAGGAAAATATGTGTGACTTCATTTCACTCCATAACCCTGTTGCTTTTTAATTGATTATGGATCAGAAACTTACAACTAGATTTGGTCTTGGAATTATATCTCAATAACATGTAGATAGAGACCCTGAAATCGGTATCGATCGCAGATGTTGTTCCTGATGATATTTTACTAAATGTTGTTCCTCGATCAAATGGAAAAGGACTGCAGAGGCCTTCACGTATGGATGTAGTTCGTGATGGAATTGCAAGTAGTTTGATTGAAGAATAAAAACAAGTATCTAATTTACTTGAATTATTAATTATATTTTATTATTATGATTATTAAATCTACAATATTTAAAAAATAATATATGTGTGTGTGTGTCAGTTAAAGTAATTTCACAAGTTGACAGCAATATTAAAAGAATGGTAACCAAACACACGAAATTGTCTTTCATCAAACCTCAAACTCAACCACAGTTTTAATCAAACACTTCAATTCCAGTTATGAACTGCAACTAAAAATACTTTTTATAAAACTGTTTTTATAAAATCTCAATCACAACAGCAACCACAATACCAAACAGATCCTAATTAAACGAGAAGAAGTCAAGCACTCATCATTGTTATTCGTGTAGTTTGTAAATAAATAAATCAAGAAAAAATATTTATTCTATATTGGAGAGACACATTTGTTTTTAAGTTCTTATAAATATGGATGAATTAAATGAAAATAATGGTGGATGGAATTTAATATTTATAATGATTGAGATAAAGCTGAATAACAACTACACAGTTTAAATTAAAATATAATTGTTGCATAAATAATTATAATATTTTCTTATGCTGATTCAAATCCACGTAAATGTATTACTAATATATTTTCTTTTATTTGTCTTTTCTTCTTGTTCTTCACTAGATTTAGAATACTAAACTATATCATGTTTTTTTTTAAAAAAAAACAAAATACTTAAAAAACCAATCACGAACCTAATGTCAATTACTTTCCTATACTTCTATGTTATCATGTTCACGTGGTAGGGACCTTGATAGTTACATGAAACCAGGAAGAGGCTCCCTTATCCTTGATGGTCGACAGAGAGAGAGAGGAGCTATTTTAAAACGACACCGTCAATGATTATACCCCACACTTCCCTATGCCCACACACAGACACATATCTGTCTCTCCATATCTCGCATCCCTAAAGCAAAATCATCTTCGAAAACCCTAACAAAAACAGCACCACACACGTATTAATCAATATATCCACACCCTCCTCCCCACAGAAACCATGGAAAATGCTTCACATTGAAGCAAGACATATTATATCTTGTAATCTTTTCACCCCCTTGTCGATTCTTGTTTGTATCTTCCATTATTTAGAACATTATTGTGTGTATAACAAGTTAAATGAATCACCATTTAATCACTAGCTAGAGAGTAGATGGAGACAATGAACGCAAGTTTATCATCTGGGTACCGAGTTACTGAATGATCATTGCAATAACACCCTTGCGGTGCTCACTCTTTATGCATTTCCCTATTCTAAAATACAATTCTGATACTACACAAGGAGTCTGGTTTGTTATTGAGTAGCACTTGATGGAATGCTAGCTGATGAGGGATGAGTAAGCGAGCGAGCAACGAGAGGAACCTTGTTGAAGCATCAGCATCTGAGCTGGGGTCACCGAGGAGGATGAATACGATGGGTTGGTTTCAGTCATTTTCGATGATTTGCTCGTCGGCTTGTGGGGATCACTCCCTCCAATCGGTTCTTGTCGAATTTCCCTTAACAATACTGCCACATCTTTCATTGTCGGCCGATCTTCTGCGCGATTGCTTGTGCAGAGAAGAGAGATTCCGAGAGCTTGAAGCATTTCCTGTATTTGTGTGTCCGGGTGGCCTTGCAGTTTGGGATCAAGTATCTCGACCGGGTCTTTCTTGCTTTTCAGGTGGTCTCTGACCCATTGGACAACATGCTGGCCGTCCGGGAACGACGGATCCACTGGCTTTTTTCCGGTTATTATCTCTAAAAGGACTACTCCATAGCTGTACACGTCACTCTTTACAGTGATTCTAAGCATGCAGGCATACTCTGCAATTGAAGCAATGGAAGACGAGTTACTATGCTTGTAAGTAAGATTAGCAGAAGTGCACAATGGCAACATTGCAGCAAGTTCACGAGTGGGTATTCATGCAGAGTGAAGGAAAATTGCACTCAGAGCAGAAACTTTTTGCTAAAAGCTGTATTCACTGTGCATGCAAAACGTTTGCCGGTTGGCTATGAGAATAACAAGTCACGAACAAAACAAATTGATGTCAAAATAATAAATTATATTTTAAGATCTTATATAACAGTTTAAATTTTTAGATGAAATAGTTCTTTAATATGATATCAAAATCTTGTTAACCCAACGATCATGAGTTCAAATCTCACTATCCCTCATTCTATTTGATAAAAATTCAAACACGAGATAATATAGATTTATGTACAAGTTTCAAACTAAAAAAACATTTCACTTGAATAATTATATTAAAAAATAATATAAATTATATTTTAGTATTTCAGTTAATCATTCAAGTTTTAAGATAAGATTCACATCAACCCAACTCCAAATCATGCTTCAAGTCTCCATCATCACTAATCCCCAAAATGACTTCTCACATAATCAAAAAATTGTCTCGCAGCTGCACCTAAATTTTATTCTAATTAACTGTGCAATAGTCACTCAACAGTACCGAGAAAAACGCCAATTGTCACAATCGAATGAGAGTGAAAAATGAAAACTCACCTGGTGCAATGTATCCATAGGACCCGGCAAATTGAGGATTTGCAGATAATGATCCTGGCTCGTCTTCGACCACCCTAGCCAGCCCGAAATCGGCTAGAAATGCCTCGTACTGGTCCCCGAGCAAGATGTTGTGAGATTTCACATCTCGGTGCAAAATCGGCGGAACGCAATCGTGGTGCAAATAAGCTAGCCCCTCTGCCACCCCTAATGCGATCTTGAACCTCGTCTCCCACTCCACCAATCCAGCACCATCCCCTTCATGTAACAATGCCCCTAACGTGCCATTAGCCATGTAATCATAAAACAACAAGTTTGTTTTCAGGTTTGCTCCCCACCCGAGTAACCGGACAATATTTCGGTGCCGGATTGTCGCCAAGGTAGCGATCTCGGATGAAAACGATGCCGCTGAAATCTTCTCTGCCGAATCAAACCTCTTAACTGCCACCATCAATCCTGACGGAATGGCAACCTTGTACACCACCCCGGACCGGCCTTGCCCGATCACGTTACCAGCTGTCAACGACCGTGCCACGTCAGCAATCGACAAGTCTAGCTTCTGGTATAATGTCACTTCCCAGGGCGGGCTCATCTCCAGGTCATCATCACTGTCGCACTCATGGGCCCCACGGCAATGCTTTTTGCTTCCTAGGATAATGTAGAGGGCTGCCAAAAGGAGAGCACACGCCGTGCACAGCAGCACCACCATTGCCACACGTGCTGCCGTCATGCGCTTCACGCGCTTGTCATCATCATCGCACTGGTTATCGGAGAAGCAAAGAGCGGGATTACCGGTGAGAACACTGAGAGGGAAGCTTGGAGAAGAAGGGCGTGTCAGGCACGTGACCCGAGAAATTATTGTGGGAGACATTGAGCACGACAAGATTTGGCAATGCTGCGAGATGCTGAAGATCACCAGATAGATGATTATAAGAAAAATCTAAAATAGCAAGCTTGGTTAGCCCAGTGAACTCTGACGGAATCTCTCCGTTAAGCTGATTCAAGCTGAGATTCAAAGCGATTTCCAGCGACGGAATCTTTCCAATACTCGTCGGGATGTTCCCTGATAATTGATTTCCACTCAGGTCCAGTAACTGTAACTTGGAGCAGGAACCGAGTTGATTCGGGATGGAGCCTGAGAGCTTGTTCTTGGAAAGAATGAGCTTGGTGAGTGAACCCAGCGAACCGAGACTTGCACTCAAAGTTCCTTCAATCAAGTTATCGGAGAAGTCAACAAACTGGAGAGACACAAGCTTGTTAAGACTCTGTGGCAAGTTCCCAGAAATAGCATTTGAATGCAAATCCAAAAATGTGAGATTCTGACAACCCGAGATTCCTTCCGGGATGTTTCCGGCAATCCGGTTCGATCCGAGATCCAAGAAGTTCAAATTCTTCAGATTTCCAATCTGGGGTGGTATTGTTCCGGCAACCTTGTTGTTATTAGCTCGAAATCGAATCAAAGACGAGCAGTTTCCAATCTCTGGTGGTATTTCACCAGAGAGATTGTTGGAAAGAAGCAAGAGTTTGTTGAGTTTCTTCAGCTGAAAAACTCCTTTTGGAATAGGTCCCACCAGGCCATTTTGGGATAAATCCATGGCTTCTAGATTTTGACAGTTGGAAATGGAAGGCGGTATGTTGCCTTCGAGTCTGTTCTGCCATAAGTAAAAGAGTGTGAGGTTTGATAAGTTACCTATTTCAGGTGGGATTGAGCCACTGATTTGATTGTTGTCTAGCTCGATGTGAGTGAGCTTCTGGCACTTCCCAAGCTGTGCAGGGATTTCCCCGGAGACTTGATTGAGGCTAAGCTGGAATTCCTGAAGTTCAGTTAGATTGCCAAATGATTGTGGAATGCTTCCGGTTAAGGAATTCATTGATATGTCAATGACCAGCATCTGGTCGCAGTTTCCGAGCTCTGGAGGGATGATTCCTACCAGGTTGTTTTGCCAGAGCAAAAGGTTCTTAAGGTTTCGGAGCTGGCCGAAAGTTTTCGGGATTGATCCAGTGAGTGAGTTTTCATAGAGGTATATGTCCTGGAGCTCGGTGCAATCACCAAGTTCTGGAGGGATTTGGCCTGAAAGGAGGGCGGTGTAAATGGCGATGGTTTGGAGTTTTTTAAGGAGGCCAAGGCTTGGTGGGAGAAAACCAGAGATGCTTGTTTCTGCCAGGCCTAGTATCAACAAATTGCTGCAGTTGCCAATTTCACGAGGTAACGAGCCTTCAAGATTCTTGTTGCCACCAGCTCGAATCACTTCAAGATACCTCAACCTGCCTATGGTGCTGGGTACGGAACCACTAAGCTGGTTGTCGTAGAGGAGTAGCCATTTCAAGCTAGTGAGGTTTCCGATTTCGATCGGAATGGAGCCCTCGAGTTGATTTGAGTTGAGATGGAGTTCTTCGAGCGAGGTCAGGATACAAAGCTCACCTGGGATCTCGCCGGTCAAGGCATTTTCACTCAGGTCCAAGTGAGTCAACTGAGGAAGAGCAGCACCGATTTCTTTCGGGATTGAACCGGTGAGATTGGTTCCGGACAGAACAAGCTTTTTCAAGGAGAACAGTGAGGTGAAATTGGAGGGAAGCTTTCCAAACAAATCAACATAACTCAACTCCAACGATACGACTTCATTGCTGGGATCGCAGGTGATTCCAAACCATCCACAGGGAGTCTCATTGGTTGAATCCCAGCTATTCAGCCCCTCAGGAAACCCACCCAAGCTTCTCCTCCATGAAAGAAGAGCTTGGCCTTGCTGGTTGAGAGCAGAAGCTGTAAAAGGAAAGAGAAATACAAGGGCAGAGGATAGGAGAAGGAAGGAAGAGAGGGTCCATGGATTTACAGGCATTACAGCTACGAGCAGATTGGAAGAGGGTTTGAGCCTAGGGAGGGAGGGAGGGACAGTAGTGGGAGGAACCAAATCATGTCTTGTGGGTTTCTGTTCTTTTGTGAGAAGAAGATTAGTAAAATAGCAGTAGATGTGTGATGGGATTAAACTAATTCTCAGACCAGAATCTCCGGATCCAAGGAACAGCTAGGCCATTATGTTTTCTGCGCAACGAAATGGAATTTCAGATGGCCTTTTTTAGGATTTCTTTTTTCTTTACAGCAGTGTTAGGTTGGGGGGAAGAGAAGACATAACTGTTTTTTAATCTGAATGGGTGGTGGGTTAACTGCCTTTTGTCTTCCACTTTTTTAGTATAACCCTTTTTCATCTAACTTCTCTCTCATGTTTTCTCACAGCCCAATAATAATAATAATAATAAACTTAATTTTTATAGCATCATTTAAATCTAAATATTCTGAGTAAATATCTTGAGAGCAAGTAATTTTAAAGAGGTTGATTTAGAAGTATGTTCTTTTCATTAATTTCTTCCACTCAAATTCTGTAGGTAACTAGTGAATGATAAGGATTATTTTTCAGAGTATTTTTTATTTAAAAATAATATATACATTTAAAAAAATATATTTCTAACATTAACATATAAAACCACAAAAAATTATTAATTTAAAACAACAAAAAAATCCCAAATATTATGAAAAACATGATTGAACCGCGGAGATAAACAATGTTGTGGTCAATATCATTTAATCATTTTGAATGTATTAAATTGTTGAAAAAAACCTGAAGGTCACTTACAAAAATCAGATTTTATCACGTTTAAACTGATAAAAAAAAAGTATCCCTTGTTTTTATTATATATATATAAAACCTTTGGCATGAGTGGAGTTAATGAAAGAGTTTATAAGCAATGTTTGTCATTGCGTTTTAAAAATATTTTTGAAAAAAAAATAAAAAATTTTATTTTTTTTATTTTAAATTAAAAAATTGATGTTTTTATATTATTTTCATGTGATAATGTCAAAAATAATATTTAAAAAATAAGAAAATATTATTTTTATATATCTCTAAACAAAAAATATTTTAAAAAACAACCGTAACCGTCCCAATACACACTCAATTCTTGAATTTTCTGCAAATAACTTGTAGCTTGAATGTGAAAAGAAAATCATTACCCAAGTGGGCACAAATATATTGAGATGAAAGTGATCGACAAACTTCTTTGTGTTGGTTAGAGCAAATTGCTCGAAATGGCATCATCTGCTAGCTGAACTAATAATTTATACACCACCACTCTATATTTCTAGATTTTATATTTTTCTTTTCTTTTTTCATGGCTTGATGTCTGCCAACTTTAATTCAAATCAGTTCGCAAATTTATCTCCTGCTGGGACACATGATTTTGTAGAAAAGCCTCCTCTTTCCCCCAGTTTTCCACTGTAAAGCCCATTTAAAAGCTGCATATAACGTTGCAGGAACAATAAAAGCTCCGTATAAAAAATATCCGGTGAAGGTTAAATTGCAGCCCTCTCTCGTTAAGAATGAGAAGAGAGGCAAGTGGGGTTGAAGAGACTTGTTTCTTTCCTCGACACCAGGTTCAAGTCTTACCATGCACGTCTGTCATCCCCGAGGTGTCTTACATGTTCACTGGGTTTGCAGGATGTTCAGTGAGTTCGGGGATTAGTTGTGGTGCGTGTAAGCTGGCCCGGACACCCCGGTCATTAAAAAAAAAGAAGAGAGAGTTGAGATCCAGATCTGAAGCAGAATTAGAAAAATATAATGACAGAACATGCATGCAAATGGGATCTGTAAAATGGTCCTTTTGGTACTGAGTCGACTCGTAGAATATAATTATTCAAAAGCATGCCCATATAAAAATATCCATAAATTACTGGCCAGATTTTGAAGTGGATGGCGATGAAGAACTTACAAAATGATACAGAGTCTGCAGCCACCAGCAAAATCAGATACCATTTTGAAAAACAATTCACATTAAAATCTGGCCATTAAGGTTTCTAGTTTTGAAAAATCGATCCATCACGAGATGTCGTGTGATATGGCCAAGTCACAGGGCCACACATTATAATCTAATAGTCCTCTGACACACCTATTGCTTTGCCTCGTGACTTTCTTACAAGTGCGTATGCCTAATTACAATTAAATAATAATCAATCGATGGTGAGATTATCTTTCTCAGGGATCCATTGCACATTACATGATCAATAGAGTGATCAGACGGCTCTTAAATTAAAAATAATAATAATCTAAGGGTGGTTCCAAGTATTTTTTGTCTTTTCATTTTTTTTATCTTAGTTATTTTTAGGCTGGATTGTTTGATAATTTTAGAATATTAAATATTATTAAAAAAAGTATTTTACGTGTACAACACATGTATGGGATCATTCAATGACCAAAATCAAACCATTCATGATGGCATTTGGAATGGTACGTTATACTCGGTATATATATATATATATATATATATATGAAGAAGCTTCTCCGTGAATTTAATTAAACGAGTAAAACTCTAGCTATTCTAAGTTTTTTCAAATGATATACTCTCTGAGTTGAATTCGATACTTGTTATGTAGATCACAAATTATTTATTATTACATCACACCTCTTTAGAATGACATGTGAATTATGGATATATTATTGATCTTTATTGATTATTTTTTGTTTCCTCTCTATTTTTTCTCTTCTACCTTAGAAATCCATAGACAACCCTTCCAAAAATTGATTGTATCCTCTAGTTTGTGTTTCTATTAATTTTAATCCTTATTTATTGTTTTTGTTATTTGTTTTACTTTTAATGTTTTTAAAATTTGAGTTTTTTCAATCTCATCTTTGGAAAACAAAATTTATTTTATTCGATTTTGGTCCTTATTCTTTGGATTTCTATTTTATTTTTTCTTGATTTTTTCCTTCAATATTGATCCTTATTCTTTTAATGATTATTTTATCTATTAATTTAATCCCCAATTATTTTCCTTATTTTTTTTCTATACTTGGATTTGATCTTTTATGGTTTTGTCGTTAGTTTTTTTTTCAAATTAACCCACTGATTTAATTTATCATCTAAATATATCTGATTATATATATATATATATAAAGTCCACGCGCTAACCACCTGACAAGGTAGAAGTAGAAGTCTAAGCGCGAGATGGGGAGGCAGCACATGAGGTGAGAGAAAGAGAGTTTAAAAGGTAGACCCATCCATTGGTGTTGGACAGAGAACGAGTCCTTCTGCCGTTGGACAAGCCACCCCTCTAAAAAATATGACAAGTTACAGCTACACCAGTCCGGGTCTTCCTTCTTCTACTACATCATCATCATCTTCATAATAATAATAATAATAATAAACTAATTAAGGTGGGATTTTTATTATACTATATATAAGTGAAAATTTCCATAACAGCCAAAATCCCCTCTTTATTATATTATTGGAATCGATGTTGTATAATCTTTTTTCTTGGGGTGACATATGTCGGTGTTGGATGACTGGTTTGTCACTGATGAGGTTTTTTTTCCACTCGAAAATGACAATTTAATCCTTTATATTTTTTTATTGATATTTCAGTTTCGCTACTTATTTTTTTTTCCTTCTTAGTATTTTTGTAAGAATTATCCTTGTTTTCAATTTCATTCTTTTTTTTGGTTGCTCTTTTTGTAAAAAGTTTATTTATTTTTAATTTCATTCTTTTATTTAAATTTATGGCATATTATTTTTACTAATTTGATTCTCATTCTTTTTTATTTTTTTCTCCGATAAAAGGTATTTTGCATTTCAATTTCACTCTTCAATTAAAAAATTACTTTTATTTTTATAACAATTTTAATTCTCATTCTTTTGATTGTTTTTTTTTCAAATCCTTTTTTTTTAGAATTGATTTTTATTTTCAAGTTTACCCTTCTATAAGATTTATTTTTTATTTCAATTTTGATCCCTTTTCTTTTAATTGCTATTTTTTTATTTTAAATCTTTTTTTATATAATTAAATATTTTTTTAATTTTATCCTTTAAATATTTGATTGATTCAGAATTGGACTTCATGGTTTCTCTAGATAGGGTCCATCAAGTCTAATGATTTTCACAAGTTTTTTTTTATAGATTTTATCAGGTTTAAAATGATTTTTCAGGTTTGCTTGGTTTTTACAAATGTTTTTCAATTTCATCCACTACAATTTTTAAAATCTTTTAAACTTTCTCCTTATTTTTTTTTAATTTTTATTTATTTTACATGGCTGAGAAGTAGGTTTATTGATTGAATTTGAGTCAAATATTTTAACGGGGGTATGATTTCTAGACACTTAATCAGGTTTAATAGGTTTACTGGATTTGCTTGATTTTCTCTCTCACTTTTTTCTAAGCTAATGTTTTTCTTGATTTTTTTTTAATTTTATTTTTAATTTTTTTTTGGTTGGGGTCTATTATGTTACCCCTCTACAATTGTTTTATTCTATTTCACCCCCTATTATTTTTTAATTTATAATTAATATTTTATTTTATAGATGATTTTCAGTTTCACCCCTTATAGTTTTCAATCTTTGAAGTTTGGTCATAACTCTTTTTACTGAAATTTATTTTGTCTTGGATATATTTTAATTTAAAAAAAAAAACAATTCATCCTTGTTGGGTTTTTTTCTATAAAAATTTATCCTCATTTTTTTTGTATTAATATTTTTCATCAATTTTATCTTTTAAAATAAAATTGTTTAGAGTTAATTTTTTTTATTGAACTAGGTCTAGGATTTAACGAGTCGTGGGTTTTAGAGATTATACCAAGTTTCGAAGGTCTAATCGGGTTTGCTTGGTTTTACTTTTTTTTTTTTAGATTATGTTTTCTTAATTTTTATCATTTGTTTTTGTTTTGTTTCCTTATTTTTGTAGTTTTGGTTCTATCGGGCTAGCACTTTATGATTTGTTTTTCAATTTCACCACCTACCATTTCTTAATCTATAAATAATTTATCAAATTACAAATGTTTTGTAGCTCCCACCTTGTGATTTTCTAATCTTTCAAGTTTAGTACTCATTCTTTTAATTACTATCTATCTTGTTTAGGATCATTTTTTTTTATTTAGCAAGCTTTTTTATTAATAATTTTAAAAAATTATATTTTTTAAAAATAAATTGGATGACATATACGTTTTTTTTTATTGAACTTTTGGCTAAAATTTAAAGAGCTGCAAGTTTTTTAGATTAGACTATGTTTGAGAGGTCTGCCTAGATTTTCTTGTTTTCTCCCCTCTTCCAATGTTTCTTGATCTTTTTTCTTAAAAAAATTGAACTATTTTTTTGTGGTTTCCTTTTATTAAGTTAGCATTTGAGTTGTTTGATAATCCGGATAAACTTCGGTATGATTTCTTTTTATCTTTTTTTCATTGTTTTTTTTGGTTAATTTATCTTTTTATTTTTTGTATTATTTAAATTATTATTTTTAACCTAATACTTTCTTTTTACATAATAGTTTGTTTCTAAAACTCGATCAACTTTTGTTTTAGGCACGAAAGTTTGGGAGGACGCTACCTAGTAAATGACAGGGTCGTTTTCTCTTGTCAAAGCTTCCTGGCATAACACATCACGTTTGATTTTACATGATGGATGATCAAGTTTGTGTGTGGTGGGTGATCATCCCCTTTATAAACTTAAATATCACGTCCAGCTAAATTCCAGTGAAAAGACCTGAAAGCTATTTAGAAGAAGGTTCTGAGGGGAGAGATGAAGATACCTTTTTTTTTTCCTTCCCATATATATAATTCTATCATAAATTAGTTTGTGCAAAACCAAATTAGCTGGATTATACCATTTTTTCTTAAAGTAGGCCTCCAATAATTCCGTTAGGGTTGACATGTCAGCCTCACAACAAGTCACTGGCAAGTTATTTATTGAGAGTGTGGTTGATATTGTTTTTGAAAATATTTTTCATTTAAAAATATAGCGAAATGATTTTTTTTTTATATTAGCATATAAAAAATGATCTAGAAACACAAAAAAACTTAATTTAAAGTAAAATAATAATAATAAAAATTTAGGATTTTTTCAAAAATACTTTTAAAATGCAGTGTCAAACGAGGCTAAATAAGTGGTGTGCTTTTTTTTTTTACTCTAAAAATCATGTATCCCTTTAGTTTAACCAAACCCTCTATTTTAAATTTTGTTAACTTAACCCCTTTACATCAAATTAAAGTTTATTTGAAAAAAAGGAAACTTTTATTTATTTTTTATTCCTTAAATTTTATTTGAATAAAATCTAGAATTGTAATTGTAATTTAATTAATTTATCGACTCGAAATTTATTAAAAAGGTATAATATATATCATTGAATATATATATAATTTAAATCTAATTCCTAATCATTATTAAGTGAAGTAGCCTTTTGTTTTTTATTGATAAACTTATTGAAACGACCTGAAATTGACTTTTAATTTCGCACCCACCCACATCTAAATCAATACTCTTTATCACATCTGTCTTCTCCTTTCATATTCCTAAGTTATTTACTTATGGCGGTCCACCTAAACATAGCTCTTAGAGGGTTTGGATAGACAAAACAACCGAGTGCTCAAAATGTCAGTATTCCTGAATTATTGAGTGTTTAAGAGTTTTAAAAAATATATTGTTTGATTTTTTATATTATTTTTATAAGTTGATATTAACATTAATTTTTTTAAATATATTATTTCAATATATTTTCAAACAAAAAACACCCCGATACAACTCGAGAGCAAATACCCTATTGTCCAGGATAAGATTTTTTTTTTATTAATGTAAGTATCCGGATCAACTTATACATATCTCGACTAATTTCATGAATTCAAAAATTAACAATTATATAAATCTACAATAATTATTATATTAACAATCATATAATTTAAACATAAAACTATTAAAAAATCAAAATATTTAATTTTAATCTCTTACCATCGGGTCGCTTTCGTACATTTTGCATTGCTTCTTCCATCATTACTCATCACGACATTCTAAAGGTTAATTTAAGGGAGGGACAGAATAGTACGTTGGAAGGATGATGATAACGACATTTTAACTATCGAGTTACATGTCTAGCTACAATGTCTTCAAGATTTCTTATTTGACAAATACTTTATGTTTGTTTTTAGATATATATTTTAAAAAATATCCTTGGAATTGCATTTTTTTTAAATATTTTTTTTATATTTTTAGAATATTTGGCTCTTTTTAATTTGATTTTCAAAACTTGATAGATCGATCATATAAATAAAATATATGCTATTAAATTCAAATTAATAGTTAAAATTTCAATGAATTTTTTTTTATATTTTCTCAAATCTTAATATTTGCTCTTTTTAATTTTTTAATTATTATTACGCAGTCCACTTCTAATCAATGTTTCCTTTTTCTACATCAATTTGTTTTCTTTTCTTTTTTACAATTATCATTCCTTTTTGTTGTAGGTTTAATTTATTGATGCTTGCCAGTGGGGCGGGTAGCAGTCAAATTCAAGACTATGCTTTGATTCTGGTCTACGATCTTTCAAAAAGAGAGCAATATCCATGCAAATAAATTCATATACTTGTTTTAAAGCATGAACGTGGCCATGAAGAGAAAAAAAAAATGTAAATATAGATTAATAAATCATTAAAAAAGAGAAAAAAAGGGGGACGTTCATGAACAGCATGGATCCACATACACCCATGACTAAACCATTAAATTATTTCAAGGATAAGCATGAAAAGCACAATTGAATTTGATGATGCGCTAGTCTTAGATGCAAAATCAAAAGCAAGATCGTGCGTTCATGCTGTTTAATTATATCCAAATTATTAGCCATTCGTGCTGCTTTTTAATATTATCCCTGATTTGTTTTCTAATTTTTTGGTCCATGATCACTTTATTTATTTATTTATTTAATGAAAATATTAATTGTGCACCGGATCTTCATTTGTCATACTCGTTTATGTCGACTTGAAATGATATTAAATACTGTTTCAAAGAATAATTGAGATTATTTTTTAAAATATATTTTATTTAAAAATATATTTTGTTTATATTAGCACATCAAAATGATCAAAAAATATTAAAAACATTAATTTAAAACAAAAACAAAATAAAAACTTTCTATTTGTCTTTTAAAAACAATTTGAAATGCAATATCTAACAAACACTCGAAGCATTAATAGCCACACAAAGAGATAATCATTGGCAAATACAAAACGTAATTCGATTGTAGTATATATAATAATGATTATAAGAGATGATAGATTTATCATCGATTTAAAAAGAAATATAAAAAGTTTTTTTTACCGATTATTTAAGAATGTAGTTACAATTATTTTTTAAAGTAATTTTTATTTAATAATATATTTTTTAATTTTTTAAAAATTATTTTTAATGTTTCCCAAGCACTACCTTAGTCTATTAGCCAAAACCAAATACAGAAACACCTTTTGTTCTGTGTTGAAACATGCTTTAAGGTGGCATGAAAAGCAATATATTTGGAAGCCAAGCTCATGCTTTTTGCAGTGCCCTGAAAATGAAGCACCATGTTAAAATACACAGTGGTGGGTGGCTTCCTTTTGAGCAATAATTGCGTGGATATCAGAAACAATCCCCATGAAAAAGAAGGTTCTGTAGATTAGAATCATCTATGGCTAGTCAAATACGACATCATTTGGACTCGAGAAACATTTTTTAAGCATGGCCCAGCTTCTTTCACGACACGAGCCATGGCCACAAAACTGGATTCACACAGCACATAATTTTAATGAAAATAAATGTTTTTTGTTTTTTAAGCACCTAATTATTCTTTGCTTGATGATGGGAGACTGGAAATTATATTTTATTTTGGTTTTATATTGGATCGCAATCAGACTAACATTTTATAGGACCACTTGTGTTCTTTGTTGGAATGCTCTTCCCTTCTTTTAAGGTTAATGACCGAAATGGCTTTTCTTCTTTCGGCTCTAAAGAGATATATTAATTCATTTTTATGCGACGATTGTGATTTTTTCTCTTCCTTTTCTCTCTTTAAGGAAATGATTTAATTATTTGTCAAGCAAGTAATTCTTTTTTATTTATTAATATGAATGTCCGGACCAGTTTGCGCGCATCTCAACTAATTCCACAAGTCTTGAAGTTAACAACCGACCATGTAAGTCTCTAGTTGCTATCATATCAGGAACCACGAGATTCGAACCTGAGACTACAGAGGAAGTGAACTCTTTAGTCCTAAGCTCTTATCTCTGAGTCATCTACTAGATAGTTAAACAAGTAATTCTTTTTTTTATTATTATTAACGTGAGTGTCCGGATCAATCTCGTATACCTCAACTAATCCCACAGGTCTTGAAATTAATGACTATGTAAGCCTCCAGTAGTCATCATATTAGCAACCATAGTACTACCTAGAACTACAAGAGGAGTAAACTTTTTAGTCCCACATTCTTATTACCGGGCCACTTACTAAATGATTAAACAAGTATTTTTTTTTTGATAACCGAGATGTCCGAGCTAACTTACATGCACAATAAATAATTCTCGGACCTACTGAATATCATGCAACTCCAATAGATAGGTAACACATTACAAGGATAAAAAACACATAAAAAAGATCGAGAGTAAGACAACAAGTTACTTCCTCGCCAGACCTCCTTCCTCGCCAGACCTCAAGTGCAGGAAGTAATTCTTTGTATGAGCGAGTGATAGTGTTTTTCTCTTCTTTTTTTTTTTTTCTTCAGAGCTGACATGCAAAAGGTTTTTTTTTTATGCCAGGCCAGCGACCAGTTTTCATTTGTGATTCATCAACGTGTTTTCACGCAGGACCTTAAAAAAATGCTTGAATTTTCATTAGAAGATGCGCGTCTAATTATTTCTAAGTAATTTCTCCAACAAAATATGTGGAATATAAATGTTCAATTATTAAACCCGGTCAATTTGGATCTGTAGATTTGGCTCATTTTCAACATGTTTTTATTTGCAACATGTTTTCATTTTCAAAAAGAAAAAAAAATCAACTTTCAATTGCTATGGAACTAGCCCAGTGTACTCAGGGTCCAATAACTTTCAATTGATATGGAACTAGCCCAGTGTACTCAGGGCCCAATAACTTTCAATTGATATGGAACTAGCCCATTGTACTCAGGGCCCAATAACTTTCAATTGATATGGAACTAGCCCAGTGTACTCAGGGCCCAATAACTTTCAATTGATATGGAACTAGCCCAGTGTACTCAGGGCCCAATAACTTTCAATTGATATGGAACTAGCCCAGTGTACTCAGGGCCCAATAACTTTCAATTGATATGGAACTAGCCCAGTGTAACTTTCAATTGATATGGAACTAGCCCAGTGTACTCAGGGCCCAATAACTTTCGTTGAGTGTAAACTCAAGCCCCTAATTTGCCCAAATAGATGACAAGCCCTGGAAAGCGTGTCGATGACAGCCGACAATGAGGATCGAACCCGTAGAATCATAGTTATTGATCCCGTCCCGGTCCCGGTTCCGGATTTGTGTTTGGAACGGGACGTCCCGGTTTCGGTACCGTTCCGGGTACCGTTCCGGTTTTGTACTGTTCATTTTTATTTAATTATATATATGAAAAAAATAAAATATTAATTTAACAAGTATAATTTAAATTCAAGATAAATGAAATTTAAATTATACAATACAAACATAATCTCAAAATTAGAAACATCTTTGAAATTCCAAAATATTATGAAAGTAAAATGTTCTAAAATAAAAGAAAAATACATCAAACATCTTCTACATATTATTATTATAATTAATAACTATTATTATATAATAATAATAATTATAATATAATAATACTTACTATAAAAAGTAAAAACCCACCCACCCCGTTTTTGTCCCCTTCAGGCCTTCACTTTCATTTCAAGCAAACCCTATCTTTTTCTCTTCAAGCCGCCGCCCTCCCTCACTAGAAATATGGTTTCTGGTATGATCGCCTGCTAATGCTAATCACGGGGAAATTCCCATCAATCTTGGCAAGCCTGGAAGCTTTCCAGCCATTTATGAGGCTGAAAATCTCAGATATCTTCATGTACGATCTCAGATTATGCAAGGAACTAACTGCTTCTGATGGCCAAGGAAAAGAAAAACGAAAATGGAGACCGAAGGTTTTGGTAGGGCAGGCGAGCTTTCCGGTCGCATGGCTAAACGACGTCGTTTGTTGCTTATCAAAACGACGTCGTTTTAGTCCGTACCGGAACGGAACGCCCGGTACGGAACCGGGGCGTTCCGGCCGGAATTCGCCCGGTTTTTTTCCCGGGGACAGTCGGATTCTACCCGGGACAAAAACGTCGCCGTTTTGTCCCGGATTTTGCAACGGGACGGGGCGTCCCGCCCGTTCCGGCCGGAACGGGACGGGATCAATAACTTTGCGTAGAATAGCCTCAGGAAGTCCATGATAATTCCTTGGGCTTGGTGTTTCATTGCAAATCTTGTATTCCAGCATCATTGGAGGAGGAGCTTTTTGACATTGAATTTTAAAAATATTTTTAAAAAAATTAAAAGTTTTTTATTTTTATTTTTATTTTCCATTTTAAATTAAATATTTTGATGTTTTTAGATCATTTTTATGTGCAATGTCAAAAATAAATTTAAAAAAAATAAAAAAATATTATTTTGTTATATTTATGAACAAAAAACATTTAAAAAAACAACAGCATCAACCACACTTCTAAGGTAATGTCCTACCAGATCTTATTTGGCAGAATCTTGAATATATATATATATATATATATATATATATATATATATATATATATATATTTCAAATTAAACATGGAATTGCACTTAGAATATATTTGTGAATTCTATTAAAATTGCTTTTAAAAGTACTTTTAGTTTAGAAATTTATCAAAATATGTTTTTTTATATTTTAAAAATTATTTTTGACATCAACACATCAAAATGATATAAAACACACAAAAAAATAAATTTAAAATAAAAATAAAAAATAAAAAATAAATTTTTATCTCAAGGAAACAAAGTTGTATGCAAGCTAGATAATTGCACATAATCATGCAATTTTGATAAAACATAATGACGTAACATAATCCTATATCTCTATTTTTTTAATTTATTTTAATATTAATATATTATAATAATAACAGCTAATTTAAAATAAAAAATAAAACAGTTCGACCGCTATAATAAAAATACGGTTCCGGCCGGCGGAAAGGGCAAAGAAGTAAACGCAAAAAGATAAAAGAAAAAAAAAGGAAAACGAAAGTGTGATCGGGCCCGCCTAAAACGGGAAGTCTTCATTTAATTCAAAAGTATTCGCTAAAACACAAAATTTAAATTAAACCCCCCCCTCCCCCTCTCCCATAGCGCAAAGCGACGGAAACTGCACGGACAAAAATGGAGTCCCTGCGGTTGGTTTGCGACAGAGATGCCCAAATCCTACTGCAGAAAATGGAATCCTTCACGGCGTCGTTTTCCAGCTCTATGGATTCCATCAAGGCCAGAGCAGAAGAAACTGTGCAGAATCAAGGTCAGAAGGCTTCCATTTTCACTTTACTTCAACTTCCTTAAATAGAAGCTAGGGCTTGTAGTGTAGTTGGTTTGGGAATTATATCGGTTAGGCCTTTGAAAATTGTGTGAACTTGTTTTGTTTGCAGGGGAATTAGGGAGGTTGAAATCTAGCTTGACAGAAGCAGATGCTGAGTTTGTTAAAGTTCTGGCAGGTCTGTGTGCGTGCGTGTGTGTTTTCTTTTTACCTGTATTTGGAGGTGAAAACTTTCATTGAATTTATGCTGGCATTTTTTTGTGTTGTCAAATTCTTTAATTTATTAGATCTTTCGAAGTGGCTGGTTCATAATTTGGAAGTGAAATCTGAATATAGGTGTTTCGGGGATTTAAAATGCGACTAGTAATTGATGGTGAATGTGCATATTGCAAGTGATTCACTGACTGAACACTGACAAATGGTACTATGATTTTAAGTTTGTAACTAAACAGTCCAATATTTTTTTTTTGGAACATTCCAGATGTATATTAGAGAAAAAAATGAACCAGCGGAGACTTGTATTTGAATTGAGACTTTTTGGTGTCTTTATAAGAATGCTGGCAATGAGTAAAGAATGATTAGGGCAAATATGTGTTTTTTCTTCCCAAACAATTTTTTGTTTGTGTTTCGTGTGGCAAAATGCTTTAAAACTGATTTCCATTAGCTTTCATATTTATTTGTTTGTAATTTTTTTAATTTGTGTTCTCGTATAGTTAAGACTCAGAAAGAGGCCAAGCAGCTGGTAACAAGGGGCTCAATATCTTCTACAAGAGCTAGAATACAAGATCTTCAAAAACGTGTTCAAGTTCAAAGGGCCAGGAGGGATGAGTATACAGCAATCATGTCCCAGCAATCTCTAGGTAATATTATTTCCTGTTATTAGCTGATTGTTAATTGTTCATATCCTTTACTCCATTTCCATACTTTTTTGAAAATTTGAATAGTGCGTTTTCCTTCAAATATTGTTTCATTAACTAACTTGATTAAGAAGAGATTTCTGTCAGCATGGGTTATGCCCGTGAAAGATCGTTGTTCTATACATGACTAGGGTTAGATTTTGGTTCCAACTGAGTTGAAAACAAAGGTAGGAAAGGTTGAGATTTGTAGGATGTGTTTTCTCATTTTCCTGACTTGCTAGGGCACTACGGGAGCTTATGCAAGCATCCATTAGGATGGGACCTGAACCGTACAATTCAACTATTGGTGGTTAGTTTGAATGCAATACCTGGACTGACTAGATAACCATGGCTCATCTTTGTTTGGAAGATGAATCACCAAGTCTGAATTCATATTGTTGATGAATTTTGAGTTTGAACATCCTCAATTCTAGTATGCTGTGATATTTCTTATGTTTGTTTCGATGTCAGTTGCCTTCAAAACCATATTTGAAGTTTGCTTATTGGTCTCTTCTCTCTGCCCTTTTCTCTTTGGCATTGTTTACAGCTTTGGCAACATCCAAAGAAACAGAACACCAAGACATCGACCATAAAAGGGAAATTCAAGAGGCAATGTTATGGTACAATATGGTTCTTGGCTTCAAAATTGAAGGCGGCAGGGGTAATCTATGCAATTGCATTTTTGAATACTCAAACTCTTTTATTCCTTAGTGTAAATTCCGTACTTACAAATTCTCAATGTTTTCAGGGGTAAAATTCACATTCAACAACATCAATTTGAAAAATCCATACGAGGAGTACTCTTTCGCCATTCGCTATGAAAATGATATGTACACATGTACGTAATGGATGCATTTGGATTATAAATTAATTTCAAACCTCAACTCAACTTAGTCTGTCCATTCCATTTCTGACATGGGTTAAACTTTTCATCGCCTGTTGTTTGAATATATTCATAGCTTTTTTCTGCCTAATTTGCAGTGTTGGCTTGTGATCCACAATTGAATGACACCAAGCAGTTGATCCATGAGTTGAATAAGACCAATGGCTTGTTCAAATTTGTCAGAAAATTGAGAGAGAAGTTTCAAGAAGCTGCACCACATGGTAGAGTTTACTTGTGTTCATTTAACCTGTGTACTTGAGATACTTTCTGGATAATGGGCACTTGCTTTCTCTTTTGTGCAATATCTTCCATGGAATGGTTCATTATTTCGGCAAACATAAATGTGGGTTCCAGACATGACATGAATGTGATATGCTAGTAGCTCTTCTGGGACAACCACTAAAATGTGGAGAAGTTTGATGAATAGGCTTTCAACCTGACTGTTTACGAGCAATTCCGGTACTCCTTAACTAATGTATGTTCAATCTTAATGCATTAGGATTCTTGCCTCAGCCCACAACTCTTCATCAAGAGACAACAATATCTGTGTCTGCTCCAGGTTTTTCAATTTCTAGTGACATAAGTGAATCTTCATCAATGACAAGCCAAACTTCAGATGAACCCAAAAGAAATTCCAAGAGAAGTAGGCATGGAAGAGGAGGGAGACAAGCAATCATGTCTCCTTTATCTGTTCGTCAGTCCCCACGCTTAAAGGTAAACTTCATTTTGATTGCGTAGGAAGCTCAATTTTTTTTCCTCCCCCGAATACCAACTGGATGATGCTCGTTCCCCCCCTGCAATTTAACTCTAGGCAATTAGTTGTGGATGACAATTGAAAAAAAAGGGGCTAAATTGAGTTTGAAATTGATGTAGACAACGGAGCAGGATTTCAGTAGCCAGTATTCCTCCTAGCATGTCGTGTTTATCATTCCTTGAACTTTCTGCTTTCTGAGATTACCAGGCAAAGCCTATAGGCTCTGTGCGGCTACTGTGTTATGGTTGTTTTCCAACATTCTTATCATGCTCTTGTGAAGTCTCTCCCTCCTTTTCATCCTCAAATAAAAGCATTCCTGCCCATTATGTATTTGTCAAAATCCCCCTTTTAGTTCTTTGATATTTATACAACTTCCACTCATGTGGATTTTCTTGATCTGAAATTTATGTCAGGGTAAGAGATGAAGAAGTGGAGGCAGTTTTTGTCATCTTCAGTTTGGTATGATTGCGTGCCTTTTTAACTTGTTTGTGTGCAGCTAGTCATTGTTTATGACTAGGTTGCTTTCTTGCTTGATAGTTGATATGTGAATCAGGCCAATTTATCATATTAGTGAAAAATTAACTTAAAAAGGGAATGCAGACTCTATAACAGCACGATTCCTACTCATCTGACAGGATGACCTCAAGAAGGAGCCCAATTTAGCTGCATTAGTGTTTTATGTTGTAATCTTAATCGATGACCGATGTAAAGGGCCAAACATGATTGTCCCTTTTGTTGACATCAAATCTATGGATTTCGAACTTGTGAAAAATCAGTGTGTTTAGTATTTCATAATTTCTCACATTTTATGTTTTTCCCGAACCGGTTGTCATAGTTATGACCTCATGATTAATCCAGCCGGTTCCCGTTCAAGCCATCACTTCTCCCTTCTTTGAGGAGTTATTTTTTGTTTGCTTAATGTAATAAGAACAAAATAGCTGGCTTGTAAATTTATGCGAAGGAGATAATCCCTTTTATTAATTTCATAAACTGAACTAATACTTATATCCTCCCCTCTAATATACAAGGATGTACCATCTCTATCCCTTTATTTAACCTTTTCAACTTTGAATTATCGTTTTTTTAATATTTTTTATCAGCTCCTATTCTTATAAAATCCTTTTCTTAAGTCTATGTACATCGGATAGAATTTACAACTTGTAAATGTACTTGACTCCTAAATATGTACTCTCATCACATGGAAGCGGCGGATGCTGTGCTGGTGGTAGATACAGATATCTCTGCATCAGTGCACGCGTTTGCACCCACAGTTTCTGCGCTTCAGATTCATCATTCGCCAGAGCCGAGCAGCTGCTCTCATTGCAGTCTGCGAAGTATTTGCCGCTCACACCTTCTATTTGCTGACTCAAAGCAACGTAACATGTGGTTGACGCGCCCTGCATGTGAGAAAAGCACAGTCGCTCACTTGACTTCAAATTTTTCTGTCGGTCTGTACATGAATCTTTTTCACGGGGGGAAATGACAAACCTGAGATGTTGATTTGAGTAACTTGGACGCAATGAAGTAGAGGGAATCTGTAGATAAGATTTTCACTGCTTGTTAGATTGTTTTTCTTTCACTTCAAAGAAAGAAAATTCTGAGAGGAAAGTAAATGAAGCTACCAGTGAGAAAGCCCTTGTAACTAGCTCTCATTATTCCAGTCTTTACAATTCCTGGATGCACTGCGTTGATACTTACCCTTGCATTCCTGGCCTGTCGAAAAAATAAAAATAAAATCAAATATAGCTTCAAATTTGTCGTTCAAAATGGAAGAGATGAGATTTTACCTTGAGCTGTCTTGCTATTTCCTTGGCATGCAATATATTAGCCAATTTGGACTGAGAATACGCACGTGTCCCGTCAAATCTACAAAAATGAGAAAGCCATATCTCATGCTTAATTTTTTCTTACACAACAATAATTCCCATCAAAATCATGATTATGACTCCATTTGGAATTTTCCTGCAAGTTGCTGATCACTGCTGATTCGATGGTGGTTAGATTCTTGGTGGGTTTTGAGCTATCATTAGCATCTCTTACTACAGTCTAATCATATATCATTTGAGAATATGTAATCATGCTCGGATATGGGCTCATCATGGCCTGGCACTCGAATGTTGCAGGACTTTTTTTTTTTTTTTCTTGTAATTTTTACTGGGAATTAAAGAAAAAGGAGAGGAGGGATCTTACTTCTTTGGGCCGAGCATTTTCTTGAGGCAGAAAGCATCTCGCTTCACCCAGCTGTGAATCACAGACGACAGATTTATTATTCTTCCTTGGATTCCTGTCTGCTCTGCTGTTTCTATCATTTTCTCTAACAGCAGCTCTGTCATCAAATAGTGTCCTGCAAAAGGTAGTCTTGATTTTTGAATCTGACAACTGAAATTCCAGACACGAACACTTGAAGAGGAAGAAGACCTAGTTTAATTAGGTGCATTGTCTACATCTTCATCTAATAACTAATTAATCCCACCACGCCTCTAAACATTTTGATAACTATTTTAGACCCGCAATCAGGGTTGATAAACCACTTTTACTTTTTTTTTTTTTGTTGTTGTTATTAATTACTATTTTTTTTTATTATTTAGTGCTCTAACGAGGATGTATTATCATAACCATAAAGTCAAGCATAATAGTTATCCGTGTCTTTTCTGCTTTTTCATTATTTCAAAGTAATCATGATTTTCCCCATTTTTTATTTCGATTCTCATGATTTTCCCCACAATACTTGAGATTTTCAGATAAGTTTGGATATGTGTGTGTGTGTGTTTATATATATATATATTCTTAAAGAAAGATATGTGCATCATCATGGAAAAAGAGAAAAGAAGAAGAAGCAATAAGAGATTTACCCAAGTAATTTGTAGCAAATGTCATCTCAATTTTGTCTTCAGAGAACTCCAATTTCTGAGAGTATATGCCAGCGTTATTTCTGCAATTAAAGTGATGCTTTTTAGCAACTATTTCCCACGATTTTGAAAATATTTTTGGTCACAGAAATACAAGAGGAAGAATCGATTCATATAAACTCACATGAGGATGTTAAGGGGCAGCCCAAGAGCAAGAAAACCCGAGCAAAATCTCTTCACAGAAACAAATGAACTCATATCAGTCTCAAATATTATGATCTCTGCATTTCGACTCTCTTTTTGTATCACCTCCTTTACTTCAGCTGCCTTTTTCAGGTCCCTTGCAGGAATCACTATTCTCACACCCTTTTTAGCCAGTGCTCTTGCTGTTTCCACTCCAATACCTGACGTGGCCCCTTTAAATTCAAAACAAAAGATACTCAGCAATTTCTTCTTCTGTTCACCATACATTTTCTTTATTTAAATTTTAAAATGCCCTATCACTATATTAAATCTAATCTTTTATATATGATTTACATTCTGTATTTTGATTTTCTGAGGAAACGTAACACCGTTAAGTTTTTGGTTGAGAACACACACACACACGTATAATAAATGCATGGGAAACGTTTTGAATAATTAAGATAGTAGAAAAACTAGTTGAATAAAAAAAACAAGCAGGTGAAAAACGATGGATGTATAGTTTAGTATACGAGACAAGGACATGGTTCATGGTTGAGAAAGAAGTGATCAACCATGAACCAACCAGACAATATATATGTATAAATAAAAACCACTCAAAAAGAGACAAAACCCTATCTTGCAACAGCCAAAAAGGGCCACTAATTAAATAATCTTTGTAGAATATACTGATTGCTGGGAGAATGATACAAAAGCTATATGCTCTTAACTTTAGACCACTGATTGTCTTCATCACACACAGAAATGGATACGAAAATCATCGCCAGAAACTACAGGAAAATATGGAAGAGATCAATATGTACATTGAAGGAAAAGAAAAGGAAATGGTCGCTGACTGTGTGAAACATAGGGTAGCGAACCATTTGGTCGATCTTGATCTGGAGATAGAGAATGTTAGAGAAAAGGATTGAAGATCAAATTAACCCTTGCTGTAACTCTCAACGAAAAAACACTTCACTGCACTCTTAAATGCGAAAAAAAAGGAAGCAAAGAAGGTCTATATAGGGGAAGAAGGGAAAGGGTGAAGGAAGATGAAGAAAGAGAGAAACTCTTTCGAAATCTCAAGCGCTGAATTAAATTCCTCCAAGAAAAACGAAAAGAAAATGGAACAAACAAACAAACAAACAAACAAACAAACCCTTTTCTTCCATGCTTAATCAGAAAAAAAAGGTGTTGAGAAGATGAAATGTAATTTTCAATATCAAAAATAAAGTTGTGCATATATCTTGCTGGTTGAAGATAAAATTTGGAAACGAACCAGTGATGATGGCAGTTAAATGGGGAGGGACTAAGCAAGCAGAATCTCGAATAACTTGCTCAGCAGTTGATTTTGAGCCATAACCACTTGGGCCTGCAATGCCTGCGAGGTATCTCCATGTTTCCTTCATGGGGTTGGTGCGCGCCTTTGTATCTTGGAGAGCTAGAGAAGCAGTTTAGCCTTTGTATCTCCAAAAT
The DNA here is from genome assembly GCA_029228465.1 of Salix viminalis. Lineage (NCBI taxonomy): Eukaryota > Viridiplantae > Streptophyta > Magnoliopsida > Malpighiales > Salicaceae > Salix > Salix viminalis. The sequence goes on along the minus strand of CM055440.1, from coordinate 3,574,386 downwards.
CTCTCTCTCTCTCTCTCTCTCTCTCTATATATATATATATATATAGAAAGACGACTCTTGCTGAAGATATGGAAGAAGTAGGGATTTTCTGGTGATCAGAGGATTACTTTAAATTGGTACTGGTCATGATAATCTTTTGGTATAAAATATTAAAGAACCCAGATATGGTTTATATTATTCTCTAACATCCTTTTCAAGTGAAAGTTTTTTGAGCTTCAAACTTGGACAGACCCACATTAACTTGTGCTTGATTTTTATCAAATAGAATGAGGATGGTGAGATTCGAACTCGTGACCGGTGGATCAATAAGGTTTTGATACCATGTTAAAGAATCATGTCATTTAAAAATTTAAATTGTTTACAATCAAACAATAACTGACATGTGTCACAATGTCAGAACTCTACTGCACTCCATCATTGAAATAATTGGTCGAGACAGGCTACCGAGGATGGTCAATGGGGTAGCAGATGTTTTAAGCTTTGTGGTTGTGGCACCATTATTCTGTCCCTTTCTTCTTCCTCATAATTAATGGAGAAGCATTGTGCTTGTCGAAATGTACCATAATCATGCGTCTTTTTACTGTCATTTCTATTCTCATTACTGTCTTTCCTTCCCGCTGGTTGCTTGCTCTATCTCCTGTTTCCCTGCAGGATTTGCAATGTGAATTCATTAATTTCTTGGTATTGTGAGGACTTTTGCTACATCAGAGAATGAAAATTCACTCAAAGTGGTGGTGGAAATCGACTAATTACTTATAAATAGTTTTGGAGTAGTACTTCATGCTTTAATTTAGTTGGTTGGTTGGATCTGACACAACTCACAATTAGTCTATCATACATGACTTTTTTGTTAAGAAATTAATCATGTCTTGATCAGACATTAACGTACCTTAATTCCCATATTAAGGGACAAGACATGTTGCTTGACGCTAGGAAATTTGACAGTCAAAAAAATTAATGATGGTAAATCACAACAAGATTTGTGAAGGCACAGTTCCAAGTACTTGGATCAAAAAAGTTGCGTTTAATCTAGGTTTCTTGCGAATGATTCCCCCCCCCCTCTCTTTTTTTGGTTACATCGATCTTACCAATGATTAACGAGTCATGAAGGTCTTAAGAAACCTGGAACGTCGTCGGATTCAGGGTTTGTTGTGCTCCCATATAGAATTCAGATCTCTCCTCCTTCGCCAAATCGATCGACTAGACCCAGCTGGGATAGGTCAACGATCGTTCTAGTAGCAGTGACTGATATTTGTATAAAATTCACTGGAAGATGAAATGGCAAATATTCCATGGTTTTACTTTCAATCTTAGCATTTCAATTCAAACCTATAATTACCTGCCCAACAAAATTGATATGCATGTAGTGTTCACACGTGTGCACCTAGAAAAGGAAAATCGAGTGATAATTGCATGCAATATCGAGAGAAAAAACCGGGTTTTTATGTCGTGAAAAAAGGGCCAAGGATTTCATCAGACAGAACTGCTTTTTCCTGTGCAAGGCCGTGTCATTCACTTTTCCTTTTGGTCTCCATGGCCAGTTTTTTCAATCCATCACTTTGCGATAATGATAGCCATTGTTGGAGGATTGACGGACTGAAAGAGAGCATTGAGGTTGACTCCTCAACAATGGAGACCCACTGGTTCCCTAACCTGGTTACAGTACTTCTCATCAAATTGCAACAACATGGTGAAGCACTTCTGTTGTAGTTTCACATGTGATCCTGCCTCCTTAGGGTTCATTCTCTCATTCATGGCATGCTCGCAAAAAGTGTAAGAAAAGTAATAAAGGTTTGATTGGAAGGCCCTTTTACTAGCCATAAATGCTTGTTGGAAACAAAAGGGGATTTCCCATTACTCAAAAGCTACAGAGGGTAGCTTCTTGTGCCAAAATTCCAGGCCAAAGATTATGAATTTAAACCACTTTTTTTTTTTTATATATATATATAAATTTTTTTGCTCCTATTAAGAGTGAAGTTTCTGATGATGAATGAATAAGAGTTGAATTCTTTTTCGAATAACTTGAACATTAATCCTACATCATTTCATGAGACAAAAGGGGATTGCCGTATACTTCCAAATTTTTTTAGTGTATTGGCATAACATTTAAATATTTAATTAATCATAGCCAGTCATGTATCCACCTATGTAAGGAAGGAGAAGTGGACTTAGTTTATATGAACAAAAATATAAAGTAAATAAAAAGTGAAATTATCCGAAAACATTCTCATTGAAACATTGAATTAACACAGACGGACCAAATTCTCAACCCACCACTTTCTTATCCTCTCTGCTTTTCTAAGCTGGCAAATTAAGAAAGATTTAGTCTTGATGAACGTTATCAAATCTCCAACAACTCCACCAAATCACCACTTGAGAACGTAAGCAAGTCCATTAGCTACCTAACCAAGGATTTCCTATTTCTTTTCTATCGATATATATATATATATATATATATCTCAAGAACACCTTTTCAGTTTTTAATTCTTTGCTCAGTACTAATATTAGATTTAAAGAAATAGAACTTAGTATCAACGATATACCACAAGTTGTTTAGGTCTAAAAACATGCTTGTTTTTGTGTTTTTAAAAGATATTTTTAGAATAAAATTTATTTATTTAGTTTCAAAATAGTTTTTTTATATATATTTTCAGATAATTTTAATGTAATAATATTAAAAATAAAAGATATTTAAAAAAAAACCCGCTAACACACTACAAAACATGATTTAAAACAATATTATAAGAAAAATTTCCCAAATTAAAGACTTTAACAAGGGACCAACCGTTTCGCCATTGTACAAAAGTATCCTACCTGAATTGATGCATTTCAACAAAGCAAATTAAGCATCAACCATTGCCGACAAACCCTAAAAACCTCTCACATCATTTTGCCACCCTACCTTTTGTCATCCATGTAGATCAAGTTTACTTGAAAGAAAATTATGTATATTTCTTACGGGTGCTAGCCACACGTATGCGCCATAAGCCAATCATGGGATGACATGTGGCCCCATAACGCCCTAAGATGGAGCCAATCACGGGAGATAGTGGGGCCTGGCCACATATCTAGTGTTTGCCTTTTGTTATACCTAAAACATAGATTAATGGATTAGCTAGCTATACATTATTGACAAGATGATCGATGCTAAGTACTAAATAACAATAGACCGTCATGTTTTTGCTTGCTTTAGTTCCTTGTATGAGAAGATTTGCAGAAAAGGTTGTTTGTCTTCATCTTGCTAACTATATCTGACCTAAAAGACACGAGGGGCTTGCAAGATTTCATGTCAAAGAATATTGAAATGGAAATCGAGATTTGACTAACAATACGCACGCATATGTGTGTGTGTGTGTTATATTAAATTTATAAAAAAATCCTTGTTAATTAAGTGATGATTATATATTTGAACTAGTTAAGAGAAATCAAAGTGGCGGAAAAGAAATATATATATAAGCAATATATATAAGCAATATTCAGACAGTATAATGTGTTTGCCATTCATGGTGAGTGGATGACAATATGGGGTGAGCATAGTCTTCGTGGTTGAATATACAACTTTAAACCATAGTTTTCAAAGCTGAAATGATGAATTATTTGCTCCAAAGTTTCACATTTGGATCTTAATCGATCTTGATGAGATATGATCAGATGACAAAATTATATTTGATAGATCAGAAGTCTCTTTCTTTTAAAAGAAAGTCTCAGCCTTCCATATGCTCCAAGCTAGAATGGTCCTTTCTTGTCCTAAATCAAACAGCTTGCTAATATCTAGTCGGTGCTTTTTAGACATTTGGGTTTCGGGGCCTTACAACTTTCATTAATGACCAAAGAAATTAAAATTAAACCTCTTTTGGTGTTTAATACAAAAGAAACACTAAATTATTAGCTTGATCCATTGTTAAATCAGGAGTTGGCATTCGATTAATTAAATAAACAACAATTTCAAGCATACCAATACTCTTGAGGAATATTAGCATGATCCATTGTTAAAATCCGTTTTGATTATGTGACTATGGCTCCTTCAATTTAATCATTTTTATTCATTTATTTTTAAGGTCTCACATAAAAAAAAAAAATAACAAAAAGAAAAGGAAAAGAGAGAATACAAAAAATAATAATGAATAAAAATAATATTGATAAAACCCAAAAATATATGAGTGAGAAGAGTATACTAGAATAACCAAAAAATTATCGAATACTGGTCGAGAAAGATTAAAATATAAGAGATTGGAAATTCTCATAATGTATTTTCGACCGATGAAGGTCCTATTTCCAAGAAAAACTCAATTCAAAGAGGGAAAATTCAGAATGAGAAGTTTGAGAACTCAATTAGGTTTTTTCAAGGTTTACTTGAATTTATTGAGGGTCTAAGTGCAAGAAAATTGATTTTTAAAGTCAATTTACACTTTTATTGAAATAAATTAAAGCTTAGGGGTCAAATTGTAATTTTAAAAGTTAATTTGGTCAAATCAAGGGTTTGATTGTATAAATATTGAAGTTTGATGGGAAATTAGGTACTTGATTGAATAAATCCTAAACTAATGACCAAACTTAAAAAACATGTGAATGTAGGGGTCAAGTTGAGAAAATTGGAAGTTTGTTTCTCAATTGAGAGTTGAAATGCACAAATATAGAACTAAGGACCAAAATGAAAATGATGACTAACTTAGGGGTTGAGAATTGAGTTTGATAGGGGTAGAAATGGAAGAAATTAAAAGTTTATAGAAAATTAGGGGTGCAATTAAAATAGATTAGAAGAACATGAACTCAATTGAAGTTTTCCAAATCCAAAATACGAACCCTAAACTCACTTAGATGATACATTGTTCACACTTCAAGAAGAGAGGTTGAACGACACATTATTTAGTCTCGGTTTGTTGTAGTTTTGGTTGATCAAGTTGACAAATTCAAACTCATGAATGTGTAGCTATAAACCTTTAAATTGAGCAAGATGGGATCCAAATGAAAGATACATATCTCCTTTACCATTTTTTGATGGTTTTAGATGACATTGATGTCATGATTGCTATGATAAAGCTTCTAAAGTGGATAATTCGGTCAGTTTTGACAGTGAAATCACTAGGTAAAAACTGACATATTCTTTATTTGTTCACACTCAAAGACTCTTCAAGTAGTTCCTCAACAACACGTCCATAAACATCAAGAGATGCGAAATGGATTCAAAACCTCCTAAAACCATATAATACCCCCACTCAAACATGTGAAAAGAGGGAGTAACCAACTATAAAAAAAATAATAGAAAAGGGAGTAGCTGTTCTAGACACTTCTCTAACCCAAAGAGAGGCCCTTGTAGATTGTTTTAGCTTTTATTTTTTTTTTTAATTTTGGCCATATATTTGTGTTTACAAGTATAGAAAAAAAGTTTGGAATGCTTAAAAATTGATGCTACATTCACCTTTTTGTTGGTGTGCTTTGCATTTAACGTTGTTATTTTGATTTTTTAATGTTTTTTTATATATAGTTATTGCTTTAAGTTTTGTTTTTGTTGCTTTAGTTTGTATTTTGACCAAACTTATACATTTTAATGCAATGGTTTTACCTAGGTTTTGCTATGCTTGTTTATGCACAAAACAAGTTTAAAAAGTCAATTTTGAATCCATGTTGCATGAACACATAAACTATGTTAAGTTGATACTCTTTCAATTTGATACCTCAAGCTTGGTTTTGATGTTTTTTTAGATTCAAATATGCTTGTATATGCTGGTGTGACTTGTTTCGATAATGAAAACATGTTTTAGAATAAAAAAATGTCCATTTCTAGGCTTGACAATGACTGCACTTTACTGCAAAATTTTGGGCCTTTTTAGGGTATTTTTATATGTTTTTGTATTCTTCATGTTCTTTCCAAGAGCATTACCTTAGCTATATGATTTGGACCACTTTTAGTCCATTTATTTGCACAAAACCCCTCCTTGGATATGATTAATAAATAATATAGTGTTTATTTTCATCAATAACATGTTTAAGATGGATCTTAATCCTTGAGTCTGGGTTTTGGATCAAAACTTATTTTAACAGAAATCCATGTTATTGATGAATCCATGTTGCATGAACACATAAACTATGTTAAGTTGATACTCTTTCAATTTGATACCTCAAGCTTGGTTTTGATGTTTTTTTAGATTCAAATATGCTTGTATATGCTGGTGTGACTTGTTTCGATAATGAAAACATGTTTTAGAATAAAAAAATGTCCATTTCTAGGCTTGACAATGACTACACTTTACTGCAAAATTTTGGGCATTTTTAGGGTATTTTTATATGTTTTTGTATTCTTCATGTTCTTTCCAAGAGCATTACCTTAGCTATATGATTTGGACCACTTTTAGTCCATTTATTTGCACAAAACCCCTCCTTGGATATGATTAATAAATAATATAGTGTTTATTTTCATCAATAACATGTTTAAGATGGATCTTAATCCTTGAGTCTGGGTTTTGGATCAAAACTTATTTTAACAGAAATCATAAATTATAAGTGAAAATCGATTGCTAGTTCTAAATTATTGTTTCATGCATGATTTTTATCATTTATACGCCCTATTTTTGACCAAATTTGGTTAGTTTGATGTTCCATGTTATTGAATTTTGTTTAGGTGTTCTTGAGTGTTGTTCGTGTTCTTTTTGTATTTGATCATTTTTGTTCAATAGTTTTTGTGTTTTTATTAAGTTTTTGATATGTTTTTCAGTTTGGTTTTGTTTATTTATTGGGTCTTTGCTTTTGCTTATGGTCGAACTAAAAATTTCCGGCTAACCAAGTCGGGCGGGTTAAAGATTTTGTTGGGCTAAAGGGTTTATTAAATTTGTTTTTTTGGCTTAAGGGTGTGTTTGGAAAACACCATTTAGCCTAATTTTGGGTATTTTTATTTGAGAAAAGTATAAGTTTTTACCAAATAATAATAATAATAATAATAATAATAATAATAATAATAATAATAATATATTTTTCTTCCATATGACCAAAAATCATAAAATTATTCGAGCATATTTTTTTAATAAGCTTTAAAATATTTTTGCATTTTCTTAAGAAAAAAAATATATTACTAGGATCTTACAACAAGTTTGTAAAAATCCAAAGGGTTTTATCCTATATTTGGAAACTACCGAATTTCATTTTTTAATATATGGAATTATGAATTTATATTTAAGATATAATCTTATATTAAACTTAAAAAAGCACCAAAAATGTTTTATTATGTTTTTTAACATGGGGTATCACAAACTTATTTGTAAGACATATTCTCCATTTTAAAATAAAAGGCACCAAAAAGAAATTATTTTGTTTATTTTTAATATCTGAGATTATGAACTTATACGTAAGATTAATTCCCGATATTAAGTGTCGGGACGACCATTTTTTTCTTCGGTCCGCGCACTGCCATCCTAGAGGCAGTGGGAATGCACGAAAAAAGAGATTTTATAACTATAAAATTATTATTATAATTTTTAGAAGTCGCCACCTAGTGTTAAGGTCACTAGGAAACCTAATAGTTCATGAAAGTCCAGGTAAAAGGAAGACGAATCACCTTCGGTGAACCCTATCTAAGGTAAGTTGCATTATTGTATGATTATTTTTTTTCTAGGTCAAATTTTTATTTGTTCATCTTTTCTAAGTTTTGAAGTGGATCTTTCTTACTGAGAGAGTCTCTATCTCACTCGGTAAAAAAACCTAACAGCTCCAAGGTTCGAATTTTAACACTGCATTTATTATACTTTAATACCTATGAGTGTACTTAACAATATAATTTTACACCTTGATAATTAAATTTTAAAACTAAAAAAGAATAAAATTATTGTTGAAAGATTTTTGATATCAAAAGAACAAAGTTTATTATTGATAAACTGGTTATGATATCCCATTTTTCATTTAAAAACATGAGAAGATACATTTTTTTTTGTATTATGAAAAATATACTTAGAAATTTTTTAGAATTTGTCCGTGTGCATGATTTTTTTTTATAATGAATTTTGTTTATTTTTAAAAAATAAATTAAGACTGGCCTAACCCAACTAAATGGGCTGGCCCAGCCATAATGGGCCATCGCTGAAGAAGAGTAGCAGATGCTACTGCTATCGCTAGAGGAGAGAAAGGGTTGTTCAAAAAAATAACCTATGATTTCTGTGTTCTCTCCTCTATGTTTCTCTTATGCTCTTTCATCCCTTTATCTTTCCCTATATCTTTTTTTTCCCCTGTTCATTGGTAATAACAAAATGAAAGAAATTTTATGCATATAAATTTTGTCGGGTTTCTCAAATATCATCCATGCAGCAGAAATTATAAAAAAATTATTCGGAAGTTCTAGGATCCTGTTTTATAAGAGAATGGTTTGAAACGTTTCTAACCTCTCATAAATAAATAAACTCACAGCTTTTTAAAAAAAGTCCGATACCCAATTGAAAACTGTTAAATATAATTCAGAAAAAAATCTCTAATAACTTGGTCTTATAATCAAGAGAACAAGAGAGAAAATATGAATAAATAAGGGCATATGAGAGGGAAAATTTCCTGGGGTTTTCTAGTTTTCCATAAAATAAGCCGGCGCAACAGTCAGTGGCTTGTTGTAATTTGAAGTAAGCTTCAAGGTGATGTCTGACACAAGTTCTACTTATTCTATATTTAGATTTTTTTTTTAAATATTTTTGGTTTGAAAAAACATTAATTTAATATTTGTTTTTGCAGTGAAAAAACATTTTTCTTAAAATGACTATTTTTTGTTTTAAATTAATATTTTATGGTGTTTTTAAATTATTTTTATATAAAAAATAAAAATCTTATTTTAATATATATTTCTTTAAAAAGAATAAAACAGAGGGAAAGAAAAACAAAATATTCAACATTATCAATGACAGCTAAATCATGGCATGGGTGCTCTTTTCATACACATCACATATCCTAATATTATTTATTTATTTATTTATTTTTTTTGTAATTTTTAGTTAAATTGAATTGGGATTCTTATGGATAAAGCTCGTATCCTAATATTATAAATGCTTTAGACTACTAAAAAAAAATATACCTTCATTTTATTGTTGGGTTTCAGCTCATCACTAGCAACTATTTTTTGTTCGATTGTCGCCTTTAATAGCAGCAAAAACCATTATCATTCATACCTTTGTGAGTGAGAAGCCCGTGATATATATATTTTTTTAAAAGCCTTTATTGCACCCATTAGTGAAAAGCCCAAACTTCCTAATCCATTATCACCTTATATTACAAGAGCAATGTACAATGTTTTTTTTGGTTTATCGATTTTTTTTTAATTTAGTGTTTATATATGATGTATTTGTAAGGATTTATCGTGATATCAAAAAATATCTCATCATCCGATTTAACAAGATTTTCTCCTCATACCCATTCGTATTGTGAAATAAAATAGAAACTCACATTTTTTCTCCTTTAGGTTTTTTAATAATCTATTCCTTATATGATGTGCTAATGGGGATTTCGAGTTAATAATTTATTTAAGTATTCTTTTTATATAGTTATCATGGTATAAAAAAATATTAAAACATCAAGACATGATCTATTTTTTTATTTAAAATAATTAAATAAAAAATAGTTTGAAACAAAACCGAGTTATTAAAGTTTCTGTAGTAAATAACCCGATTTGCAAGTTTGGCAAGGTAACCCTAATTGCTACTGGTCACAAGTTTAGCATACTTTTTTTTTTCCTCTAATTGTACTCGATAATGTGATAATTTATTTTTCTTTTTATCCAATAGTTTTATTTTATTTTTTTGAAAAAAACATGTCATTAAATTTTAGAGAGTCCATGAGTCTGTTGATGGGTTTGACGAGTTTAACATTTTTTTATTTCATCCTTCGATATTGAGCTGATTGAAAATTGATTTCTATAATTTGTTTTGATGTTATCATATTCTTAAAAAAAAGCTTTAGTGTTTGTTTGAGGCTTGATTTTATGATCATCTATTTTTGTTATCATTTAATTAAATAAACAATAGCAAGAGAAGGAGGGAAGGAGGTTGACTTGTTGCTGCCATTGTGTGGAGGAGGTGCTGGAGGAGTGAATGGTGGCTGGTGGCGGCTGTCCTGGCTAGAGGAAGAAGAAACATTTGCTGCCTATAGTTGTTGTTACCGCATGGAGAGGAAGGTGCAGCTGACGATGACGAGGAAAGCCTGCTGCTAGTCTTCTATGGTGAGCTGCAAGTTGTTGCTGGTGGTCGAAGGAGTAGAAAGGGTTGCTGCTAGTGCTGTTGTTGGAGAAGAAGGACTACTGCAGCTGTTACTGTAGGAAGCCGGAGGAGAAGAAGGAGGACTACTACAGTTATTTGCTATTGGAGGAGGAGAAGGAGTCAATTGTTGTTTTACTGTCGTTGGAGGAGAAGAAGGGGCTGATGTGGTTTGCTTACGGCGAGGAGAAAAATCTGTGCTCAAACTTTTATTTCTCCCATCTCTTGTTCTCTTTTCTTTGGTTCTTTCATTTATCTTTCTCTCTATTCTCTCCTTCTCCCTCTCTATTCCCTGCCTTTTCTTTTCTTTTCTTTTCTCTCTCGTTCCATTCCCTTTTATAGACTCAGTGTGGAAGTTGCAGGAAATGGGATTGCTATGCATGAAATGACATGTTACAATGCATGAAAGATAATTTTGACATCCCCTATGGTGCTCCAATTCAGGCAAGAACCCATAGGTGGTGAAGTGTGGCTATGAAGGTCACATTAGCCCTGTCTTCTCTTTACTAATCAGTGCAGCCTCTGTCTTACAGTCCAACATCACCTTCATGTTCGACCACCTCTCCATATTCAGTCCAATTATATACTTTAGATTATAAATATTTCTGCTATTTTTGCTTATGTTTTAAAGTAATTCAAAAAACATTATCTGAGTTTATAGGTAGATCATGGATCTTCTCACTATTTGTTAGTTGATTTTCTCCTCTCATCAAGGCAAAAATCAGACAGTTGATCCCATGATCAATGAGTTAAATAAATCAGAAACAAAAGTGTTTGTCATCAAGGATATAATTGTAATTTTTTAGACTAAGCAGGTACAAATTTAACCAGCGAGTGATTTCCCTCTCTCCCCCTCCGTTTCCTTTTAAAGGATGAATTCTTATTCAAGACGAGATAAATGCAAAACCCTTGTGTCTTCGGCTCCGGCAGAACAGCCCATCGAGAAGCAGCCCATCGTTATTGTTCTAGCTAGGACAGTGAATCTCGTGGTATCAAATTCTTCAGTGGGAATGACTTTCCAACGTGCGCAGAAGATGCGAGAATGGAGTGCCAAACAATTTTTGAGAGTACCATGGCTTCGGATTGAGAACCGACAAACTACAAAGACTTGTCTAGGTGTTGTCGGTCTTCACTTGCTTGAATGCATGGCTGTTGTTGTTGTTGTTCTCACTTGCTATACTGGAGAAAGGCTGGAGTGATATTCGTAATTAGTTGTTGGATTTTTCAAAACGTATATCATGAAAATTGAAAACTATTAAGTCGTGTACATATATATATAGTGTCTAAACGAGGATTATATAAAGATAAGATGTTTTCTTTTTGCACCTCAACTATTTACCAGATCCATTAAACATCCTACAAGTCCAGTGAGTATGTAAGGCACCGCGGGGGTAACAGGCATACCGAGCAGGGATCAAATCAGGATGTCATGAAGGGAGGTACCCTCCAGATATCGCTGAGACACTCGAACCACACAGTTCCTTAAAGGGAGACACATTCCAACTACCGCTGGGAGAGAACTTGCTGGTTGGAAAGGATACATCTTACTGTATAGCCTATGAGATTTTCATTGGACTAAAATAAATAAACATAAAAATGATGCCTATTTGGAACCGAGGGCGCTGGGAGAGAACTTGCTGGTTGGAAAGGATACATCTTACTGTATAGCCTATGAGATTTTCATTGGACTTAAATAAATAAGCATAAAAATGATGCCTATTTGGAACCGAGGGTTTTGGTCCTTGTGATTACATATTCTATTTTAAATCATTTATTGAACTCCTATCATTGACAATTTGACACAAATGATGCAAGAACAGGATCGGGAAAGAATTGTCATTGTACTCTCTGGAGAGAAAATTCAAAGCAAGTTAATGAATTGGATTCAATTCTGGTTTTTATTCCGTGCTGGGATTTTTCACAAAGCTTAATTTCAGTCCTTGTTTTTTTGGAAAATATTTTAGTCCTCATGTTATTTTTGCTTACAAATTGGTCCTTGTTTGGAAATTATTTTGTTCCTTATTTCTATGATAATTATAGTTTAATATGATTTTTATTCAATTAAGTTGTTGCATGCTTACACTTAATCATGAAATGTTTCCTTATGTAGTTGGGTTTTTTTAATGCAATTATATATATATATATATATATAATTCATTGTCATCTCTATGTTTTTATTTTTATCACTTTTAACTTTGAGATATCAAGAACATTTAAGATACAAAAATATATACATAAAGAAAAGAAAGATGATTTCTAAAACTTAAATAATGATGTGATAAATTTTAATTAAATATTAATATTCAAATATGTGAAGCATGAATAACACTAAACTAGTATGGAAAGAAACAAAATTATGACCTCATATTTTATGCCAAGCGAATAGAATTAACGAATGATATAGAATTCAGTGATGATATAACCAAACAATAAACACTTGAACTTACCAGGTTAGAATGGTCATTTCTAAATGTTTGTAGGCACCCCTAGCTAGGATTGAATCATATCTTGAAACTAACAACGTATTGTAGCAGAATGTTCAATTTGATTAAGTATATAAATTTCACATGTTTGTTACATTCAAGAACTAAAATCACACCAACATGGTTAGGTGTCAATATTGTTTTTTATTATACCCTCTAGAAAATGAATGGAAAACATGGCATACCGATCAACTTTCTCGGCTAAAGAAGAGGACACAAGGACCAAACAACAAGTCATTTTTTTTTATTAAAACGAGTTATGCATCATTTGCTTAAATCCTAGACGTTACGATTTTTAAAATAAGATTTTGGTAAATTTTAATTTGGTCCTTATCTTACTAATTTTAGCACAAGAACCCTTAACTAATCCTGAAACTTTGCAACCTTTTCAATTGAAACCCTTGAAACCTTTATTTAGACTTAATTAATTCTTTCAATCTTTGTCAATTTCTTTTTCAAAACTAGTTTTCCTTCAATTGATTGTCAAACTTATTAACTAAGTTAAGTAAACTTATTAAAAGTTTAATTAAGTCTTTAAGCTTAATTAATTCTTCCAATTTTGGTCAAGTTTGGATTTTAATCTTGCTATTTTGGTGGAATTTTAGTTTGTTGCGATTTAGAGAATTATCTTTTCATGTCCTAAAAATATTTTTGGATTTTAAATTTCTATTTTTTATGAAAAATATGTGTTTTTTATAAAAACAATTTGGGAAACCTAAAATTTGAAGGGTACATGGGTGTATTTTTGTAATTAAATATTATTTTAAAAAACTTATGATGTGTGTTACGCTCGCGCCTGCATGTGAAAGTACCTCATGCTATTTAGGCGGAGCATGCCAGAGCATATAGCTACAAAACAATATCTCTCATGATGGTGTTGGAAAGACAATGGTGTCCCCTACGTGATAACATGACATGGGTACCAGACATGCTACAGGTTTGACACTGATTGCTCTTTTTTTTTTTCTCTCTCCTTCTTGAACTCAACATTATCTCGTTCAAAATTTTAGACCAAACCTTTTAATTTTAATTTTTAATAAGTTTTTAAATTTCCTCATTTTCATTTTTTAATCTTTGAAATTTGGTTTTTATTCTTTTGATTATTATTTTTATTTTCAATAAGCTATAAAATAATTTTTTTTTTGTAATTTTACACCCATTTCATTTTTTATTGTTTCAAACAGGATCCCTATTATTTTGATATTTATTTTGTTTGAGAATATTGTAAGATTATATATAATTTCATCCCTCCATAGGTTTTGTTCCCCATCAGATTTGATCATCATTTTTTTTATTGATATCTTATTTTATTTTGCAAGTTTTTTAAATTGATATTTTTTTTCAAGGTTTTTATACCAAGATTAAATTGGTTGAGAATTAATCTTTTGATTGACCCAAGTTTAGGATTTCATGGGGTGCGAGTTTTAGATATTAGACTGAGTTTTGGAGGTTCGACCGGGTTGACTTGTGTTTTTTAAGCTAATATTTTATCATTTTTTAATGCTTTGCTTTCAATGACATTGGTCTTTGGTTCATAACTAGAGTCACCAATTACAAAGGTTAATGTGAGTTGAGTTTTTTGTCTTTTTTTTTTTCTAAATTGATTTATTTCAATTTCAATTTTATCTTTTAACATTTAAGTTATTTAAAAATCTTCTTCCTACTTTGTTTTTCATTTTCTTTATGATAGGTTATTTTGATCTTGTATTCAAAGTCGCGAGGTTTATGGGTTAACCCAGGTTGAGTCAGATTTTTTTTTAGTTGTTATAGAGTTAGCTCCAAGTTCATAGCAAGAGTTGTTGATTTCAAAGGTTTACGTGGAATAACTTTTTGGGTCTTTTTTAAATCAATTTATTTCAATTTAATCTTTAAACATTTGATTTATTGAAAATTAGTCTCTTTTTTTTCCTTTCGTTTCTATTGGGTTATCCTACTATTGTTATTCATATTTTGTGAGGTTTGTAGGTTAACCAAGATTGAATCATATTATTTGCATCATTTTTTTTGTTTTTTTTTGTCCTTGAATATTTAGTTGTTTGATAATTATGGTTCATAATTATATATATTTTTTCTTAAACACAATCACCTTGGAATCACAACTGGGTTGGAGATTTTGGATATTAACCCAAGTGGGCTTAAATAAAACTCTGTCAACCTTTTTTTAATTACTATTTTATTAATATGAAATTATCATATTCTCATTTGCTGATTAAGAATTGATATATGAACTAGCCAAGTTGAATGCATGGTTAACAAGTTAATTGATGTGTTTGTTTCTTCGATCTCTGAAATCACACGGTAGGGCGAGAAAGACAAGAACATGACCGGGACAGATTCGTCTTTTACTCTCTGTGATCAAAATTCAAAGGCTTTCAAGCAAATCAATGAACGCGATTCCATTTTATTTATTTCCATGGTCGCTTTCTAAAACCCTAAAGTCAACACCTAATAGCTGGAGGAGAACAACTTGTTCCTTCACATCTCTTTCCATTGGCAGCTGATGTCTTTGACTTCAATTAAGAATCTATTAAAATCAAAATTCAACGCCTTCGAACTTTCTTTCGTTTTGCGAGCAGGCACCGTGGAATGCGACTGTAAATGGGACTCGGCGGACTATAAACCTCCAACCTTGCTTTTCTTGGATACAAAGAGACATAGTCATCGACCGACTGTAGCGACAAGTAAGAGATTCACACGAATTTCTATAATGCATGTTGATAAATTTTGGACAGGTCATTTTGGTTATGATAATATAATTAGGCATAAATCTTGGTGTGCACATGTATATAAACCAAGAGTTGATTACCACTAATAATTAGTCAGTTAATAATATCTTTCAACTATGATAAAATAATGATGCTTAAATTTTGATGGACACGTGGCGTGTATAGAAAATAAGTTGATCCACCATTATAATCGGTCGGACAATAATATGATAAATTGTTAAACTGTGATAAATAAAAAAGAGTCTAGTGTGTAATAACTCACTCTCATGAATATATCTCCTTTAAATCATTAAGCTGTCACAAACTCACAATCCTTCAAATATTATAGTTAATAATTTTTTGGTGAATAAATCTGCTAAATTATTTTTTGTGTCAATTTCTTGAACATTAATGTCATTACCCTTATTAAGTTCATGTGTGAAAAAGAATTTTGGTGAGATGTGCTTTGTTCCAACTTCTTTAATACACTCCTTTTAATTGAGCTATATATGCATCATTGTCTTTATACAAAATAGTTGGAGTTCCTCTGTTGGATGATAAATCACATGTTTCAAAGATATGTTGAGTTATTGATCTTAGCCACACATATTCTCTATTTGCTTTATGGATTGCAAGTATTTTAATATGATTGGATGAAGTGAAAACTAATATTTGCTTTGTAGATCTCTATGATATAGTAGTATTACCATACGTGAAGAGATAACTTATTTGAGATCAATTTTTATGTGGGTCAGATAAATATTTTGCATCAGCATATTCAACTATTTTATGATTAACATTATCTAAACAAAATAAGCTTATATCCATAGTTCCTTGCAACTAACAAAAAAAAAAATGCTTAATTCCATTCCAATATATCCAGGTCGAAGAAGAACCATATCTTGCTAGAAAATTAAAAAAGAATGCTATATTAGGTCATGTATTATTAGCAAGATACATTGGCTCACCAATTGCACTGATATATGATACTTTAGGAACAAGTAATTCTTCGTTATCCTTACATTAACCTCATGAGGTCTAAAATGGTCCTTATTCAAATCAAGTGATTGAACAACTATTGGGGTACTCAATGAATGTGCTATATACATATAAATCTTTTAAGAACCTTCCACGTGTAAGTTGATTGATGAATGAAAAATCTATTTGCTAAATATTCGATTTGCAAGACGAGACACAATTTTGCTTTTCCCAAATCTTTCATCTCAAATTCTTTGTTTAAATAATTTATTATTTTTAGTATCTTTCCATGAGTTCCAATAATATTTAAATCATAAACATACATAACAATGATAGCAAAATTAGATTTTGACTTCTTTATAAAAACACATAGGCATATAAGGTCATTATTATACCCTTCTTTTAATAAACACTCATTAAGGTGATTATATGACATACATCCTGATTGCTTTAACTCGTATAAAGATCTATAATAGTGTTTCCAAGACCCATGACATCCAAATGAATTTCAATATCAAGAATCTATGATAAATAATTCTTTCCTCTAATATCAAGTGCCACAAACTTAAGCTTGATAAGGTTTGACATTGTAACTATATAAAAACAATGATTAGAAATTTGGTTTATAAATATTGAATAAACATTCGGTTAAATGTTGATTAAAACTATTATTCCTCTAAAACAAATATGCTTCTATAAATGTAGAAAATAACAATATTCAAAGATTCATAAAAATACAATGATAAGAAAATTTAGTAAGTTCAAATTATCAAACAAAACAAAAATGGTATACGATGTTATTATACCTTAACCAAAAAGAGTATGTCACCTTACTTTAAATCATAAGCCACGGGTCGAAGGTTTCCAACCTATATATCAAATTTATAAACACACAATAGAATTTTGTGATGTGAATAAAAGAGGCAAATCCAACAAGGACAAGATCTTCTAATAATCACAGAGCATAATTATGATTTGCACAGATATAAATACATAGTTTAAATAATAATAAATAGCATTTGAAAAAATATTACTTAAATTTGTATTGAAATGAGTGCAGAAGATAATATATAAATATACTTTTTACTTCCTATGAATAAACTAAATGTGGTTATCAATTTCAAGATAAAAGCAAGGAACAATTCGTGTTGGTAATGTTTTATGAAATTATATATTTAGAAACATATAATATGCTCAATAAATAAATAAGAACAATGTAACTTAGGGGAATAGAGATAACACTTCTTATTTTATATAATTTTGTAATTACATATATATGTTCTTTCTTCTCTTATCGATGCACCAATTTATAGGCACATGTACATAATTACTAGTAAGCCCAATGGACATATAACAATGTAGATTCAAATGAATTTAGAGAAATTCAAATGAATATCAGAATGATGAATGAATGTAATAAGAGAGGGATGCAAGAAGGTACGTAGACATCAACATTTACATTGATAATTTTATAATGAGGGCTTTTTATCAATTAATTATGTCTTATTCAAAACATGACATAATAGATTTATATTTTATACATAATGATTTATATTTCACACAACAATTTATATATATAAACATACATTTCTAGCATGTCATTTTAATTGAATGATCATTGACATATTTAAGCTCATTCTATCGAGCCATTGAACAAAATTACATGGTCAAATCCTAGGTAATTGTTGCAAGTCTTTATAGGTCCATTACAAGCACTTCAGTTGTACCCTTCATCTCTATTTCTTTCATCTTCTTGGATTACATAATAATTTCTTACCTAAATTCTTACATTTCTAAATTTTACAATATTTACATTATTAATTAAGAAACCTCAAGTTACATTAGAGTGGAATCAGGTGAGAAAAGAATTACAACATAAAAAATAATAGAAATAAGGCGGGACATATAGACCCTATATAATAAAATTAAAAACATTTAATTTTAAAATAAAAATACAATCATGTTGCTCTTTAATGTCGATAATAATTCATCAGATATAAATTATAATAACATAATATGCAAAATAAAATTTTTGCACGTGTAAATTCTAATTATTCATTTTATATGCTGTTTTTTTTTAAATAATATTTAGAAAACTTAAATCAAATCAAATCAAATCCAATTTTGTAATTTCTCAAACATAATAAATTTTATTTAATATAAATTTTCTTTAAAAATAATTTTCAAATTTTAATAATAAAATTAATGACTTAAAATTCTTAGTAATATCCTAAACTACTTTAAGATTAATTAAATAAATTTTTTAATTAAAAAATCTGTTTACTTTAGAAAAACCATTTTTCTAAAAATTATGTAATTAAAATTTTAAATTAAATCCCAATCCTATTAAGATAAGACAAAACTCAAAAATTTTGAATTAAATAATTTAATTCATTCCTAATCCTATTAGGATAATTAATGATTGAATTTAAATAATTTAACATAAGAATACAAATTTTATTTGATTGAAAATAATTTGTAATTAAATCCTAATCATATTAAGAAAAGTAATTCTATAATTAATTTAATCTATATTTCAATTAAAAAAATAAGAATTTTAATTGTAGGGTTATAAAGGCATAAAGAGGAGGGTAAAAGGGTATTTTACAATAAAATAAACAGGGATTGAGTAAAGGTGTAAAATACCTCAAAACCCCAGAACCATATCTTTCTCCCCATGTTTTTCCACATGATGTCGATAGGTTGCACAACCTTTTCTATCGCTGCACGAACCAACAGCGGGCAAAGTCGTCTTTCCTGGTAGCCACGTGAGGCAGATCCTTCACAAGTTGCAGCTAGAAACGACGACGCTCAGCACAGCCAATAACAACGTCCAACTTGCTTAGCTCTACCACTCATGCACTGAAAAACATGATTTTTCTAGCCAACCCTTTGCTAGATTCTAACTAGTTCTGGAAATTCCATCCACATCTAATTGACATGATAATCGTGGCATGAAAAATATTTTTTATTCAAAAATCAAGAGAAAAAATTTATCTTAAGGGAAAATTTTATTTCTCACAAAAAATTAATCTCTATTAACACCAATAGTAATAAAACATGCAATCAAACAAATTTATTCGGGAGTTCTTAGGATTTTGTTACACAGACCTAGAGTTGTCAGGGTTTTATTACTTGAAGATCCAATTTCATTCAACTTTGAATACTTCTTTAAGAGGTTAGGTTGTCACAAACCATAAGCAGTTTGATTGTTAGATCTCTAAGGGCAATCCATAAGAATCAAAAGTGAGAAATCTCCAAAATTTCTATTTAGAAGAGAGAGATTGTTATGCCTATAGTGTTAGCTTTCTATTATGTGACTTACATAGTTTTTTTTATTTAATAGAAAAACCATATAAATTGGCTAAGTATCAATTTTCTTTGAATAATATCCATATATTAATTTCGGATAATTTTAGAGCCTAACTCTATAAAGTCCTTACTTGATTTTTCTAGATCTAGAAACTTAATCCATGTATTAATTATATTCTAAAATATATTTTAATCAAGTCATGTTTCATCATCCAAGTTTAATTTTTGACTAATGGTTCTTAATGTGTGTAACCCTTTAGGTTCCTAATATTTTGGTCTAAATATAAATTAAAGTTCTAAATAAATATAATTTAACAATTTATTAATTTATATTTAAAAATTAGGTGCATTGTCTAGAAATGTGTTATGATACTCCAATTATAAAAAAAAGTTGTTAGTGGTTTAACTTAAGCTTTTAGTGACTAGTTTTTTAGTGCTATTAATGTTCTTACATCAATAATATTCCAATTTAACAACAAATCATTGAGTATGCCTACCAAATCAAATCATGTTTGTTCTCTACATAATAGTTATTGGTCATTTGAATACGATTTGAAAGTCTTTTCAAATATCATTTTATATTGGCCAAGGATTTCTTAGTTAATATTATTTCAAAACATATGGAATATTTTTTTAATTCATATAGGGTGATAAATTCTATCTTGATCACTCAAGTACTATCATATAGGTTATGTTACAGTTAATGCTTGTCCTTTCATTACTTCAATTAATATATCATGTAACAAGATCAAAACATAATATTTTTATATATGATAGTTTAGTGATATCAAGTCTAAGAATCAATTACACAACTGTCACATGAGCCTTTCCATAAATATGGGTGATCTCTCCTTATAGAATTCTCCTGTAAATCATTTTGGTATACATGTCTTATGATAAACACCTACATATTCTAGGTATCCTTTATATCTCAACTTATGAGAACAACTGCTTTCTATCATAAAGAAAAGAATATAATATGTACATGTCCTTACGACTCTAATGAATGTTCAATATTTAAGAGAACATCGACTTGGAATATTTTAAAAATAATAATTTGATGTAATAGGAATCTCATAATTATAAAAAATTTATAATTCTCTTTACAAAGTATTCTCTTTACTCTAGATTCATTAATCTAATATTATATGAATATTAAAGATAAATTAAATCTTTATTAATAATAACTATGTATTTACATGAATATAATAAATACCACGTGTAACCAATTAGTTAGATACGGTGCATATTAAACTAACATAACAATGATGATAAATCGTTCAACCATGATAAAATATTGATGCATAAATCTTGGTGGTCATATGTATAGAAAATGTGTTAATTAGCAATATTAATCAGACAATCAATATAATTGGTTCAACTATGATAAAATAAAATTATTGATAGGAAAGTGAAAGATTACATGAACAAGAGAACAATTATTTATTAGTGATGATGCTCAAAACCTACCAAATAACTAGCTTCTTGGGTGATCCAAGTTCGTTCCATGAGAAATTAGTAAGTTTCTAATAAATGATAGTAGATAAGAGTAGTACAACAAAGATTATAAAATATTTTTATGAATAATAATTGCTTAGAATTCTTTATATAATATGTATGGCCTAACGAGCTACCAAACCCATTGATATTAGACATGGTTGAGTGTCGAGCTTACTTGGACATGAGTCTAGTGGAATGTTAGACTCATTGCTCTTAGGTTTGGTTGTGCACCAAACTCAATTGAAAATGAGTCTAGTGTGCTGCTATGTGCCAAGTCTAAGTGGACATGAATTTGACTCATTGTCATATATCATTGATCATGGCCTGACAATATACCAAGCACGAAAGCCTAAAATCTTGAAAATCATTATAGATCTCATGTTAGGTCTTAAGACGTTATTTTCTTATGACTTTTAACATAAAATCTTATTGTAAGAGATATTTTTCTCTCATCCCTTATTAATGTTTATATTAGGGATATGTCATCTCATATTAATGTTAATGTCAAGGATATGGAATCCCATATCAATATCAATGTCAAGGATTTCAACCCTTAATGGATGTTATAATAATTAAATGCCTTCTAAACCCTTTCCAAAATAGGGTTCATGGATGTTATAATAATTAAAGACCTTCTAAACCCTTTCCAAAATAGGGTTCATAATCTCTATTCGTTTAAAAATCCAACTATAATAATATCAATATTGACAAACGCCAATGCCTGTAAGATAGTTGGACTTGACTGCATTCATTTTACCTAATCAAACATAATGACATTAGTATTTGCAGGAACTAAGAGCCAAGCTTACTCGTTCTTTTTTCAGCCACACAAGTAGATGGAGATAGAAGAAGTGCAAGCCGCCGTGCAAGGAGCGTCAGCCTCCAAAAACTCACTCTTCGTGGATTTCTTTCTTTGCCTAGTCAATGTCACTACCTAAACTATGCTTTCAAAATGGAAAATATATAGTAAATATCCAAATTAGCATTGAGTTTCATATCCTAGTGTACAAGTCTCGCTACTGAAATCTTCTATTTTAACAAAATATTCTATCGACAATAATTTCATCTACACTATTTGTTTCAGCAGGCTCATAAACAGTCGTTGTTTGTCAAAAAAGCTTTCTAGTTGATTCTTGTTCTGTCGATCATTCAGTTAGTAAAGTAATAGTCAATGGATCTATATACGGAAAGTGCATGCAAAAAAATAGTTTATCCAATGTGTTCTGTCGGTATTCCCATTACTGAATATGACATTTCATCAACAAAAAAGCAAAGTTATTAATACTATTTCGGTTAGTGTTTCGTTTTTTCAATTAGAATGAAATGTTTCGATTTTGAAAGGTTTAAAAATAAAATTATTTAGAATTGTGCAATTTAATCTAAAAAAACACAATAAAATGATTTTTCTGAACAAAATTATGAACATATATAATATTACAAGAATGTCATCATCAATCTCGTAAGGTTATTATATTATCTTATTGCTCAGAAATTTTAACATAATATATATAAATATATCGAGAGACTTCTCGTAATTTTCATCTTAATGTAACGGTTGGAATAAGAGATATGATTGATATTGTAAAATTATACTTTATTTTAAAAAAAAACATTATTTGACCGAAACTGGACGGGTGGAATGAAACTGGTAAGTTTCGACCGATACTTGGCCGAAAAATCCAGAACGGGCCAGAATTTAAACCGAGATAAAAACGATGTTGTTTTGTCTCGTTTTCTAACTGGTATAAAACATTTTAGTTATTTCAACCGTAACATAACGAAATTAATAACTATGCAAAAAAGATCATTTGTAATTTTATCAATGATTTTTTTAATATCACCGAAGATTTAATTCTGTTAATATGGGTGCGAAATTTCATTGTTAGTGATTAAAGTGTGGTTGTGAAATTTCTAGTAATCTTTTTTCAACTCCATATGATATACTGACTTATTTAATATGTCGGTAAGACAATTAATAATTTTAGTAAAATGGAAGTGAATTGTCATTATATTCGTAGAGCTTTAACTAGTCAAGATATTACTCTTCCACATACTTTCATTGAGCACCAAACTGTTGATGTTTTCACCAAGCTTCTATTTCTTCATCATCGTTTATGATTAACAAATTAATGCTTTAAGATCCCTTAGGATTGTCTATTTGGAAGTGTAGATGAGTTTATTTTTTAAAATACTTTTTATTTAGAAATGCATTGAAATGATATTTTTTTTTTAAAAAAAAATATTTTTGATATCAACACAAAAAAATGATCTAAAAACACTAATTGTTTTTAATTTTAAATAAAAATAATTTTTTTTCAAAAACGCTTTTGAAACACAATGACAAGCAGATAAGCGAATATATTAGCATAATCAACAACATGATATATGCTACTCTATTTAATCTAGCTATATACATATAATAATTGATTGCCTTACGCGAATTTTCAGCCTTGTGCGACAATTTTAATATGTAAAGAATGCAGCTTTCACAATAAAAGGCATCGGTAACTAAACCCTAATTGACATCAAGAAGGCATGGGAAACAATGAGTAAAATTACACAGAATATTCTACCTCGACCGGGACACCATGACCCAAAGGGGGTGTTAAGGTTAGAAGTAATTGCCCAAGCAAGGATAGACTCAGGTTTTGAAACTAGAAACATATATTGTACGTGGCCATGGAAGGGTGAGCAAGAACAGGCTGGGGAAAGATTTTCCCTTTTACCTGGATTCCGGAAAAAAAATTCAGCAAGAGAATGTAAACTCAGGTTAGATTTTTATTTATTATTTTAAATTAATGTTTTTTCTTGGTGTTTTTAATGTACTAATATCGAAAATAAAATTAAAAATTATTACAAAAAGATCTAAAAACAATACCTACTGCAATACAATGCCAGTTATCCAGCTATTAAATTATCTTTCTTTTGAAGACAAACATAGCGAAATTCCAAATGGGACTCGGCGGAAGTTTAGAGCTCCAAGTTTCAAACCTTGCTTATCGTACATACAAAGAGCCACTTGTTGGTTACCCTAAGTAGTATATATATAATACGGAAAGGTTCACCAAAGGAATCAGTTATTTCTTCCCTGAACAAAAGAAAACTACGAGCATCCCTCTTTCTGATTTTCTTTAGTAGACAAGAAGATGGAGGTAGAAGGGCAAGCCACCACTGTAAGGGAATCTCAGCCTCCGAAATTCGCTCTTCCGGTGGATTCAGAGAACAAGGCAACTGTGTTCCCGTTGTTCTCGGTCGCCGCCCCTCACATGCGGGCATTCCATCTGTCTTGGGTTTCTTTCTTTGCCTGTTTTGTCTCCACTTTTGCTGCTCCACCCCTTCTTCCTATCATACGTGACAACCTCAACCTCACCGCCTCTGACATTGGTAATGCGGGAATTGCATCGGTGTCAGGCGCAGTCTTTGCTCGAGTTGCTATGGGGACTGCTTGCGACCTTTTTGGACCCCGTCTAGCCTCTGCCTCTTTGATCCTCCTGACTGCACCGGCAGTTTACTTCACTTCCATTACCTCATCTTCCACCTCTTTTCTCCTGGTGCGTTTTTTCACTGGCTTCTCTCTGTCCACTTTTGTCTCAACTCAATTCTGGATGAGCTCTATGTTTTCAGCCCCGGTAGTTGGCACGGCTAATGGCGTTGCAGGAGGTTGGGGTAACCTTGGTGGCGGGGCAACGCAACTAATCATGCCCCTTGTGTTTGGCCTCATCCGTGACATTGGAGCAGCCAAATTTACAGCTTGGAGAGTTGCGTTTTTCATTCCTGCCCTGTTTCAGACACTGTCGGCATTTGCAGTCCTGATCTTTGGCAAGGACTTGCCGGACGGAAACTTCAGGCGGCTGCAGAAATCAGGGGATAAAACAAAAGATAAAGTCTCAAATGTCTTCTTTCATGGAATCACAAATTACAGAGGGTGGATCCTGGCACTCACTTATGGGTATTGTTTCGGGGTAGAGCTGACAATAGACAACATTGTTGCGGAATACTTCTATGACAGGTTTGACCTCAAACTCCATACAGCAGGAATGATCGCAGCAAGTTTTGGTCTAGCAAACATAGTTTCTCGACCAGCTGGTGGAGTGCTCTCAGATGTAGTAGCGAAGAGGTTTGGAATGAGGGGTAGGTTGTGGGCTCTGTGGATAGTGCAGACCTTGGGAGGTGTTTTCTGCATCATACTTGGACGAGTTGGATCCTTGGGCGCATCCATTGTGGTGATGATTGTGTTCTCTATATTCGTCCAAGCAGCATGTGGACTAACATTTGGGGTGGTGCCTTTTGTCTCACGAAGGTAAGATTTCTTCAATATGTTCTAACTCAACAAAACAACAGAAGTTTTTGGTTAGGATTTCAGAGTTCCTGATTGAATTTAGAGTTAAATAAAGAAGAGCAAAACGTTTTCTCTCGGCCAGGCTTAGAATTGGTTCAGTATAAATTTCACGAGAGTTTTTTTGATAGATGATCATCTTGTATATTCATTCGGTGTATGCATGTAAATGGACAGGAGAGTAAACCCTTATGGAAAATAAAATTCCATCACAACTAGAAACATCCTTGGATCTGCTTAATGACACAAAATCCATATTTTTTCTGAGAATTGTTTTCCTTGCTCCATTCCTGTTTCTTATTTTCAGGTCACTGGGGCTGATATCCGGTATGACCGGAGGTGGTGGAAATGTGGGTGCAGTTCTAACGCAACTAATTTTCTTCAAGGGATCCAAATACTCAAAAGAGACGGGGATAATGTATATGGGCGTCATGATTATATGCTGCACTCTTCCAATCTGTTTGATATACTTCCCACAGTGGGGTGGAATGTTTTGCGGGCCATCTTCAAAGAGCGCTACCGAGGAAGACTACTACTTGTCCGAATGGACTTCAGAGGAGAAGGAGAAAGGCCTGCATCTAGCTAGCTTGAAGTTTGCAGATAACAGCAGACGTGAAAGAGGTAGAAAAGAAGATTCTGAAACCAAGCCAGTTGATGAAACCCCATCATCACATGTCTAGACCATGGCTCTCTAGTGTGTGCTAGCAACCCAACAGGCGAGGAAGTTTTCTATCAAAATGTTGTTTAATTTCCACAGGAAAGTCATCTGAAGAAACTCTATGGAAAACGTTATTTACTTTACAGAACCTTAATTAATCCTTAAGAGTGTGAACAAATACATGGTCATTATTTTCATAATGCTGTGCGGTATCCCAGTAAGTATATTTGGTTCCACAGGTCTCCTTAATCATTCATATGCCATCTCATCAAAGAAAAAAGGAAAGGACAGTTTTCACTGAAAATCTAGATTATCAAAATCAATTATTTTGTTCAATGGTCCGGATCGAATCAATCACTAAACAAATCTTATCTTATCTCAAACAGCAATAACAAGTATAATCTCGAACAGCAAGCAAGACAAAATGCAGCTTTCATAGCCGATCTACATAAAAGATGTGACCATTTTAATTAGTTTTGCCAATTCACCGAGTTATTGCAATTACACTCTGATGTCGCTGTGATGACCTTTCGTCCCTGAAAGACCATGATGGAATTTCTGACTGGAGGATCTCTCTGGTATGTGAGCAAGAATTTGAAGGTTTTGCTTAGAATTCAACACTGCCAATATTTAACAACAAAAAAAGCACTTGGTGTGAATTTCGACGTCTTAATTGATATGCAAAAACCATCATTGAGGTTGAATCTCATACCTGACATTTGCTAATTTCTAGAAGAGAAGAAAATCATGTAAAAAGACAAGATTTTGTTTTGATTTTCTATTTGTGAAGAGGGAGAAACGAAGTCCCTTAGAAAAAAAATACAAATTTGTCAACAATATGATGCAAAAGTATTGACTAGATTTATAAAGTGTGATTTTTCAAAAGATGGTGGGAAAATGTTATCACGTTCAAATGTGAGGGGCCATAATAATTTTTTGAGCTATATATTATATTTAAATTCAATTGTTTTTTATATTGCAAATATTTGTTTTTGACAAACAAACCGGTGGTACTTTTCAAGAAAAAGAAATAATTTTTATATAAATATTATGTTTCAATTAAATTGAAGGTGGTTTTTTTTTACAAATTAGGTTTTTTTATAATAAAGTAACACAGTTTGATAAAAGATTTCAGAATATAGTGCGTGACATAATAATATTGAAGACATAACAAGCTTTTACTCAACTGCTAACGAGAAAGTGCTGGAGAAACAGTGTATTTTTATTTTACTTAATTGCTAATGAGAATTGCGGTTTTATTAAAAAAATGTTTAATTTATATCAGGCATGGAGACATCTTGGAACGAGCCGGCAAGGTTTCTTGACTTCAAAACCACAATTTTCCATCTCTTGCAAACCAGAGAGAGAGTTCCTGTCAAGAAAACCCATCTTTCCAAGCACCCGACATGAGAACTTAAGGGCAAGTCGTTGTCCCCATCAATAATACTGCCGTTTTTTTCCAATGATAATAGGCCTGTAAATCTCGTAGCCATTATTGCATGTGCGTGATGAAGAAGGAAGGATGAACGGCAGTAGCCTTGTTAGCCTTGTTCTTGTACCAAATAAATCCTTAATTGGAATGGACCAATTCATAGAACCCGTTTTCTATGATGTTTTTAACTTGTGAAGTGGAGAAACTGGTTAGTTTAACTTTTTCCTAGCGTACAGCCATCCTATACTTATTAATTGTTTCATCTGCAGTCTTGCTGGCTAGGCATGTGCATAGACCAGTTTGATGGGGGGGAATAGTATATTGTAGTTGATATATTTCTTGCTAACGCTATTTTTGGCATTAAATGTCCAGTATGAAAAAGTCAACTCTTATTATATCTCGTTGTGGCTTTAAGTGTAATTGGGTTGGTTCAAAAATATTTCAAGTGATATCATGTGACGTGAATCGATACAATTATTTTATGTGGAATGTAAGAGAAAAGTGCATATATTCATGTCGAGCAAGTAGAACAAGTACACACAAAAGTGATTGGAAGGATACAATTGTTTTATGTGGAATGTAATAGAAAAGTGCATATATTCATGTCGAGCAAGTAGAACAAGTACACACAAAAGTGATTGGAAGAATTCTAGCTTGTTTTTATTTCATTGAGTGCGGATAAACTTAACAAACTTTCCTTAATAATCTGCCACTAAACATAGTGGATTAAACTAATGAGAAGATGCTACCACTAACTAAGCCATATGCAACCACTAACTTTGACAAAATCAAGTGAGAAAATAAAGAAAAACTAGAAACACCGAAACTGATAAAACCAGTTAAATGATGTGTTGGAATTAAAATATCAATTGTCTAACACATCTCCTTGGCATTTTGATGACATATTCCAATCTTTTGTCATAGAGTTGGTTTGATAAAAATGTCTGCAAGTTGTTCTTCAGATGAACAATGAACAAGCATCAATTCATTAGATTGTTGAACTTCTCTAATAAAGTGAGAATTAATCTTGATATGTTTTGTTCGTCCATGAAAGACTTGATACTTTGAAATTGAATCTGCATAAATGTTATCACACATAACCTTGGTTGCTTCGGCTTGCTCATATCCGAAATCCTTTAGCACGTTTTGCAGCTATGAAATGACTTTCTCTTAGTGAATGCATGAATCTTGAATGAACACTCAAAACAAATAATAAATTAGATTTGCTTGCTGTGAGAAATTGAAGGTTGTCAATTAAGCCTTTATGCAATCTTTCATCCACCTTCTCAATTTCATCATCCTTTTTTAGCTTGATATTAGTTGTCATAGGTGTCGCATGTCGCCACATGGTGTCTGGGAGGGTCTTGTCGGTGTTGAGGAGTCGTCACCTAGTTGTTCAGGGTCACTAGAAAAACCCGATTAAACTGGTCTAATTAGAAATTCAAAGTAGGGGACTCATTGCGTAAAAGGGAGGTATTACCACTTCTAGTACGTCTGAACTGAGATAAGTTGCATTGTGTGTTTTTGATGTGATTAATGTTTCAATGGGTAGTATTTATTCATCTGAACATATCTAGCTTTAAATTTTTATTATGGGATCATATATCCAAATAAAATATTAGAAAAAAAAACCATGTAGATACCTTAAAAGGATCATCTATCCTAGAACACGGAAGGATTTTCCAGAATTTATATGCTGTAAAAATTTTCAATTAAAAATCAGTCACCGCTCATAACAACTCAAAGAATTCTTTGGTTGTTTCTAGATATTTAAATATTAGCCTACTTGTAGGTCCAGAATTTATTATCTAAATTTACACCGTTAATTCTCGTTAATTAAATTTGTGAATTATTTAAATATAGACCAAATTCTTGGAGATTTAATCAACTAGTTATTAAATCTTAAAAGTCATTCAATAAATATTTTTTGGTTTTTTGTATGAAAATATTAAACGATGTTTCTTTTTGTATTCTTTTTTAGGCTTTGGCCATTGCAATTAAAACACATTTTTTGTATTGAAATAATTTTTGTAAAACAAAATAAAATGCAATGCACCGCGCGCGCGCGTGCGCACCTTTTTATTACATTTATGCTCTGACATTTTTACAAATTACATAACATTTACAAAAAAAAAAAAAATCAAATACACATGAAATAGTTAAAAAAATACAACAATGTAAAAAA
The DNA here is from genome assembly GCA_029228465.1 of Salix viminalis. Taxonomy (NCBI): domain Eukaryota; kingdom Viridiplantae; phylum Streptophyta; class Magnoliopsida; order Malpighiales; family Salicaceae; genus Salix; species Salix viminalis. The sequence continues at coordinate 3,544,583 of CM055440.1, read as the reverse complement.
ACAAAAATCATCTAAAACTACAAAATGACCAAGAACAATACTGGAGCAATTGTGGTGCATGAATTCATGCAGCACCATCACAAGCAATGCGTAGACCTGCACGCCACAATCAAACACCCACAAAACAATCAAACAAAACAAAACACAACACAACAAATCAATTGATTCCTTCCTTCTCTAGATCTCTAGTTTATTTCTCTTCTAATTTCTCCCTTCTTGTTATAAGAGTTAGAGGCTACGTGTCAGAGCAACTCCAAAGGGAGAGCTAAAAGAAAAGTTAAAGGGAAAAGACAAAAACATTTAGCTTTCATTCTTTATTTTCATAGCTTAAAGGGGAGAACTATATTAAAAAGTTAAAATAGTATTTCTAAGGTGAAAAACTATTCCTATATGTTTGATCAAAAGAGTCAAAAATTATTTAATATATTTATGTGCAAAAAAATAGTTTTGATTGTAGTTGTACTAGTTATTTATTATTAATAAATGGTTATACTAATATTATATATATTAAAATAGAATTGGCTTCTCTAAATGACTTTTTTCTATTAGAGTGCAAGTATAAAAAATGTTATATTTACACTGTTAAAAAGCCATATTATTAATTTGGCTTCTCTCAGTAGTTTTTTCCCTTGGAGATGCTCTCACGGTGGAAAGGAGATGCTCTCACAGTGTAAGGTAGCTTATATGGAGGCAAAGGCTATCATGGGTTCAGCTGAGGTAGGGGCAACAATTGTGTGATCAGCTAGACTGTTAAGGCTTGCGTTTGAGTGAAAGAGTTGGGTTGTGAAAGAGGGACGGCGGGAGAGAAATGTGGATGAGAAGCAAGGGAAAGGAGAGTCATTGATTATTATGATGAAGACTTAAAAGGGGCTCGGTTGGAACGGAAAAGGAATTGGTTGCGGTTGCTAGAGGGAGGTAGAGCAAAAATAGACAAATTAGGCAGGGGGATGTGACCAGAGAGTTATGTGTGGATAACAGGAAAGAGGAAGGTTGAGGAATGGTAAAGAGAAGATGATAACATCAGCGATTGGTCAAAGATGGCAGAGGGGAAAAGGATGGAGGAGATATGGTTGCTTGGGGTTGACAACGCCGAAGGATGGGAAGAGAAAGAAGGGGGGAAAGGGTTTTAGGTTTAGGGTTATGTGTGGGGAAGGTGTTTTCTTCTTTTTTATTTTTCTCCCCCTTAACATGTGTAAGCACATGTATATATAGTAAAAAATATAGTTTTTGGTCCCTTGTTTTCTGTCTTTTAAACTTTGTTCCCTGCGTCAAGTTTGTTTTGGGTTTTTGATTTTTTTTAGGTGTTCTTTTCAAAACAGAAAAACAAGGGGGTCAAAAATTAGGTAGAAACAATAGGTTTTCCTATTGTTTATAATTCTGCATACTTCTGTTGACATGTGAAAATGTCATGGTTTAATTGCAACACTTTCATTCCAAGATCAATCATCTAGAACATTTTTAGCATTTCATCCTTGAACTTTTTTATCATTCCAAGTTGACTTCCTGTGATAAGCATATTATCAACATTAATAAAGACAATTAAAAGATGATTACCATAGGATTTCACATACAAGATTGCTTCATTTTGACTTATATTGAACCTAATTTGATTAAGATTATTGTTCATTTTGTCATAACAAGCTCAAGGGGCTTGTTTTAAGCCATATAAGGCCTTTTTTTAAAAAAATACACATGATCTTTTTTACCTTGAACAACATATCCATCTGGTTACTCACCAAAAATCTCTCCAACAAGAAAGCCATTATTTATCTTGAACAACATATTCATCGAGTTGATGAATATAGCAAGAATTGCAAACGACAATAGCAATAAGCAGTTTGATGGTATCATATCTTGCTGCTAAAGCAAAGATCTCTTGGTAATCCACTCTATATTGTTAAGCATAGCCTTTCACAACCAATTTGGCCTTGTGTTAAAAAATTGAACGATCTAGATTGGGTTTTGTTTTAAGAACCTATTTGACTCTAATCACCTTGCGATCATTCGGCCTTGCTATCAGTTGCAAAGTTTCATTTTTGTTGATCTTCTCCATTTCTATTTTCATTGTTCTCCTCTATGCTAGAGAATCTAGAGCTTCAACATAGTTGATAGGTTCAATGATTGTCATATTGCACCTTTGGTCAATGTCCTCCAAGGTCCTTGTACTCGTAACTGGACAATCTTCCACCAATCCATCAGCTTCAAGTTGATTATAGACATCAAATAGAGAATCATAATGTTTTATTAACATAGGGTTCTCTAAGTGCAAACCAGCACAAATATAGTTTTTTGAATCTTTGTTTTTATAAAAGATACATCGCAACAATATATGAATCAAGAAACTTTTTATTTTTACTCTTTTTACACCTTTTATTTTAATTCCTAATAACTAGCAAGAATTGACTCAAGATTTGAGATTAGCCAAGTTTTGAATGACGTATTATTTGGTGCGTTTGTTTCATGATCTAAACTATTATGCATATCAATGTTGTAGATTGTGAAAAGTTATTCATTAAAAACCCATTAAAAATCAACTAGAAATATATAGAAGGATAAGCATTATTAGGTTTAGATCAAATTTATTTGTTTACTATGGATTCTTGAAATAAAGTTTAAATTAAGAAAGGTAAGCTAGATCTATGTGTACTTCATTTGCATTTCTACTTTTAATCAATTTTTTATCACTTAAAACTTTAAGACAAGTGAAACATCTAAGGTGAAATAGATGTATTTAAGAGACATCATCTACATAAAGAGAAAAAATAAGATAATTTCTAAGAATTAAAAACCAGAATTCCATATAAATTGTAATTAAATATTCAAATTCAATTCATGAATAATAATACTAAACAAGCATGGAATGAAACAAACTAATGACTGCATACTGTAAGTCAATGATTTATTGAACTATTGACATTAACTTATATAATCAAACAATAATCACATCAACTTATCAAGTTTGATTGATTATTTCTAAATCTTTGTAATCATCAACCCTAATAAGGATTGAATCATATCTTGAAATTAACCAGTATTTGAATAGAATGTCCAATTTGGTCAAGTGTTTGTTTCATTCAAGGCCTAAAATCATACTGACATGGTTGGATGTCAAAACATTTTGTTCATTATATAACCCTCTTGAAAATCATGAAAGATTGGGAAGGAAAAAAACACATGATCAAGACATATTCATCATTACAACCATTGAAAAGAAAATCCCAAGACTTCATAGAAAGCTAAAGAATTCCATTCTTGTTGCTTATTCCTTGCTTTCTTATGTAGTAATGTAGAATATATTTTTATGAAGTTTAATTTCATTCCCTATAATTTTTCAATAATTAATTCTAGTCCTTGTAGTTTATTTTAGCTTCCAAATTGATTCTCATTAGGAAGTTTTTGTCAATTTTTAATACATTCAATGAAATATTTTTGTAATGCATCCCTATACTATACCTCTTTTATTATGAAAGGATTCATTGTGTATCTTTATGTTATGCCACGACTATAATGTATTGAGTCATTATAGTCTTAATCGACCATTAAATTATAATTTTTAAACTTGCATAGCCAAAAAATTGTAAATGACTTATTGATCATACCTATTTTTTTGTAAGTGCAAATTTCCATAATCAATTAATTTAGTAAACTATCATCGACAAGTCGATGATCAATCAACCATGACTTCAAATTTACAATGGTAACAAACCTCAACAAATAGAAAGGATTGACTTAGGATTTGATTCAGGTTCATATTTGATAAGTTTGCTTCAAGATAAAAAGTTCATAATTAGAAAGGATGAGAATGATTATGATGAGAATATCATCTAAAAATCATGTAAGGATGAGAATGATTAGGTTCAGGTCAAATGTGTCCTTTTACTTAAGATTCTATAAAGAAAATTCAAAGAAAGAATCTCTCAAAGATATTTATAAAGATAGGTTGACTAATATTTATTTCACTATAATATTTATTTTTAAAAGGGATTTGCACCTTTTAATATTTAAAGGAAGTTATAGCATTGGATGTGAATAAAATATTTTCAAGTGACATCATTTAAAAAAGATATTTGCAAAGAAAAGGAAGATGCCACTTGAAAACATTGATTATTAAATTGTGATTGAATATTCAAGTTCAAAACCTCAATTATTAACACTAAGAACTCAGAGGAGGAACAAACATGTGACAGCATATTTTAGGCCAAGTTAGCCAAAACATTGTTTTGAAACCAGCCAAGTATTTTGGTAGAGTTCCCAATATGGTTGAGTAGCTATTTTCAAGGTGTTTCAATCATATGAACACGGTTGTGCGTGAAAAGATTCGAAGACTTCTTAGCAAATCCAATGAAAACGTTCCCTTCTTGTCTCTTTCCAGAACTCCAAATTCAGCACGTCGTCGCTGGAGGAGGGCAACTTGCTCCCTTCCCATCTCTTTCCATCGGCAGCTAATCTCTGTTAAGTTCTTTTAATCAGCTATTAAAATCAAGAATCAACGCCTGTCGCCTGTCACCCTTTCACAATTCCGTGCAACTTCCTTTCGTTTTGGAGGCAGGCGCCGTTGAATATGGCTAAATGGGACTCGGCGGAAGTAGAAACCTCTGCGTCCCAGGACTTGCTTTTCGGAGCTGCAAAGAGCCATCGGCTGGTGCTTTGGCACAATCTCCAAAATCATAGACTGTTGCGTGAAGTAATAAGTTCACTCGAATTTCTATAATGCATGGCGATGCATAAACCATGGTGGACAGACACCTTGCTGATCATGTCTACAGAAAGAATAATCACAGGCAGTAATACTCAATCGTTCGTGTTATGATAAAATAATGATGTGTGTGTTTTGGTACACGTGTGAATGGTCACGTCTATGGAAAAAAAATATTGGTGGGCAGTAAAAATTGATCAATCAGTAATATAATAATAGCTCATTTAAAGAATCATCTCATTTAAAAGTTTAAGCTGTTAGGTGAGACCCCAGAATATGATTTATATTATTCTCTAACACACATCATCAAGTAAAAACTCTGTAGGCTTGAAACTTGCACAACATACTACCTTGTGTTTGGTTTTTCATCAAATAAAATGAGGGTGGTGAGATTCGAATTCGTAACCGCTGGGTCAACAAGGTTCTGATATCATGTCAAGGAACCATCTCATCTAAAAGTTTAAGCTGTTAGATAAAGTCTCAGAATATGATTTATATTATTCTCTAACAATGATGCATTCATCTTGGTGAACACATGGATGCACGGTTGAAATAAAAGTTGAGAAAATATTGATGCATAAATCTTGACGGACACATGAATTGTCAAGTGTATAGAAAATGAGTGGATTAATAATGATAATCCATCAATATCACTTGACTATGATAAAATGTTGATGCAATTTATTTTTTTATTAACGTTGGTGTACGGATCAACTTACATGTATCTCGATTAATTTTATAGATCTTGAAGCTAATGACCATATAAGTCTCTATTGATCATTATATTAACAACCATAGAGCTCGAATCTGAAACCATATGAGGAGCAAACTCCTTAATTCGAATTTGAAGCTCTTACCAATATAATAATCCTAATTTTTTTTTACATTTTCAAACCCAAGTTATCTAATTATCGGTGCATGTAATAGATTAAGTCAAGGGGATTCTTTAAAATTCTATCAAAATTACAGCAGAGTTTTCTCTGAATTTAGTCTGGCACAACAATAATGTCATTTTGGCCAACAAATCAACACAGTGCAGTTATTAATTTTATACTTCCTTCCAACATTGCTTTAGCTTTAAAATTCATGTCTACAGCTTAATATTCCTATATTTTATAACGCAATCCATAGTAAGAAGAAATTAAAACAACGAATATCTAGTTTACATGAACATTAAAGAGAAAGATCCTACATTATATAGATAAAGATAAAGTTCCTAAAATTATCATAGATTAAAACATTGTAGTAATTTGATTACATGCATAATCTATTTACATATCAAAAGTTAATTCTTCATTGCATGATAACCTAACCTCTTCGAGTGTCATTATCTTACACAAACAAAAGACGAACTACAATGTCAAATACTCCATTTAAGATTTATATGCACCTAAAATATATTTACCATATAATTAAATTATGAAAGAATATTGAATCCATCAGTTTCAAAAGCTTATTTATGTTATTTAATATTGAAAATGTATTATCTAGGAATTTAAACCTTTCGATATGATAATTCTCAATGATTTCATAAGTACTATTTAATCTTGATTAACTCATTAAAAAAATATTATGTACGTTTTTCCTGACACTTGGCAAAGGTAAAATACTAGAATTTCTTCAATCTCTATAATTTATTCATTAACAAACAGTTCTACTTCCAAATTATCACAGCTTTACATACTATTCCATATTCCTTTTCATCTTAAAAATCCATGTTAGAGAATGTAGTAATATCTCTACATAAGAGAAAATAGCAATGATTGTTCTTCCATCACCATATAACATTTTTCATACTATTCTTTCCATTATACAAGAGCTATTCATCAATCAAGCAAGTTTCCTTTGAATTCTTACCATATAGCCGAACCTACCAGGATCAATTCTTCAAGTTCTTTCATTTCGACCACTTCACTTTTTTCACATTAATCCCATGTTTATAATTACAAGTTATGTTTTACACCTTTAAGCAAATTGTATAGCATAAATCATGTGATTCCTTCAAGTTTTTGTTCTTTCTTTGCTAACTTAACATTTTGTTTCATTAAGTTTCCAAAATCAAACATGTACAAGAACCCTAATCCACAATGTATGGGGCTTTCACCCCCTCCAACACATTCATTCACAACATAATGAGAATAGGAAGAAGAACTACCGTACAACACAAATTTCAGCAAATGGGGTTTCAAGGATGTTCAAGAAAATCTCTTCTTCCTCCTTTTCTTCTTCTTAACTCGGTTCTCCTTTAATCTCTTCTTCCCTAGCCAACCCTTCTCTCTCTCTCTCTCTCTCTCTCTCTCTCTCTCTCCAAATAGTAGTTTCTTTCTTCACACACACGCACGCACAACTCCTTTAAACATCAGCTTTGCAAGGCACGCAAGTGATTTTGGTGAAGAAAACACAGGAAGAGGAAGTGGTTTAGGGTTGTCTGGCTGGCGCTACTATGGAGTGGAAAAGTCATTCTCTTTTAAATATTCAAAGTATTTACACCCACTCTTAATTGACCCTACACCTTGTTTGGTTATGTTCCATTTATATTTGGGTGTTTTTGTACTGTGTTGTGGCCGGAGTCTTGACATTTTCCAAGATAACTTTCTGGATAATTTTATCATCTGTAATTATTCATTCGCTACACACGAATATTTATTTTATCCTATATATAATGCAGTATCTTTCCATCCAAATTTTCATCACATCTCTTATTATTTGTTAAATTTGTTGGTTAATAATTATGAAAAAACCTTTATTTAAACTATAATTAATAATGTCAATATCGACAAACGCCAATGTCTGTAAGATAGCTGGACTTGACTACATATAGTTGACCATTCCAAACATGCATAATGACATTGGTATTTACAGGAACTACGAGCCAAGCATTCTCCTTCTTTTTTCAGCCACACAAGTAGATGGATAGAAGAAAGTGCAATCCGCCGTGAAAGGAACGTGAGCCTCCAAAATATCACTATCCGTGGATTTCTTTCTTTGCCCAGTCAATGTATACTTTTGCTGTCCCACCCCTGCTTCCCATGATTTCCAATTCATGCCACTAACCAGACTAAAATGGATCCCTTTGCTACACCAGCCCTAGCAAGGATAGACTCGGGTTTTGAATCTAGAAACATGTATTGTTTCAAAGTCTAAAGCACAGCATATCACTTGGCTGGCTGCCAGATTTCATTTCATTTAAAACAATTAAAAAATCATGGAAGGATGACCAAGAACAGGTTCGGGACAGCTTTACCCTTCTACCCTGGATTCTGGAAAGAAAATTCAGAAAAAGAATCCATACCTGGTCAATGACTGCGATTCCTTAAATTTCTACTTGCTAGCTCGTTTTCCAAAGCTCCAAAGTCAATGCTTGGTATTATTAGTACAGCTTGTTCCTTTTGTAGACAGGCAAAGCAAAATTCCAAATGGGACTCGGCGGAAGTATAGAGCTCCGAGTTCCAAACCTTGCTTCTCGTACATACTAAGAGCCACCTGTTGGTGAGCAGAAGTAGTATTTATAATAGGGAAAGGCTCACCAAAGGAATCAGTTTATTTCTTTCCTGAACAAAGAAAACTAAGACCATCCCACACTCTTTCCAATTTTCTTTCATAGACAAGAAGATGGAGGTAGAAGGGCAAGCCACCTCTGTAAAGGAATCTCAGCCTCCGAAATTCGCTCTTCCAGTGGATTCAGAGCACAAAGCAACTGAGTTCCGGATGTTCTCAGTAGCTGCCCCTCACATGCGGGCATTCCATCTGTCTTGGGTTTCTTTCTTTGCCTGTTTTGTCTCTACTTTTGCTGCTCCGCCCCTTCTTCCTATCATTCGTGACAACCTCAACCTGACTGCCTCTGACATTGGTAATGCGGGAATTGCATCGGTGTCAGGCGCAGTATTTGCTCGAATTGCTATGGGGACTGCTTGCGACCTTTTTGGACCCCGTCTAGCCTCTGCCTCTTTGATCCTCCTGACTGCACCGGCAGTTTACTTCACTTCCATTACCTCATCTTCCACCTCTTTTCTCCTGGTGCGTTTTTTCACTGGCTTCTCTCTGTCCACTTTTGTCTCAACTCAATTCTGGATGAGCTCTATGTTTTCAGCCCCGGTAGTTGGCACGGCTAATGGCGTTGCAGGAGGTTGGGGTAACCTTGGTGGCGGGGCAACGCAACTAATCATGCCCCTTGTGTTTGGCCTCATCCGTGACATTGGAGCAGCCAAATTTACAGCTTGGAGAGTTGCGTTTTTCATTCCTGCCCTGTTTCAGACACTGTCGGCATTTGCAGTCCTGATCTTTGGCAAGGACTTGCCGGACGGAAACTTCAGGCGGCTGCAGAAAGCAGGGGATAAAACGAAAGATAAAGTCTCAAATGTCTTCTTTCATGGAATCACAAATTACAGAGGGTGGATCCTGGCACTCACTTACGGGTATTGTTTTGGGGTGGAGCTGACAATAGACAACATTGTTGCAGAATACTTCTATGACAGATTTGACCTCAAACTCCACACAGCAGGAATGATTGCAGCAAGTTTTGGTCTTGCAAACATAATTTCTCGACCCGCTGGTGGAGTGCTCTCAGATGCAGTAGCGAAGAGGTTTGGAATGAGGGGTAGGTTGTGGGCTCTGTGGATAGTGCAGACCTTGGGGGGTGTTTTCTGCATCATTCTTGGACGAGTTGGATCTTTAGGCCCATCCATCGTGGTGATGATTGTGTTCTCTTTATTCGTCCAAGCAGCATGTGGACTAACATTTGGGGTGGTGCCTTTTGTCTCACGAAGGTAAGATTTCTTCCATATGTGTTATCACCGATATTACCTTCAACTCAACAAAACAACAGAAGTTTTTGGTTAGGATTTCAGAGTTTCTGATTGAAATTAGAGTTGACTAAATAAGAGCGAAAAGCTTTTTCACGTACGGCCAGGCTTAGAATCGGTTCAGTATAAACTTCACGAGAGTTTTTTTGGCAGATGCTCACCTTGTATATTCATACGGTATGGAACTGGACGGGAGAGAAGACTATTGTTGATATATCTAAAAACACCATTATGGCAAATGAAATTCCATCACAACTAGAAACATCCTTGGATCTGCTTGTAGTGGTTAATGACACAAAATCCATATTTTTTTCTGAGAATTGTTTCATATTTCTTATTTTCAGGTCATTGGGGCTGATATCCGGTATGACCGGAGGTGGTGGAAATGTGGGTGCAGTTCTGACGCAGCTAATATTCTTCAAAGGATCCAAATACTCAAAAGAGACAGGGATAATGTATATGGGTGTCATGATTATATGCTGCAGTCTTCCTATCTGTCTGATATACTTCCCACAATGGGGTGGAATGTTTTGCGGCCCATCATCTTCAAAGATCGCTACCGAGGAAGACTACTACATGTCCGAATGGAATTCAGAGGAGAGGGAGAAAGGCCTGCATCTAGCAAGCTTAAGGTTCGCAGATAACAGCAGAAGTGAAAGAGGTCGAAAAGAAGATTCTGAAACCACTCCAGTCGATGAATCAACACATGTCTAGATCATGCCCCGTCGCCATACTTCTCTAGTGTCTGCTAGCAACCCAACAGGCGAGCAAGTGATGTGCTTAATTTAATGCTCAAGTTTATGCTGCAAGCTCTCAGAGCGATAGAAAATTCAAACCATGGACATGTAGTCCTATTACGTTATCGTAAGACCTTATAGTCAGTCAGTGTGAAAATGTTGTTCAATTTTACCAGGCAAATCATCATAAGCAACTCTGTGGTAAACATCTACTTTACTTGACAAAGCCTTAATAAAAGAATTTTCAAGAGATACATGGTAATTATTTCAGAACAATAGAGCTCAAAACAAACATTAATATGGCAAGTAGAATAAAACAACGACGGCATATTATTTATTCTGTAGATTCTCAGCTGTTGAGTATACTAATAGTATATGGTTCCACAGGTCAGCTGCATCTTTTGTTCTCTCATCTTCTCAACGTCATTCTCATGAACATTAAGAGAGAGAGAGAGAGAGAGATCTCGTAGGAAGATGCTCTCAGAGAAACTGAATCTTATTAAAAACAAAATAGAATACAAGAAAAGGGGCAGTTTTGGCACCTGGAATGGAAAAAGCCCATGGAATCGGCACGGCCTAATGGATGATTTATTCATCCAGTTAACCACATTAAAATACGTTCAATTATAATATCCAGACCAAACAAGTCTACCAATACCTGCAAGATCGGGCTTATAGATAGAATATCCATCCACATTCTATTTTAACTCTTAAGATTTTATCTCTGGGGGAGACTATGTGATTATAGGTATAGATTAAAAACTTGGAAGGTTAAATACATAAATTGTTGCTATCTGAACTTCAAAAATTCATTAGAGTTCTGGTTGGTCCAGACTTAGAATTAAGAGATTCAAAGAGGTTTTGAATGGATTTCTTCAAGATACATTGGGTAAGGTAAATTTCAAGAAAATATTGTCGAATTTTAAAAGTTACACAATGTGGAACTACATGTTGAATTTAGAGGTGATTCAAGTTAGGCTGTAAACTAGACTTCCATACCTTGTTATTGGTTTGTGACATGCCTTCTAATTCCTGAAGACGAGAGAGTGTTATCCATTTTAAATTGGGTTTTTTTGGTATCAAATAGAATACAGAAATAACCGAATTTTCTTATTAAATTAGAAGGACTATTAAACTTTCTTTATTTTGTGAGGAAACATTTGAGTTTCAAACTTGTTTATTTTATTTTTTTAATTAGTTTGGGCTAGTTTTAGCTTGGGTTGACTATTATTTAAATTAAGTTTATAAGTAACTCTTTAGGTAAACTAGGGTTTTATGTGGCTTGGGATATAAATACTCTTACGAATCATTTTTAGTTTTCTAATAATATTCAGATTTTTGCCTATCTTCGCTGCCCATCTTGGTTCTTGATTGAATTTTTAACTCCTAAAAGAAATGAGCAATCTTTGTTATGAATTTATACTCTTTTTGCTCTGTCTCCAAGTGCACACGTTGTGTGTGATTGCTTGTTATATTTTTAAGAAACTTGGATTAGATAAAAACTTAAATAGTCTTTCATTCAATTCCTATAGAATTTGCATCCCTAAATGTTAAGTGTTTTCTACATATACTCTCAGTAGGCCTTCCGAAACCACAACCCAATTTTATTCCATTCAAAGCTCAAGCCTAGACCTCTAGACAAGCCCATCCTTGCGAGTACCTTTGAATAACTCCATGGAAAACTTTTAAACTTTAAAATCTCTCTTTAATCAAACATACCTGATCAGCACCAGTTTCCGGCCACGGTCAATCCCACATCCAACACATCTCCAACCACCACTCCACGGCAACCACAAGCCCATCTCGCCACCAATCATTCCACCACTCCACGGCAACCACAAACCCATCTCGCCACCAATCATTCCACCATGTGAATTCGGATCTCAGAAACCTTTCACTGCATACTCTGTACAAAAACAAATATCATGATTGGAGATGGCTCCGATCTTCCCATCTCTCACACCAACTCCGCCTTTCTACATACTCCTTGTAATATATTAACATTAGACGTTGTTCTTTATGTACCCTCAATGCAAGAGAATCTAATTTATATATCTCCTAAAGTTTCCATAAAGTTATTACCCAATTCTTTTATTGTGAAGGGACTTCGTTCAGGAACAGCGCTGCTGAGAGGACAAAACAAATATGGTGTTTATGATTGGACCAAAAAAAATAGAGAGAGAAACTAAAGTGTTTTTTTATTTTTATTTTTTTTTTGTAAAGATTGGGACTTACGCCCTTCTAAATTAAACGAGAAATAGTGGACCCAATAAGGTCATAATACAATAAGAAATACACTCCTGCCGGAGGATCAGTAAGAAAATCCGCCCCCCTATCTAATAAATCTCTAGTTAGCCCAAAATTTGTCAACCAGTCGGCCACACAATTAGCCTCTCTGTAAACATGAAAAATTTCAACTTTCCAATCTCTACCCAACATATTTTTAATTTGCATAATCAAATTAAAATTATTATCAACTCTCTCACTCTCCCCATTAATAAGACCTACTACTACCCTGGAGTCGGACTCCAAAATCACCTTTCTGTAACCTCTAACCCATGTCATACCCAAACAATTAAAATGAAAATAAATAAAAGTTAGAGAGGGCACGTGCAAAATGGCATGACCCCACACCCCTATAATTGAACCTCACACTCATTCTCCTAAAACTCATCTTCAACATTCAGTCGTCGCCGCCTTCACCGGCATAAGACCCTAAACGCATTCCACTAAATTGTTTTAACCTCCATCAAAGCCACCATTGCAGTCTCTCAACAGACCAACCTTCATTCCAACTCCTTGTAGCAGTCATTAACCACCATCCACGACTGAAGCCCTGTAAGAACCAACTGTCCATCTTCCCCTTTCCCATGTCTTGTTTTCGTTTTAAAAATATATTTTTATTATTATTATTATTATTATTTTATGAGTTGTGTTGTATTGATATTAAAAATAATTTTTTAAAAATAAAAAAATAATAATTTATTTTTGAACAAAAAAATACTTTAAAAAACAACTGCAACTACACTCTCAAACAGACACTTTTATTACCTGTTTGGGATTGTGTTTGAAATTGTTTTTTAAAGTGTTTTTTGTTCAGAAATAAATCAAAATAATATATTTAAAAAAATAATAATTTTTGATATCATCACATAAAATGTTCTAAAAACACCAAAATTTTTTAATTTAAAATACAAAATAAATTAATTTATTATGTTAATGTTAAAAATATTTAAAAAAAACTTCAACATAATTTTAATTTATTTTTGAACAAAAAATACTTTAAAAATCAATCGCAATCACACTCTCAAACAATCACTTTTAGTACTTGTTGATGGTTTGAGATTGTGGTTGATATTATTTTCTAAAATATTTTTTATTCAAAAATATATTAAAATAATATTTATTTTATTTTTTAAAAATTATTTTTGATATAATGAGTGAAAAACATCGAAAAAAATTTAATTAAAAAAAAAAAAAAAACAGTAGCATCACACACGGGGCCTCTCCCTTACTAGCACTTTTTTTTTTGGTAATTTTTTTTTTTTTTTTTTTTGATAAAAACCAATGATTATAAACCCCAAGATAATAGTCATCTTCCTCACAACGCTAGCGACCTTATTTTTTCTCTGTTTGAAAGGAAGAAAAAAATATAAAGCAGTCATCTTCTGTTTTTCACCTGTGAGTCATCGTCTTCCACCAAAAGACCCATCACTGGCCACCATCAACGCCTCCAGCAGCTTCCATTGGCACCAGAAAAAAACGAAACCATATATGGTTTCTCTCTTCACCGGCCTTACACACGGTAGCTCCTCCACATCTCAACCGACATTGTTTCAGCTTAATTCAAAGACAACTACGTTAATCTTTCTTTCCTCCGTATCCAAACAACCGTGGCCCTTCTCTCCTCCCTCTCAATCAAAACAAATCATATTCCACCAAACTCCATAACTTTTAAGATCTCTCGATCAAAACAGTCCCTTTCCACCACCCCATACATGGTCAAAGACCCATCAACTCTATTGCAACTGAAACACCAGCTAGGTACCAACGTTGTCATCTTCTCTATTTCAACCAATTAAGACCAACAGTCTTATTCTGGCCACAAAGTAGTGACGAGTACGTACACCCGAGGCAGTTAAAACCAGCACCTCCTCCACAACTCACGTCCAAACACCCAAGTTGATTTCCTTTTCTTTTTTATCTTGGTTGAAAGCCACAACCCCACCCTCTTCATTCTAGTTGTAGACTCAAACGCCAATCACCGTCGCAAATCTCATCACAATTCAGCTTTCTTGTCTAGCCACCAGCAGTTCTCATGTTGACGACCATCAGGGGGAAAACAGTAGACAGAGAGATGAAATCAAACAGAAAAAATAAACCTGTGAGGAAGAAAAGAGAGGAGAGGGGAACAGAAGATTTTTGTGTTGAGTTTTATTGCTTTTGCAGGTAGGGTTAAACTTCATTGCTAGTGTAGAAGAGAAGAGGAGACAGAGCGCTCTAGATCCATCTATTATTTACCTTTACCTGCGATCACGAGTGAAACCACGCGCCACTAATGGCGCGTGGAAAGTGGAGACCAGATGTGATGTTACTACTGCTCCTCCACTTCCCAAAGTCTTCAAACGTCGTTTCCTTGATTACATCAACACGTCGATTTATAACTCAAAAAATTATTTTTGATAAATTGCTAAAATATATGAGATTTGGGACAAAATATTCGCTGTGGTGTGTATATTTTTTTGGACTAATTGGAATATTATTTGGATGAATATGTTTTTTTATATAGTAATTTGTGTTGAATTGCAAGTTTATTTTTTTTAGGTTGTGATAGCTTTATGGATAATAAGTTAGTGCATGAGTTTTATTTGAATTTATTTTGATTTAATTGAATTAGTATGAAATTTAAATGGAATCAATGAGATTAATGAGGATTTTTGGTGTTGATTGGCCTTGAGTTAAAGAATGATAATTTATCTTAAGTTGACATCTTAATTAAAGTAATTTGATTTAAAACAAATGTGTTTTCCAAATATGCTTTTAGTATAATTTTAAATAAAAATTAAATCTTTGAAAAATATTTTTTGTAATTAATTTTATTTTTTTATATTTGTAAACTCTTATATATTTAATATTTGATATTGTGATCTATGCATGTTTAGCATTAAATGAATCGTTTTTTACATGAAAAACAAAAAAAATATATTTAAAAAATATAATTTTTATTTTCATTTATATATAGCTAAATTTATCAAAATAAATTATACTAGAGTGTTTTATAATATAAAAAATCATAAATAAATAAAAAAGTAGTTTTTTTAGTTTTCATGTATTTTTGGATTAAATAATTAATTTATTAAAGTTATGAGAACTTAGGCCACATTTGTTTCAAGGAAACTGAATTCCAGGAATTCAGTTTCCTCACTTTCCAATGTTTGGCAACATTTGAGAAAGTTAGTCAAAGGAAAGTGTTTTCCTTAACTTTCCCGGTAAACCCTAAAATTTTCCTTCACCCACGAAAAGTGTGTTTCTTTTCCTGCACAAAAGGAAAACACTTTCCCTCATCTCCCACCTTTCTTTCCCTCATCTGCTCATCTGCCTTTCGTCTCTTTCCCTCATCTCTCTGTAACCCAAAACCCTCTTCCCCACATTTCTCAAACCAAGCACAGCACCCTCTCGTCTCTTGCCTCCTCTCGCCTCCCTCTCAGTCCCTCACCCTCTGCTTACAAAACCCTTTCGCCTCTCGACTCCCTCTCAGTAACCCAACACCCTCTTCCCCACATTTCTTTCAAACCCAGCACAGCACCCTCTCGTCTTCTAAGAGGAAGCTCTGACGAGGCCGTTAATGGCTGATGTTGTAACAGCACTGGAGTTCTTAGCAGTAAATGAAGCTCCTGAAGAGATGGCAGTGGATGATGACGATATCAAGAAATCTTCTCTTGATCGTGATGGTGATATTGAATAGTGATTGAAATCAAAATGGTTTCATGGCTGTATCAAACACTCCTTTTGCCATTGCTCGAATTTCACTTTCTATTTAAGAACTTTTATTTCTTCCATCACCCTTAGTTTTGGTTTCCTGGCAATTTTGTTATCAAACTCAACAAGGGTCTAACTCAATCTAGAGCACGAGTTGTGGAGTAACCGAGTTAACTATATCAATACTGAAAATCAATTTGATAAAATTTAGATGATCATACTTAATTAAAACCTTATTTAACTTCTTTTTTTAAAATAAAACTATTATAAATTATCCAATTTAATTCATGTTTTTGTTTAACCTGTGATTTAAAAGGTGTTTGGAAGAATATAATTGTTATTTTATAGATATTAAAGGGATAATTGCCTTTACCCAAAAAAAATATTTATCTAAAATACCCATCAAAATATTTTTGTATCTATTTATCTTTTAAAAAATACTTCATAACAAAAACAAAAACCCAAATATATAACTCTTAACATAAAGTAATTTGGCTTTCTTAATATGAAAAAACAA
Organism: Salix viminalis; assembly: GCA_029228465.1. Classification (NCBI taxonomy): domain Eukaryota; kingdom Viridiplantae; phylum Streptophyta; class Magnoliopsida; order Malpighiales; family Salicaceae; genus Salix; species Salix viminalis. The sequence continues at coordinate 3,527,852 of CM055440.1, read as the reverse complement.
ATTATTTTTAGCTTTTAAAATTGAATAATTTTTACTTACAAAATATTTAACAAGCTTATTTCTCTATAATATGATATGACATATATTGTTATATTTTATAAAATAAGTTATGTATGAATATAGGATATAATAAAAAAAATTCATCATTATACTTTTTTTATTTCATTTTTTTATTTTACATGATTAAATATTTTATATTAAATATTTAATATACATAGGATAAACTTGAAAAAAAATTAATTTATTAATAAATTATTTTCCAGTTCATTTTCCATAACACAAACAAACATTGGAAAGTGTTTTCCAGTTCATTTTCCATAACATTGCCAAACATCGGAATTCACTTTCCAGGAATTCACTTTCCCCGGAATTCATTTTCCAAAAGGAAACCATTTTCCAGCAAACAAACGGGGCCTTAATTTACATTTCAAAAACACTATTATTAACATATCATATTACAGATGGATTTACCGATGAAAATTAGTGATAGTTTTCATTGGTAATATTTTCTATAATTGAAATGTCATATTTATCAACAAAAATAATGAGGAAATACTTTGCCTAGTTTTTTAATTCTTTGATTTTCACCTGTAATTATCTTGATATTCACCAACAAAAATAATGATGTTATGTTATATTGGTAAATATTACTATAATTTATTAATGATATTTTTCATTAGTATTTCTGTTTATATTTAATAATTTTTTGAGTAATGTATATTTTATTAAACCATGATCCACATCATGCCATCTAGAAGGATAGGATCCAATACAAAAGCATTTTGAAAAGTATTTAAGAGTGTAATAACGATTTATTTTTAATTTTTTTGTTTAGCAATACATTTAAATAATATTTTATATTACTTTATAAAAAAATATTTTTAATATTAATATATAAAAATAATCTAAAAATAATAAAAACCAATTATTTTTTCAAACACAAGAGTGCTCAAAGACGCATCCGAATTTAGTTTGACTCCAAGTTTTGCCTCTTTTGGTGGGTAGAGAAGTTCAGAGCATGTTTATGAAGATGCTTGTGGTTGTTTTTAAAAGTGTTTTTCATTTAGAAATACATCAAAATGATATTGTTTTTATTTTTGACATCAACATATCAAAATAATTTAAAAATACTAAAAAAATTCATTAAAAATACAAAAAAAATTAAATTTTAAACAAACAACGGTTGTACCGCCGAAATAAACAGGTCTTCGGTTGTCTTGTCAAGAAATCTTCAGACCCTTCTTGTAAACCTACTAGTATTCATTCCGTCTCAAAGGTACATGAAAAATGAGAAAATTAACAAAGAACTCATTCGCGTCAGAAACACAAGGAAACAAGATAGAAATGGTAATCTGAATCAATCTGTAAGATTATCTCTGATTCATCAAAGTTTATGTTAATGTCAGATAGTTCCTCGTCTCTTTTGTTCGCACGAAATATTAAAGAAAGAATTGACGAGCTTAAAGTAAAGAAGAGTCTGATACAAGGGCCATGAGTTGAGGCGAAGTTAAGGGCATTTTTCTTGGGTCTTGGGCTTACAATAATTCTTTGTTTTATTTTTTATTTTTTATTTTTTAATTTTTCGAGTGAGGAGTTCTTCAATTTCTTAGACCACTTTAATTTCTACGCATCTGGCTCGAGAGGACCCATGAAAGCAAATTCACTTCAACTTGTGCCTTGTTCTCGTCTACAAAGCAAACAGCAAGCACGTTTTTCTTTAACCTCGTGTCACTTCAGATTCCAAAATCCCTCCCCAGTCCAGGTTGTTCTTGGCAACTTTTCAGATCAATTAAGCTCTAATGGTCACCTAAAATAAAAAAATGTTACATTTTGGCCCTTTCATGGACCAGATTCTGGATTCTTCCATTTACTACTATATATTGCTCCTCTCGCTGGCCGCTCCGATCACCAGCAAACACAAGCACAACTAGAAACAGTCCCTCCCTTCTCTCCCTCCACTAGCCAACACACAAACCGCAAATTAAGTCTCATTTTCCATATCTTTTTTCTAATTGAACTAGCTTCTTTCGAATGGCTCCCAGCTCAAAGCAAGAATGCCCTGGACGTTGTGGGGCAGGTGGATGGTGAACAACCATTGTCAATAACTCTAGAAGGAAGAACCTTTCTTGCTGATGGCCATCCAATTCTCACTGAAGTCCCCATTAACATCATAGCCACGCCATCGCCATTTCTTCCTTCAAACAAGACCAAGAACCTGCAGGTTGGCTGCTTTGTGGGGTTTGATGCCCGTGATCAACCCAAAAGCCATCATGTTGTTCCCATTGGCAAGCTTAAAGGAATAAGATTCATGAGTATATTCAGGTTCAAGGTCTGGTGGACAACCCACTGGATTGGCAGCAGTGGAAAAGATGTGGAGCACGAGACACAGATGATGATTCTGGACAAAAATGACTTGGGACGCCCCTACGTCCTGCTACTTCCACTCCTCGAAGGACCTTTCAGGGCTTCTCTTCAGCCTGGGGTTGAAGACAACGTCGACGTTTGCGTGGAAAGTGGGTCCACCCAAGTGTGTGGGTCCCAGCTTCAGGAGCTGCTTGTACATGCATGTCGGCGATGATCCATATATTCTTGTTAAGGAAGCCATGAAGGTGATCAGAGTCCATCTGGGCACTTTCAGACTTCTTGAAGAGAAAACCCCACCAGGTATCGTGGATAAATTTGGTTGGTGCACCTGGGACGCATTTTATCTTAACGTGCACCCCATAGGTGTATGGGAAGGGAGTGAAGGGCCTCGTGGAGGGTGGGTGCCCTCCAGGTATGGTCCTTATTGATGATGGGTGGCAGTCAATATGCCATGACGATGATCCCATTAGTGAGCAAGAAGGCATGAATCGTACGGCTGCTGGAGAGCAAATGCCATGCAGATTAGTGAAATTTGAAGAGAATTACAAGTTTAGGGACTACGAGAGTCCTAAGGGACCCCCTGGCAAGGGTATGACAGCGTTTATTAGGGACCTCAAAGGGGAGTTTGGGACAATAGAGCACGTGTATATTTGGCATGCTGTTTGTGGATACTGGGGCGGGGTTAGACCTCACGCCGGCGGGAGTATGCCGGCGTCTAGGGTCATTTATTCGAAGCTGTCACCGGGTTTGCAGATGACAATGGAGGATCTAGCGGTGGATAAGATCGTCAACAATGGAGTAGGACTTGTCCCACCAGAGCTGGCCTACGAGATGTACGATGGACTCCACTCTCATCTCGAATCTGCCGGGATTGATGGTGTGAAAGTTGATGTTATTCATGTAAGCTCCCGAAAATTAATTGCTACTAGTGTTTTTTTATTGGGTTAATTAATCAGTTACAATTTAATATATATATATATATATATATATATATATATATATATATATATATATATATATATATATATATAACATAATTTCAAAAGAATGTGATAAAAAACAAATATTTACTATAGAATGCTCTAGGTTGGTTATTAAAAATATAAAAATTAAGCAGAATTATTTTAATATATTTCTAATTAAAAGATATTTTTGAAAAAAGCAAGTACTCAACTATTTTTTTTATAGATGCCAGTGAATTGATGTTGAGACACTTGACTAGGATAGATAAGATATATAGCTGGTCATGACCACATTAATTTCTTAATCAATTATTGGTCTAGTGAATTTTGAATTATTGTGAGGTGTCTTTTTCCACATATGGGCGAGCAAGCATGCTATAATTTTATAGATAAGATATACACAACAGTTTCCATTTATTCGATGGGAATATGCGTTGTTCAAGGAAGAAAAAGATTTGATCAAGGAGATAGGCCAAATACTAGCTACTTAGCCAAGCGTTTTGTCTGTGTTACCCTTTAAAAACAGAAAAAAAAGAATCCTGCAGATTTTTCTATCGTTTTAGTTTGATTGAATGCATGGGAAATCCCACAAGTTAATTTCCACGATTTAGTAATTTTGGATCAAACGGGTTCTTTCAGCTGCTAGAAATGCTATCTGAGGAATTCGGCGGTCGAGTGGCTCTTGCCGAGGCTTATTACAAGGCACTGACGGCTTCTGTGAGGAAGCATTTCAAAGGGAATGGAGTCATTGCAAGCATGGAACATTGCAATGACTTCATGTTCCTCGGAACAGAGGCCATTGCTCTAGGACGTGTTGGTATGCCTTCTAATTCAATCTAAACATTTCAGAACATCGAATAAAATCGTGATAGTATTCTGACGCGATTCGTTTATGTTTTTCAGGGGATGATTTCTGGTGCACCGACCCGTCAGGAGATCCGAACGGGGCGTATTGGCTGCAGGGGTGTCACATGGTGCACTGTGCGTACAATAGCTTGTGGATGGGCAACTTTATACACCCAGATTGGGACATGTTCCAGTCCACCCATCCCTGTGCTGAATTCCATGCGGCGTCGAGGGCTATTTCCGGTGGGCCAATTTATGTGAGTGATTCTGTTGGCAAGCACAACTTCGAGTTGCTGAAGGCCCTGGTGCTGCCTGATGGGTCTATCTTGCGCTGCCAATATCATGCACTCCCTGCTAGAGACTGCCTATTTGAAGACCCGTTGCATGATGGGAAAACTATGCTCAAGATTTGGAACCTTAACAAAGTAAGACATGGTGATTTGTAATGATATTCCTTCCTAGGGTTTTTACTGACTTCATTTTCGTATTTGCATCAGTATACAGGAGTTTTAGGGATCTTCAATTGCCAAGGTGGAGGATGGTGCCCTACAGCAAGGAGAAACAAGAGTGCCAGCCAATTTTCACGCAATGTGACCTGTTCGGCCAGCCCCGGAGATATTGAATGGAACAGTGGAAAGAGCCCGATTTCCATAGAAGGAGTAAACATATTTGCTGTTTATATGTTCAAGGAAAAGAGAGTGAGGTTGCTGAAGCCATCAGAGAACTTGGAGGTTTCCCTCGATCCATTCGATTATGACCTCCTTACAGTTTCTCCGGTGACAGTATTGCCGAGAAAATTAATTCAATTTGCTCCCATTGGACTCGTGAACATGCTCAATACTGGTGGTGCGATTCAGTCGGTAATGGTTGTTGACGATGAATGCTTGGTACGAATTGGGGTTAAGGGAAGTGGAGAAATGAGGGTGTTTGCATCGGAAAATCCAGTGAGTTGCAAGATTGATGGGGTAGATGTTGAGTTTTGCTATCATGATCAAATGGTCACCATTCAAGTTCCATGGCCGAGTTCTTCCGAATTGTCTGTGATGGAGTACTTGTTTTAAGTGAAAAACATGTTCTTATATAGAATATTAACATTGGTTATATATTCTGTGTTTTCAGCTACCTCAGCATTTGTGATGAAGCTTTCTTTTTTACTTTTAATTTCTAAAAACGAAGCCTGTCTGCTTGTCGTCTCTTGGTTTCAGCTTGGCTCGAAACTAGCAGATATTTAGCCAAGACCAGTGATTGGGTTTAGATCAGGAATGTCCCCTACGCTTTGGACCAATGCCAAGATCAACGATGCTTAGGGTTTTAGTCGGGACTAGTGCTGGGTTGTGGACTCGCCTTAGTTTGGAGTTCTTAAGGGTTAGACCGAGACTAGTGTCAGGGTTGGTCGAGACTAAAATTGCGTTTTTAGATCGAGACTCGTCCTATAAATAGAGCCAGTATTGACATAATAGTCCGAGCCACTCTAGGTTGGGCCTGGACCATGTGATAGAGCTTCTGTGAGAAATGGGGTCAAAGGAAGAAGGGAAATTATGAATATTTGCACCAGAGAAGCCATTCTTCTATGAGGATTTCATGGTTTCAATTCAAGCTCACTGGCTTAATTCTCGAAGATTGTTTGTGTAGAAATAAAAAATAATAATCAAAATTTGTTATATGTCATTTTTTATTTTATTTTTATATGAACAAAATTAAATTAATAGTTGACACGTATGATGAGATATTTACTATATTTTAAAAAATATATATATCTTATAAATAAAAATCAACTATTAAAATATTAACATGTAACATTGACAAAAAAAAAAACTTAAATGCCCTTATAAATTTCAAATAAAAATTGTACACAATTATATATTTATAAAATTAAGTATTTGTACACGTGTTTGTTTAATTTTAGATAGTCGGATTTTTATTTATAATTTGTTTAAGACTACAATAAGAATATATTTATCTCCCATCTTTTCTTTTCAAAAAAAATAATTCCAAACAATCTCTCGATGACAACTAGAAAGCTTATAATCATTGTTGTTGCTTGCAAAGGTAACAAGAAAGCTTATAATCATTGTCGTTGCTTGCTAAAGTAACAAGATTATTGAGTCAAGTCACCGACATTCCTTTGAAGATCAATATAATTTATTTAGATAGAATATTTTATGATAATTTTTAATTTTTCTTAGCATAACTATTTTATTATTTAAAATTCTCTAAAGATCAATTACGGTTCTTAATAATCAACTAATCTGCAATTTCTTTTTTTTACCCCTTTTATAGTTATCAAATTATTAAATTTGCCAAGATGCCCGTGATAAATATCATAAATTATATTACTGTTTGCTAGAATTAGTGAAAAGACAATCTCTTTATTTATTGATGTGAATGATAACACATTAAATCTACGTTCTCAATACCGTTTTGGTCACCGTTACGGTTTTTTTATTAGTACAGAACATTTCAGTTTCGGAATATTTCAGCATGTCGTTTCGAGGTTGTATTGTTCATATATAATTAATTACACTTATGTTAAACTAACTACTCAGCTTTGAACACTATAATGATCACGTTATAAAATAAAAATTTATTTATCTTTGTCACAATCCAAATTTAACCTTCTAATTTCAAAGATTTCCAAAATAATTCAAAATTAAAAAATATTTTTAATTCATTTATATTATTTTCAGGTTCTTTTTGAAATAACTCAAAATTAAAAAAAAATATATTTTTAATATGTTTAGCTATTAACGATTTCACTTCAAAATTATTGATTAATTGTTCTCATCAAATCAACATTAAAATTGTTTTTTTAAATGCTTGAAAACCAAGCGATTGAAAAGTATAATAAAAAAAAAGTGCATTATTTATATAAATAGTCCAAAACACTCCCGTAATTTGTTTTTAGAAAAATACTCACCCATAAAAGCTAAAAATAAAAGTAAACCAAGTAGAAAAATACTCACCCATAAAAGCTAAAAATAAAAGTAAACCAAGTAGGTGGTATGTTGTCAACAACTTGGGATTAAAAATTTGTTTATTCTGTGATTGTTAATATGATAGTTATTAGAGATTTATATAATCATTAATTTCAAAGTTAAAAGAATTAGTCGAGATACACCTAAACTGATCTAGACACTCACACGATGGCCAACATTCACACACATGTTATATACAATTTTTTTTTCTTTTTTTTAAAAGAGAGGCAATAATATTTAGATGCTCCTGGGAAAATAAAGAAAAGCCTCTGTTTTTTGAACTGGAGCTCTCCTCTCTCAACCTCCGCCAGTTACGCATCTCTTATCAGAAAGCCACCGCACCGAGGCCATTTCCTTGATTGGTCACATCTGCTTCCTTCTGTATCGCCACATCATGTATCGTCTCTCTCATCACCGAACCACCACACGCCATGGTTCCGGCCACTCCCTCCTCTATTTGTGACAGTCGCAACAGCAGTTATAAGTGAAAGGAGAATTAGAGAGAGAGGGTTGAAAGATAAAGATAGAAAAAAAAAAAAAAAAAAACGAGGAGGCTGAAACTATGAAGCTCCAAGTTCTCACGGTGAGCGACAGTAATCATCACCGCTAATCCTGATTCTAGCAGGTTCAAGCTGAGGCAAGCTACCCCATTTTTTATGTGCATGGCCACTGGTGAAGAAGACAGTTCTGAAGTTCAGTGTTGGAACAACTTGGCCTTGCTTTCAACCAAACAAGAAAATATCTCTAGGTTTACGAGTTTTGTTGATATTGTCTTATCTCCGGGAACAAACGATAAACACAGAGGACTGTTATGTAGTTTCGTCTATAATAGAGAGAAAAGATGAAAAAAAGGGATCAATCGACTACTAGCAACTCCTCGATATCATTAGATGATACACACATTATCATGTGGAAGAGGGCACGAAGAACATCCGGTGAGATGACAGATGAATATTTTGCACCGTCAACGTACGTCACACGCAAGGTGCAAACATAAGACACCTTCCCGCGTGTCCACGATACGCGTTTGCAGTTTTTTCTTAGACAAAGAATAAAATGCATGTGCAAATATGAATCTACCCTAAAGCCAACTTTTTCGATTTTTCACTTTCGAGGGTACATCCATTGTTTCATTGTGCAAAAGGTATAAAATTTATAAAGCTGTAAATACCCTGAACTGAAACTCTTATATTTTTTTCTTAGTAAAGATATAAAAGTTATTTCACTATTCATTGACAAACCAAAAATATCTTGCCCCACTCAATACTGTTTTGTCCGATAACAGAGGTAAATCATAGTTTTATTGTGCAAAAAATTAGAAAAAGATACAAATACTCCCAAAACAATCAGAAAATTTCACCTGATCCCATGTAAAAGTTTAAAAAAAAATGCCCATAAGACAAAGACTTAGATTTTAACATACTGAGAAGCAAAATAGTAATTATACTATTACAGTCGAGAATAACTACTGCAATATTTATCTTACACGGCATAACTCTTTCTTTAATACATTTGATTTTATTGGCTATAATATGTAATAATAATGATCATTTATATAAAATAGATTCGATGAATCTTTAAGTCTATGAAAAGTAAAACACAAATAGCATTCATATTACTATAACACAAAAAAAAACTAAGCAGTCAGAGGAAAAAAATTCAATTGTAATTATTTAATAAACGACAAACAAGCGTTCTATTATTCATCTAAACATATCTACATGTCGACTAGAGATGTTGTCAAGATCAATCATTATTGTTTATTAAGGTAATTATATCGTTATAGTTCATTAAAATAGTAATATGATTACCACCATTATTAAATAAAACAAATACATAATGATCATTAAATTTAATTTTGTATAAAGATTATATGTAAGATAATAAATCATCACACTGGCTATATTATATATCAATAACATTTAAACACGTAAATTGATATAAAATCGATCAATATTTAATTTTATTTTGTTAAGAAACCATCTTACCTAAAAGTTTTTAGGTGATGCCCCAGAATATGATTTATATTATCTTCTAACACACCCCTCAAGTGAAAACCTTTTGGGCTTGAAATTTACACAGGTCAACATTACCTCTGTGCTTGATTTTTATCAAATAGAATGAGAGTGCTGAGATTCAAACTTGTGACTGCTGGGACAACAAGGCTCTGATACCAAGTTAAAAAATTATCTCACCTAAAAAACTTAAACTTATAGGTGAGATCTCAAAATATAATTTATATTAACATATTTTAATTTCTTGCTATCCCAAGCCAAAGCCATATTAATTAGCACTAGAAAGAGGCTAGAAAATAAAAATAAAAATAAAACCATGGTTGTAAATAGGGTTTTGGAAGACAAAAACTAAATTATAAAGAAAGATAGAAGCAGGCTTTTAATTTTTCACCAGTATTTCTAAAGTAACATTTATACTGACGAAAAAAAAGAAGAAGGAACAGTGAGTCTATACTCTAATGAAAGTGGTCTATATTAATGTTTTTTTTTTTTCGAGATCTGCCATCAGAAAATAGGGCGCGGGATTTCTTGATACTGAGAAAAAAATCTTCTTGTTGGAATTCATTTCAAGGGCAATCCTACGGTTTCTGAGACCCTCTCAGTGCATGAGAGCACTCATCCCCACAAAACACTACCGAGCTCTTTCCGTTCTTTCACCTTCTTTCTCTTCCGTCCGAAATCAAGAAATGGCAGTGCCTTCTTTATATAAATCTTGAAAAGGAGGTGGTGGCTGGTTAATCATTTTGTTTCCTTTATATTCACGTATTGTTGATTTTACTGGCTGATATCAAGTTCATATATATGTAACTTGAAGATTTCTATGCTATTTTTCTCTACTTCTTAGAGCCCTTTTTCTTTTTAAAATTCACAGATTTGATGCGGAAAAGGCTCTAGAAACCCTTGATCTTCTTCACTGGATATCAGTTTCTTAAGGGTTTTTAGAGTCCTGCCGAAGGTTATCCGAACTTTCTTTCAAAATCTTCCTAAATAGTCATTACTAGTAACCACTAGCTTTACCAGGATTTCCTCACTGATGATTCCGTGTTTATCTTGAGGTTTTAAATTCTGAAATCTATAGTTTGTAACTGCTTATTTTCCACCATCCATTTGTCAATAAAGGCTTTTGTACTTTTCTGAGTTTTGCTTCATAATTAACCTCTCTGGGTTGACCTTTGCTCGCATAACTGAAAGGGTTCTCTTCTGTAGCAACTTCGAGGTCTGTTTTCTTCAGATCCTCTGTTTTCTTCAAGTCCTCTGTTTTCTCAAATTCGTGAGAGAAATGGCGAGTTTTTTCAGAGTTTTCTCACTAAGGAACTTACTGGTGCTGTCTCTAGCTCTCAACGTGAGCTTGATTTGGAGAGTGCTGTATGAGAAAGAATACTCTGAAGCCATTAACGGGCCCTCTCTGGACAACAAGAGAGAGGCATTCAGGACTGATAGCATGGCTAACGAGGCACAACCTACTCAGAGGACACATCTGTACATCCCCTCTTCTTCTTCTTCTTCTTCTACAGTGGATAGCAATGGCAGGGACAGAGTGATCAATCTTGACCAGTAAGTTGCACAGTTTTTTTTATTTTTTAAAGTATAATTTACACCTATTTTGCTGCATAAACAGAGCAAAATAAGCTGGTTGGTTCAGTGAACCTCACCGTTAAGAATTGTTTACTAAAGTGTGCTTAAATAATCAACTCTTCTGGTCGAAGTAAAGCTTCAAGTCTGGAAGTTTTTAATTTATATGCTGACCTCCCTCCAAATCCGAGGTTAAATTGCATCCCATGTTCTCAAAGGAAGGTCCACCATCAACAATTTTCTATAATTGTTGATGAGGTTGGAGGGGTAAAACTGAAAATTGCAGCCGGGGTAGGGTTTTTTATGCTGATTCTGTACTGGGATCCCCTATTACTTGCGGCAGTAGCAGGCAGTACCACAGAGGTAAAGTAAGTAAATGATGCCGTAATTTGACAGAGGTAAAGTGGACAGGTCGTTTTCTTTTCTCTCTTAGATTCTTTATTCTGCGTGTTAGACAACTGGGCTTACCTTTTGCATTTCGTGTCGTTTGTTTTTTGTCATCTTTCTGTTCCCAAGTTGAAGGCTGAATATGTAAGTGCAAAAGTGGTAACAACACTTCGTGATTTTGAAGGTTAACTGGGTTTGTTTTGAAAATTATTATTTTTTGTTTAAAAATTTATTAAAATGATTTTATTTTGTTTATTTAATGTTTTTAAAAGTATTTTTCAAATTTAGTGTCAAACAGTTGGTGGTGATTGAATTTTTTTTTATTAGCTGTTCTTTGTATCAGTTTACGTGTATCTTGATTAATTTACAGGTCTTTAAATTAACAATCATGGAAATCGTCGTAAAATCTCGACCACGAAAACACAATAAAAGCAAATCTTTTAGTTCTAATTTTTTTAAACCAAACATCTAATGGGTTTTTTTCTATGTGCCTTTGTGGACTCGCTTGTTTTTTTCTATGTGCTTTTTCTGGTCTTGTGGACATTAGACTCAAACTTGATAAAGAAACAAATAAAAAAAACCAAAGGTTGTTATCTTTTTATAGCGATGCACAAATTGGAAAAACCCTAGGTGCATGTTAGAAGGCACTATGGGGGCTTGGAAGTAGATTCATTTCTGTGTGGGGTCCACGTGGAGGGCTTTGTGCACACTGCACTGGCACCTTCCTTTTGTCATCTGGGGAGATCTGAGAAGTAAAAAAATATAAAAGGGTGAGGCTCTCGTCTCTCTGGGGAGGTGTGTCGTCTGAGAAACTTTTGCCGCCTGTTTATTCTACCAGCTTTTAAGGACCATTTTCAGGCCATGCCGAAAAGCTGGCTTTCCTGGATCAACCACTCTGTGGGGCCTTTGTATATATATACCATTTATCACAGGATCTTTACTTAGTGCATCACTAACGTATATGATGTCAACCATGCATATACAAATTATCAAATCACTGTTTTCCTCGTAGAAAGGGACCTACTGTGGACTTGTAGTGTTCTGTTTGGAAATATGTGGGGGTGTTTTGAGAACTTGATGTGATCATCTGGTCCATGCTGGTGATGGGTTTTGAAGGTTACAGAATGGATAAATAGATTTTGGAACTTCCATGGAGTAATTTAATGTTTTCTAATCAGTGCCGTGTAAATTATGCTCTTATAAACATGACGTTTAAGGTTGCTAATTTTATACAGTTTCTTAATGTAGTGGCGATCCGACAATGTACGAGAGGTATTGGCAACAAACGGGAGACAAATCCACCATTCTGATTCCTGGTTGGCAATCAATGAGTTACTTCTCTGATGCCGGGAGCCTTTGCTGGTTCTTAGAGCCAGAGTTTGCCAGAGAGATAATCAGACTGCACAAAATAGTTGGCAATGCAGTCACCGAGGACCGCCACATTGTTGTCGGGACGGGCTCTACACAGCTCTATCAAGCTGTGTTATATGCACTCTCCCCAAGATGCAGCGGAGCCACTTAGTGTTGTGTCTGCAGCTCCTTACTACTCTGTGAGTATTATCAAGCTGTACTGCATTTTCTAAAATTCGGTTTTTTTTTGTATCATCTTGGCGTAATATCTCAACTTGGTGGGTGCCATTTATATATGTTGTGCCTTTCAAATTCCTCTGAATCTATATTAGATTGCTGGTCTTTTCTAACGCTTTGTTTCAACTCTATATACAAGTCAACGCTTTTCAAAGATATTTATAACGCTTTTCTAACGCTTTCAACTTGGTGGGTTCTTCACCTCTGCTGCCTTTTAATTAAGTGCTCTCGCTTTCACATCCTGCATTGCAAGTTTCACTCAGATATGCATGTGCTGAGTTTTATGGAACAAATCAGTGTTTAAATGGTAATCAAATGATCCTTTTAGTTTCAAATCTGTTCATGAATTCTGAAGTCGATGAGCTTCAAACATATGCTTTGACGAGTTGCATCTGGTGCACCTCGTGCCGTGTTCTATTGAAGATTGTATCATCACCCATTAATGAGGTAGGTTGTAAAACAATGAATAATCATAGTTGAAACCAAGTTGCTCATAATTTTCAAGATCCGTTCTCCATGCAAAATTTCCCTCCTCACAATTTCAGCGCAACGCAGCAGACACGCTGTCTCTTTCATCCTACTATTCCACTCCCTTTGTTGTTTATGCAGGGACTTCATTGAATTGATTTCAAAGTGGAAGATTCTTCATTTGATATGAAAAACAAATTTCTGCCTTCCGTATTATTGACTCTTTAATGGTGAAGAACTTTAGCAATAGCTAATTGTCTGCGAACAACAATTTTAGTACCCAACCTTCGATGTACTTGGGTGGTTATTATGCGTTGATCTAACTTCCATGTTGATTTTTCTTATTACAGTCTTATCCGTCAATCACCGACTGCCTGAAGTCAGGGCTCTATAAATGGGCTGGTGATGCACAGAGTTTCAATAAAGAAGGACCGTATATTGAACTCGTTACCTCCCCTAATAATCCTGATGGACATGTCAGGCAGTCTGTCGTCAACAAAAGTGGGGGCATCTTGGTTCATGATCTTGCATATTATTGGCCACAATACTCGCCGATAGCTGCCGCCGCTGATCATGACATTATGCTCTTCACCGTGTCGAAAAAAGCACGGGACATGCTGGGATGCGGATCGGGTAAGCTTAGCTTAGATACGGCCAAACATTGTAATCAGATGATTAAGCTAGCATTTGAAAAACTTTCTTCAACTTCTTTCAGATGGGCTCTTGTCAAGGATGAAGAAGTGGCGAAAAAGATGGTGAAATACGTAGAGCTCAACACAATCGGCGTGTCAAAGGATTCGCAACTTCGAGCAGCCAAAGTGCTGCAAGTAGCGACTGATTATGCTGCAAGCGAAGAAGGGTCCCTCTTTGATTTTGCTGCCAACGTCATGGAAGAGAGGTGGAAGTTATTAAGGGCCGCAGTCAGGCAAAGTGGTCTCTTCACTTTGCCAGAGTTTTCCCCAGGACTATGCAGATTTCTCAACAGCTCCTTCGCGCCTCGACCAGGTAAATATGGTTATATTTTAGATCATTCATTGTTATTGCATCAATTACACCATGTATGGATTTTTACGAAAAAAATGAGTTTTATATCCATGGTCTTTTGCACAGCTTTTGCATGGTTGAAGTGCGAAGAACCCATAGAAGACTGCGAAGCCTTTCTCCGATCTAACAAAATCTTGACAAGAGGCGGTAAACACTTTGGTGTTGGACCACAATATGTCAGGATAAGTATGCTAGATCGAGATGAAATCTATGATGTATTTGTACAGAGATTGTCCACCATCCACCTGCGGCAATCCATGCAGGTAGATGAGACTGTGGAATAGCATTAAGCAAAAAAAAGTTCACGTTTGTAAAACGATGTAAAAAGAAGGGGGCAATTGAAAGCAGTTTATATTTTATCCATCTTTATATATCTATATAGTAAAAAAAAAATATAAAAGGCATTAGCGGTTTTATTGTGTCTCCGGACACAGATAACTGTGGATTTCAATGGTTAAATTATTATTTTTGCCCATCGAACTGCAAAATTTAATCCTCGGTACTAGTTGTATTTTGGACATTTTCAAGGGATTTATGTGACATTTGCAAATTATTTGGGAGTGATGATTTTTCTTGTTTTTATTTGCATAATGAAATTACCATCTCTCGGGTTTTGACAAGAAAACGAAAGGTTGTTTGAAGGTTTTTTTGTTTTTTTGTCTGATCTTGAATAGTGAAATAATGACTTTTATCCCTTGGGTGGGACGTTATCCAGGAAGGGGACCGGAGGCGAGGGTATTTTAGGCTCTTCATGTTTTTTGCATAGTGAAACTATTTTAATACCTTTAGAAACAACAAAAATGAAGCTCTAATGTTGGGGGCAAGGTGGTATTTTTGTTTTTTTCATGATTGTCGCTGAGTTTAGTGGTGGTTAGGTAATTCGATATTTTTTTTTTTTTTTCTCGAGGTTACTGCAAGTGCGTTATTTGGGCGGCGCTCAGTTTTCATGTGTATGTGTCTTTAGATAGCGTGTGCGACGTCTACCAATGGCAAACTATCCAGTCATCGGGTCACCAGGTGAGTTGTTATGTTCTTTTTCTCATGGTGGGGGTGCATGTCGTGGGATGGCAGTTGGGGAATTGTCGGGGATGATTTTTCTTTTCTCTTTTCTTCCCTTTTCTCTCATGCAGCGGCAAAATGCATGATGATCCTTTATGTTTTAGGTGTTTTATTTCAATCCAGTGTCTTTTCATTTTCGTTTTTCTTCATGAATTTTTCAATGAAAATTTTGATTATTTCAATTGTGCTCTTTAATTGAAATTAATCATATATGTTGTTTTTCATTTCAATCTTTATTTTTTTTTAGTTTTGATATGTTTTTGGTCCCTTTTATTTTTTTGGTCTGTAGATTTTAATTTGTTTCAATTTTATTTTTTAATTCAAATTGGTAATATATGTTACTTTTTCATTTGTCTTGATTCTTTTATTTTTTTTAAAAAAAATTACACTGCAATTTTTTTAAGATTATTTTATTTTTTCCAGTCCTAAGATTTTGATTTATTGTAGTTTCGTCCTTCAATTGGAATTAATTATATATTTTGTTTTATATATCGACCCTTATTCTTTTAATTTTTTATTTAATATTAACTCTGGTTTTTTCATTCCTTCTTGGACAATGTTTATTTTTTGTCCGTATTTATGTATTTATGCTTTTAGTTTTTAATTCTTTTTGTTTATGTTTTATTAAGATTTTATCTTTATTCGGTTCACTCTTGAAATTTTAATTTGGTGATCATTTTAAAATTAATATTTTTTTTTCTTTTTCCTTTTGTTTTTCTTTGTTGTTATCTGTTATTTTTTGTTGTTTGGTTATTATAACTATTTTCATAATTTATATTTTGTTTATTATATTTAATTTAAATTAGATTATAAAATGAAATAATCGTAACAGTATTGACATAAATATTTCATTTAGATCCTTAATCCCAATCAGTTCTGCAGATAAAAGTTCTGCAATCCCTGTTAAGGTATCATTTTCCTGAACTGCATGTCACAATCTCTTTATGCTCTACTTCTAAGCATCCACATACAAGATGTATACTCATCACATCTCCAGTAATAAATAGTCGCTGGTTTTTAGAGTAATGGGCTCAACATTGGATGATTTCGCTGAGTAGAAAGAAGCTATTTGCTCAACGGAAAGGCCGTCGGAGATGTGATACAGGTAGGAATCACAGCTCTGAACCTGGTCGGAGACACTGGAGGAGAGAAGATTAGCATGGATGATTGCCAAGAAACAAAGGTAGTGGAGATGGAATTGACGATCGTTTCGGGCAGCCATCTTCATGACAGAAAATGAATAGCAGGACACAATAAACATATATCTTGCACTCCTACATTATATTGCCGGTGGCCTCTTGATGAGGGATCATGATCAGTTCATCACCTTACTTACAAATATGCCATTTTTGAACGCCACAAAGGTGATCTCAAAAGTCACTGGCTCGGCTCGGCTCATTTCTCCTACCGTATGACCCTAAGCATGGTTTGCAAGCTAACCAGTTCTGGCCAGCATGCTTTGTCTCCGGAACTACATCAGCGGATTATATGATATTAGTGACTGAAATTGCCGATGACTTCATTCTATTCCATGTGTCTTTGTACTTGCAAGCATAAGCATTTTTATAAAGACTTGTTGTAGTTAGGTCATCTTAAGGGATTAAGCTGTTAAGGAACCATCTCATCTAAAAGCTTAAGTTTATAGGTGAGACTTCAGAATATGATTTATATTAATCTCTAACACACACTCTCAAGTGAAACTTGCACAGACCCACATTACCTTGTGCTTGATTTTTTTTTATCAAATAGAATGAGGGTGGTGAGATTCAAACTCGTGACCGCTGAGTCAACAAGGCTCTGATACCATGTTAAAGAATCATCTCACCTAAAAGCTTAAACTTATAGGTGAGGTCCCAAAATATGATTTATATTATTCTCTAACATAAGCTACAAGCAATATAAGTTTAAATATTAAACTTGCAAATCCTTTCAATATATTTAACATGATTGTATAAAATATCTGTATTTAAATATTAAAATGGATCTATATGATTAAGAAAAAATATATAAATGTTAAAATAGAGTTAAAATATAACACTATATGAGGCACAAACTAAAAACATTCATGTTTTTTTAATTATAATTGTCATAATGACACTCTTTTTTTTTAACTACTGTTATTAACATCACACTTGAAATTAAGGCACCGATTCACCATACCGAACAACAAAATTAAGACACATGAAGATGGTTGGCCAGTAGGCCTCAAAGCCCAATATGTAAATGACACAATCTTAAGAGCACTCTCATGTCTTTTCCACCCTTTGTCACCTCTTGGGCCTTGCTGGTCTACTTCTCCTGCCATTTCCTGTTGCCTCCCATTTTGCTCGATCCAATTTCCGTGGCAAGAACCTCCGATCAAGCTTCGGATATAGTTGACCATCCATGAGAACGAAGAGACCTGCAAGGAAGAGAAGGGTGCCACCAACAGGTAACAAGGTCACAGCAGCTAGAACCTGGGGGAAGTTGAAGGACCATTAACAGGTCTCAGCTGTTGTTGGCGAAAGTCAGCCATGGAGAGGCACCTTTTAATTTCTGTAAGAGAGTGGTAAAGATGATCAGCTTGTAGATTATTGCAGAGACGGGGATGGCAGCAGAAATGGGGAGCAGAGAAGGAGGTGGTAGTCACGAGTGTTATATTCATGGAGGAGGAGGGAAGGACACGTGATGTAATGGGGAGAGACACGTGTTTGGTAAATGGGATTTACAAGCTTGCTGTTGCATGGCGATGGTGTCTTTTGTGGTACGTGTCTGCAGAGGTAGAGTGTTGTGTTGTTGTGTTCTGTAATAAATGGAATGGGGTGCGAACAGGCAAGCAGTCCCAAAGCTTTGGAGCTTTCCGTTTTGGGGTTTATTTTGCTTCGAGGCTGATTTGATTTGGATTATAACAGTGGGTTGATTTACTACCCGAAGGACCTAAAGAAGTTGAAAATTAATTTATGGTTTTCTATGATTTCATCGAAAAATTGATATACAGTCTGTAAATTCTTGGTAAAGAGATGAACTAGTAGCGGACGATTTTAACTTGGGTTTATGGTAAATAATGACATGCTGATTTATTTGTTTAAATTAATTTGCATGGTTCAAATATATTATCATAAAGTTTAATACAAATAAAAGTGGAAGTTAAAGAGCATATACCTCCTGCCATAGCAGTTACTAGTTAATTGTCCGTACTACGTTGCGGGTCGAGCAAATAATTTTTATAATTGTTGAGATTGAAATAATTAATAGATTTTGCTAGCTTTAAAAATAAAATATAACATCTATACATGCAAAAGTTTGATATAATAAAATACATTAACACACTCTATTATAACAACAACAACATCAAATGATTAACATTTAAAAATATTATTATTATTATTATTGCTGCAACAATAAAAAAAATTAAATTATCCCGAGAAAAAAAAGTACAATTATTATTATTGTGTTAATAATCGGAAAATAACTAAAAATATTATTATTATTATTGCTGAAACAATAAAAAAAATTAAATTATCCCGAGAAAAAAAAGTACAATTATTATTATTGTGTTAATAATGGGAAAATAATTCAATCAAAGAAAAAAAAAGCCCAAGAACTTTAACAAAAGAGCAAACAAAAAATTGGAATTAAAAATAAAAAATTATTAGCTAAAAAAATCAATTTGACATGAAAATAAAATAAAAACTAATAAAAAACAACCAAAAGAAAGAAAGAAAGAACATAAATATCAATTTTCAAATGATCACAAACACAAACTAAAATTTAAGAACAAAATTTTTTTTAAAAAAAATACTACCTGAACAAAAGAGAAAATAATAAAAATAAAAAACTCAAGCTAAAAGCGCGCGCACACACACACAAATATATATATATATATATATATATATATATATATATATATATATATATATATATATATGGACAAAAAAATGGACTATTTAAGAAATATAAAAAATAAAAGAATTAAAATAAAAAAAATAAAAGTATAAGGTCCAAAATGAAAACCAAATATATTATCAATTTTAATTAAAAGGACAAAATTGAAAAATTAAAATCTTCTATACAGAAAATTTATTAAGGGATTTAAAAACAATCTGGAAATTAGAAGAATAAAGATTGAAATAAAAATGTAATATATAATCAATTTTCAATCGAATGAGCACAATTGAAACAAATCAAAACTTACATAACAAGAATATGGACCATAAAGAACAATTCAAAGAGCAAAGGACCAAAATGAAAAATGCAATAAATTCTCGTGGAACACCTCCTGGCAGACGCATGTTTTTGTCTTTTTCATGAGACAAAATGGTTATTTTACCGTGCAAAGAATTATAAAAAATAAAAAAACCCGGTGACATAAACCGAATTGAACCAGGGCCGAAAATGTGCAATTACCATGGCACCCCTTGCGGCATGGGCTGATTTTTGTCTTCTTAGGGATAAACTAGTTATTTAACTGTGCAAAATTATAAAAAAAAATTCAGTAAATCAGCGAACCGAACGACGCGACCCGAAAACTTGAGCAACACTATTATAATCCACAGTGATTTGTCTCACATGCTACATTAACTAACTCATTACCTCTTTTAGTATATAGTATAATTTCAATTGTGCCATAATGAAAATACCAATATAAGAAAAAGCAATTGATAAATCTTTATCTAGTCTATCCAACATCTTTAATCCATATATTTGATGAAGAAATTACAGGCTTTCTTATTAGAATACATTTTTAATCTTGTAATTTTACAAACATGACAAAAATACATATTTTTTGGGAAATATGTATGAGAGTTTTAGAATTTGGTTGTATGCATAGAAAGCAAAACATATTTTTGCATTTTTAAAGTGAAGATATTTTTTGAAAAAATTTATGTTTTTTTTTATTTTAGATAAAGCCTAGTAGCTTAATATTGGATCAGTATCTTATAGTGTAAGTCTACAATCCATTATTAAATGAAGTTCTTGAAGAAAAAAAACAATTTGTTCTCTAAAATAAAAGACTACTAGAAAGAGAGGTTGGTTTCTGTGACGATAGAATAAGGGAAAATGTTGCATTGGTGTTGTTGAGTGGAAGGTGGTGCGACTATTGATGGCTCATTATGGTTATAGAAGAAGGAGAAAGGTGGTTAGTGAGGGTTTCTAGTAAATAGAGTTTTAAAAGCTTAGTTTCTTGGATCACTTTCCATTCGAATTTGTTCTAATTTTTAGCATGAAATTCATCCCATGTTAACAAGGGATGAAAATGGGAACATCTAGTCTTTATTATGATGAAATATTTACCCTTAAATCGAATGGGAACGATCCCAATCATTGGCTAAAAGTCAAAATCACAATCTGCAAAATTGAGCTCTAAAGGCTAATCGAATTAGCCTTTTAGGGGAGCGATGGCGTAGCGACTATAGAGGTGGACATGTAGTTGTAATCATATTGGAGTGTAGTACGATGTCATACGATGAAAATGATGTCTTGTTTGTATTGTTTGGTGGAGAGATTGACATTAAATGCCTTAGAAAAACAGTCACTCAAACAACTTTTCAAGTACAAAAGATTGAAAAAGATTAACAAAGGCCAAAACAACAAGTCGTGCGGCCTTTGTCTTTTTTATTGGTCAAAACATCGTCATTTTGTAACTAAACAAACAAGTTATTTGGGCATTTCGATTATTATTAGTCAAATCAATGTTGTTTTGCACCAAAACAAACAATTTTGACATTATAAGAGTTTTAAAATGGATTTTGACTAAAATTCAAATTAATCCAATGTTTTTATTTCTTTTAATGACATATCTAAATTGCCTTCAAACATTTGATTTTTTGTTATTTTTGCCATTTCCAAACTCAAATAACACCCTAAAGTTTATTGCCTTTCATTTTGATCATTGATTTTAGATTTACATAAATTGATCATCAATTAACCATTAAACTTTCAGCTTGAATAAAACTCTCATGAAATAAATGAGTCATCAACTTTTTATCAGAGCAACCCAATGGTAAAAAGCCATTTTGGAGAGATATTTTTTTATATTATTTTAAATATAGTGTAATTATTTTGTATATAGTTTAATTATGCAATTAATTATACAATTAATAAGAGTAAGTTATATAATTAAATAATTGCTTTTCAAAAACTCTCCAACAATAAAATTATTATTTTTTGAATTATATTTAAATAAAAAATGAATTTAAAATTAAATACCCAGAAATATTCTAATATTAGATCTAAGATTCTATTTTTTACAATAATAGAAGAAAGAGGTTCAACTTTCACTTTCCAGCAAACCAAATAGCCCCAAAAATATTACTAATGTACTTTACCTTCTCATTTTTCCGCATGTATATATAGCAATTCAACACAGAGCAGCTATTTTTAGCTAGTCATATAGCTCATCCATTAGAGAATCCACTGGAAGCAAAAAAAACTAAAAAGGATGAAATTTTGGCTTTGGCTTTGCATATACATGATTCGTTGGACTTGCTCTCATGTATGATTTCAACCTTTTTACTATAATGTACTCGAAGATGGGTAATTAAGAACAACATGCCATTGTATTTTTTAAACTCTGACACTTTAAAATTCTTAAGGATAACCACATTAGGTATTAAGTGCATCCTTAACACTTTTACTATATCAGAAATATTTATCCCTTTAATGGTTATAAGTTTCTCATTAGTTGCTGACTATTTTTTTTAGAATTAATATTTTCCACCATTTTAGCTTTTTTGGTTTCATTAGTTTTTAGGTCAATCATCAGAGTTGTTTAGGCTTGCAGGGGCATGCTAATATTGATGAATGGAAAATATATAATGTGTTGAGGTTCCATTAAAACACATTTCCCTTGTATTTTACAGGGTAAAGATAAATTTCCTAATTTATACTTTGAATATTGATTGAATACTAGGAATATATGATGTTTATGTAGGAGCCTAGTTAGATGTCCTTTCCCTTCTGGGATTGTTGCAATACTCCTTATGAAAGCTTGTGACTTTTGCAACCTCTCATTCAAGAAAGTTAATTTTTTTTTAGTTCTTCTCAAACTATACTCTTTCCTCATGTTACATCTTCAATTTTTTAAGCCTCATGTTATGTTTTTTCAAGGAAATTAGCCCTTTAACAAGGGAATTATATTTTCTTTGGACTGTTATATTTTTTTAAAATAAAATATAAAGATAAATGAATACAAAAAGTATAAATAAAATCTAAATAATAAATTCAAAATGTTGCATTGATTATGCAAACTTGTTATTTATCCATGACCTATTTTAGGCCAACCCAAGTAGATAAGATAAGTTATAGAAGGTTTGGTTCAACTTGTTTTCAAGTTCCCAAATTGTTCAAATTAGTAGTGGGATTAACTGACCTCTTAATTTGGGTATGAGAACAATTTCACGATATTCCATACATAAGATGAGTTAATATGAGGAAAAATCCAAGTAAGAATTAGTGAACATGAGCTTCACTCCCCACCTAAATCTCCTTATTTAAGCTTAAAAGGGACTAGCTCGAGTCCAAAAATTTTATAGGTTCATTATGGTGTGTGTGTGTGCCTCCTTAGGAAAATAACATGTATACATAAAAAAAATATAAAATTAAATAATAACAACATAAACAAAAAGTACTAAAAAAAAGTTAAAAGAAAAATATAAACAATTGACAATTGAAAGGAACACACACACACACACACAAACACACATATATATATACACATTGATTGAGACTCTTCAAAATTAAAAGGAAAATAAATAAAAATTAGAATCATCATATAGTATTTAAAAAATATTATGAATCCAATGGTTGAACTGGTCTTATAAATTCTAGATAAGGGGTTAATTTATTCTTAATAAAAAAACGATATTATCGTTACCATGTCATTTTCAAATGAGTGGTTATATTTTATGTGTATTTTTTGGTAAATTTACCTTTAATTGCAATCAAGTGTTTTATAATTGTTTATAAATTTATTTATAATCTATATGTTTTAGTTTTATTCAATATCGATCCTAAAAAATAAAAAAATATATATATTAATTAAGGTCAGTCATGAGAATTTTAAAATTAATTTCTTTTTAAAAAAAATAGTTGTTGAATTGACCACTCTTTTTTTTTAAAAAAAATGATGAGCTCATAAAAATGGTTAGACATTGAATTGGACTTTGACCCATTTATATAGGTTAGTCTAAAATAAACATCGGACCCATACAAATGGTTAAAAAAAGGGCCTTTATCCTATTCTTTTGAATATTTCTAAAATTACTCTCAATCAAATATCCTTTTCTTAGTCAAAACTAACCTACCATAATTATTCTTGATGACACAATCAATCAGAATATTACCAATTAAAACCCTGGTTGGTTGGGGCGAGGGCATCTTCATATGTTTGAAATAGCCATTAGTGCAACTTTTTCGACGAGTCAAGATCTAGCAAAATATTCCTCGAGGGACACTTTCTGCGCATATGATTAGAGAAGGTATTCCCTCTCGGCATCCTTCAAAGTTGAAAATTTTAGAGACGCCAACGCCACGAGCAACCACATGATATTCTTATTCTCTTCATCAAATCTAAATCTGTACTACAATATCTTGGTATATGAATTAACACAGTATCCTCCCTTCCATTAGCCATTGTCAAACATAAAATTATTACGTATCAAGAAAAGCGTACTTCTTCGATCGACATTCTTGCAGCACCATCATTGGCGATGAGGTGACAAAAGAAATACTCGATTTCAGTGCGTCTAAGAAATAAAGGCATATATATATATATATATATGAGCCACTTATATAAAAACCTCTTGTCTTGAACTCCTTCATGCATGTGGCCGGTAGGTGGCAAGAAGTGTTGTATGGGGGATAAACATGCATAATGGGGGGCGGATGATTGCTTAATCCCCCTTGATTGAGCTTAATCATGCGTGCAGAAATTTTGGAATTAAAGCATCAATTCTTTTCTTATTTCATGATACATGATGCCCATTAGATCCGGGTCATGATGCATTTTGTGGGACTAAAGCGAGTACGCAAATTTTATCCGAAGATGGGCAACATGATTAATTAGCTGAGAATTTTTTAGATAGATTAAAATGCTTTCTTTTTCTTTATTTTATTTTGATATCCAACTCATTATTGTTTGCTCCTTTCGCAGGTTTTCTGAATGTTATCTTAACAACAAAGAAATGCCCCGTGGCCTCGCTTCCAGACATTAGAACTATATCAAATAATTTCCACCATCCCACTCCCCCAAAAAACAAATAGTGGCTTGGACTCGTGTTCTTGGAAGGATAATTGGGGTAAACGAACCTAGCTAATGTGGTGATCCCAAAAAATCTTCAAAATTCTAGGCTAGTTGTGATCCAAAGCAATGTGGTGCCTCATAATCCATAATAGAAATACATCTCGGGACAACAAAACGTAAGTACTTTTAAGCTTGAGATTGTTCAGGCTGTCCTGCTCTTGTGTACTGTTCGTGACAAAATAGGATTAGTATCGACCGTAGCTGGAAGTGACAAAATGCTGTGCAGGTCAAATACTCTCATCTAGGTGTTTAGTTATTATTGTCCATGATAGACGAGATAAAAGATAGTAAATAGAAATGATGACCTAGAAATAATTATATTCTTTAAATAGTTTTTAAGCAAGTTTATGTACTTTTAAAGCAGGAAATATTAAAAACAATATTTTTATTTTTAAAATTTAAAATATCCTTGTAAAAAAACTTTTAATCTCAAAGTTATCCAATTAAAACATATAATGATAAAACTACCATTATAATAATTTTAAGACTCAATTCACAAGTTGATATAGGGTGACATCCGAGTCACAAATCTAGCTTGAGTAACGGGCCAAATTGATCATTGACTTGAGACAATATAAGGGAAAATATGACTATTATTATAATTTTAAAACTTAACTCAAGGATCGACTAGTCATAAAGGTTGACCAGAACTAACCAAATTAATCTCTTTTAATGTAAAAATAATTATTATCATAGTTGTAAAACCTAACTTGAGACTTGACCAGGTGCAAGTTATCTTAGGTAAATGAAAAGATAAAATGATTATTATCATAGTTTTAGAACTCAACTTGATGATTGATTTGGGACAAGGCTCGGGTAATGGGTCTAGAGGTTAAGCCTAGGTCAACATAAAGATAAAAATGGTTATGATTATAGTCTTAAAACTTAACTCGTGAGTCAACATGGGTTCGCTGAGTCAATGTAAGCACAAAAATGATTATTATCATAATTTGTAATCTAATTTAAGAGTTAACCCGAGGCAAAGCTCGAGTCACGAATTTCTAAGGTCAACCTAGACTGATCTAATTTATTGCTTTTTTTTATTTTTAAAAAAAAATCAAAGTAACCTCATTTTGATCAAAAACCATTTTTTAAGATAAATCAATAAGTTTTTGACACATGTTTTATCCCAGGGTCATTTTGACAAAAGATAATCAAAATCAATAGTTTAATTTTGACCGGTGTTTTGTCCGGTGTTGACCCGAGTTTTATCGAATCAATTTGAATTCATCCTTTTTATTTTCTTTTGAAACTCAGACCAGTTCAGACTGAGGGTGAACCTACAAAGAGAATATTTCATAGCTATGACTATAATAATATTATTAATTTAAACCCTCAATATAAATTAAAAATAAAAAATAATATCTTATTATTTTTATCTCTAATTTTCTTATATTTATGTTTTCTACTACACTACCAAGTAAGGGTGGCGTGTAAAAACAGGGTGGCGTGTAAAAGCTATGTACATCAAGAAGTGTTTTATAGATACTGAAGATAGTAAACTCAACCTAATGCACAAATGGACCCTTCTCCGGGTCTGGGTTGTGATTGGTTCCCTTAAAATGACCCGTCGAGTCACTTCAATACTTTCTTGTAGAGAAAATCTTGCGGCGAGAAAGCGTTGGATGAGTGATTGCATTCCTTTCCTATATGCTTGCGCGGGGTCGGCCTTTACGGAATTAGGTTTTTGCCATTGATGAGGGCAGAGTTTTCTCCCAGATTGACTGAAGTGACTGTGCTATTTCCTTCTCATGATTTGTGATTGCTTAATCAAAGCTGGTTTCATGGCAGGTTTCACATCAGTTAACTACGTCATGTCGATCATATTCCTTTTCAATGCATCGTTATCAGGTGTTAAGTAATTTAATACTTGATAACTGTGTGTTTTTTATTGTAAAAATATGTCTAGATGGGAAAAAAAGGTAGTAAATTGATTGTTTTTCATGTGTTTTTTGAAGTGTTTATCATTAATATATTAACATTGTTCAAAATTATTTAAAAAAAATATCAAATTGACAGTTTATAAATATATATAGACAATATCACCTTCAACTCAAACTCAAACTTAATATGGTAGAGAGTTAAGGCGTCGTTTAGGGTTGAGGCTGTGGCTGCCATCTGATGGATTTGAATGCTTCTGGAGGGGTTGAGATTGAGCCATCACCCCAAACAGGTTATAAATAATATGCATTCAAAATTATTAGTTAGTTAGGTTAATTGATTTGGAGACCCTAATTAGCAAGAATTAGGAAAATAATGATCATACAACTAGATAATCTATTTTCAGCTCCAGAAAATTAAACTAAGGGCAGAATAAAGATTTTTAAAACTGTATATAATTCCAAATTTGTTGAGGGTACGTATGAAAGTGATAGAACAACAAAGACATCCCCACCTGAGCAACTCACTTGGTGTCTCTCCCAGAACCCTACAACGAGGGAGATTAATAGATACACACACGTACACACAAGAAAGAAACAAATGGTGTGGGTAGACCCCGGCCCACTTGTTGTTAGGTTACATTGTCCTATCTAAACCTCCCTGCAGCTGCCATGTTTCACCAGTTCTTTGCTTCTTTCTCACGTCTTTGAAGCTTTTGTTTCTGATCATGTTCATATATATATCAGAAAAAGACTGATGATGGATTCTGAATCACTAACTGTTACAGTTTTCTTTTCTTTCCAGCATTGAATCCAGAAAAAAGCCTCACTTTCCTTCCATTCTGACTTCCCTTCTGAACCTACAGTGCATACATCACAATTCATATCCATAATTATAACTCTTTTCAATATTAGTTTTTTGTCTCTGTGTGTACATTCCATAATATTTACTGAATATTTTACGAATATAATTAAATATGGTGAAGAAATCAGGAGCGGGGTCAGAGACTAGATTTTGTTCACCAAAAATTCCAAGAAAGATAGAGGTAAGGTTTTGGTGATCTCGAGAAAGGTTGCAGCGGAGGCGATGAATTGGAGGACTAAAGTGGTGGCTCTATCTCTCCCTCACACCTTGAAACTGCCTGACCCAAATCCAGTTCACACGATGGAGACAGAGAGGTGGGGGGACATTAATCTTTTTATTTTTTCCCCGATGATTATGAATGCTACAGTGTTTATCTGTGTGCCTGCAACAGCGAAAGAAAGTATGTGTATACTGTATAGTATGTCATTCAGAGCACATCAGTTTGTGTGTGCGTGAGAGAGAGAGTGAGGAGTCTGACAAAAAGTGGAGTTAGGAGCAGAAAGGATGGACGTTTTACTGACCAAAGCTTTTGTGCTGCTACATTAAAGCCACATATGAAAGAATGAGAGAGAGAATGGAATGAAAAGCATTAGACAGTCGAAGAAAATAAGGAAATTCATAGTCATCTCTCACTCTTCAACCACAAAAAAACATATAAAATAAGTAATGAAAATGTCATTTGTTTCTCAACACTACACACTCGTACATACATGCCTGAGTGTGTGATAAATTAATAAAGTATAACACTGTTTCTTTAGCTTCAAACTTTATGTATAGTAAATTCTGATAAAAAAAAACGAATATGGAGACATCCCCAGCTTGTGCCTTGGTTAATTCTATTTTTTCTAGGAAAAATATAATTGAGGGATCTAGCTAACATGCTGCTGATCAGATTAATGACGTGCAATGTCAAACCCTAATAACTTCTATGAGTTTATGGATTTCTATTTTCTATAACAAATGGCTTATATATATATATATATATATATATATATATATATATATATATATATTAGTGATTTGATGACATATGTGGACAATATCTTCATTCTTCCTGCATGATTGCGCACACGATTGTGTGTGTGTGTGTGTGTGTGAGTGAGTGAGAGAGAGAGAGTAGCTAGGCTGCTAGGGCACTATTAATATCTTTTGGCTTACAAGGATATACTGTTTTGTCTAAAAATTAATACAGGTGTTGAGAACAGTTAAGGGGGACTGGTGAGGCAAAAAAGCTGAAAGTCATTAAAATGAAATAGTGTTAACCTGAAATATAACATTGCTTTATGAAACGGATCCAATGAAACCAAAAAAGCTGC
This sequence comes from Salix viminalis, assembly GCA_029228465.1. Taxonomy (NCBI): domain Eukaryota; kingdom Viridiplantae; phylum Streptophyta; class Magnoliopsida; order Malpighiales; family Salicaceae; genus Salix; species Salix viminalis. Next base: position 3,499,229 of record CM055440.1, on the reverse strand, counting down.
GAGTTACTGTTTTAGATATTTGAAATTGAAAAACCATAAAAACAAGAGGTGGGTGTCTTCACAAGCTGAAAAGGAGAAATATACTATAGGAATTAGAGTCCACACATTTATTTACACACCATACCCTCCCTCGCTTCAGCTGGTAGTGAAACATGCGATCATGCATTAACATATCTTCAGAACTGCTTCATGTCAGTATGTGAGTCACCATTATGATTATATATATCGGCCTAGCTAGATGAGAAACAAATATGAATGATAGTTGTAGAAAATAGAAACTTTGAGCAGTGAGATGCAACTTTCTTTTCGAAGAAGATAAAACAAGCACATTTTTCGGAGGATCAATTTAGACATCTTATATACGCATGTGTGTTTTTGAAACCTATTGCCAGGAATGAGTTATAGAATTTGCAGAAAAAGTTAACTCTGTGGTCCACCGGAAAAACGCAGAAAGAGAAGTAAGAATATTTAAGTGTAAAGGAGGACTAAGAAGTAGACTCATGCTAGAGAATCCTCTTTAAACTTATTTAAGTTTAATATCATTTATTCTCAAACATAAACAATGACATAGAAATAGCAACTCCACATGCCCATGCCTAGAAGTTGCACTAATGATTCAACAAAGGTTTCACACACACCATGCTCTACAGCCTTATTTAGGTCCCAAACACCATGCTAAAACCATAAGCAGATTACTTAAGTTCTTGGTTTTAGCAGGCCTTGTGTATTAATTAATCACCAGACCGGCCAAATAAATTACTATGCAACACCTAGAAGTAGTACTTAATTAATGAGGTGCTCTAGCTAAACAGTCCATGTGAGGCTAGCTAGCTAGAAACCTTATAATACCACTCCGAGATGACTGATCCCTGCAGGCCATGCGCCACATCGAGGTAGCTATAAACCCTAGATGGGTTTCTCTCTCTCAATTCATCACATGTTGCCTCCTCCTCCATCGGTATCCCCAGAAGGGTTATCATTCCAAGGAAGATTATAAGGCATTGGCATGCCTGGAGCTTGATAGTAACCCCCTTCATTGCCCATCCTTCTGTTATATTCAACCGGCCTCTGACGAGGAGCCATTGATTGAATTGAGCTTGCCCCTGGTGGTGCAGGCAATGCAGTCGGGACTTGATCATTGCAAGCATAGCGGATCAGATCAGCATTGGCCGCCTCGAGTTCCTTCTGGAGCCTGTGAACTTGTCTCTGGAGAAAGGAGATGGCGCCAACACAGCCATAAACCGGGTCCCTTACTCTTGCCTCGGCTTCGTACGCGAGCGAGTTTACTGCATCCTCTCTTTGGTGAGGGAGAAGCTCGTTGAGGAGCTTGGTCACATTGCTTGCTCCGAAGATCTTGTGAACATTGGCAAACTTTTGAGGTTCCTCTGGTGGGAAGTAAGGTGCAAAAATGCAGCCTGGCATGCATTTCCTCCTCAAGAATTTGCAGGCAGCACAGGGACAGTTGTAAGAGCTGGATGAAGCCATTTTCTCTGCACAGGGAGAGTCTACATAAACTCAATCAGGCTGTCTTTTTGATCTAACATAATTGAAGCTCTTTGATCTTACTTTTCCACCTCCAATTTTCAGACACCTAGAATGTTGTCAGGTATAATTTATTTGCATCTATTTTTTCTTTCATTTAGATGTTCTCTTTAATTTCTCCTCTCATTTTGTTTCCTTGATTTCCTACTCCAGCTCATAAAGGACTTCTATACTAGGTTTAATAGGAGGATTCAATCAAGTCTGAAAATTAAGTAGAATCATCCTGAATTACTTTCCCTAGGCTTTCTCATGACAGACTCGAATTCGGGAAAATCTCAAATTTATTTGTGTGTCTGTGCATCCCATCCCACTTCTTCACTTTCTCTCCATCTGTCAGACACGGAAAACAAAAGGTTTGATCTATGCATGCATAGCTACTTAAATCTGAGAATTTACTGACACTTCCCTTTCTTTGATAGCTATACTTAACTACCTCACCCTTTTTTTCTTTTTCTTTGCTTTCGGCCCCTTCTGATTCTGCCTCCCTTTTTGCCTTTCTTTCTTAATTTTGTTTTGTGTTGAGTTGAGTTCCTCCTATGTAAATTCTGGAAGAAGAAAAATTAGTTCCCTGATCATGGCTCCTCCCTCGAAACCACCAAAGCAAGCCTTCTCCGTCTCCTAATTTGTAATTTGGTTCAAATTTTGTCTTTTCTACTTAAATTTTCATGCCATTAACATGAACTCTCTTTCTTTTTCTTACTTCTTCACACATAATCCAGTCTGCTACTTAATTTAGAAGAATTCAGGTGCATGACCACTTTGAGGGCCATATTATCCCTGTGAAATTTGCTGAAAATGGGATCTGAATATTGAATTCATCATAATTGTATGTTCATGTCTTTTCTTATATATAGTAGATATGAACATAGCAAAGCCCTAAATCACAGGCTTTAACCCAAAGCACTCTAGTATCTTGTAGCCCTTTAGCTTTCCAAAAACAACAAAAACAGGAGAGAGCTATCAGCATAGTAAAGGGTTAAAGGAGCTACAAATGCTTACCTGTTTGTGTGATCTAGCTAGGTTTCTTTGATCATTTGGATAAAAAGAGAAGTACCTTTCTTTTTCTTCCCCTGGAGGAGCTCTCCCAGGAACTAGCTTGATGTGTGTTCTTTGCTCCCTCCCAAGATACAGTCCCTTAGCCAATGAAGGAGTGAAACAGCACAGATTTATGGCAGCTGATCCCTCATAGAGCAAACCCTAAGTGCTGGTGCTGAGAGAAAGAGAGGGAGAGTGTAGGAAATTCAGTAATAATTCGAGAGGATGAAAGAAAAGAACATTTAGTGAATGGAGAAGGAATGGAAGCAAAAGACAAAGGTGATAAATGAGAGGTACACTATAAAAGAAGGACTATGACCCTGCTTCTAATAATAATATCGAGGGTGTGGGGATGTCTCCCTTTTTCATTCCATCATATATCCCTTTCTCATGCACTACGGCAATACGTATTTTGATTATAAAAAAGGAAGAACAATTGACGATCTAATTAAGAAAATTAACACTTTAGATCTCTCCTTTTGCTGCAACACAAGATGTTATTAGTTGAGTGGAAAAGAATACTAATTGCACGCGTATGGTTGAATAGATCAAACTGATAATCATAAATGTTATGACTTCAGTTTTTTTCTTAAATTAATAGCCTTGGAGGAGAAAGAACCTTCTGATTTTCTCTCTCATATCAGATCCACAAACAGTATATGTACAGGATTAACTATTATTACACAATTATGATAAATCAATATATATATATATATATATATATATATTGAGAGAAGTAAATTTGATTACTTAATCATCTTTTATTTCAAATAAATAATAAATAAATGGTATTATGTGAGACTGATCATTAGAATCTACAAATGATAGAAATTTGTGACTCAAAGATTTGTTTGACTTCTTTGATATATACCTTGTTGGATGTGCTATATATATATATATATATATATTATTAATATTGTTTCTATAGTTAATTTTTTCTCTTTGTTATAAGTTCCATTGTACGTTCATTGATTACTGTATAAAACACCAATCCAAAACGTATTAAAAAGTGTAGAAGAACCTCTCACCGCAAAAACTTAAAAGAGAATAAGAATAGTGGAATTAATTTAACTCAGATTAAACTATTTGTTTGATGGAACCTCTGCGACTCAATCGGGAGCTTATACATACAGTACCCTTCCATACATGTATATAATAACCCTTGCTTGCATCTGAATGAATTATATATCGATCTAGTGTTAGGTGGAGGCCTAAAATGGAAGATGAACGCTAAAGTTTCTATAATTGGTGTGCCAATTGCCAATGAACAATCCAAATGAAGATTTCCTAACCAGATATTACTCCTGCAGAATTTGATCATATACCAGAATGGTAGAACGTATTCTTTATGTTATAATTTCTGTAAATGTCTATATACTCGTATTTGTGCGAGTGTTTCTCTTCACTGGGTATTAATTCTTTCACTATATATATATATGCCCTAGCAAGGTCAGGAGTTGCAGTTTGTACATTTTATTTACAAGTACCAACTTGGTAAGAGTGTACAGTTTCTTGTCTTCCATCTATATTTATATGTGTTGTTAAGGAACTATCTCATCTAAAAGCTCAAGTTTGTAAGTGAGGTCTCATAATATGATTTATATTATTCTCTAACATATCCCCTCAAGTGAAAGCCCTTTGGGCTTGAAACTTGCACAAGTCCACATCACCTTGTGCTTGATTTTTATCAAATAGAATGGGGGTGGTGAGATTCGAACTCGTGACCGCTGGGTCAACAAGGTTCTGATACCATGTTAAGGAACCATCTCACCTAAAAGCTCAAGCTTGTAAGTGAGGCCCCATAATATGATTTATATTATTCTCTAACATGTGTGAACTACTTTGCAATGAATTAACACAGAATCAATTTCTGAATCAGCGAAATGAGTGCCATACATATAATTTCGGTGGAATTCTGTAAAATAAGTCCACCTTCATCACTATCTACTTAGTTTTGATTTGATTCATGAGCAGTCCAGTCCCGAGAAATTGTTTTTTTAGATCATATATACCACGCCAGATCAATAATTTACACAAATTTGTGATCAGAAATGCCTTGATATGCTGTCACGGTACTTTTCCTTGTGTTTAACATTCAAACTGGTTGTAATCGATGAGCATGGAAGCAAATCACATCTTCCGAGTTCTCTGTGTGCCCTCCATGAGAAAAACATCTGATTGACGCTTACAGCTTTTTGTCAACTAGCCAGGCTTTGGAGAAATATGAAACCAGAGGGATCATATTTCGTTGTCGCTAACTGCAGTGACTGTCACGTTTTATGATAAAAGGATTCTGCTTTTGGGGGGAAATGGACTAACATCTTTCCATTATTTAGAGAAAATAAAAAAAGGGAAGTTATTCTGTATTGAAATGTTTTTAAAATTCAAGTGTTTGAAGGATTTGAACTGTTACCTTCTTGCAAGTATAAGAATTTCATCATCACTGAAGAATAAAAATCTCTCTCTCTCTCTCTCTCTCTCTCTATATATATATATATATATATATATATATATATATATTAGTCGCTAAATCTACTTAGATTTCTTGTAACATAGATAACTTTTAGATCATGGTCTTGTGAAAAAATAGAATAATTTCCTTTTATTCTATTTACTTTAAACACGAGTGAGGATGTGATGCCTTAAGTGAGTGCAGGAGAATTCCCCATCAACTGAGTGCTTCATCAACATATACATACTTCTTTTTTAAAACAGTACTAGCTATGTAGGTGATAGGTGTCCAAGGATTTTAGGGTTCCCATCTCGATAGAGCCATGGAAACGACATGCTTGTTCCATCCACGGACTGTGCCTCTGAATTTTTCTTAGAAATTTAAAGTTTCTGTCCCCCTTGATAGTGTCATGGCATGGCTATTTCTAGGTTCTTTAGTAGAGGTAATTTGATAATGTAGCATGAATCTATAAGGGCTTCATAAAAGGATTTATTATTATTATTATTATTATTATTAACATGGATATTAAGTTAATTTATATGTTTCGACTAATTTTTTGGAGTCTTGAAATTAACAATCATGTATATTTTTATTAGTCATTATATTAGCAACCACAAAACTCGAATCTGAGACCATAAAGAAAGCAAACCTCGTATTCCTAAATTCTTGCCATTGGATAACCTGCTATATAGTTTTCATTCAAGGATTTTTGTAAAGCAAAATTCTTTGACTAGTGACTTAGGGTGTTTGATATTGTGTTTCAAAAATATTTTTGAAAAACAATAAAAATAAAAATTATTTTTTACTTTAAATTATAAGTTTTTGGGTGTTTTTAGATCATTTTGATGTGTTGATATCAAAAATAATTTTAAAAAAAAATAAAAACAATATCTTTTTATGCATTTATGGAAAAAAAAAACATTTTTGAAAATAATCTTAACTACATTCTCAAACGAAAAAGGTACTTTTAATCTAAGGTCTATTGGTGCTTTATCCCTTGGTATCTTTTTAATTTGTACCTAAAATTTGTATCCATAGATACACTTTCATTAAAGCAATATTGAGTGCATTTTTCTCCTTTTATTTATCTTAAGATATCAATTAGAGGGTTGAAATTCAAGTCCACTCGAACTGCTTTGCAGAAGAAAACGTGAGTGAATTCTTTTTTTCTTTTTATTTAGAAAAGATAACATTAGTGAGCTCTAAATGTCTAATTGTGATTAAACTTATTAGATCAGTTGCTAATAAATTGAAGTGACGTCGTACCACTAACAAGATTATCAATAAGAAGGTATATTTGATTTTCGAAAACACTAATATAAATAAAGCTATTTAGTTTTGAAGAAACTAAAATAACACAAGCACACCCATTCTTAAGAAACCAAAAAATCTTTATTTTTATTCAATAATTAAACTGTCTAAATTTAGAGATGTGCACGAACCAAAGAAGGCTTTGGTTGAAGCAAATTAAAACAACCTCGATAATTAAATATCTAGCTAGGTTTTTTTTTTTCTATGAATGTACTCAATTATTTATACCAAATAAATGTGATAACCTGATAAATTTTAATTCTACATGAAAACGAGGATTATAAATGTTATAACTCTTAGATAATATTAAAAACATTATTAAAACTTGTAAATAGACTGTTGTCTTTCATTACAGGCGATGATAAAATATAATAATGTTGAGCTATACTAAAAATAAAAGGAAGGGGTGTTTGAGCATAGGATAAAGAACAACAAGGAACGTTCTTTAAGAAACCGTTTCACCTAAAAATTTAAGTTGTTAAGTGAAATTCTAGAATATAATTTATATTATTTTCTAACATACTCTCTCAAGTGAAAACCCTTTGGGCTTGAAACTTCCACATGATTACATTATCTTATGCTTGATTTTTATCAAATAGAATAGAGGTGGTAAGATTCGAAACTTGTGACCGCTAGGTCAACAAGGCTCTGATATAATATTAAGAGACCCATTTTATCTAAAAACTTAAGTTGTTAGGTAAAATTTCAGAAATATAATTTATATTATTTCTCTTAAAAAAAACAGTACAAAAAAACAGTACAGAAAGTGTTCTTGGTCTCTTTCACTTCTCCGACCATTCTTCGTTGGTTCCTGTCCTGAATTAGTGCCATCCACCCCCACCCTCCTCCTTCCTCAGGGATAAGAGTTTTCGTTTTTCAATCCCTGTCTCCATGTGTAGGATAATCATATGAGAGAGAAATCTAACATAAATTACAGAGGGCTGGGGCCATTGCCCCAAATTTTCTCACCCTCCAATTAAATTTCCTAATCAATCAGCGTATCTCTTCTCTCTCTCTCTTCTCTTTCCCCCATTTCTTATACAGATTTACGCAAATAAAGATAAAAGAGAGCGGCAGGTGATCTTGGAGATTAAAGAGTTTGATAGTTCCGATTAGTCACATCATAATTACATTATACATAATAAACTCGATTGTAAACTAGCAGAACAAGGGTAACATTAAGAAAAGACTTGTTCATCTAATCATCTATTAAGTGGACCGGTGTTACGATTCTTTTAAGAAAAGACTTGTTCATCTAATCATCTATTAAGTGTACCGGTGTTACGATTCTTTTATGATATTAGATTCGAGTTTTGTGATTATTTATATAATGATCATTAGAAAGTTTGTATAATCATTATTTTTAATGCTCATGAGATTAATTAAGATATACATAAACTGATATGAACATCCATATTAATAAAAAAAGTTTATCTAGACCATTAGTGATTTTTATAAACATAGTTTTATAGGAGAATCAAATGATTATGAATGGTCATGTATTAGAAACTTACATGATAATTAATTTTAATAAAATTAATTGAGATACGTATAAATTAACTCGAACATTCATATTAATAAAAAAAAATTGTTTATGTAGACCACCATTAGTGATCTTATAAGGAAAAAAACTCCGACTTAATTTCAAATCAAATTGTTGGGTCAATCTCAGATTCTGTCAAAAGATTTTATAAACATAGTTTGAGGAGAATCAAATGATTATGACTGGTCGAGGTCTAAAAGAATTTTAGGTTAGGTCTGGAAAATATTCTTTTAGTCAATTTCATCATTTCTCTCTGTTTTTTAGATTTTATGTTTTCTTTCCTGTTTGATTTAGCTTTCTGTTTTCTTCTACCTTTTATTGTCAAGTTTTGTTGCATACTCTAGCTGAATTTTTAAAATAAACCAGAATTATGAGTAAATAAATCACTTAGCTGCTTTAATTCATCAAAACAATATTGATTAGTCTTCATAGCATAGCTGTAAAACCCTTCCTGAGGTTTGACCCAATAAAAAGCTCGAGTCAAAGGTCAAGAGGGTCGTCATCTATTTTAGTTTTTATTTAAAAAAAAAGGAAAAACATAGTTAGCAAGTTAAGTGTTGGGTTTTTGCCCAGATTAGCAAGTTAAACCAAGTTTTTTAATAAAGTCAGCATGTTCTGTTTCTATTTTCTCTTCAACTCGAATTAATTGAGGTCTCAGGTCAACTAATCCCAGGTTTGACTCGTCAACTATTTGAGTTTTACAACGATGGCCAATAGCATCAAACCTAGTGAAAGAGGATGATGATTCTCGATGAGTTGTGTTTTTTTCAAAGGGTATGCCTTTTCCGTATCATATTTCCACACTCTCAAGAAACTAAAATGGAGGGAACATTTACTATAGCATCCTTTTGCTGTTCCTGCCTCCTTATCACTATGGATTAATAAAATAATAAAATAATGATTTTACCCTTCTCAACAAAAAACACATAGCCTTGGCATTGGGGTAATAATGATTTTTAGCTATTTTATTTTATTTTATTTAAATTGTAAAGTTAATTTTGAACCGGTCCAAGTAGCCCCCTCATTTTGGCTTTTTTTTTTTTTTTTTTTGTGGAGGGTACTATTTGTGTCATTAAAAAATAAATTAAATTAATTTCCACGGAAGGGATAATGTATAATCGATTTCGTCAAGCTTCTATTTTTTTCTTTGATTTTGGACCGACTTGTTAGGAAAAATGGGGCCCTAGGAGATTATAATCTAGCAAACTAATGATTAATAGTTACATTTAATATTGCAAGAAGACCATATTGTTATATCAAATCAAATCATATAACACCAATCCCTCTCCTCCCATTATAATATTGTCTTATTCTAGTTTTTAAGCTAAGATTAGACCCAAAAAAGCTATGAGCTATTGTAGCTTTTGCATGCCCTACTGCCTCCTCACTCACTCTTCTCATTCAACTACATTTACCCGAATACTTTTTTTAATTTTAAATTCTTGGCCACCACTTACTTTTTGTTCAATTTGTTCTTGTTTTGCGTTGGTAGCGCAAAACCATGTGCATGTTTAATACCGTATTTTAAGAAAAATTAAAAAAATAAATATTTTTAATTTTTTTGTATATTTTTAAATCATTATGATATGCTAATATTATTTTTAATATATTTCTATACAAAAATTATTCTAGAAAATAACATAAACTATACTGCCATTTTTGCACGCCTGCCGACTTTCTATCCTTGTTAAATGAGGGTCGGATGTGGCTAATTAAAACAAAAGACTTTATTAAAGATAGTTTCAATGAATACATACCCAAAAAAGAATAGGTAATAATTGCCCTAATGATTAGATGTGCTAAAAAATGAGAGAGAATGTTCATAACCCATACTGCGTCCTTGTTGATGGTATGGGCCATGTATCTTGTGTCATGTTGCAGCATAAGAAACTCTGTTTGTGTTTCAAAATTGTTTAAAAAATATTAATTTAATTTTCTTTGTTTTATATTAAAATTTTAATAGTGTTTTAATATCAAAAATGGTTTTTTTAAATAAAAAATGTATTATTTTAATATTTTTAAATATCAAACAGGATCGTAGTCTCTGGGAGTAGTCCCTTTGATTTTGAACCAAAATTATGTACTCACAGTATCATATCTAATCCGGTTATTCTTGACAAGAAAAGAAATAATATTGTGCAAACTTCTTTTAAAAAAAACTTGCTGACGGCCTTACTGGTAAGATCATTATCTTTGGTTCATAGATTGTCTGGGACATTACATGATGAATAGCTCGAGATAGATGATTATGAACCAAAAGTAATTGAGCTTGTCGAGTTATCATTTAGCATAAAGTATTCCAATGATATCCTCGGAAACAAAAGCAGAGATTCGGTTTCAAGTTAGGAGGAGTTCAGGAACATTGTTTCAAGAAAAGGAAAGGAAATCACCATGGAATTTCATGGAATACTTGATTTTCTTCCCACCTAGCTGGGCTCAAAGTGGGGATGAGCTTGAGCTCACTGGTTAGATGGTCTGAAACTGAGCTAAACAAAGTCTGGTTCACGTTTATGGGCTGTCCGAAACAATATTTCCTGGCTTCCAAGTCCTTACTTTGAATTCTAGTGTAATTTTGGATTATCCAAAGACATAAGTCAGCTATTACACATTAGTAGACATGATTTGTTTATCACCTGTCCTGAATTCCATTTGAAGAGATAAGCTCGGATGGAGGTGTAACATCTGATCCATGTTTCTTCTTGGAAGCCCAGCATTTCTGATATCCTTCAAACTCTACTGGGCGGAATAAAAATTGAAAATTTCCAGTTGATTCAAATAGCCTGAACCTTATTGAAGATAATAAAATTGTTATACAGTCTGTGTATAGATGTCTGGATGATAAATTGGGTTAAGCAGTTTGTCTAGGCATACACTTAGCATAATCCCTACAAAATAATTGGAAGATGGCTCTAATTTTTCCAGCTTTTTGTTTCTTATACCTTAAAAAGTATTCCAAATGCTATACAACTGGTGTGGAGTAAATGTTTCATCAAAAACATTCAAATGATAGACAACACAGTAATGGGGTTCCAAAGGAACTTTGAACAAATCATGAACGGTTCATTCCCATCCTTTATACCTTTACTGTTCATGTTCCAAGCAGCAAATAACCTCTTTCAGCACTAAAATCCTCCATAAAACATGCCCGAATAACACTGGGAAGACGAAGGCACACCTTCAAAAAAAAAACATGAATGCGTGCGAGTCAGAAAATACATGTGAAGATTGTTAGTTGTAATTTGCAAGGCTGTAAGAGTTAGTTGAAGCAGTTAGTTGTTAGTTAAATAAGTTAGAAGTGTCAGTTGTAAATCTGCAGAACATTGTATATAAGCTGGAATTAAAGGACTTGGAAGGCAAGTGATGACATTGACCAATTTTATCTGTTTACTGTTACATTCCCTATCTCTCTTAGCATTCATCTACATCTCCCCAATTTCTTCTAAGCAATTCCTTGCTAAGGAGAGATCCTTAACATTCAGGTCTTGTGTTCTCTCACCCACAATTCTACTCTTGTTAAAATCTTCATTATTCAATTGTCGTATGTATGAGATTGCAGATCCTACAAGGTTTATTTGGAAAATGCCTCCGGAATTTTTTATCACAAAGGCATAAAAGTCAAGAATTTCTCACCTTTCATTGATGCCTTTTGCTATCATTGTCGACTAAGAAACAGTGAAAAGGAGAATGACCATTTAAAAAACATAAATCATTAACCTATCTTTCTAGAATTCATCTGTCATCCTCCTAATAATCTCTCAGTCATCTTTAACCAGGCCAACATGGCAACAGGCAGAAAAGAGATGAGAGAAAGTAGCTTGATATGGTTGAAACCCAATTTGTAGTATCTCCTAAAACATTTCAAAAGCTTGGGAAGCAAGGACTTGCTAGCCAAGACCTAAGGTAAGATTATTGAATTTGTAGGAAAGTATATTTCTGTTTGGCAAATTCTTAAAGACACGAAACCCCAAACCCACAACCACGCTGAGAATACATATCTATAAGAGCAGGAGAAACCATAATATTTTATTCAAATCCATGTCCATAACCATGCATCTCAGTAGCAGACCCTACATTTTCCACCTGAGTGGCTACCACCATTACTCTAGAAATCAAAATAGAATCTGGCTACTTACCTTCAAAATTCAGTACTACTGTAGGAAAGCAATGGCTTCTTGTATTCTTCATGCTAAAATCAGTTATCAGAGTAGACCATATTACTTAATCAGTTAAACTAAACTTCTAAATACACCATATGTGCAGAAATCATGCACCTAAATCTTGAATACATGCTCACTCACAAAACGCAATGCCTACATTATCATTACAATCAACAAACCACTTTTGAAGCATAAATTCCTTGGTCAACTTACAGCAAGCTAGAATCCAATAATCCCCGAGATTAACCCAACAGAAGTATTCAAAACTGGTCTATGCTTTCCATTGCATGCATCTCACTTCGTTAAAAAATTGCAATCCTTTATATTATAAAATCCTCATAGAATTCCACTATACTAAATACACCATATGTGCAGAAATCATGCACCTAAATCTTGAATACATGCTCACTCACAAAACGCAATGCCTACATTATCATTACAATCAACAAACCACTTTTGAAGCATAATTCCTTGGTCAACTTACAGCAAGCTATAATCCAATAATCCCCGAGATTAACCCAACAGAAGTATTCAAAACTGGTTTATGCTTTCCATTGCATCTCACTTCATTAAAAAATTGCAACCCTTTATACAAAATCCTCATAGAATTCCACTATACTAAATCAACCCCTCGGAAAACACCCTGCTAGGGTTTGTAGAGAAATTGCAGGAAAAAAAGAAAGAGGGAGAATGTTGTCGGTGAAGGTAAAAAAATGAATGTATGAAGAGGTGCCCATATATATATAATACCAAGACTAAGACTGGGTTTTCTCATCTATCAGAGACTCCAGCATCAGTTCTTCAGCTCCTACCTGATCCAAAAATCTAACCTTGTGGCATGATCACGATGCAAATAAGTAAATAAGTTAGGGAAAGGCTAGGTGGATTTCCCAAGCTCGAGGCTCTCAACGATGCTTCTCCTGTGCTTGAGAAAACGAGTCAATTGACAGAGCTTGAGGAGGGAGCCTGCAAAGATTACAGTACCTTCGCTTCCATAGCCGCACGAGTCTAAATATTCTTCTGGGATGATTTACAATTCGTCCCCACATCCAAGCAATTGGTTTGCTGCCTCTGCTTGATTAACATGAAGAAAGATTGAAACCTAATTGCAGTGAAGAAAATTACAAAATTAGGCACATTCCAAGCATATAATTCAATCCTACATTAGTCGTGGCTTCTATTCTAATGAGAGATTAGCCCACCCCCACAACCTTGGTGACACCGAGAATAATGTCAAGCAACAGAGCGACATTTTCTTTAATTTCTGAAAATACATTTCGATCCAGGAGGTTCTGATTTACATAGATGTTTTAATCATTTGAGCATTGCATAACAAGTCATCCGGTCACTCCCATTTTGTAGTGACCTTTCTCTGCTGCCTTCATACCAGCACTAAGTCATAATATCAGATTATTATTTTTTTTATGAGAAAAAAGAAAAAGAAAGTTGCTTTTTAGTTTGATCCTACTCTGGTAATATACATCATTTTAAAATTCAGACTTTTCTATTTGATAGAACATGATAGTTAGCTCTGAGTGATAAGAAAATGAACCTGACTGGACGTATATTCTCTGGAGCATGAAGTTATCTTCTCCATGACTTAAATTCAATAACTTCCAATCCTACTAAGACCAGGCATTTTCTCTGCTCCAGCAGTGGTTATATAATCTCTCATCTTCTCAACATCAACCCATTTCCCATCGCCAGCATATATGTTAGAAAGCATGACTCTGTAGGCACCCTTTCTGGGCTCGCCATCAAAAAGCTGCTGGGCCACAATTTCTGCCAGCTCAGAATCCCCATGAGCATCGCAGCATGACAACAATGCTCCCCAAATGCCAGAATCTACTGGTTGCTTCAAGGACAGGATAAAATTATATGCCTCGTCCAGCTCTCCTGCCATCCCAAGAAGCTTTACAATGTGAACATAATGCTCTGTTCTAGCTTGGATCCAAAACTCTTCTTTCATCCTCCTGAAAATTTCTCTTCCATCTTCAATAAGGCCGGCATGGCAGCAAGCACAAAGGAGAGCAGAGAAAGTAGACTCATCAGGTTTCAATCCCTTCTCTAGTACCTCTGTAAACATGTCAAAAGCTTGGGGAGCAAGTCCATGCAAGCCAAGACCTGAGATTATAGAATTGTATGAAACAATATTCCGGTTTGGCATATTCTCAAAAACACGAAGCCCCAATCCCACAAAACCGCACTTTGAATACATATCTATTAGAGCAGAAGAAACCATGACATGCGATTCAAATCCATATCGAACTATATAACCATGTATCTGAGCACCAGACCATACATTTGACAATTGAGCAGTTGCCACCAATATACTAGCAATCAAGACAGAATCTGGCCTTTTACCTGTCAAATTCAGATTCCTGTAGAAAAGCAATGCCTTGTCATATTCTCCAGCCTGAGAAAATCCAGTTATCAAAGCAGACCATGTTACTAAATCGGGCTGGCATAAACTTCTAAAGACACCATATGCTAGATTGATGTAACTAAATCTCGAATACATGCTGACAAGTGAACTGCCTACATGATCATTACAATCAAAACCACTTTTCAAGCATAATCCATGAATTCCTTGGCCAAGATCAAGCGAGCTAGAATTTGCTAAACCCGAGATTAACGCGACAAAGGTATAACCATCTGGCTTTATACTACCGTTGTCTCGCATTTCATTAAAAAATAGCAATCCTTTATCACCAAATCCACAATAACCACAGCCAGAAATCATAGCATTCCACAGAACCAAATCCGGTTTAAAAACCCCACAAAACACCTTGCCTGCTTCACCAACAAGACCCATTTTTGAGTAACCTGTAACCAATGCACTGCAAGTAACCGGATCCAATCCCAGTCCGGAAATAATAACACTTCCATGAACAATTCTCAACCCATCAAAATAAAAACTCTCACAACATGCACGTATAAGACAAGCATACGTATAATTATCTGGTATTACATCGCATCCAATCATCTTTGTATACAGCAAAAACTGCATCATCAAATTTATGAGCTTGTGCATACGCTCTGATAATAGAATTCCATAAGAAAACACTGCGTTGTGGAGTTTTATCAAACAGGTTACGAGCAGCGGAGAGGTTATTGTTTAAAGCATAGAATCTTACAAGTTTCGTTGCATAAAATGGGTCTTGTAACAGGTGGGTTTTGGTTACTAAAGCATGTAATTGTTTGGTTCTTGATAGTGTTTGATGGGTTTTTGAAAGCTGTAAGAGAAGTGACTGAAATTTAATCAACATTTATGAAACTTTTGTGTGGTCAAGTCCCCATTTTTGTCAACAATTGACAGGAAAAAATAAATAAAGGAACATGTTATGGTATATCTTATGAGTGTAACATCGGTTGGAGAAGGAACTGGAAAGGTTCGGGATTGATTGCTTGGTGTGACTGTCTCTGAGACTATTTTTTTTTATCAGCTTGAAATTTCGAGGTAGTTAGGGGTCGTTGCTCACATTAACAGTCTACAATATGAACTGTCGTCTACAAATAGAACTGCACGACACGTCGTTGGGTGACCTTTGAATAGCTTTTAGTATTGCCTCACCTTCTGCTGTTGCTTCCTTCTTTTTTGCACGATGATCAACCGACTCTCCCGTCAATCCATGGCTCGTTACAAGAAATCAATTAAAAAAAACAATTGCTCCCCCTCACAAGATATACTACGGTGATCGCTGGAACCGTGTTAGAGATTAATTAAAGATCATGCAGTTGGCTTTAAAGATTTGGCTTAGTTTTGGGGTTACCGATATCATGTCTATAGCAAGATGCGCGTAAGAAATGCTCCTTAATAAGAAAGTTTGGACAAAAACTCAAATGATCTTAAGCTTTTTTGGGGGAAAAAATTCTCCCTACAGAGCAATCCCCTGTCATGTCTTCTCCAATTTGCCACAGAACATTTGCAAGGACAGAAGGCGAAGCACATGGAGAAATATGGGTATTGATTCATACAGGAATAAACACAAACACCATAACAGCATTCAAACACTGCCCAGCATGCTCACTAAGGATCAAGGGGTCTCCACATGTCAACATAGCAAGTCAAAGATATGGGAAGCACCTTCTTCCAAGCATCAAGATCCGGCAATCTACCGGTGAGAGCGAGCGAGCTATCGTCCTTTCGGTTCCCAAGATTCAATACAGAAAGCCGATCACCGAAAACCCGGTGCATTGCCTTCAAAGTATCTTCCATAACCACCTTACCATCCCTTCTTTTATCCTCCGCCTCCACACAACTACCCCCAACATTCACCATGATTCGCCCGTCTTTCCTCAAACTCTTCCTTAATTTCTCCCAAGTGTTTGGATCTTGAAGTTCAGGTATCAAGCTACCTTTACAAAACAAATCGACAAGAATCCCTGAGAACCCATCTTTAACTTCAGCAGATAATGCATTTCCAACGTAAATAAAAAGCCTATCCGGGTATTGTTTTTCAAGCTTTTTGAGACCAAAAAACTCTCTTCCAACATCAATCACTGATGGGTCAAGCTCCCATCCATGGACCACCACTCCCTGGATACAATTCTAGCAGCAAGCGAGCAGCGGAACCCGCTCCGAAACCGAGAATGGCAATGGGTCCAGGGGGTATGATGGGAGGCAAAGTAGCGAAAACGTCGAAATAAGTGTTCGTTAGCGATTTGAAGAGGAAGGAAATGCTGTGGATGTTTCCAGGAGCATCTAAGAGGAGGAGTCTAGAACCTGCAAATGGGTGATCAGCTTTTCGCGAGATTTCGAGGACCCGGATGTAGTTGTACCCAGACTTGAATTTGGCTATGATTTTCACATCTTCAATGGGGATGCCATCCTCTTGGGTCTTGGTTTGGGGGGTGAAATCGTGGTGGGTTTCATGGGATTTGGATTTTATTTGGAGAGGTTTTGGGAGGGCTTTGAAGGAGAGTTTGGTGTTTGTACGGTAGGCATGGCGGGATATTTTAATCGGGAAGGGGGTAAACGGTCGAATTTGAAGAGTTGTTAGAGACATTCTCTGTCTCTTCGGTTTCCTTCTTGTTAATAGCAAGTGGCGGCGGAGATTTATCAAGGCGATGACATGAGAGCAGAAGGATACGGACAACGGTGTCGTTTCATGCACAAAGATGCTCCTGCTACGATCGCTTGACCACCTTGCCACGCCGCACACCCACCGTGAAAACGTTATTGCTAAGCCCAGAAAAACAACTATGGAGGGCCTTCCTGGATTTTTTCCCCCCCTCATGAGGCTATTTATTGGGGTTGGTGATAGCATGAACTGCCAAAAGAACAAAACCTAGAAGCTCTTTAGCATCGCAGTAAAAAGCTCCAAATAAATCCACTTACAGGGAGCGAGCCACCAATTCAAAGGAAATGTTTTGCCGGAGTATTCTCGCCAATACTACAATTCCTTCATTAAATAACATGACTAAAAAATATATTCAAGAGGAAAGCTTAGCCACCATTGCTCCACCACTATCAGGTGTGACCGATTCAACTTTACTGCATCATGGGTATGTTACAATAGGCATGTGAACATGGCTGAAGCCGGTCCAAAGTCTAAATTTCTCTTGCTTGCCCAGTTTAGAGAGCAAGAACAATCCTATCAAGTATGTTTGGCATGGTATGAGCTCCACATACAAGTGTAAATGAATTATGTTTGGTTATCAACCACAATTAATTGTACAACACAGTAATTCAACTAAAAGACCTTGCAAAAAACGAGGAAATATTACCATTTGCAACTACCTATTCTAATGATATTTGTCAAAGGTATCTATATGGTTGGTGGTTCAAACATAAAATCCTTTGCTAAGTGTCGGGGCAAGATCCATCTAGTTAGCTGATCTCCATGCATCACAACCCTGGATGCTCTTTCTTGTCTTCTTCCATCTTGTCCGCACCATCCCTGCATTAAGATTCAGAAATTTATGTATCAGATGAAGGGGCACGTATGGAACAATTCACTTTGGAAATGCTACGAGTAATGCCTCTCAGGGTCTCCCTTTATCTCAAATCATCAATGCATCTAAAAGCAACAGAGAAAAATTTAACAAACATGACAAGCAGGTGTCACATAATTCCCACTCTCAGATTCAGTTGCAGTCAATGACTCTCGCAGACTCTCAGTGAGAGAGACAAGGAGAGGCAGGCAGGCTGAAACTTGCATAAGAATAACCATTGAACTTCCTCCCATATTCTACCAACTAGGGACAAATGGGTGAGGTGTGAAGGAGAAGAGCACCGGAACTGCCTTTCAGAAGTCAGTTGCCGAGTTCAGTTCAGTTCAGCAGACAATTCAAAGTTCTTACCTTATCTTATTATCTGGCTGTGCATCAGCATTGAAAAATCTAGGTCCAGGTTTCTCATCTTCATCATGATCAGACTCAAAATCCTCACCATTCCATATGCGACGCTTTGGTCTTCGATCCATGTCCTCTTCAGCCTGCATCCAACGAGTTCACAAAGAAAAGAGATATAATCAAGAAGAAATGGCAATCCAATTATGTGAAGAAAGTTTTCCAATGCCTAATGACCTCTTCCGGAACTTCGGTTGTGGCTGGTGTTGTTTGGAAAGGTACACTGGGAGCATTGGGCAGTCGAGAAAGTTGCTCTAGCAGCATGTTCCTGAACAAGAAGCAAGTCGCACAAATATACAAGCAGACATAATTACAAAAAAGAGGAAGAACACATAACAAATGTATGTACAAAACATTTGTGAAGCTATTGTTATCTACAACCAAATTTAGATGCATACTCAAGTTCTATGCATGGGAGAGAGAGAGAGAGAGAGAGAGAATTCATGCACGTGTGTGAGATTTGCAGCAAACTGAATTAAATTTAAGCACACAGAGACATTTTGTAAGAAAATTTAACCACAGCATGTACAAATAGCAGAAGTAATGAATATTAGAACAGATGAAAAAAGTTGTGGTTATTCAACAAGTAAACCGGAATGCCAAGTAACAGAAGCTAATTTTTAGGCCTCGGGAAATAACAGACTTCCAAACAGACATTTTAGTCATAATGCATGGGTTCTCAGCTGAATGGTTGTCAATCTGATTGTCAGTCCCATTTATAGCTTTAATTCAAATAAAATAATAGACTTCATTCTTATAACTATTGAAGAACACAGGAGGAATTTCAAACAAGAAACTTATCAAAGAAGCAATCAAATTTTAAATTCAAAGTAAGAACAGGTATATTTAGCATAGGATTGCACCATATGCTTTAAAGCATAGGAATTTCAAAATTGGAATTCTGACTCTGAGTTCCAAAGAAGTATATGGGAGACCTTTATTTGATATGAGCATTAGAAGAGGCGGATCAACTAGAAGTAGTTATGCCCTGTTTATAGTTTACAGAGTTGGTGTTTACAAAAATGACAAATGCAAAATGTATTTTTTTTCTTGAAGGTTCTAATCTCTCAAAGTTGTATCCTCAATTTTGAAATCTATTTCTAAGAGTTAACATGGCACTAAAAACTACTTTAGTCATAAAGAGGTAATGAAGTACTGAAATTCACCTTATTCTCTCCATATCTTTGGGTGAGTTTAGGTTGTCCATGTTGGATGGCTCAACATGAAGTGTATAATCAGGGCCAAAGTACTCAAAGTACTCATTGTAAGGCAATTTATTATCTGGTTCCACCCCAACTGCGACAGCTGTCTGAGACAAAGTAGCAGGTGCATTAACAAGTATTATCACTTAAATGGAATCGCTATGCATGTGCGTGCGTGCACGTGTGTGTGTGTGTGTGTGTGTGAGAGAGAGAGAGAGAGGGAGAGAGAGAGACCTCGTAGCACCAGCAACGGGCAACATTCCTGATAGTATAGCCACCCCCACCCAAGACCATCAGAGGAACGTTAAAAGATCTAAGAAAACGAAGGCAGTCTGCGTGGCCCTTAACAGACAAGTTGAAACATCCTAGCCTATCACCAGACAACGAATCTGCACCACATTGGAGAACAACTGCATCAGGTTGATAAACCTCCATCACTTTTTGGACTAGAGGCCGAAACAGGCAGCGGAAACTTTCATCATCCATCCCATCATTTAATGGAATATTCAGGGCATAGTTTTTCCCCTGCCCAGCTCCAGTGTCCTTAATGTGCCCAGTCCCTGGAAAGAAATCTCCATATTTATGGAAGGACACGGTCATAACCCTGTCAGTAGTGTAGAATGCCTCCTCAACACCATCTCCATGGTGTACATCAATATCTACATACAGTACACGCTGCCCAAATCATTCAAACAAGGCATTCAAAAAATCATTGAGAAATCAGAACATGCAACCATGTTGATCCACAAATCTAGAACGAAAAACAAAAAAAAAATCAATTGAAACTGAATAAGATCACATGTAAAAAGAAGAGGCAGACCTAACATGGCAATTCAAAATTCATCATATCGCAACTAAAATTGGAAATGAGCAGGTATCAAAAGCAGCACTGACATCATTTTTACAAACATGACAGAATACAAAGAAACTACTGTACTTCAAGAAAGGCATATATAAAAACCATTATTTTTACTCCCAATCTGAATAACTAGAATGCATAAAATTTGAGCTGTCGTTCGCATCTCATTAGGCAAGTTGATAGATCGACACCACCTAACTCTAGTTTCGAGTCTCAAATAACCACCATTACATTTTCTCAAAAATTAACCACACAAATAAAATATTACCAACCAAAACATTGCTTAAAATGCATAGCTTACTGTAGAGAGAAATAGAAGAAAAAAACTAAGATGGGAAAAAATATATATATCAAGCACAAGTTATGATTTACAAAATAAACCCAGATCAGTAAACAAGTATAAAAAAAAAAAAAAAATAACCCAAACTAAAGCAAACAAACAATAGCCAAAATACATGAAAAGTAAAAATAAAGGAGAGAAAAGGAGGCATTAGTAATTTACCCTGTGAACTTTGAGCAACTCAAGAATGCCAAGAACAATATCATTAACATAACAAAACCCAGAAGCCTCACTCTTCTTAGCATGATGTAAGCCGCCAGCCCAATTCAAAGCAATATCAGCATCCCCTCTATTAAGCTTAACAGCAGCACCGATAGAGCCACCAGCAGAGGCTTGGCAAAACCCAAATAACCCATCAAAAACTGGACAATCTTCACCAACATTAAACCTCTTCAACTGCCTCCCATATGCTGGATCACCCACTGATTGTGGCGACACTGAAGACAAGAATTCCACGTACTCATCAGAATGGAACTTTCGTATGTCTGCAGGACCTGCTGGGAATGGACGGTTGATTTCCATCCGACGGTGGAGAGCGTAGTGGACTATCAAGTTGTGTGCCATACGGATTCTGTGGGGTTTCATTGGGTGGGCCTGACCGTAGTAATAGTCGCCGATTGTGGGTTCGTAGAAGTAGGTGACTCGGCGTTTTTTAGCGTCAGTTCCTGTTGATGGTAAAGATGCGCCTCCGGTGATGTCCTCCATTCTTTCAAAACAAAAAAAACTGAAAATCACTGAAGATGAAGGGGTATATAGGAGGAGGAGGGAGGGACTGCTTCGTAAGAGGAGGTGAAAAATGGAGAGTGAGATTTATAGAGGACCAACTTTTCCAATTCCGTTTAAAACCCGATTCTATTTATATATAATTATAGTTTAGGATTAAACTAGATTTCTGGCCTGCGCCGTGACCTGTTAAATGTTTTTCAAATTAAAAACAAAAATACTAAGAACAAAATTTTTGAGATTTAAGTCTTGGGTAATTTCAATAAAATAAATAAAAAAATAATAACAAAAAAAAAGTTAAAAACGACATGAACTCATATGGAGAACTAAAAAGATTAAATAACAAGAACAAAAAACTAGGTTTGATGAAAGAAATAAATCTTGACCAGCGATTTTTGATTCTCTATCAAGATGGCTCGATAGTTCTTCCATTTATTTATAATAACTCAAACTTATTAATTGGTTTTTACATAAACAATGATTTTGTTTGTTGTCCAAATTATTTAATGGAGTAGTTATTGTCTTGAAAACCATTTTACATCATTGCTCTTATGGTTTATTTCTTAATTTTCAAGTAATTTCTCTTAATGTATGAAAATGTTGATTTGCTTGTATTTTTTAGTATCAATAAAAATTCTATTCTTTTTTTCATATATTGATAATTTTAATTGGTATACCTTAACATTATTCTTATACATATAACCCATATTAAATGTATAAGTTTTCCATATATATACACATACTTTGATTGTTTCCCCATGATTTCGAGTAAAATAAAAATAGACATAACAAAAAAAAAATGATGAATAACTCATTGATAGGTGAGGTGAGGTGAGGCTTTTATTCATACCCAATATCTATAGACTTTTACAAAATATGAGGCCTGATTGAAATTAATCTAGCTTGCTTTTTTGCTTAATAATCTCGGGTGTGATTATGAGCCTAACCTAAATGGATGTGAAATTGGCAAGTTTCTAGACCTATTAAACTTGAGTTTGATATCGTGCAAGCTTAAATAGATATAGGTCTAACGAGCTACCAAACTTATTGCTATTAGACATGGTTGTGTGTCGAGCTTAATTGAGCATGAGTCTAGTGGAATGTTAGATTCATAATCTCTATTCTTAATAAAAAAATAAATAAATAAATTCCGGAGCAATAATCATATCAAAACTAAAACTAAGAACATACACTTTTGTTTAAAAAATAAATATTTTATCTTTAATTTATTATTGTCACTTGCTCAAATGTTATTGACTTTGTCATCCAATAATCCATAAATTCCACAAAAGAGAATTGTTTTGAATTTTGTAAGTTTTCTACAACAAGATACAAGTTTTATAAATAATGAAAATATTGTAATCTTATTAGAGTTTGTGAATAACCCATTTTCCAATCACTACAAAAACATATTTATAAGCACTTTAAATTTAAAAAAATGTTTCATCAACTTAATATAAATAAATTTAAGGCTTTCAGCATTGATAATTTAATAAAAATAAGAGAAACCTTTCTTTTAATAATTTCTTCGATGACACTACTTTTTTCAATGATTAAGCTTATATCTTGATTGACTTATGTGTCAATAAAAAACATACATTTTTTAAAATTTTAAAATCATACCTTACATCAGTCTAATAATTTAAAGAAATAAATTCTTCTAAAAATGACATAAAAATTCAAATCAATTAGAAAAATGTGACAACAAAATATTTCTTCTCTCAGAAATTAATAAAAATAATCTTAGACTCAAAGACAATCACCTGAGAAAGAGGCCAACGACGAAAAATATTTCAATCAGGGAAATGGCCTCCCTTGTAAGCCCATATCCATCACCAATGGGCTCAAGCTTTACTGGGCCTATTGTTATTACAATTACAATCTACAACTATATAGCCCACACACTCGCCCTCTTTACATTTCTAGTCCCCAAATAAATGAAACTATATATTATATAGATTCAATTTTAATCCCTAAGACAAATGGAGAGGTCTTTTTAAATTCAGTATAGGGTCTCAACTATTTAGCAAGCTTTACCTAGCCCCTTTTTTTTAATTTTTATGTTTTAAAAATATTTTTGAAATAAAATATTTTTTTTTGTTTTAAATTATTTTTTTATTTTTTAAATTATTCTAAGCATGATGGTATTAGAAATAAATTTTAAATATATATATATATATATATATATATATATATATTATTTTTATGTGATAAACATTTGAAAAAACATTGCTGATGTAATACTAGATAAACATTCTAGTATGAAGCAATTTTTCTGAAATGTTAATGATGAGAGAGAGTTATAAGCCAAGTCCGACATTTCTCAATGATCTCATAACTTTTTCTTGTAAATAAATCATTAGAAACAATGGAGGACTCTAAAAATTTTAAATTTCTTCAAAACAATGAAGATTGGCCATCATTTTCCTATTCTTCTTTTTAGAAGGAGACGACAATGGAAATCTTTTGAATCTAGAAAAAGGCGTAAATTCTGAATAAAATGATGATTGCAGTCGTCGTCGGCAGCTCTTACTTTTTTTTTATTATTATCAGCAGCCCTTGACATAACCTGGAAATAAATATTTCTGGCACCCAAATGAAGCAAGAAATTCTACATACAAATGGAAAACCGACAAAGCACAAACACATCATTCCACAAAGACGGTGCAAAATCTCAGGTTTTGATATCAGCTTAAATAGACATTTTGATGTGTGATATTGACAACATTTACGAAAATAGTTTCATAAAAAACATGATGTAATGATATAAAATTTATAATCTACACAATAAGTTTCGAGTTTGAGTCGGGATGTATATTCCGTGCAAGAATCTGAGATAATCAAGATTTTACTCGCTCACCATGAGTAAATAAAATATATTTTCTAGGACCTGAGGTTTACTCGTATCTTAAAAAAAAACATTTATGGAAAGATATGGTGTGCTGCGTCAAAGCTTTTTTGCAGACAAGAAAATATTTGGCCATCTTCCATCTTTCATAATGAAATAATGCAAATCGATCATCGCCTCTTGAGAAATTCTAAGGAAAGCTGTGTCGGCCTGTGTAAACATCAATAAGCTAATTCTAAGGAATCTGTTGGTCTGCCTTTTTAGCCATCTCTTCCATTAAAAACGTGACTTCTTTCGTATGATGAAAAGCTAAAAGGTTGAAAAATAAGTGCCAAGTAAAAAACCTGATTTTTAAAAGAAAACTAATTAAGAATTTTTTTTGTGGTGGGTAATAAGGAAAAAGCTAAAATAATTAGTTATGATAATTTCTAAAATTAATTAATTAATTAGGCATCACTTTCTGATAACTTGTAGCAGCTCTTTGCCTTCTTCTCCATAGTTTTTCCCGGCTTGCTTTTATCCCTGGTCTTGCTTGGTTTTTACTCTAATTTATAGTTTAAATTCTAGTATTTCTGTAGAGATATTTCGAGTCTCTTTATCTCTTCAGTTTGTAGACTTTTGAAGAAAATGCATCATTTAAAAGTCAGCCTGTTGGAATTCTGAAAAACTATTTGCAAGAAGATCATATGCTCCAGATTAAAAACACCATGATTTCTTCGTCTAGGTGTCTTCAATAAAGAAGCACTTTATATATATATACACCGGTTTTAGTTTTTTTTCACTTTGATCCCCAAACTTTTTTAGGATTTGTTTCTAATTTCACCCCAGCATTTTGTTTACTACATATTGAATTTCATGATTTTGTTTTTATTTGCTTTATGGATCTATCACTTTGTCAAGACTTAGGTCACGAGTTTTTTAAATCAGCTAAGTTAACTTTGTGTTTTTAATTGAATATATATTCTTCTTCTTTTCTAATTTCATCCTTTAACAATGAGCTCATTTGAAAATTAAATTTCATAATTTTTCTTGATTTATTTTTTATGCAGTTATCATAATCTCTTGACCCAGGTTAATTCAAGCTACCTGAGTAATGAGTTTAATTAGTTTACTCGGTGTTGTTTGTATTTTTTTATTTTGATTTTTAATTTTCATTTAAAATTAGATTGATTGAGAATTGAATTTTATAGTTTGTTTCAATTTATTTTTTATAACATTATCCTGATCTTATTATCTAGGTTTAACAAATTAACCCGAGATGACCTGACTCATTCTTTTAGTTGAATTTTGTTTTAATTTCATCTTTTAGCATTGGATCGATTGAAAATTAGATTTGATAATTTTTTTAATTTATTTCTTTATAAAATTATCAAGGTTTCATAACATAGATAATAGATTTAACAGGTTAAACTCAATCAATCTAATATGTCATTTTAATATAATAAAAAAACATAATCTTAATTTTTTTTAATAAAATTATATTTTAACGAGTCATCTTTATTGTTTTTGAATTGTTAAGCCAACCAGTCCCATCTCATCAGTTTCCATATATTTTAATATTTTTTATCTCCAAAAAATTGAATCTGGAAACCGTCCAGTGGTGGTGAAGGGTATGGTAAAGATGAGGTTTAATTAGTTGGTGTCAAATCAGGAAATTGTTATCAATCGGGGACAAGAAACTTTAATCAGGGTTATCTCTTAGCATTTTGATTAGACATGGAAGAATTTTCTTCTCAAGGCACTCTAATTGCAACTTTTGACTTGGAAAGCTAGTGGCTTGGTGCATGGGTGGTCTCAATGGGGGGCCAAACGAATCATTAAATTGACACATCTTAACACACAGGAGTTGACGCTAGTTAATAACCCATAAACTTAAGTAAACAAAGGCAATTATGTGATTATATATACATCAATTATGTGATGATACACACACACAAACCCTAAAGCTCAACAAAGCAGAAACCCTAAAGTGAGGAGGTCCATAAAACCAAACCTAACTTACTGGTGCATGAATTTTCCATAAAGGTTGACAATTGAAATTTACATGCATGTAAAATTAACAAGAGTCAAATATATAAGAAATTACCATTATATTTCTCATAATACAATTATAGTTTTGACTTATTTCAAACTTGTTATCATGGAGATTGATTATGAAGATCAATTGCTTGATTTTTTCATTGATGG
Organism: Salix viminalis; assembly: GCA_029228465.1. Taxonomy (NCBI): domain Eukaryota; kingdom Viridiplantae; phylum Streptophyta; class Magnoliopsida; order Malpighiales; family Salicaceae; genus Salix; species Salix viminalis. The sequence goes on along the minus strand of CM055440.1, from coordinate 3,472,676 downwards.
GAGGAGAATATCGACTAACAAATGATGTAGAGGGATTCCCCAATTTATTTATAAATAATAATTTATATACTTTATCTACGGTTATTGGTAGATATAGACCAAAATGTTTCTCTCAAATAATTTTTTTAGTTTTAAAACCATGTTGCTGCTGTGTTGGAATTTTATTGAAAATATTTATAATCTAAATTTATACTGCTACGCGTATTTCAAAAGGCCTTAAGCATTCAGTGGGTCACAGGACAAGGTAGAACGAAGTTTCCATCCCCTTAGCCGTCCACCGAGCAATTATTTTGGGGACAAAGAAATATTCTCTTCTTTTCCATGGAGACAAGCAGACGTTAAGACCCAGGCAAGGGACCTGATCATTCGGGGGAAGGATGAAGGGAAAGGAATGGTTTTTCAAAGCTTTGCTTTCACTATCATTTTGAAATCATCATCTCTTCAAAAGGAAGCTTTATTGTTGGTTGATGGAGAAAGGACTATGCCTTTGTAGCTATAAATCAAAATATTCGTATTTCACTCTTATAATTACTATATAGTTTCGTATTATTTGGTACCTCGCAAGTGAATTCTGAAATGTACCCATCGTACGTAGCCCTTGCTGCATGTCACCTAGCATACATATACATATATATATATATATATATATATATATATAAAGTACACGGCTCTATCAGCTAATAATATAAGTTATAAACAATATCCTCATTTAAAAACTTAAATTTGTAGGTAATATAATTATTTAATATGGTATAGAATCTTGTTAACCTAGAGATCATGAGTTCAAATTTCATCACTCTTATTTTATTTGATACAAATTAAACACAATGTAATGTGAATCTGTATATAAATTTTAAATCAAAAAATAATATAAATCATATCCAATAATCTCACTTATTAACTTAAATTTTTAGATAAAATAATTCTATGACGCACCATCATTCCACAAAGACGGATCATGAATTGTTTTACATCAACTTGAATAGACATTTTGATGTATGATATTTTCAACATTTATGGAAATATATGGTGGGCTGCGTCAAAAGCTTTTTTGCAGACAAGAAAATATTTGGCCATCTTTCATGATGCAATAATGCAAATCGATCACCGCCTCTTGAGAAATTCTAAGGAAAAGCTCTGTCGGCCTCTGTAAACATCAACCATACAAGGTACAGAAATCCCATCAAAGCAAAAAGCCTTTCTTTCATGTGGATTATGAAAAAAGAAAAAAAAGAAAAAAGAAGCTCCTCGTTGATCCAACGTCTAGCTGCAATATGCAAGGGCCTGCCTGCTTCGTAGTTCATTGATTCCACCGTAAAACTGAGAATTAAATTCATCAAAAAGGCAGAGAAATATGTATACTTAGAATTGGCTTCTACTTCAAAAAAAAAAAAATTAAATAAGAATAAAATAAAAGGGATAAACGTAAGTTTTAAGGAGAATAAATATTTTATTCTTCCAAGTATGCACGATTCCTGCATATGGATGGTAGATCTCCAAGGGAACCTGGAAGTACGAGTAGTAAATGTCAAAAGCTATGATGAGGATGCTTAATTGTCATTATGAAAGTCAAAATTAGGGATACGACAGAACTATAAACGGGGGAAAAAAAATCTATTTCACAAATGATTTAGTCATCTCTTGATTAGACAAAGTTTTTTATGAAAATTAAATTTTATTCTCTTATAGTTTAAGGTTTTTTTTTACATAAACATTTATATAAAATATATATTTTAAAAACTATCGAGATTATAAGTAATGAAATGATAACTATTATATGAGATAATTAAAGATTGTTAATGACAACCATGATGATTAAAAATAATAAGATGATATTGCGAACTAACTACTATTTATAAAATTTATAACTTTATTAAAATTATTTTATTTTACGTGTGCTTTTTTTTCTAAATCTTTATGCAAAGGGAAATTTGAAAAAAAAAAATTATCCTCAAATGCTATGTGTACTCAGATCAAACGTCACGTGATGAAAAGCTATTTCGAATTTAAAAAACACATGATTTATAATAACATATTTATGCACACACATTTGTGAAAATATTATATTTCAGTTGACTAGATTGAAACCTGTTAACGAGGTTATTTAGCATCCAAATCAACGGTCGTTGATCGGATTGATGATTTAAAGGTAGCCTACAACATTACTATTACTATTACTATTATTCCCTTGGGCCTGATTTTTAAAATGATGATGTAAACTCATTCTTAATCAAAGACATAGAGAACTACACTTTTATATATATATATATATATTCTTAATTGAATTATAATCTGAAATCTTTTGGTCAACAGCACAAAAAACACAATTTCTTCATAGGTTAGGAAAATCAAATCGTGCCCATTGCCTTGTAACTTTTCGAATTATTTTCTTGATAAGTTCTTTGTCATTACATCACGTTCTTTAAAGACAAATATCAGCTATATATTAAATCAGAGATCCTAATTATTTAGTTTATATAGCATGCATTTATATAGTCAAATAAACATGTAATAAGGATAAAAAAAACTTAGCATGCATTTATAAGCATATCAAAGAGTGTATAAATGGACTAAAACAATAATTGATTATGAGGCAAATAATTATATTATAACAAACCCAAATCAAAGTAAGCAACAAGTTAGAGAGAGAAAAAATTAAAACCAAGTTTAGGACTAAGGATTCAAAGTCGGGACCCAAGCCAGTGCCAAAGCTCGAGCCTAAACTAAGCACGCAAATGTGGGTTAAACTTTTAAGTTTTGAGGTTAAATTGAGAAATTAAAGAAGATAAAATTAAACTAACAAGTCAAATTAAAATTTACTAAAAAAATATGACATTACATTACGAGGACACGTCAACGTCGACTACAAATTCCAAGGCAGACAGATGATCGTTGACTACAACTTTTTATATTTTTTCTTATTGTTTTTTTACATGCACAGTTTTTTTTATTTGCATTTAGATTAAACCATCTCTTTCTTTTTTTTAAAAAAAATTGTTTAGTTTAATATTTTTAATATTTTTGTTTTAATAATGTTTCAAAGGAATTATTGTAGTTTATCATTAGATTTTTTTTTAATATCTGATATAAATAATCTGATTTATATGATGTATTTATAAAAATACAAAATATTTGTTCTTGGTAAAAAAGTAACCTTTTAGGTACAAAAATAAAAATGAGCAAATTAAAAGATAGGGTCACGTTTAGAGATTTTTCATACTTGTCTTTTGTTTTTATAAAATTAAAACTTTTTTTTTATTATAGTATTTAATTAGCAATTAATAAATGTTACTGGTTCATATATTTTTAAAATTATTTTACTATGTGTAAATAAAAGTTTTTATGTTTCTCAATTAAAAAAATCATGATATAATAAAATGCATCCACAACATTGGCACATTCTTTTATTCTATGATGTTAAAAATCAATTTAAGATCATATCATTCACCTTATCATTCAGGACAAAGTCAATTTGTGTAAGAAGCAAATCGTAATTTTACTATTATAATTTACAATACTATAGAGTCCAGAACTTCATATTATGGTGTATTTGATAGTTTTGTTGAAGTTGTTTTTTAAAATATTTTTTTTTAAAAAAAATATCATAGTAATATTTTTTTTATTTTTTAGAAAAAAAATATTTTTTGACATCAATACATCAAAATGATCTAAAAACACTAAAAAAAATCAATTTAAAATAAAAATATATATTTTTTTAATTTATTTCAAAAATACTTTTAAAACACTACTCAACAATTATAAATAGCAATCATTCACCCATCATAAAAATGTTAAAAGGCAATGCCACCTCTACATTGTCGTATCATAAACATAAAGATTGATAGAATTTGTCACAAATAATGATCGAGGTAACACTTAGTGGTTTACATTAGACATTTATTAAGAGTGATTAGAGGTTAATTAACATTATTTATTTGGATTTATTCAACTAATATATTCTAGAGACAACTATGTTTTCTTTCACATCCCGACAAGTTGTTCTTCACGTGCGACCGAAGATCGTCGTGGCCCATTGTTATTTGCGAATGTGTGGTGTGGCTTTTTAATTATTATTTTTTTCCCATATGGAATATAAAATAGGGTGAAATTGAATTGTTGACAAACGAAAAAAAGGTAAGGCAAGAAATGTAGTGATTAGGTGTCTGGCTGGCTACGTATTCTCTTACGTGTTACTGTCGGTTGCGGATACGTCCATTAATGGTCGTAATCTTTTCAAACAACATGTTTTGGAATTGTGCTGCCTTTTTTTTAATAATATTTTATTTAAAAATATATTAAAATAATATTTTTTAATTTTTATATCAATGACTAAGAGGTTTTCATATCGACATGTGTTTAAATTTTGAGGTTTTACTAAAAGTAATGCATCACAAGACTTAGAATATGTTTGATATTGCTTTTACTTTTGTGATTGTGGTTTTAAATAAATAGTTTTATGAAAAACACTTTAGCTGCAGTTCAAAATAAAATTTGAAGTGTTTGGTTAAAACTGCTTTTGAGTTTGGGATTAATGAAAAACAGTTTCATATGTTTGGTTACCAAGTTTTTCATATTGTTTTCAACTTGTAAAATTATTTTAAAAATATATTTTTTATATTTATATATAAATATATTATGTAAACATTATTTATATTTTAATTAATTTTTAGATTATTTTAATATTAAAAATATAATTTTTATATTAATATACATATATTATGTAAACATTATTTATATTTTAATTAATTTTTAGATTATTTTAATATTAAAAATATATTTTATATATTAATATACATATATTATGTAAACATTATTTATATTTTAATTAATTTTTATATTAAAAATATATTTTTTATAAGAAATATAATAAATAATTATTATACCCCTACCCCACCTCCCCACAAAAAAAAAACCCAGGGATGCTTGAAAAGCTGCTAATAGATGCTTTTCATGTGTCCGGGTTTTATTGATTTTTATGGTGGGGTATACATCCAAAAATCAACTAAAAGCACCATTACCAAACATCCTAACTCTCAGTTTTTTTAAACCTCCGGTGCAATCTCAATCTCAAACACCCTCTAAAAATAAATTTTATTTGATATGACATTTTAAAAGTGTTTTTTTAAAAAATTAACTATTTTTATTTTTATTTTATTTTTACTTTAAATGAAAAAAAAATTGGTGTGTTTAGATTATTTTTATAAGCTAATATCAAAAATAATTTTTACAAAATAAAAACAAATATCATTTTAATGCATTTCTGAACTAAAATCATTTTAAAAATAACTTTCAATCACACTCCCAAACATGCAATGATGAATGATAAAAATAAATAGTAAAAAACATTCACCATTTCCTATAATTCTTATGTGGTTTCTACAATGAATTCCGACAAAATTAAAAATAAATTATTACAATATTAAGCCAGGATTTTGTTTTAATTATAATTTATTTATGAGATATATTTTTGAAGTATAGCTCAAAATGAAAAATTATAATTTAAGAGTTATATCATACATACCCTTAATTCAATATCTTCTCTGTACTACTTCATACACTACCCCACGTTAATAAATAGTTTATTTATTTTTTATTTTTTCAAATTCACCAGAATATTCCTGTAGAACTTATCACAGGAAAATTAAAAAAAATCGAGTTTCATTTCACAATTTTTTTTTGTTGAAAAAAGCTCTATTGAACTTATGAAAAGAAATGAAGAAGTGTAAAAGAAAAAGGCATGAAAAATAAAAATATAGGTTTGACAACTATCAAAAGAAGAGAAAGAATAAAAGAAAAAAGAAACAACACATCACAATATCCAAGAGAATAATTCTCTTGAGCTAACATGAAAGAAGCTTATGGTGTGTTTAGTTTTGAGTTTTGATCTGCTTTTTACATTGATTTTCACCTTTTATTTAATTTTTTAGGTATTTTATATTAATTTTGATATGCAAGTATTAAAAATAAAAATATATTTAGATATATTTCCAATTCAAAATTATTTTTTAATGATATATGTAAAAAAAAAGAGAACAAATACTGTCAGCAAATGCAAGGAGAAATAAATTATATATGAGTTGAAAAACATTTCAGCAATACAATTTATAAATTCTTCGCTAATTTGTTTAATTAATATTTATGGCACCCGAAAAAAGAAAAACGAAAATCATGTTTTTCTTCTGCTGCCCTTTCCTTACGTTTCCCTGTTCTTTCTAGATGATTTTCTTACCGAAATCCTAGGCACTAGCTAGTAGCTCCTTCCTTAACAGTCAAATATGTTATTCGTGGAGCCGACCATACTCGATGCACTGTTGTCGGCCGTCTTTCTAGTCTTTTTTGTTGTCTTCAAAGGTTCAAAAAAGAAAAATAAATGTTTTTTTTCCACCCTTTTGAACAGTGAAGAAGAAGATTTGAAGTGCTGAGTTAGTAAGTTTGTATGATGCAGTGCTGCTTACAGTAACTATCAAGCAAGCATAAACACACCCTAATTCATGGAAACTTATTACAGGTCCTTTCCTAGCTAGGCCAACTTGTTCATATCAAGATGGAAAATATACTGCTTTCCCCCCCTCAATTGTTTATATCAAGATAGTAACTAAACATTAATATAAAATTAAATTGTTAATTATCCACAGATGAGGCTTGGGAGGCAAGACACCCCCACCATTATATAAACTGTAATTAATCTTATTCAAAATGTAAACGTTTATGGGGTTATTCTCATTTAATTCATGCCCCCATACTCTTATATATATTTTCAGAGCAAGAGATTTCTTAGAAAACAATCCATGGTCCAATACAAAAGCAGCACCAGATTTTGCGTAAAACCCACTTGATTGCTTCACCTTCCTCAGCCCCTTCTCTCTCTGCCTCCTTCCCTCCTCCCCTCCTCCCCTCTCTCTATTATAACGTCAATCCTAAGTATATGGCCTCCTCATCTTTAAATCACCTGAGCAGATTCTTGACCTTTTCACTCGTACAGCTTGGCCGTAAATGTACACCGGCTCCTCATTAATACCTTTCCATCCTGCTATATAGTGTGGCTGCTGCAGCTGCTTGTTAGAGTTTTCATTGAGAGCATATCGCTGAAATCTTTTGAGCGAAAATGGGACGACATTCTTGCTGCTTGAAGCAAAAATTAAGGAAAGGCTTGTGGTCACCTGAAGAAGATGAGAAACTGCTCAATTATATAACTAGATTTGGTGTTGGCTGCTGGAGTTCTGTTCCTAAGCTAGCTGGTAACTACTCCTGAAATACTATATATTGGGTTTTTTTTTGTTTTGATATTTGATCAGTTTCATATGACTTGGTTTGACATTATGTGCTGTTTGATTTGATTCTTCCAGGTCTGCAAAGGTGTGGAAAGAGTTGCAGATTGAGGTGGATAAACTACTTGAGACCTGACCTTAAAAGAGGAATGTTCTCACAACAAGAGGAGGATCTCATAATCAGTCTTCATGAAGTTTTGGGTAACAGGTATGTATTGATCCAATGATTATATATGAACCAGAGAAATCTAAACCTTCAACTTTTGATGAACAAATGGAAATGGGAACTCAATTCTTTTGATTTTTTAATTGCAGGTGGGCTCAAATTGCTGCGCAGTTACCAGGAAGAACAGATAATGAGATTAAGAACTTTTGGAATTCCTATCTGAAGAAGAAGCTTATGAAGCAAGGTATTGACCCCACAACCCACAAGCCTCTATGTCAAGTGGAGGTGAAAGAGCAGAAGGTTTGTACAGAAAAGGCATCTTTTCAAATACCACAGTCTAAAGGGTTGCCAATTGTATCAAGCTTCACTGCACAAGAGCCAGCATTTCTCATTAATGATACTGCTTACAATATGATCAGTGGATTGCCAGAAGTTTCAAGAGAGCAATTTCTCAACAAGCAATCCTATGATCCTTTATCCGACTTTGAATTCCCTGCCGGTATTGATCCAACCGGGTATAATTCAAGCCTTTCAAGTGTGTATTATCCAACTGTTAGATCTCTTGATCAAAACCATTTTGAAACAAGTTCAAACTTTGGATTCACTTCAATGCCAAGCTTAACAAGTTTTGACCATGGAAGCATGAGTGGGACAGATTTCTCCGATAACTCGGCTTCGAGAATGAGTTCGATGTTCTTGAACGAGGCAAAGGAAAGCTCCAGTAACAGCTCAAACATCAGCAATTGTGCAGGATACCAGATGAACAACATGATGGAGAATGCAGCAGCTTTCTCATCATGGGAGTCTGATGATCATAAGTTTGAGTCGGTGTTTCAGTATCATCAAGTCAATGGGATCAAGACAGAAGAATTGAACCCTAGTCCATGGCAGGAAGCTGGACGTCTCCATACTCATCAGAATTCAGTAGATTTCAATAGCTATCCGCTAACGTCGCTGTCAGAAGATATAACAGGAGCAAATTTTGATGTCTTCCACCAGATATGAACTGTAAATTCATTAATTTACTCCTCTCTCTCCAAGCAAATACATGAGATGTTGACAGTACAGGATTGTTTGAGATTGTCTTTTTTCTTTTCTTTTTGGTTAACAAGATTTTTTTCTTGAGAAAAAAAGACTAAGCTGATATATTGCTTCTCTGAATTTCATTCTGTAATGCTCCTTTGTTTTCAGTGTACTTGTCTTTTTCTTTCTGTATTTGTTTTCAGGACAGCTCAAAATAATGTACGTACTTACAAGTTGAAGAGTGAGAACTAATTTTGTGGTCATAATCTTTAATTAGTTGGTGTCTTAACTAATCATCATTATTATATATTAGCTACAACGCTATTTTCATGTCTGTCTTTTTGCCTGCTTAAGCTATCTACACACACCATTTATATCTATAATTGCCAATTTTTAAATCAATTTTTTTCCTTAGTAACAGCAGCCCAAGTTGGACTCCATCCCATCATTATTCTAAAAATAAACCTGTATATAATCCATTGAAGGTGCATGAATCGTAGAATATGTATACTTAATTTATAATCAGAGAGGTGGCGGGGTAGGTTTTGATCGTGATATTTTTGAACCGCTGGCAGAGTCTTAATAACAAAATTATCCAGGGGGGCTATAGTCGTATGTATCCGAGATGCTGATTTCCTCGCATATGATCCAGCTGCTATTCCAGGCCCCTCCATTTCCATGCATTAGTGTAGTGAGTCCCTACAAAAGGCGTAAATTGACCGCCCGTCGTAGCTCGTCGCCATTATTGGAGAGAGATGTTGTCATAGAGATAGATATGCAGATTGAAAGATATAAGAATCATCTAGTAGTTGATTCAAAGGTAAAAGCTTGGAATTAAGAAATTTATTCTTCCTGTGATCTCAAGTTTAAACCCTGTGATTGCTAATACGATCACTAAAAAAAGATATATACAAGTTGATCCAAATATGTATGTTAACAAAAAGAGAGAGAGAGAGAAGAAGAGCAAGAGAATTAGCAAGGATCAACTAGAGTAACGTACATAAAAGGTCCAAAAGTGTTCAATCATCTTAGGTTTCCGGTGCTTTTCGTGGATATGTGCAAACTAGTATATATACAGGTTAAGGACTGCCACCACCACCACCCCAGAACTCAATGCTTTATTGGAAAGAGAGAGACATCGATGGATAGCTAGGAAAGTGCCAATTCAGTGCATGTCCTAGCCAGTCCTCTGTGCAATACATTTCCATGTGTATGCCCGGAATTTGCCTAAATCCAAAGAGGCACGGATCAAATCTTTCATCACAAGATGTTAATTACACACCATTGGTTAATGTGATTGAAAACTAGCAAGGTTTGTTTCAAAAAAATCTGGCACCAAGTGGCTTAATATCTCCACCCCCCGTATTGATGTTTGTCGATGAAATTTAGGTTCATCAGGAAGATCGGTGTTCCGATTCAATGCATGCAATGAAAAAGTTTGTTTGGAAAAAAAGTGTTTCTCCAAATCTGCAAGAAACATATCATAAATAATCATTAAGGCAACGTTCAACTCTCTCACAAATCTGTGATCATAAATAATCATCAATGCAACGTTCAGCTCTCACAAATCTGTGATCATATAATCATGAATAATCATTGACACAGCTGAAGTTTCACATCACAATTAATTTTAGAGAACTGGGCTCAACCCAAAATTAATGCAGATCGATCCAGTTTCAAATTATGGGATTGTAATTTGTAAATATCTATGATGCCAGTGATCAGTTGACCAATCTTAACCGATATATAAACATCAGATCTTGTTCCCCAACTACTGATTGTGTTGGCATGAACAGGAAGGGCAAGTCAAACAAGATCATTATTAAAGGATAAAAGGGAAAAGTAGCAGTAACAGTAACTAAAATTACACTTCCCATGTCAACTAGCTATAATATTTAATTTGATGCGTGTTTATAGTGGCTGCTTGGTGATTTGATGTAGCATTTGAATCCGAGCCTTACATAATTTTGATTCATTAAATTGTTTTCATTTATATATATATATATATATATATATATATAACAGAGTTCAGGGAAAGAAGTCAAAAAATGTAAGCTGGTTGCATAGGAGGTAATTTCCAAAAAACTGTTCGAATTATTATAATCTAATAATGGAAACAAAAGAAAACCATAAAAATGGAAGGTGAAAGGTGAAAGGAGTAATAAAATTGAAGTACTAAAAGGCTGTACCTTTTTGATATTGGGTGGTCGGATTACGGTGTCTCTATCACGGTCAAATAACGGTGTCCCGACAAGTTCTATCTGATAGGTAATGATGAGAGCTCGACATTGATCCAAAGGGTAAAACTGCAACGACATGAATAATATTGGAGGGGTCTTAGTAATTTTATATCCAGTCAATGTATGCCAGGAAAGGGTAATGTTCATGAATCTAATTAGAAGAGCTATCATCATGGAGATCTCACCTTGGCATGAGATTTCTATCATTTTGACTCAGATCTAGAACAGTGTTTTTAATCTCATTTTATTTTGGCTGAAATATTTTATGCCAGTTAAAAAAACGAGATAAAATAGCATAGTTTGTACATCGTTTAAAATCTATGCCCTTTCCATAATTTTTTCCCCAAATTGTTGGAACGTTTTGGTTTTGTTCCGTCCATTCCGTTTCGGCTGAATAATGTTTTTTTAAATAATGAATAATTTTACAATATCAATCATATCTCTTAATTCGACCGTTAGATTGAGATGAAATTTTACGAGGAGTCTCTTGACATATTTATATATATTTTGTTAAAATTTCTGAGCAATCAGAGAATGTTATGACCTTGTGAGATTGATGATGACATTCTCGTAATATTATACATGTTCATAATTTTGTACTGAAAAATCATTTTATTATATATTTTTTTTTGGATTTAAACTATTTTTTTTAAATAATATATTTAATTACATATATATAAACATACAACTCTGAAATAAAGCACAAAAACACTTTGAAACCAAAATATCACATTTCAATTAAAAAAAAAACAAACCACCAACTAAATACGGAATTAACAACTTTTATTTTCCTAAGGCATAGGTCGTTTTTACAGTCAAACAATACAGGAAAATTCTTGCTATCCTGCACGAGGAATTCCTTTCCAAGCTTGCTGGATGAATTTGTCTATAATTTCGAGTAAAACAGCTTGCTACTAGCTACTAGCTACTAGCTAGAATGACATCATGTTTTACGTGGTGATTATCATGATTTTGCCTATCATTTATGGGCTGGGTTTAGAATGTATATATATATAAGTTTAGAATGTGTGTATATATATATATATATATTCTATTATTTATATTATTATCTAATATATCCATGAATATATTCTTTGAGTTTTAAAATTATATAAATTGATATTATATTGTGCTTAATTTTTATCAAATAAAATAAAAATAGTGAGATTTGAATTTATAACTTCTTGACCAATAAGATTCTGATACCATGTCATGAAATTATCTCATCTAAAAACATAAATGTCTCAGGTGAAATCCCAATATATAATTTATAACTCATAAATTAATCTTATATTATTTAAAAAATTAAGGGTATTCTTAATATTATATGAAACTCACGTCTTGAGGGAATGATATTGCTTATAAATAAAATAACATGTTGCTAATTTCTTATGAATTAATAATGGCATTGACATAGAAGGAAGCTCATGCTTTGTAAGTCCAAGGTCGCCATGATGACAGTAAACACAACCATCATGAACTCTGTGTATTAACTGGATGAGTTAAGAGGCAGCTTTTGCCTGATTTCAGGCTTTATAAGCTCTTGAAAATTGCATCCTTCTAACTTATAAAAAAAAATAATAAACACTAACCAAAAACTAAAGTGAAAAGCTAATTTTCCTAGCAAGAAAATCAAAGGTTTATATAAATATATTTTATCTTGACTATTCATTTTATTTTAACATTTTTTAATAGATTCATAGGTTTGACAGGTTTACCCATTGACCCAAATATGCTTTTTTAATTATTATTTTTTAATTTTGTCCTTCAATATTAGATTGATTAGAAAATAGACTACATGATTTATTATTATTTGTTTTCTATAGAATTATCATGGTCTCAAATAAATATTTATTTTAGTTTTGGTGTTTAATTCTACGAGTATCTATTTTTATTACATTATTCAACAAATGTTTTTTGTAAAAGTTATTAAATCTAATACATACTATGACCGGGGCCACAAAGGGATTGAGATTGATACAATATGTAATTGTCTCCATATTTTTTTAAAAAATTGTTGTCTTTAAGTTTTTTTTAAAATAAGTCATGTTCTTACCGGGCATTTAGAATATCTTTAGATCCATAAAATTAATCGATTCAAATCAAGTCAACTCTCATGTTGTTTAATTAAAACTTCACTGAGACAAAGAGTTGATCATTGCGAGATCGACGCGCCTAGTTAGGTTTAATGATACTATCAAAATAAATATTTGTACTCTTAATATTTTTTTTATATTTTAAAAATTTTGATTTGACCATGGCATAGCATTACCCAATAAACTAGTATATGAATATATATATTCATGAAGTATAACTAGTTACGAAAAACACAGAGGCATAGATAACCCTTTCAACTTCTACATAATTTCATGGAGATTGCTTGTTCGAGACTCAAAAAGGGTTCAAGGAAAAGAAAAAACGATTTCATCAAATGCATTTTTTTTTTACTAATTTTCCCACTTTACTGAATCAAACCTCATGCTTAAACTACCATCCTGTGATAATCGGAATTCAGAATGCTTCTACCTCTGCAAATATCGTAAAGAAGATGACAGGCTCTCATGATCTGTACTTTTTGTTAGGCTTAGCAGTATAATGATGGCCTTAAACATGAAACTTTGGCCGAAAACCTTCAAATTTCAATAAAGAACATCGAGTGATTTCTTAAGTTCAAAGCCTCTTTTGTAACTTCTCATCAAAGGTAACCTACCTAATGGCGAAGTCTAATAAAAAAGGAACAACTGTTTTCACGTCCCTGTTGATTGCCTGTTTCTTAACATATGAACAAGATTACATGATTCATGATTGTTTCTTCCACATTGAGATGAATTCGGGAATCGCTTTCTGACTCTTTGCTTTAATTTTCAGTTAATTTTTTGGTTTTATATTGAAGTTAGGTGAGAGAGTAAGCAGTTCCTTTATTATTTTCTGTACCACGAATTTCAATTCGTTGCTTATAATTGACACATTAAAAACAAATTTAACTCCTTAAGGCTCTAGTCTTGATGACTACTGTGTAAATATCCTGGTTAAGCTTGACAGGCACCACCGGCAGGCAATGGAAGCTAGCTCTCCACATGGGCTGAGAAAAAAAGAACAGAAAAGAAATCGGATGGCTCACCGGGAAACGGGAAATTCACGGTGGCATAGTGGGAGGGAGGAAGTTCCGGTCTGGAGAACATTATTAGCTTCAAGAACATCCCTTGTATAATAACAAGCTCGATGGCCTGCACGTTGCCATCCGAATTTCAACAAAAAAATAAAATTACAGCAACAAAGATTTCCTGGTGAGGGACTGAGGCGTGTGTGTGAATGGCTATGCCAAGCAGATATTTTTAATTAATCAGCAGAGAAGTAGAAACCAGAGCATAATCATAATGAAGTAGGATTTAAGCATGTGAGTTTTTAAGTATCCAGCAATCAAATCTGATCTGGAACCTTTCGAATAAAGAGTAAGAAGTTGCTGTACAATGAAGCACATACTACTTTATTCATTTCGTCATTATTGGAATCAACCCAGCTTCCTGGTGAACAACATAATCTTGTAAGAGAATTCGATGCGTAGAGGGTTTCATTTTCTTGGTTTGATTTGAAGAAATGGAGGATGATACTCGATCTGTACCAGTTAGAGTGGTGCTAAATTGCCATTCGGTACACCACCTAACCTAGCCCACAGAGCTAACAGTAGGCCTTTGAGTTGAGCCAACCTTTTCCTTTTCAAGCAAACAATGATAAAAAACCACGGCTAGCTTTTCCCCATCATGGTTCATTTGAGATTCTGCAGGGTTTTTTATAAGATCCAATCAGCATTTCCTGTGATTGAAAATCACTGTGTGTGTAGAATCGTGGATGGAGAAGCACTGCCATAGCTACTAGAGGGAAATCTCCCAATTCCAAGGGGATAAAAAAAACTTGCTGCAACAAATTAATATGCCTTGGAAATGAGAAACGGCTCAAATAAATATGTTCATAAGAATCTCATGTTTCATCCCCCCATTTCACATTAAATTCAGTTTGAGTCTTCTAAACAGCCCAAAAAAGAAAGAGAAAAGGAATCTCATAAGAAGAAGTGAAACAAACATCTTATCATTTTTCTGCAAGTGTGCATGTTAAAAGCAAAAGGGTGATCAATTACTTGATCAGATCTTCTCAAAACATTATCTGATCAGATGATCGTTGATTACAAATTGCCAAGTAACAGGCAATGAATTAAAGCTTATAAATAAGAAAAAAAATTAAAAATAAATAACAAACAGAACCAGCAGCGACTCTACATGAAAAACCTCCAAAGTAACGAAGGGGAAAATGGAAACAAAAAAACAACCTCAAAATTTGCATGGCATATATAATGATTGTGTTCTTTCTAAGCAAGCATAGAGAATATAGAGCATAACACAGAATAATTGTTTGTTGGCACTGTCTGATCATCCTGATAAAGCCTAGTTTCAACCCATAAAATGTCTGAAGATACAATCTCTCATCTGGACACAGTTAACAGGATATATGCTTGTAACTATTAATTCAAAAGGAAAGCTGAAAGTTTCTAAAAAAGAATGAAGACCTGTATGGTAGCTATCTACTGACATAATAAGCTAGTATCACATATGCCCATCCTAATAATAATGCAACCACAAAATCACCAACTATATTCAAGATGTTATGAGCCTCTCGGTAACAACTCTGAACCAAATCTATAACTAAGATTTTTTACCTCATACAGATTTTTTGCCTTATGCTTGCAGCTAGGGACATCTTCAGAGCTTCAAGACAAGGTCGTTTGGCCGCAAAGAGAGAACAACATCCGCACCAAACACATAAGAAAAAAAAAAACTGTCAATCCTTCCTGTATGAATCCAGTCTAGCATACATAGTAACAGCACTGACAAGGATGAATGGTTTTGACTGCAGAAACAGTGAAATTCATTATGCTGCAAAAGGCTGTCTTTGGGATGAGCTCCAGAGTAATGAAGAGTAAGGTGTCCACACTTGCTCAAGAGCCTCGCTATTACCGACCTTTAATGTCAGGTAGCATAATAATACAAACCCACACATTAGAGCCTGATCAACAGACAGAATAAATCCCATCAAAGGGGGGGCTCGAACCATAATCAAATAGACCAAAACTTTTAAAAGCATGGTAAACCACAACTCTGAACAAAATCTATTCAAATGGAACAGGAAAGAATTCAGTTTCACAAAAGGACCAGAGACCATAGCATTAACAACAGAACAGCACACATCCTTATAATGTGTTTGGGTTGCTGCAATTGGATACGTCAGAAGAATAGCAATCCCACAGAAAACTCAAACAAAGGTGAAAACTAGGGAAGTAGAAATCAACAAGTTATTGTCTAGCAGAAAGCAATAAACACCTAGGAAGAAATGTTTAGGAAGTGGCAACCACAATTCTGGACAACTCAAACAAAGGTCGCTTACCTCGAGCTTATTAAATTGCCAAAAACCAACCCTAGTGCAGGGGCAACTTTAAAGCAGTAAGGCAAGGTTGAAAATAACTACACAAACTGCAGAACAAATAAAAGCTTAGCTATAATTCAACATTACAGCAAGAAAACCTTGTTTAATTAGGTGAAATCCAATACATTTTTCAAGCATGCGATGAATCTTGTTCAACAATCATGTCCCAATCAACAAAGTTTTCTCCAATTATGACTAAGAATGTAGTGCAAAGTTTTGGCGATAGTGGTATTCATTATGATGCCAAAGATTGTCTATTGAGAGGAGCTCCAGCCTGATAAAGAGCGAGGTGGTTCATGGCCCTGGAAAACAAATCCTTCAATTCAGGATGGTGAGCTAAAACAGAACGAGCTGTCCCCTCAAGAGCATTCAAAGCGCGAGCTTGCTCAAGAGCCTTACTGTTCCCAGCATTCAATGCGAGGTAACATAATAATACAAGTCCCTGCCGTTGAGGCTGATCACCAGAACGCAGTAATTTCATTAAAGGGGGAACCCCATCAAATTCTATAATTGCTTTTGAATGCTCAGAACAATTGAAATTTTCCGGACATGCGAATTTCCCCAGGGCAACAGCAGCTTCTGTTGCGACCTTCACATTCCTACTACTAAGATGAGAAACTAAAGGCCCCATTATTCGAGTCTCCCGTGCAGGAAATGTTCGAGCCAAGCATCCAATTGACGTAATAGCAGGAATCTGCAACTGTGGATCATTTTCTTCTTGAATTACTCTTAAAAGCTGATCCAAAACTGCCTTTGCAGCAGGCAAATTAGTCTTGAAAGCTGCACGTCTAAGATCAGCATTGGACTCTGCCACTGCCGTGATCTCCATAATGGTCATCAAACAATTAAACTGCAGCTCCCCACTTTCCCTCTCAACAATCTTCGCCAAGCAAAGCAATCCTTTTGTTTCCGTAATCTTCCTACTATTGGACACACTCCCTCTTGACAGTTTCCACAGTGCCTCTGCACAGCTAACCTTAAGCTTAAGCTGCAACTCTGGTGTCTCCATTTCCCTCTTATTATTGTGTGAACCACCATGACTACTACTGTCCGAATTATAACCACCCTTATAAGCTAGTTTTTTGTTCATTTCGATAAGCGAGGGAATACTGGTTTTAACAGGATTATTACTCACTATTTCCATATCCAAATGACTAGACAGCAAAGACACCAATGGTCTAGTCACATTCAACCTCACAAACTCCTCCTGTGCATAATAATCCAAATCCGCCATTCTCGCCACCAAATTGGCCACCGAAATCTGAACCCTCGTTTGTGAATCCCCTAAAACCCCAACAATCATCGAAATCCCAAGTGAATCAACAATCACCCTAACTTTTTCTCCATCACTAGCAATATTAGAAAGCGCAGTGGCAGCAGCAGTTTGAGCCTCCACAGAAGCACCCTCCTTAAGCATCTTCAACAAAGGCAAAATCCCACCTTCTTCAACAATCATCTTCTTATTCCTATCATTATCACTTGCTAACGAAGCAAGTTGATTGGCGGCATCAACACGATCCTTAACTTGACCCATTTGAACAGCAGAAATAGAAGACCAAACCCAAGCAAGGATAGGATCATTACTAGCAATAGGAGGCAAAGACAGATGAGCACCACCATCAGACTCAAAAATCGAAAGCAACCATTTCATATCACCAATAGAAGACTCTAAAAGATTCGAAACCTTACGAAAATCAGCAGTAGTAGTAATAGAAAACACTTGCCGAAGTACCCCACTATGTTTCTTGCATTTGCGGACAAGTGTTAGCGCCCGGTCAAGATTCCTGGTGATGTCGGAGGCGATTCGGCGGAGAGGACGGTCATAGAGGGAAGGAGTGGAGACAGCAAGGCGGACTTCAGCGCGGAGCATCTGGGAAAGGCGGTCAACTTGTTTTGCTAAGTCAGAACAGTCTTGCCTTAAGGATTCAGCTTCTTGGGCTGATTTTATGACACGATCTGCAAGTAAAATTGGAAGAGAGAGTTCTTCTTGCACAGTTTTTTCTTCAACTACACGAGGAGGCACTGTAGAAGAAGTAACTGTAGCGGTAGAAGCGGATGACATTTTTGTTAACTGGATTGGACAATCGAGTTCTTGTAACCTCGTACTGACATCAATTCGGACAATCTTAGCAGTTCGGGATTTGAGTTTGGCTGCAACTGGAAGATTTATAAAATAATCAAGCGAACGGTGGACTCTGGATTGGTTGTTCTTGTGACTCTGCAACGAAGGAGAATATACTATGCTAATAATATATATATTATAGGACACCTTCACCTATTTTTATGGGCAACCTCTACATTCATGTGGTCTTCTATTCAGCCCCCAAACTACTGATATTATCGATTGGACCCCCCATCTTCTCTGCATACATGCAATTTGGGGCCTCGTTTTAGGGCAACCTCTGCATTCATGCAGTTCTTCTATTCAGTCCCCAAACTACTGATATTATTGATCGGACCCCCCATCTTATTATCTTACATGTTTTATGCTGTGATAAGTGCTCCCTAGTTGCCACGGATTCTTCTTGGGAAGGCCAAAAAAAGCAGAGGATGGGAAGCCTCTACTTTATTAATGGCAGGCTGGATCTTCTAAAAATTATTGAGCTTGAGAGTGGTGACGAGAGATGACCTGGTCCACAAATCAGATTCAAGATTCGGTCCATGCTGGCAACTCTGGTTTCTGACAGTTTCTTCTCAAAGCACACAGTAATTAGGGTTTGGACTCCAGTCAAGTCACTAGATTCGCGAAGGCATGAATATTGTTCTTCTCTTTAGGACATTCCGCAATTTTCTAATGTTTACCGAAATTAATGAAAATACTTCTTCATCATTAACATATATAACAAAACATTGTCATGTTTAAATAAGTGTGTTCTATCATAAATAACATTAAATTCGTCTGAATTAGATTTTCATGATTGCCAAAAGAAAGTTTATGCTAATACAAGTAGTTTAATAAGATATCCATGTCAATATATACACTACAGATTCTCTTTGATGTATAGTTTTATGTTAATAGCTATAACTTTCAATCTAACTCTTGAATTAGGTTAAATTTTTTCAAAAATTATAGAGGCCTTGTTTCTACTAGGATAAAATTTCTTAGGCATGTGATGTTGAAAAGACTTTCAAATAAGTCATAGATGTTACTATCAAGATCAACGTTGTCAATACTGTTCCGGTTTTTCTATTAGTACGGAACGTTGCGGTTTCGGAACGTTTCGGCGTGCCGTTTCAGGGGATTGTACTGTTCATATATAATTAATTATATATATGAAGAAAAAAATATTAATTTAACAAGCATAATTAAAATTTAAGATAAATTAACTTCAAATTATACAATACAAACACAAAGTCAAACAAACATAATCTCAAAATTAGAAACACAACCACAAGTTAATCAAAATAAGAAGGATTTTAAGGCCGAAACGGTACGGAGACATTCTGGTCGGTATTTAGCCGGTATTTCAGGAACGGGCCGGAATTAAAACCGAGACGAAAACAACGTCGTTTGGTCTCGGTTTTTTTAACGGCACGGAACGTTCCGGCCGGAACAAAACGAAACAGTAATGACAACCCTGATCAAGATTTGTTATATTTTCATAGTTGATATATGGTTTTTTTATATATTTTATTTTAGAAGTCTTTTATTATTGTTTTTTGAGTTTTGTTTAGGAACTTCTTACTAGTATATAAGTAGTTTAGAAGATTTATAAAATATTGAGTAATAAAAAATTTGAATTAGAGTTTTTGTATAAAGATCCTATATTTTATATTGTTTGTGTTTGTTGTCTATCCTATCTAATACTGTTTATATTTACATCAATTGATATTAGAATCCAATGATTTCATGGTTAGTTGATGAGGACTTTTGAATAACCATGATTAAAACTTCAATGATAATCGTAGAACAGGACGTGATTGTATAAAAAAGAATGAGGAGATTCTCCTTCGAGAAAAAAAAAATCAAGGGACTAATGTGTTAGTTTCATATACGTCAGTTGTTTTTATTGAAAACTTAAGTGGAGAGATTCATGAGGGGGTGACCTATATAAAACATTATGTTAAAAAATACTTGCAACTCTGGTCTATGACAGTTTCTTTTCTCAAAATATTGTATTAAAAATCCATGGTAGAGCAAAGATGCTAGAACCTCATGAGCCATGATGGAGTGATATACAAATAAAAAAAATAAAATGGTTGAAGATGCTTTTTGACACAGAACGAAACGGTATTGACAACTCTAATCAAGATTTGTTATATTTTCATAGTTGATCTATGGTTTTTTTATATATTTTATTTAGAAGTCTTTTATTATTGTTTTTTGAGTTTTGTTTAGGAACTTTTTAATAATATTGAGTAATAAAATATTGTATTAAAAATCCATGGTAGAGCAAAGATGCTAAACCTCATGAGCCATGATGGAGTGATATACAAATAAATAAATAAAAATGGTGGAAGATGCTTTTTGACCGAGGTTGGAACTCGGGAATGAGATCCTTCTAGTCTGGGAAGACTTGTGTGGGAGCTTTTTATTTTATTTTTATGAAAATAGATGTTTTTCTTAGATAATGTTATTTATTTTATATCATTATGCTTTTCTATTTTTATTTTATTTTCTATTTGAAGGGAATAGTTGTTCTTCTTTCTATTGAGATGATTAGATAGAAATGACATGGTCGGTTTAGAACAAATTAAGGGATGTAAAGAGTAGTCCAAAAACTTTGGGTCCTTCATAGCAAATATCAAAAGTATTTTCACAGACAGCACCCACCCACCCATCCTATTCACGTTAAAACATTTGCAATATTATAACAATCAAGCTTCACTCTGAACCTTATCCCCTCTAATTGTTAATAGAAATGTCCATCACCACCATGTCATCTATCACTTGAAGTCATTTCCTGCCATCCACCATTATTTTTATTAAGTTTGTCTGCTAATCCTC
The DNA here is from genome assembly GCA_029228465.1 of Salix viminalis. Classification (NCBI taxonomy): domain Eukaryota; kingdom Viridiplantae; phylum Streptophyta; class Magnoliopsida; order Malpighiales; family Salicaceae; genus Salix; species Salix viminalis. Next base: position 3,451,556 of record CM055440.1, on the reverse strand, counting down.
ACGCGCTTCTTCCTGCTTCATCCTTCTAAGAACCCAATCTAGACGTTAATGAATGGTGCACAAAACCAGTGTCATCATTGTTAGAGCTTGGCCAGCACTCCATTTTGAAGTGGCTTTGCTACATTGTTGTCTTTAACATCGTTGTCTTTCGCATCCAATTCGCATGCACTGGGAGGAACATCCACAGCAGGGGAGCAGTTGAAAAACCCATGAGGCTGCATTCCACAAACATCAGCAGAATGAGACCATGCATGTAGAAGACCACTAAGAGATGAAAGGATATCTAATCCAATGTTAGTCTTTACTCGTAAGACCTTAAATGATGGTAGTAATCAATCGAGAAAATTCTTAAGAATTATGTGATTAGAGCAGACTTGAGTTTCAGTCCTGCAAAGCTTATGCAAAAATTCTACACAGCTTTAGCAACATTATGATTCATAATGTAGGATCGTATTCTTGAGCATCAGCAGAGAACATTCAAGAACATTGGAGGTATAAATGAGATTGTAAATGCAGAGTGAATACCATAAGCATAAAACCGATGCGCTCCACTGGCATGACTGGCCAATCTTCCAACCGAGGAACATGTGTGATCCCAAATACATACCTGTAATAAACAGAATCGTACATGATACATGGAAGAGTTTCCATTAAGCTTAGCTTGTAAATGTTGTATTAAAAATGAATAAACAATCAAAGGTTTGACAAATTATCAGCCCTTCATGGTTATTATTATTGTAAGAAAATAATACTATTCAGAGATCATAAAATATGTTCATTCATCATTGTTTTTTAGTGGTCCAGTCCAGAGTCCACTACATTCATGACAAATGGGTTTTTCCACTTTGGTCTTTCAAATAGCATGAAGTGAAAGGCCATGTCGTCAGAATAATAAAATGATGATTCCAAAAAAAGGTGAACACACGAGTGCTTCAGAGACAAACTACTGATTAATTAAGGAAATCCTGAAATCATATTCATTGAGATAGAAATAAATTTATAAATACACAGACACATGTGAGCGTGCACAAGAGAAAAGGAGAGATTTTCAACTAACCAAAGAACTATATCAGTTTCTTCTAATGGTCGATTCTGCTTAACCCATGTAGCCAGTCCTTCACCAACACGCGGATTTTGATTTGGGAACTCTCCTCCAGGAAACATCTCACCATGTGTATAGGGAGTAACCCAGAGATTGTGATTCAAAAAAGCAGCTCGCCTCAAAAACTTTGCCTCAGGACCAGCTAGTGGCAAACAATTTGAACCAGGTACTAGCCTGTAGCCCGTTAATTGTCCAGTTCTGTTTACGGTTCTAGTGTTTCTCACCTGAAGAATAAATAGCATGTTATGGACACCTAAAGGATTTTTTACCCAAGTAATTTGAAAAGGATTGTTTCATTGCATCAATCTATTTAAAATCTAAAAGTATACATGTATCAACATAAATTATGAAATTTCTCAAATTTGGGTGACTGTGTCACTGGAACGTAGGCTCTTTTTTTTTCTTTCAGTATTTGCATTTAGGACTTATCATAGCATTGAATCCAGGAGGAATAATCTTAGTTCCCAGTAATATCTAACAGATTCAATAATACAGTGAGTCAAACAGTATGCTAAAATCAATACATCCAACATCAAGCATTTCAAAGAAAGAAACAATTGTATTTGTTGTTAAAAATCACTTAGCAAGAGCAGCTCTACAGCAGGGGAAAGAATGTCTTACAATCCAATGGCGAGCAGTTTGGGGATTGCAGTCACGCATTGCTTGCAGTTCTGATTGGAGCAGTGTCTCTTTGGCATAAAACGCATTATTGTGTATATTTTTCTCCCCAGGTTTCTCAACTTCAACATTTACCTCAACAACCTACAAAATGGAAAGATAAGTGAATGGAACCATCTAATATACTACAGATAAGGATTATAAGTTTTTCAAAGTAAATCTTTCCATAAACATACAACAATTTTTTATTGACAGATCAGAATTGAGGAATCAAGAAACAAACACTACAATGTAGCCTGCAAAGAAGTGCACATCTCATGGTCGCAAAGAAATTCTTATGATTTGACCATGGTGTTATTGATGAATATTCACAGGAATGTCATGCCTTAATAGGTCTAATATCTAATTAAAATTTCAGGTCGTCTTCAAAAGTAAAATCCCAAATCTGTTCTCTGGCTGATAGAAACCACCTTCTCTTAACACAAGCAAGCATTCGTACTAGACTACAGGTAAATCCCGGTTACAGTGAAGGCCAGAAATGGAGATTTAACAATAAGAAAATCCCATTTCCAAATAGCAGCAAGCACTGCATTACCTAAGAACATAAAATTTGAAATTGGACAAACATAGCTCAGAAATTCAATGCACAGTACCTGATTAAAAGCTTCACCAGGTTTGCAATCAACAGCCATGTCCATACGAGCAACAAAGAAGTGTTGATGAACTGGTGCGTAGAGACCTGGGGCAATGGTTGTACCATATTTTCGAGTTTCCCCAGGTTGTAATGCTCCTAAGCTAAGGATTCCTGTTAGCTTAACTTCAGCTTCGATTTTTCCATCCTGAAGCAATGAACAACTTACACGTCATTCTAAATCTTAAGATTGCACAGTACAGCCAGCTAACAAGGCACGGTGAAATCTATCACTTGGCTTAAATCAGCATTTGGAGAATAGGTGCAAGTAGCTCATGGAAAGGAAGAACAAAGAAGTTGTTTACATATATGGCTTATAGTTAATTGGCAGTTCAAGACAGTGCATTCAACTCAATAGGTCCATAAAATAGTCTTCACAATAAAATTATGCATTTTGCAACAAACACCTTCTCCTCGGTTAGTATAGGATTCAACTTGCCTGATAGAAGTGCCAGAAAAACCCATACTCATAATTAGCAACGGTACAAATAAAGGACACTGTGAGCCGCCTAGACCTTCGTACTTCTGCTAAACCTGTCCTCCAATCCTGATGCTTCCATAAAATTCCATGATCCTCTTCATGTAAACATACACAATTCTCAATTGTTTCAACACCTCCAGTGAAGTTAGTAAAGTGGGCGTCAAAGTATTTGATAAAGCCCAAACAATCACATCCCTGCAATGGTAATTTGATTATGATCAAAACTAAAAACATAATAACTTAGTGCATCTCAAGTAAAATAGTTCACGAACCTTTTTTAGGGAATGTGCATTTTTACCAAGACCATCTTCCCCTGCATCAAAAGCATTCTTACGATAATGTGGTTCATTTGGATCTCCATAAGGCACAACCATCTCTACAAAGCTTAACCTATGGGCTACAGGTCGTCTCCCCCTGCTACCATCAACATAGGCAACAGAATGTATAACCAGGCCCTCCCTAGGAGTGAATCCAATGCGAAAACTCCACTGCCAACCAGCAAGAATGTAATCAGATTCTCCATCAGTGTTTCTAAAGTAAATAAGAGATAAATTAGTAGATAGATTTAATAAGTCTGACATATACCTTCTGCCATTCTATATAGTGTCCATTGACACGAAAGCTTGGACCTTCAAGCTGGATAATTTGTAAGGGTTTCACATCACTTCGATCAACACCACCTCTTGTTTCACCAGGAGTGTAGTTCCTCAATGGATCAGCTGGAGGTAAGGGGACAAGTTTGCGATCTTCAAATTCAATCACCTTTCATGTTTTGCATATCAACAAGTACATGGATGCCCTCAACTGGTCGTGCATAACCATTTTCCATTGGGCAGTCACTCTCAGTTCTGCAAAATATAAGCGGTTTAGCAAGTCTTCTGCTTGGAGCATCAGCATCACTGTGATAACCAACACACCTGCAACATAAATATGAAAATGAAATATCAATAACTCCACACCACCCTATAGCAGCTTTTTGATATATAATATGTTGAAAAAACTCATATCTTAGCTCTAGCATACCAGGCATCAACCATCACAAGTTCCATGTCTTCGATACCTCTTTTTTTCATTGCCTCTGTAAATGGAGGAAAGTCTTTGACAACAGCTTCACATTCAGCATATTCTACAGCATCCTGAACTTGCAACATATAGAATATTTAAACAAAGTAACAACACAAAAGAGCAAGTATAACTCATATAACAAATAATATGTAGTCGTTTCAAATATACCAGCTACTACAGGTTAAAAAAGTGATTGTTCACTTGTCAGCTAAGATACACAGGTTTCATTTTCAGACCAGGCCAATGGGTCATTAAACAGGATGTTTACCGAAGCAAAATAGGCTTATGACACAAAAAATCACACAGAAGAAAGTAATTTGATATTAATTCAGTGAAAGAACTTGTTATCCATGCTAGCTAGATGTTGGAATGCCATAGGAACTTTGTTTCCATCAACTAGAATGGTGTGGGTCAAATTTTAGGCAAGTGGTTCTTTCAAGATTCATTGTTGATAAAACTAGCATCTATAATTCTAGTTTCTCAACCTTTTCATGATTACGTACTTAGATAAAGCCCGGTAAAATAATAACAGTCCTAAATATCAAATTTCATCCTCAGTGCAACTCAAAGACCAAGCGAAGATGAAGAGTGGACACAAATAAAATAAATGCCAATGAAACATGACAAACCATTGGAGGCTGAACGTCCGGAACAACTTGAGATGAAATCACTTTGCCTCTGTGATGTCCACCTCGAGTTGCTGCATGTACTTCAGAGAGCTCCACAATCGATATGCTTGTCTCATTTGACCGTTTGTTGTAAACAACAAGTCTAGCCCTTCTTGGAGGCAGCTTTGTAGGAATTATAGGTCCACCTTTTGTTCTAGGTAGCAATGATGATTGAAAAGGAGGGAAGAAATATGCATCTGCCAGTGCAACAACATGTTTATCTGGTTCAAGCAGAACCACCTCAATGAAGCGCATGCTGTCTCTGAGCTGAAACCAAAAATGTTAATTAGCTCACTAGTGTAATAACTATCATATTATTTTATATGGGAATTTTATGGAAAGAAAAGTTATAGCATGTCTAATAACCTCAGGTGTGGCTCCAGCAGCCCTAACAGTTGCCACCGCAACAGAGATTTCAGCTGCAGACAAGGGATCCAAAGGATGGCTGGTCTGTAACTTTAACATGACTGGGATGGCAGCTGAACATAATACAACAAAGACCACATAAATCAACCTAACAATACATATACATTGCAACATCAGTGGTTGAAAAGCTCCTGCTGGAAAGAACACATTGAATCACAAAATACTCAACCTTCAAAAAATGAATCCAAGAATGTCAAGACTATTTCTGATGTCACATGAGAACAAATAGGGTATTCTCCTTGTCGATAATTATATACTTAGTTGTTTTCCTTCGAATTTTGATGATTAACATTCTCGACTTACTGTTATGAATACTCCAATAATCTCGATCAATTAACAATGATTCATCAAGTGAAACTAACATATCGATTTGTAAAAAATTTATATGTGATGACTAGTGATCCATTATTCATAAAAGGAATTAAGAAAAATATAAAATGATATTTATCATATTTAAAAGCTTGAATAAAAGTTGATAAATAATTAGTCGAAAGTTAAAAACATTAATATCTTGGAAAGATCATAATTAAAGACATAAAGACTCTTTGTTTCTGTGAGATTTTTTTTCTTTTGGATGTTTTCTAGATCTAATTGTCTAGCAAAGATATCTCAAAAAGAAAAAAGAAAAGAGAAAAGAGACTTGTAATGTAGAGGAATAGTATTGGAGTTTTGGGTATTTTCTTCTTGTAGTAAATAAATACTATGATTAAAAAAAATGGAAAAAAAATATTATTTTCTAGAGTGACTACATATAAATAAAATTATTAATTAGTTTAAGTCAGTATTTTTAATTCAAAGAATTTTCTCAACTCACAATATTTTCTTTGCGGTATGTTTACAATAATAATAATAAAAAAAAAGGATATGATATCTTCTATATTATTCATTTAAATTAGTTTGATAAAATTAATTGCATTTGTTATTCTTTCTAAATAATGTATGATTAGTTTGATAAAAAAAATCTTGGAAATGACTTTCCTGCTTCTCTGATGTATCTTTATTTATAGATAGATAGTTGCCACCCAAACTGACTAAATAGTAGGAAAAAGAACAATAAATTGATTTAACAAAAATACATTATTAATAATTAAATATATGAGATAGTAAATTTTAATCAAATCAAAAGTTCAAAAGATTTGGTATTTTTATATATAGTTATGGATAAATGAAAAAAAAAGCAATATCAAAGTTTTTTTTCTTTTTTAATGGAAATAAAAAAACAAGTCACAGGTCTTGTAAACTAATCTAATAAGCAATCTGCAAAGAATTAGCTAGATCTTGCTATATGTTTTAAGAACGAAAGAGGGAATAAAGATATTAAAGGCGCGGGAAAACATCCATCCCCGTGCACTTGATTTATGCTGACGCATTAGGAACAGTGATGACTGGATAAGCACCATGATTAAACAAGAGCCTTGCACGTATCTCTCTCAAAATTGAACAAAATTAAAACTATGTTAAGCAATCTAGAAATTTCAGTAGTCAACGCAATATATATTGTCATACTTATCATCATCCACTAACCCTCTGTTTGTTCTCATAAGACAGCTAGAGAATGTTTTTTTTGGCAAAACTGGTTTTAGTCATCATCAAGCATATGTAGTCGTGTCATCTTTTGCAAAAGAGGAAAGAACAAAGGTTTTGGATATGTTCATGACACACACATAATTTATGATCCTATTCATCAAATTTTAATCCCACAAGTTTGTATTAAAAAAGAGAAGAAAAATAGTGCAAAACTTCCTAAGAGATTAACAAATAACCCATAGGACACTAGTGAAACATTATTTAGATACATATTTATCTTGTTACAAATTGGGGAGCCTCCAAAATAACTTCAATGTTGTATCAATTTGAAAAATGAAACCCTATAAGAAAATTTTGGTCAAATTCTACTCCACGTTTGCAAAATTTAGTCCATTCAACTAAATTGAACTAAATTATATTAAATTTATAAGATGTTTATCAATTAAGATTTTTGGAAATACTTTAAGAAATAAATACATAATTTTAAAAAAAAATAAGATAAGAAAATTTCAAGTATATTTAAGGAAAGAAAAAGTTATATGTTTTGAAAAAAAAAATCATTTTTTTATTTATAAGGAATTTTGAAATTTAACTTTTTTCCATAAAAAAAAATCTCATTTTTTTTATTTTCTAGAATTTTTGAAAACTTTCTTTGCTGAAAAACATTAATGTTTTTTTATTATTTAAAGTCATTAAACTAATTTTTCAAAGCATAGGGCAAAATTTGACCAAATGTTTTTAATAATGACTCATTCTAAATAAACCAAAGAAATTTTAAGGTTATTTTATTAAGAATTAGTTAAAATTTATAATTAAGCTAGACTTTTTTGGGTGATAGAATTTATCCCAAACAATAAAAAAAGTTTCATATAGTTACTAAAATAACCTCACACTCAATTAAAAGTCTAGACACGAACATATATATTTCTATATAGTGTTATTTTTTTGTGAAAATCATAGAAAAGAATCAAAATTTTGCATATCAAGCATAGATTTATATATTTACCAAGAACAATTTTCTTTATAAATCTACCATTTGATAGGTGTACATGTAATAGTGCTTGTTTAGTTTAGTGGGCATAAGTAAAGCAGTGTTTGTTTCGGGGTTTTTTTTTTGTTAAGGTTAAATATGATGGATTAGTAATATCAATAATATTTCAATTTTAGATATAAAAAATAATATTTTTAATTTAATCAAGCATTGGTTTTATTAACATTAATTATGAAATCCAATAAAATAAAATAAATGTGTAGATTTTGCCTACATTTATCAGTCTCCCTTTTTATTAGATTTGGTCAAGAACAAATATAAAGAGCAAAATCCAGCTAAAAATGTGGTGGTTAATATATATATATATATATATATATATATATATATATATATATATATATATATATATATAAAGATAGTGACCCTTAACTACAGCACCGAAAGGGTATAAAAAACTTTATCTCCAGGATTATTTTTAAAGCATTGTCATTTCAACTAAAATAATCCAAAACCAACAAACAGGCAATTCATATGACAATCCTAGGCTTAAGAAAATAAATTAAGTTTAGCTGATTTTTTGTATATCATGTTGATCCATCCCCGTGATAATGGATAAAAAAAACGAAACAGAAAAGGTAGAGAGAGAATTACATACTTTTGGTAGCGGAGGCGGTTCTGGAAGGTTCTGGAAGAGAATCGACGGCGGGGCGGGGCTCAGCGGAGGGAACAGGAGCCGTCCAATCTTGCTGCACCAAAGACGACGTCGTCCCAGCATCACGACGAATGGGAAGGGGAGTTGCAGAAGTACTGGAGTCACAACAAGAAGGAGAAGACGTCGCTTTTTTCGAAGTTGAGGCCATTGTAAAGGATTCACAAGCTCACCAATTCCACCTGCATCAATCTCTTTACAGTTTACTGACATACAACACTACTTGCCTTCTTCTTCACCACCCTCTGCTCTCCCTCCTCTCCGCCTCTCTCTCTCCCGCTCCCTCCCTCAATTCCGTTTTTAAACAATAAATGAAATCAAGAAAGAAAGGAAATAATTCAATGAAAAAAAAAGGCAAGGGCGATTTGGAGGGCAGGAGAAATGAGAGGGAGAGAGGGAGGGAGGTTTTATATATAAAGGGGAAGGTAGTGTGACACGTGCAGAGAGGGGGGTAAAATAAAATTTCGAGAAGATTAGGGAAGGAATGGGTGATTTTGATAAAAATAAAAAAATAAAAAAATAAAAAATTATGAAAAGGAAATTGAGGGGGACTTATCAAAGATAAGTGGGTTTTCTGCTTTTGCTAATGGCCTTTATATTAGCATATGATAAGGCCGCATCAGATTTCCATATTTTTCGTATAAGGACTTGTATCTTTAAATATCTCATAAATTGCCCACTTGCTCTTTTCGCATATGTACAACTGTCTTGTTGAAAATCAACAGGATATTTTAAAAATTAAAACATATATTATTTTAATATATTTTCAAATAATAATAAAAAATATATGTATATATATATATACCCAAGAATAATTAATATGTTATTCTCTAGATTAATTTGTTCCAAGCTTATATTTTTGTTAATCTTTGGACCAATGAAATTAGTGCGCTCAAGTTTTGACTTGTTCTATACTTTTTTTTTGATTTTTTTAAAGAATAAAAAAAAAACAAAGATTTTTTAATACCAGAATATACCTTATCCTTTTCTTAAAGTAATAGATGAAAAAAAAAGAGTAACATTAATGTGTTTTCTTATGGGAATTAAAAGACAGGTCACGTGTTATTTATTTATTTAAAAGAAAGAGGTCACGTGTCCTGACGATCTTAACATGTACTAATTTTAAAAACGAAAGTGAAAAAAAAACACTAAAAAAGCTGAAAAACATTACTCTGAGCACATGATTGATGTCGGTGTCTTACACGGTGATTTCTTTATAACATAAGCCCGTGATTAAACAAGTCACATAATCTTTCGATGTCTTTTTATACATAAAAAATGTATGTATGCAATTAAATAAAAAAAACTATGTATATTAATAAATAAGATAAAACAATCATTAAAAATAACTAAAAATAAAATTGCAAAAATTCAAGATGTTGAATTTATTTATTAAATTTATTTTTTATTTAATTAAATGATAATAGAAGTAAACATATACATTTAAATCCTATATGTATGTTTTTGCCAAATCCTTGTTTGTTGGTATTTTTTGAGCACATAAAATCTTCATTATTTCATCTATTTTCATCATAGTTTTCTTGTAGTGTTTTTTTTTATTAATGGTCAGAATACAATTTCCTCTAAACTTTATTATGACTTTTTGGGAGTGTGGTTGATAATATTTTTAAAAGTATTTTTTATTCAAAAATACATTAAAATAATATTTTTTATTTTTTAAAAAATAATTTTTGACATCAGCACATGAAAATAATCTAAAAATACCAAAAATATTTAATTTAAAGTAAAAAATAAAAATATTTTAAAAAAAAATATATTCAAAAATATTTTTGAAATTCAACATGAAACATGAATTTAGTAGAAAAGTACATTGTCATGCACGAGGTTCACACCTAACATCAATATTTTGGTGTATAATATCATTCTTTATTTCATCTAGGGTTTTTTGGCTAAATAATCAAGGAATTAATCTACCGATGTCCATTGTCTACGAACATAAACTAATCTCAAAATGGATCGAAATTCTTGTGAGGAAAGTGCATTTTCTCAGCTTTTTACGTGTTTTTCCCCTTCCTCCACGTCCTATTTCGTTGTTTTGGAAATTGGAACACAATTTCATGAGAGGAATAGTCTACCATAGAAAAGTACAAAATTATTTGTATAAATCACATCATGGTAGTTGCCTTTGCAAATTTTCTCTATGAAAATGAAGTTCATGAGCACATCGTAGGGGTATTCTCTAGTCAAGATTAGAAACGTATAAAGAGTATCTAAAATCTTCCTGGAGAAATACTGACTTGACACAGCACCAATTCGTCTACCATGAAAATAATTAATGATTATTTTGTTTACAACTTGAATGTTCAAGTCAATTTATGTACACCTCAATTAATTTCACAAATCTTGAAATGAAAAATTAGTTACCAGCCTCCAATAACCTAGAGTGTTGTGAGACTCGAACTAGTGATTTCTAGAAAGAAAACCTAGGATCAAACCACTGAACTGCACTCTTCAGGGTTACCATGAAAATGACATGTTACAACCTATTATGAAAACAAAACTAAATTTTGAACAAATTATAATCTCTTTCGCATTATTGATCAACCAAGCAATAAAACATATATATATATATATATATATATATATATTAAACAAATTGCTAAATATAATTTTGTATATTCACGATAAACTGCTAAATGTTAAAGAGAGCCAGCCTGTACGCAAGCTACATGCCAATTCAAGAAGCATGCTGTATCTGAGTTTGATCCGACTCATTTCTGTCAAAGAATGAATATCACGGCAAGTTTTTTAGGGGCAACGTCAAGCTAGCATCCAAGAGATGATGGGCCACAACTAGTTGTTCATAAAAATGCCAATTTCCAAGAAACAATAGACTAGCTTAGATTATTTTTTGTCCCGTGGATTAAGCTTTTATTAATAATAAATACGTATTCACATAATTATAATAATGTGACATGTAACTAATTGATTAATTACATGGCATAAAAATAAAAATCATATCGCATCTTCTATCAAAAATAATATTATTTTTTTTTAATTATAAAAGTATTCACTTCTCATTACAAATTGCATTGCACGCTACGAAAGTCAACGACGAAAGTCAAATAAGGAGATTTTATGTACTTTTTAGAAGCATGAAAATCTTATTATTTACCGACTCAAATCTGATGGAAAAATAGTCAGATCTGATGGGGACTCACCTGTACATTATTGGTCCCTAAGACTATGACCTTTCAACAACATGGTCCCTGTTACTCCCCTTTTCTGCCACCCTTTCTACTTCAAGTGTTGTTGTGTACCGCATTATTAATAGGATATTTTTCGTTTTGTATTTCAAAAATATTTAAAAAAATAAATAAATTATTTTTATTTTAATATATTTCCAAATAAAAAAGTATTTCTAAAAAGCAATCTTATATCTTAAGAAAGGTGAAACTGCTTTTCATCAATTATTGCGTTTGACCTGTCGATTTTCCATCCTATGTGATAAGCAAAAAACGATTTCACCGATCAATTTCTCCATCCTTTTTTCTACTTTTACGACTTATCTCACCTACTTCTTTTGTTATTTTGCTCTTTTAGATCTCTGGTCCTCCTCCTCCTCAATGTCTCTGTCATTAGCTTTTGTTTTGCTTTTCTGTGAGAAATTGATTTATTTAATTCATCTTAACTTGATTAAGGTGAATATTCTCTTATGATTTCAATTACATTAAAATTTAGTTTACTTATAAAGCTACTGTGAATTATAGTTCCTGTTCTATGATTTTATGTTGAAATTTAATCTTGCGTATTATCTTAATATTTATTAAGTATAAAGCTTAAAGGTGTGATTTTTTTCACAATTAAGCCCTTATTAGCACAAATCAACATTCAATTGCATATTTTTTTTAAGAAATGATTGAATTGAAGCATAAAGGACTAAAAAACAAATTGGTAAAATAGGTGATGCCTTTTAATTTTGTTTGAAGAGTACATTTGAGCCCCCTATCTTTTTTAGCTATTAGGTGACACGTTCCTTTTATTCGAGAAAAAATAATTCTAGTACAAAAATTTATTTTAATTATTTTTTTAGGTTTTTTTTTTTTTTTTTTTTTTGAGAGGAGAGAAAAGGGGTCGCTAGATTTAGTCCTAGAAAGAAAACATTTTCGTTGCTACGATTCCTAACACCAACATGATGGATTTTTGTTCCAAATGATTCCATGTGATGGGGGTCTTCAAATTAGTGTTTTTTTTTCTTACCTTTAAAAAGCCTAAAAAAAAATATTAAAGCTTTGGAAGATTTTGGATTGTTTTTTATTTTGAAGTGGTATTTTGCACTCTAGAAGGTTATGGAATGGTTTAATAAGGTTATATTAGGGTGTTTTCTAGATGATTTGGGTTAAAAATAAGTTTTTAGATAGAAAAAATCAATCACCTCAAAAATTCATAATAGTCAAAATATAGGGAATCTAGACAACACGTCATTTGTTGAGGTAGATAACATGTCCTCTATTTTTTTCAAATTGAATGGTGTTCACCCTCATTAAGAATGCTAACCTATAAAACTCATGTTTCAGATCATGAGATTGAAAAAATACATAGAAATAATTGGAATAAATGATAAACTTAAATATCAAATAAGCTCAATATTAAAAGATGAAATAAAAAAAACCCAAAAAGTCGCGAGGACCAAAATAAAAAAAGAAACTTGTTATTTACTATTCATGGTAAAATCTTATAGAAGAAAATTCAGTTTTTGTGCTTTTTTACTTTTCTATGCCTTTTTTTCATTATATTTATTTTTCTCTCAATCTTTATTTTTATTACTGTTAACAAATATATTTAAGATGTAATTGAAGAGTCAAAATGTAACTCTTTATCATTTTAAGAGTAATAAAGGATTGGATATAAATGTTTTTTGACTCAAGTCAATCAGGATTATGAGACCGTGATAAACTCATATAAAACAAATATAAATACAATTTTGAAGTCTAATTCTTAATCAAATCAATGTTGAAAAATGATTTTTTTTTTAAAATGACCCAAATCAACAAGACTAACTCATAAAACTCGTGATCCAGATCATGAGACTGAAAAAATTCATAGAAAGTAAATTGGAATAAATGATAAAGTTATACATAATAAACTGAATGTCAAAAGATAAAATTGAAAAATAAAATAAATAAAAAAAGTCAATTTTTTTAAGGATTGAAATGGAGTGTCACAAATCCGAGTGGATTGGAATGGATATTGTCATAAATATGAGGTCTCCCACTAGGGCCAATATGCTAATTGTCTATTTGAAGTATGATTGAGATTGTTTTTGGAAAAATTTTTTTGTTTAGAAATACATCAAAATAATATTTTTTTTATTTTTAAAAAATTATTTTTGACATCAACACATGAAAATAATCTAAAAAAATTAAAAAATTAAAATTAAAAAATTTTCAATTATTTTCAAAAACACTTTTAAAATATAGTGCCGACAATACCCAATACTTAATTGACCATTGACACTTACTTGACCATTGAAGTGGCTTCGTCGAGAGGGTACCTGCCTAACCTCTGGAATTTGAGCTTCATACATGCAGTGCTGGGGGAGGATAGCCGCCACCATCATTTTTCTAACGTGAGGTTGAGAACATATAGAGAATATTTGATATTGCATTTTTTAAAATATTTTTACTTTTTATTTTAAATTAAAAAAATTAATATTTTATACAATTTTTATGGGCTAATATCCAAAATATTTCTTTTAAAAAAAAATATTATTTTAAAATAAAATATCTTTTCAAAAACATCTTCAACCACAACACATTCCCAACAGTTAATAGTTAAGTGGGAAATGATAAGTAGTTAAGTGGGAAATGATTTTCTCAACTTTTTTTTCAACTCGGCAACAATGGCGTCCCTCCTGAAATGCTAGGTCAATTCTGTACGGCACATACTTCACCCAAGTTTCCACGAGGAATCATCTCTTTTCATTTGAAAAGTAGAGGTAAAAATCACCATGAAAGGGTGTATATCCAAGCCCACCATGATCGCCTTCCATAATAGGATAAGTCACTCCTTTTCATTTGCGGCATATCAACTGGCACTCTCCTCTGATCATTTTTCCAGTTTTTCAAGAGATTTATCATTAACAAAAACACAAGCTCTATTATACCTTTGCCTGCCGATCTATTTTTTCAAAAGATATTTGAAAAACACATCAAGAATTAAGCAAACCACTACAAAGAATCTAATCACCTATGCTCAAAAGTCACGCCAACCTAAAGTTAAAATCACATAAATATGAATTTGCCAATACATGAATTCCTACACTTTATGAGTTACAGTATTATTACTAAGATTATTTAACCCTTCATTTCAGTATTCGGAAGGGCTACGCACAGGTAGCATCACCCCCTCGCACAGGTAGTTTCTTAACATAACTAAAAGCTTTGTTTGTTGAAGATGCCATTAGAAGCTGCAATTGTTCACCAAATTACCAAGGTCTACTAGCACCTAGAGCAACAGTATTGGATCCTGAAATCATCCCCCTGTTGCTGAAGCCACCGCCGCCTCCTCTTCTGGAACGGAAGTTACCTGCAGAACATGAGAAATGAATGAGATTCATCATCCTTGAATAGGCTTAGCATTCAATCCTGATTAAAATATTTACCTCGAATCATGGAAGATAATGACAGAGGCACAATCTGCCCTGCTTCTTGCAGAATTTTAATAAGTTCCCTCGCAAATTTTGCATTTGACTCTGTGAAAAAGGTGAAGGCAGTTCCCCTAGCTCCTGCTCGACCAGTTCGGCCTATCCTGTGAACATAATCCTCGAGGCTGGAAGGAAAATCATAGTTGACCACACATTTTATGTCCTTCACATCTACAAGCAATTAAAGTAGAAGTTAAGTGAAAAGAATTGATGTAAAGTTCACTGCATGCACAGGCCCCAAGACAAACTCAGCTATGAAAGATGGCTCATTCTACTTGGGATCATTAACAAAATGAGAAAACATTGTTTGATACTTGATCAAGAGATTACTCGGCTTTCATGATTTTCATTCTCAGAGAAGTAAGGCTATCAAGCTTGACAAAGATAGCCAAATAAAAATCTGGACCAGAGCCTCTTAGGCCGAGTTCATGAAGTTTTTTAGCCACCATGCTAGCCTGATTCATGGCTCTAGAAATGTATGAACACCCCCTTATCCCCGCACCCCTAAGATCCAAATGATCAATTTAAGATAACACATTCAAGAGACAAATGTGCCCACCTTAACCTTGCAGGGATAAGGAGCAGCTTCACCACCACTATTTTCATATCCAGCTATTTAATAAACTTGTCAGTCAACCCGGCTGCCAAAATAAACCAGATTCATAACTGTGGATGGGCAACAATCGCTTGCAAACATGCTATGGAGACACCTGTTAGTTGGATCTATGCGATATTAGAGAATTCATTCAAGTTACTGCCTCACGATAGCCAGATTTTTAGATCACTTCTCTTCCATGCAGAAACAGAAATGCAACTTCCCCAGTCAAAGAATAAATGATATCCCCATGATATACACACCCCACAAAATCTTATACTGCTGTCCACATTGCCAATGGGCAGTGCTCCCTGTGGCCATGAAACATGAGCTGTAAAATTACAGTAGCTCTAAGCAAGGGAAGCTAATGGGATATTCCAGCGAATATGAGAAACCAAGATGCCACTCAATCCAACTTTAAAATCCCTTTGAATATAGAACCATGCTTACTTAATACAGCAATCAGAGGGTGATTATTCATACTGGTAGCTCGCTTTGCACCCATACCACAGATTATAATCAGGGAAAACTGGATAGCAGCCGGCTGACTTGGGTATCTTCAAATTTCTAGACAGAGGTGAATAGACCTAGGAATCCTACACAATGATCCTACCAAGGCCCCGTGCAGCAACATCAGTAGCGGTCATTATAGGGCTTCTGCCACTTTTGAACTCCGCCAGGACCCAATCCCTTTCGGCCTGGTTTTTATCACCATGGATGGACAAAGCCTCCCATCCATCCATTCTCAACTGCCTGGTAACTTGGTCACAGCCTTTTTTTGTCTCCATGAATATTAGAATTCGACTTCCATCCATCTCTTCTTTCAGCAGTTTGATCAGCCTGCATAGATTTAGACATATTAAAGTAGCTACATCAACATGCTAAAACATCAATTTTTCTCTGCTACAAGCTGCTGAGACAAACCTATTGTACTTCTCCAGGTCCATCATGACTTCAACAACTTGGTTTATAGATTGGTTTGCTTTTAAATCTTGCGATCCTATGATAACCTAAACATGGTAAGAAAATCAACAACATTGGGTAAACATGCCTATAAAACAAGAAAATAACAATAAACCCAAAACAATTATTTGATGGCAATTGGGGACAACTATGACTAAGACCTTGTATGGATCACGCAAAAAATGCCTTGCTAAAGCTTCAACCTCCCTGGGCCATGTTGCACTCCAATACAATGTCTGCCTATCTGGTCGAATCTGTGATAAAAAATAGACCTCTTAGAATTCAGTTTCAAAGGACTTCCTGACTAATGAAATTCCATTGAAATAACAGTTTCTGGGTTGGCCATCTGGCACAAAATGCAAATCATGTCAGTGTGAATTACTTTAAATTGGCATGAAAGATCCAATTACCTTACCAAAAGTCAAATTAGCTCAATAAGAATGTTCATTAAAATTCAAAGTTTGAGTTAATTGCAGATGTGGATTTGTTCCAAGATTGACCAGACAGAAAATTAGATCCCATGCTAAAATTGCAGTTCAATATAGAGGTGAAAGTTGCATTTACTTGTTTGAATGTGCTAGCGTAAAAACAAATGCAGTTAATATTTGAACATTAACATGGAAACCTCCAAAAAGCTACAAGCCCACCCTGAATTTATCAGGAACTTGAGGTTGAAAAACCTCAATAGAAAATCCTTGTTTTGTAAGGCCCCATTATTGCAGGATGAAGTTAAAGACAGGTGCTTACCTGAGATATAATTTTCCTAATTTGAGGCTCAAAGCCCATGTCTAACATGCGATCAGCCTCGTCCAACACAAGGTATGTGACTCTTTTCAAATTCATGTGTTGAGCTCCCAACATATCAATGAGTCGACCAGGGGTAGCAATAATAATTTCAACACCTGGCATAAGACAGATTCTGAATCACTACCATACTTCACCAATCTCAATCTGCATAGATTTGCAAATAGCATAACAAGCTACTCAAAACAGAAAATACCTCTTTGAAGATCACGAATTTGGGGTCCCTTGGGAGCACCACCGTATATGCACGTGCTCCTGATATTCGCCTGTGAGCCAAACTTCAAAGCTTCTTCTTGAATTTGAACTGCCAGCTCTCTTGTAGGAGCTAATACTAACACAATCGGACCATCACGATATGCTACAGCAATAAAGTTTAAGACAATAAATATCACACAACTAGATAAAATGTGACAGCTTCAAGAATTCAACTTAACCTGAAAGGCAAACAATACTAACCCAATCGAGGCTGAGCAGCAACATGCACAAAAGCTGGTAGCAGATATGCCAGTGTCTTACCAGAACCAGTCTCAGCAATGCCAATTAGATCTCTACCCTTTAGTGCCATTGGCCACCCTTGAGACTGAATTGGCGTTGGCTCAACAAAACCCAACTTAGCAATCACCTGTAAGCAGTAATCTACCACATAAAATTAAATCAATCAGTCTAAAATGATACGTAAATTTTCGATTCGAACCATATAAGCATTGGTATGAAAAAAAATTGAAGTACCAGGAAAATTGGCCTCATGAAAAAATCGAATAGGCCTAGGCACATCATGACCTTCAACAGTAATCTCTCTTCTAGCACGAAACATGACCACTTCATGTTCTGACATAGCCCTGATAGAAGGATCCTCAAAGTATAAGCTCTTCTCAAAAGGCACCAAGTTCCCAAAATCCTGCTTTGGAAGTGCAACAGTATCCAAGTCTCTTCTTGGACCTCCCCCTCCAAACCTCCCCCCTCTTCCCCCCCCACCACCACGGCCAGAACCAGAATTCCAGCCTCTCCCACGGCCAGCATCATTTCTTCTATCCCCACCATGAAAATAAGACTCTCGGCCACCACTAAACCCCCTTCCTCCTCCTCCCCCTCCTCCACCACCACCTCGTCCAACACTGAATCCACTAGCAGGTCGCTCAAAACGTGGATAAACTCCACCAACTGGAGGGGGACCACCTCTACCCGCAGAAGACGTAGGCGGAGGACCCCCGCCACCACCACTATAAGGAACAGGCCCATCGCGTCCGTAAGTGGACCCCATCACTGGAGTCTTTTGGCCTATTAAGTCACTGAAAAACAGAGCCGATTAACATAAGAATCCAAAATTAAATTAATAAATAAAGAAATTATTCGATCAAAACTGAGAGAATTTAATTGCCTGCTACGATGACGGTGATGGTAAGAGTCGGGGTCGGAGTAGCGGTTGTCGTAAGGTTTCATCACTGATTGGAGCTTGCTTGGGCTAGGATTTAATCGATTTGAGTTTTCTTCTTGTTCGAAGTTTGAGAGAGAGAGATTTATTTTATCAGATCGCGGGAAATAATTTTTCTCTTCTTTGTTCGCTGATTACATTTACAATAGCCTAGATATTTTAATATAATATTATATAAATATAAGCTTGTTAAATATCTTTTTTTAAATAAAATCTATTAATGTATATTTTTGTGATTTTAAAAACTCAAAATACTTTTTTCATATAAAAAGACAAATTGATTAACACCATTAACTTTATCAATTTTTATTTTATTTTATATATAAATATATTATCTTTCTAAACAAATATATTAATCACTTCTTATTTATTATTTTCTAATAATAGTGTACCACTTGCAAAGTAAATTTTATTCATCAATTATCCATAAATAACTATAGAAATATATATATATATATATATATATATATATATATATATATATATATAAATTAACAAACAAACAAACAAGTCAAATAAATATAAATATATTTTGTATTGTGGTTTAAAATATTTTTTAAAATATATTAAAATAATATTATTTGATCGGAACACATAAAAAATTAATTTTAAAAAATAAAAATATTTAAAAAAAACATTTTTAAAACACAAAAATAAACAGAACTCTCACATTACATCCATTTCTTATTTCATTAGTGTTTATTTTAGTACAAACACGGAAATTAATATAGTGTTAGCTAGTTGTAGTCTTAAAAAAAGTTGGAAAAAAAAAGGTTAGCCACCGGAAGTCTGTTTCCTTCAGCTTCCACCTGTATTCGAGAATTTCTGGGTTGCTCCTGCAGGTCTTTCCAATGACGGCTTCTTCTTCTTCGTCTTGTTTTGTTTTGGAAGATCCTGTCTTGGACCCGATAAAATCTTAAGAATCCATCACCACGTTCCTACAGACTGGATGAGACAGAAAATCATGTGTTTTTCGTAGAAACTAATGAAAATGTAAGCATTGATGCTAGTATTTTTCAACTCGCCTGAGAAGCATGGAAGGTTGAAAGACTTATTTGCAGAGTTTCTGATAACATCTGGTCTCTGGGAACAGGACGACACTGACTCTATTCCATCCTCACCGTCCATAATCTTCTTGCCATCATGAATAATACTAACCTCACAATAGTCTGGAGCATTCTTCTTTACAAATTCTCCTTTTCCCAACTTTTTCCTTAGCAGCCTGCAAGGATGGAGGTGAAAGATTAGTTGTTGGAATCCTCATGAAAAGCTACTTTCAAAAGATTGTTTGTATCAAGTGACGAGGACTTAAAAGTTTTAAAAACAAAGGTTTAATCATCCACAACAACATCATATTTTTGAACAACATCATATTTTTGGACAAGAATCTTTAACAGATAAGTAGTCTCTTATAAAATCTTGATTTTAACTTATGTTGTCCATGCTAGTATGCATGTTTTTCTGGTAAACTAATCGACTGCATATACTACAGGAGGCCAAAAATATCCAAAAATTGGCACTCGGATGAACAACCTAGTCTGCTAGAATCTAGATTTCTTCAAATCTCAGAAAACACAACCAATATGTTTCGAGGGGTTATATAGAAAACAAGCACCTGTACCTTGAGCGAGGTAGGCGTTTGTTTCCCATGACAAGGTGGGTGATGTTGAGGACAGGGATGAGTTCTAGAATAGTTTTGGCAGTCAAATTGCTCTCCAGGAGCATTGTATCTACTGCCACCTGTCACACGAAAGTTCAAAGCTTTTGGTGATGAATGATGTGGTGTTATTGAGTAGAGTAATATAGAGTTGCCATTATCCGCACCTTAGCATTGGCACACAGGCGAAAGTATTTTTGCATTTGGTTCCTTCTTCTGTTATTCTCTTCATTAATGTAAAATCTCATTTGATCTTTACTTAATTGGCTCCTTGATAACCTTCCAACTGTCAACAGATAATCAAAAAATTTGTAAGGCACTGCAAAATAATTGTGCCTGTCGTGTTCTACAGCTTTGGGATGTGGCAAGCGAGAAAACAACAACTTGTTAATGTCAAATATAGCCTACACAGTGTAGCAGCTTTATGACCTCTGATAGCTCCAATCATCAGTGAATCGCATTAGTTAACACAGCCCTCTATAATTTCTTCTTAATCAGGCAACAATATACATGATGGTCCTGTTGGAAATTATCATTATGCACCTCATGACACACCCATGTTCTTGTTTATTCAAATTCATGATCATGGGAATCAATTGTCTAATTTTCTTCTTGATGGGAGGAGAAAATTAGCTAGTGAATTAATGAGAGGAATCCCTGATCTACCTATAAATAATAGCATATGTACTCCATCTACGGCTACTGATAAACATAGATCAGAAGGTTTCTCTCGTAAATTTTTCTATTATTTTGAAGTTGTGTTGCTGCATTGAGAATTCATTCGGAGCTTGAACAAAAAATGGTTTGAGGTATTTATAATCAAAATTTCCGTTGCTATATGAATTTAGCATTCGATTATATAAAGTATGTTCAACATGTCCACGCAACATAATTCATTATGGACTCGATAATTCCAGGGTTTGATTTGAAAAATTCAGAACAAAATCCATATCACTTAGTTATGGTAGACATATCAGTACATTGACTGGTGTAAAGGTCCTGAGTTGCAGGTATTCATTATTTTAGCTGACCAGATGCGGTGTTGTTACATCAGGTCACTCTGGAAGAAGCATAAACATCTTTCCTTCCTCAGAGAAGCAAGAATTCATCCCTCTAAACTCGATTAATCTACCAACATGAACAACCTGGTAATGGATTCTATCAGAAGTAGAATATAAAGGTTTACCTGGTGTAGAGATATATGTCAGAGGAGGAAAAACATGGACAAGAAAAACTCGAGCTCCAGGTGAAACAGCATGATCCAGAGCCCACTTCAGAACATCGGTGTCATTTTTACCAACAGCTACATAAACATCATTACTGATTCCATCTATGCTGTTCGTAATACTCTTGCTATCATCCCCTATCTCTACGATTTCTGGCGACATGATTCGCGCACTGTACCTCATAGAACTTGCCGACACGTATTTCTCTTCCTCCATCTTCTACTCTTGGTATCTCACAAGCATGGACTACACAGAAATAAACAGCGTAAATTATGTGACAGAGATAGGTGGTCTTTTTGAGAGCGAAGACAACAAGCTTTTGGTGCTAGCTAAGTATTGGCAGTTATTAAGGAAATGGTCGTTGCTCTCAAGGCCACAAAATAAAAGGAGATTCTTTCTCTTTTGTCAAGAATTGGATAGGTCACATGAGACCATTGCTCTTTTGTTTAGAGCCCTTTTTGAAACCTTTTGCTTTCCCCTCCTCCATATAGTCTTGTCGTTAGGATTGACCTTACTCTGGCAGGATAGCATCTCGTGACTATCCTCACATTTGAAACCACAGTCCTTGTTTTTCCTTTGTTAGGCACCTAACGCACCTCAGCTTGCAATCAGTGAAAAAACGTGGAATGAAAAAAAGTGTTGGATCATTCATCCATGTTAATCTGAAAGGTCATCTGTATTGTACGACTCCTTAGAAAACAATTTTCGGATATGAATTCAGACATGCTTCTACTTAATTATTTATGAGTTATTGATAATTCGACATGAATATTTCTATACGTTATGAAATCCAATCCTAACAAAAAGAACAGCAACTTTTCGTTGGGTTTTAACCAACCCTGTAGATAGAAGAAGATGATTCGATGCATTCTAATGATTGTTTCGTATTGGGAAATGGGGTCTCTATTTCTCTTTGCACCTTTGTCTGGCAGAAGGGTCGTATTTCATAAGTGCTGCACAACTCAGCCATCCAATTACAAACAAGTATACAGATATTCCACCATCTTAGGAGGATAATTTCTTGTACAGATAATTCCAAGTTGATTTTCAAGTATTTCAAGCAGCTTGGTGGGTACAAACGAAGTTCTTTAAAGCCTGGCCCTGACTACAAAAACAAAGAATTCTGACCCGGTGCCAAACTGTACAGGCTCATTCGTTCTGCACTGCTTTTCTTTCACTCTCCACGCGAAAAAAGGCAGTCCCATTTCATAAAAGAGACGTCAATTTGCTCCCATGCTGCAGGAATGGCAGGCCCATGTAATGATATTTCCTTTGCAGAAAATGCTCACTCATTTATTATTAACAGATCTCAATAAAAAAACAAAGATGAGATGAGAACACCAATGGCCACCACATTATAGAAGCTGCAAATGCGAAGATATTTGGGAAGATGTAACCATCCATGTTGGAAATTATTGCAGTTTTTCTGTACTTCAGCATTCCCGCAAGCCAAGAACAAAGACCTTACAAGGATTCGAAGAAGAAAGTTTAGGATTTTAAGAGGTGGCCAATGAAATCCACCAGAGTTCGTAATTCCCCAAGTGACATGGGCTAGAAACACGATGAACAGGTCTGTGCTAGGAGAAATAAGCATACCTCTTTACCTCCCTATGTGTTCTTATCCTCTAAAGTTTGAAGTTGAAAATAGCACACAGAGTAATCAACAAGAGGAATTGGTATTAATAAAAGAGTAAATACCAAAAGATTTAAGTTGATAAGCTTGAGAAATCCTATTTAGAGCATCCCATCAAGCCATCAATGAAAGACTCGACCACCCACGTTGTACGAATTATATTTCAAGTTGGCCCACATTTCTTATTTTCAAAGTTTTATGGTTTGCTAATTTGCATGGTGGCATGGTTAGCCATCGAAGGGACACATCCTCGAGTAGAATTCTTCAAAGATGTTGCTACCGGTTGTTATTGTGTTTTTAAAAAATATATATTTTTATTTTTTATTTTAAATTAATGTTTTTTAGTTTTTTAAAATTATTTTTATGTGTTGATATTAAAAATATTTTTTAATTTTTATTATTATTTTCATGTATTTTTAAATAAAATAACATTTTCAAAAATAACTTTAACAATATTTTCAAATAATAAATCTGCAAAAATCTGCTGGACAAATTTTATCATCTATCCATATAATTATGTTATTTGCAAGTTGAATATGTCCAGATAATCTAATATATTCAAGGAATAAGTCATTTGATGTTGAGATTATGATTAAATAATATTTATTTATTTATTTTAGTTCGGGAAGTGGAAAAATTGATGGTACCAGTATTGATACTTACAAAAACCATGTTAGTGGAACTTAAGAATTTCCATGATAAAATCATTAATTTTTTAATGGGAATAATGATAAATGAAATAAAAAAAAAAAAAACTTTACATTTGAGAGAGAGAAAAAATGGTTGTTCTATTAATGATATGAGATATATAAACTTTTAAAGTAAAAAAAAAAAAAAAGTATTTTACATGAGTGATTCATAAAGTATTTATAATCCCGTTGTGATGAGAACATAGTGAATTGGGCTAACACTCTAGTTATGGATTTAAACTCCTTGAATGCACAAAAATATGAAGTTAAAAACACCAACTCATCACAAGTGATTGTAGATTCCAGAATGGACAAGGAGTAAGGCAAGATCATGCGAGGTGAGGAGGAGGAGAATGATCTAAAGCAATTGAAGTTAGTGTTGGTGGACCATTTGCCCACTAGATGATGCACGGGCCATTTCTAGAGCTAAAAGATGATTATAACAGAAAGATGAATCTGTCATTTAGCGAAGGAAAAGAAACCATGGATGTGAGGTGCATGAATTAGCATCTCCTCTAGCTCATCCTTCGCGGCCATTTCCACTCATCCAACTAAATCTTGATATAGACTTCTTGTACTGTTTCTGTAGTGGGATATATTATTAGATTGCTGAAATCTGAAAATCATATGAACACATACATATCAACTTCAGATATTGCAGATCACACTGCTGTGGAATCGGGAGTGCACTGACAATCATAGCGAAAGCACCAGGCTATGTACAATTTTCGAGGGTCAGTTGTAGCTCAATTTTCTGTATATAAGCCGTGCCTTTCAGACTAATGAAGTAGAGAGAAAAGAAAGCATCTTCTTGAAACAATCTTAGAAAGCAGACATGGCAAAGGCCATTCAGCTTGTTGTTCTTAAGGTGCTGATGATCATAATATTTGCTGGCTGGACTGCTGTCTGGATTCTAAAGCCTACGAACCTGTGGACGAGAAAATGGAAAGGAGCCGAAGATAGTTCCAGGCATACAGAGTTTGGCTATTATGGTATGTATAGGAAGATATCATCTGAGTAGGTTTTTGCTTCTTCCTTAAACGTCATTTTCACATATAATCACCTATTCACGGCATGATTGCATCGGTTGAAAATTTGTAGAATCAAGCAAGAGTTGTCGTTCTCCTGAACTCTTACTGCAAAACATAAAACATTCATGATTGCAATTGCAGACGTTGGTATACATGCTTATCCTGTACTGAATGCGCTGCAGGTCTCAACTTTGCTGTATACACATTTCCTCTTATTTTCCTGACCATGATTGGACTAGTTTGCTTGAATTTGGTTTCGAGGGAGCCTCCTCAAAGCAGGTAAAATAGTTGTGAAATCGGATTCTGGTCACTGGAAATCAATGGCTTACTGTTTTCTTATGATTAATATGGATGACAGACGAGCAAGGAGTGCAACTATTGGTTTTTCAAATCCTGTGTTCGTGAACAGCTTTCTGGGAATTTTATCTAGCATAGAGATTCTAGCAGTGTTCCTCTTTGTCCTCTTTCTAGCTTGGACTTTTTATGCCCGCATCAGCAATGACTTCAAAAAGTTGGTGCCAGTCAAGTCACTGAACTTGGATTTGTGAGTTCCAACAATCCTAAATAACAAATGGTGTGTAGTAAAAATCAAGAGCAACACTATTACTGATGTTCACCTGTGTTTCAGGTGGCAACTCAAGTATTTAAGAGTGGCAACCCGATTCGGATTGCTAGCAGAAGCCTGCCTGGTTTTGCTTCTTCTTCCTATTTTAAGGGGCTTGGCTTTATTTCAGTTACTTGGCATCCAGTTTGAAGCTTCAGTAAGATATCATATATGGCTAGGGACTTCAATGGTACTTTTTGCCACCATTCATGGCGCAAGCACTTTGTTCATCTGGGGTGTCAGCCACCATATTCAAGATGAGGTATTCTGTTCCCTTTCTGCTAGCTTTCCCTCTTGAAACTAAAAGTCTTTAGTCTGTTTTTACTGGTTCACCTTGCATTTTTCGTGATTCAATTTGGTATCTTCTATGAGTTTGCTTATGAGTTTGCAATAACAGATGTGGAGATGGCAGAAAACAGGTCGGATATACCTGGCAGGGGAGATGGCTCTTGTTACAGGACTAATAATCTGGATCTCATCTCTTCCTCAAATAAGGAGGAGAAGATTTGAAATATTCTACTACACACACCATCTGTACATAATCTTTCTAATATTTTTCCTGTTCCATGCCGGAGATCGGCACTTCTACTCGGTATTTGCTGGGATATTTCTCTTCTGTCTCGACAAGCTACTTCGAATTGTACAATCAAGACCACAAACCTGCGTTCTCTCAGCACGGATATTCCTTTTCCCCTGCAAAGCCATAGAACTTACGCTGCCAAAGGATCCAAGTAAGCTTTTCAATCTTGCCACTTACAATCATATTCATCAGTGTTGTGACAGTACTGAATTCTCTCATCAAAATGGCTCTCGTACTAATTGCAGGATTGAAGTATACCCCGACAAGTGTTATATACATGAAGATACCAAGTATTTCCAGGTTTCAGTGGCATCCCTTCAGCATAACTTCTAGCTCTAACCTGGATGATCACACGATGTCTGTTGTAGTAAAATGCAACGAGGGCTGGACAAGTTCTTTCTATGACGCGATTCAAGCAGAGCTAGATTCAGACACCGGTTCTATGAGCTGCATGCCTGTGTCAATCGAAGGCCCTTATGGACCTGCTTCACTGGACTTCCTAAGGTTTGCATGAAGGAACTCGGTTTTGCAGAATAAGATTTTAATCTAACTGATAATGAACCAGAAATGATTTTCGAGATCGTCACTAGCTAAGAAATCTTTTGCAGGCATGACAGCCTACTGATGATTGCTGGTGGAGCTGGGATAACCCCATTTCTCAGCATTTTAAAAGAAATCGCTTCTGTAAACAGCAGCAGATACAGATTCCCCACACGAGTTCAGCTTATCTATGTCGTGAAGAAATCACAAGATATTTGCCTGTTAAACTCAGTTTCTTCTCTACTTCTGAACCAGCCATCAACACAACTGTCTCTAAAGCTAAAAGTATATGTAACTAAAGAGGAGAGGTCGAATGCAACAGTGAGAGGATTAGTGAATGACTTATCTCTAGCAAGAACCGTTAACTTCAGCACCAAATGCTCAAACTATGCAGTGCATGGACCAGAAAGTTACATATCGATGGCTGCCATGGCCGCGTTATCCTCCATTAAATTCATAGTTTCTCTTATTTTCTTCAATCACATTTTTCTTTCCGATGAAAAGAAGAGTGGAGCGAACGAAAAGATGGTGATTCCCTCAGAAAAGAAGGCCGCAAAAGAAAAGACCCCCTCTTCAGTTGCT
This sequence comes from Salix viminalis, assembly GCA_029228465.1. Taxonomy (NCBI): domain Eukaryota; kingdom Viridiplantae; phylum Streptophyta; class Magnoliopsida; order Malpighiales; family Salicaceae; genus Salix; species Salix viminalis. The sequence continues at coordinate 3,424,275 of CM055440.1, read as the reverse complement.
GATCTACTTCTCCTAGCTTCTTTCATCATAGCACTGGCATGCAACACGTTTTTAGCAGCTATTTTGAGATGGAGAAGACTCAAGAAAGATATTCCACCTGTCTCTCCAAAACAAGGTAAAGCCACAGAACACGGTTCAGTGGAGACTAAAAGTGCAGTCGAAGAACATGAACTTCATTTTGGAGAAAGGCCTAACTTTCAAGGTACTACTACTACTCTACCATCCTTTTCCTCCAATTCCTGCTGAATCTGAACTTTCTATCTCTAATTCCAGTTTGTGTGATTACATGTTGCCAACAGATATATTCTCCAATTTTCCAAATGAAACTGGCGGGTCCGATATCGGAGTGCTGGTGTGTGGACCGGGAAGTATGACGGAGGCGGTGGCATCGTTATGCCAGCTGAAGTCTCAGGGACTCAACATTCGTTCCAGGGGAAAGAAAACATACTTCAGTTTCCACCCCCTCAACTTCACTCTCTAGTCTCATCATCACCATAGCCATTAGCATCTGGGTTTCTGAATAATGGATGGCTACACTCCACTCTGTCTATATTTTCATTGCAGCGTCACTGTAGAAGAAGGGCTTGAGCAGCTAAGCTGATCAGAGCTAGTGGGTTTAAAATGAGTTGAATGGATGGAACTCTGTTATCGAAGTGCTTTGCGGGCCAAGCTGAAATTAAATTTGGTGGTTTATAATTTTCCTACGCCTCTGTGATGAGCCTTTGAACGTGAAATTAGGTGTATCTCAAATCAAGGCATGAGTGCTTGTCGTTTTGGTTTAAAATTACGCGGATGTAATGATATGCTTTTTCGCCGAAAGGCACCTTAACCCTAATTTTATGGGAGTATGGTTGATGCGAGTTTTTAAAAAGTATTTTTTGTTTATAAATATTTTATTTTTGATATCAACACATAAAAATTATCTAAAAACACTAAAAATTAATTTTTTTAAAAAATACTTTTGAAACGGTATGACAAACATCAAGTAATCCAAATTTGGATAACAATTAACTTGTAGTCATGGGACTTGATCATTTACTTTAACACCCTCACCCTGGTTATCTTGGATCTTTATATTTATTTATTGTTAGACTAATTATATATGTTATTTATTTCATATTAGCGTCTTAAAATATATATATTTATAACTTTATGGAATTGCGATCTCCTTTAGGTATTCTATAAAATAATAATAGTCATAGTGCGTGTAACCTGATCCGGACACCCTGATTATATAAAAAAATGAGCCCAGGGATTATTTGCGGCGCGCTCAGTTGGCCAGGAAAAAAAAAATATATACTTGGAAAGAAAAAATCGTAGTGCGCATAAGCTGACCCGAACACCTCGGTTAAGAAAAAAAATATATAAATGGCAAAACAAAATATTGAAAAAAATGTCAAAAAAAGTGGATCCAGAGATTAGTATTGGTGCGCGTAAGTTGGCCCGGACACCTTACTGATTAAAAAAAATTCTTGTTTTTTGTAAAAAAAAACAACCAGTTATTAAAAAGCAAAACCCGATTTTTTTACAAAAAAAAAACAGTTCTTAAAAAAAAATCATGGTGCGTGTAAACTAACCCGGACACTCGGTCATGAAAAAAAATGTATAAGTGGTAATATAAAATAGGGAAAATAATAATAATAAAAAAAATGAATCTAGAGATTAGTCGGTGCTCATAAGCTGCAACTGATATTCCGGTTTAAAAAAAAAATCCCGGTTAAAATAAAAAAATAGAAAACACATTTTCAAACAGTATTGAATAGTGAAAATTATTATTAAAAAAAAGAAGAAGCACGGTTATAAAAAAAAAGTGCAAGGGGAAAGCACCTTTTTAAACAATAATGAGAAAAAAAATCGTGGTGCGTATAAGTGAACCTGGACACCCCGGTCATGGGAAAAAAAAATAAGAGGAAACAAAAAAATGGAAAAAAATGTATAAGTGGAAACAAAAAAAGGAGAAAAAAAATGGATCTGGAGATTAGTCATGGTACGCGTAAACTATCATTGATACCCTAGTTTTAAAAAATAATAAGAATAAGAATAATAAGAATAATAATAAAAAAAAAGGGAAAGCAACTTTTTCCGGACAGACATTTTCAAAATCAGCATTGTAGAAGGAAAAAACAAAAACACAGTAGTTTAAAAAAATAAGAATAATAAGAATAATAATAAAAAGGGAAAGCAACTTTTCCAGACAGTTGCTTTCCAAATAACAAAAAAAAACGTATTTCAGAAAAAAAAACAACCAAAATCAAATTTGTTGGTGAGGGGTTCGTGAGCAAAAAAAAAAAGTGCATATACGCGCGCGAAGCAAGGGCAGAAAATGACCAGTTTATAATACACATGAGTGTACATGCACAGTGACTGGCCAAGCTCTTTTAGCTCTTTTACTAATAGTAATACTAATGGCAAGGAGAAAAAGAAAAGTTTAACAAGTTGCGTTGTTGATCAAACCTCATGTGAAAGCGACCTGTCGTTCACTAGTCGTCGATGGCTCGAGAATGGTTGACCAGTGCAGGCGTGGAAACTTTCAATGACACGTGGTCCAGCTGAAAGAATATAAGCCAGAATGCTTGACTAACGTGCTGCTGCCACGTTGATCAATTTGCATGGATTGACGTTTATTTTGTTTTCCCTCGGGATCGTGCTTTAGACTCCGGAGCTTTTACATTCCATGTTCAAACAACATTGTTTTATTATTTGGGAAATTACAGATTATTGTAATTTATAGAATCCATTGATAGCTATAGAATGCTCAAATAACATTGTACTCAAGAATAATTCTTCAATAATAGAGTATATTTTAGGATTCAACAAGTTCTTCCTCAGGTAACATAGAAACAGTCTAAACAATAAAAAAATCAGCACCTCACAAGATAAAAGTATTTTGGACTGTTTCTTATTTGAAAACAGCATGTTATTTATAAACAATCATAATGTAAAAGTCAAGTTGTAACATGGTGCCTTGTTGATCACTTACTAAGACCAAAACACAGTTTAAGAATCATCAAATATATGTTAATACAGAGAAAAATTTTAGAGAGTAGAGGTGTTGTCTTGGGTGCAGTGAGGGTGAATCAGAGACTTTTCTCTTACTTGACTCAATTTTATGTGTGTGGGCTCATTCTATTTTTTTTGTTAATTGCTATTTTATCTCGAGTTTTATTATATGAATACTTGATAAAAAAAAAATTCAATATGGAATAAAAAGTCCTATGTATACTTTTTATAATAAAAAAGGATGGGATAAAATAATTTTATCTCACAGTGACTACTTGGTGGAGGCCGGTGGGGGTTAAATCTTTGCGAAACCAAAGCATCAAACTCTAAGTACATAGCATGGGAGAAAATTCCCCATTTCCCACTGAATTTGTCAACGCCATAGTACCATTCTAGAGGTTTGCAACCGGAATATATTCGGTTTTTTTTCTTTTTTCTCTATTTTTAATATGGATATTCAAGTCTATTTTAATTAATTTTATGAATTTAAAATTAACAATTATATAAATTTTCAGTATAATTAAATTTGCAACCGGAACATTGTGAACTCATTTTATATTATTTTTTTTTGTTGGTTATTATCTTATCTCGAGTTTTATTACATAAACAATTCATAAAAGTTTTTTTTTGGGTATAGAATAGAGAATCTTATATATACTCTTTAAAAAAAGGCTGGGATAAAAGAATTTTAAAATAGTTCTTACAACACCAAGTGCTGCTGTTTATGGGTCCTGTTGCAGAGGCTTCTTGTCTTAAAGTGAAGACTGGAATATAGAATGAGTGAGCCGCGGGCAGTAGATTCTCACAGGGACTACTTGTAACTGGTCTAACTGGCACTCCATGACCAGTGGTGGTGGCATTACAAAAGTCAACTCTTGGTCTGGTCAGTGGTGGTGGCCGGTGGGGGTTAAATCTTTGTAAAACCAAAGCATTACTAAGTTTGCATTGATTATTTTATAAAGATAAATTTTAAATGAACACCATATCTCTCATTTTTAAATTACCTAGTTTAACTTTTTAAAACAATAATTAGTTCTTTTAATTATCTCTATAATTTTATAATACTTCAAAGGATTATTGTAGTTCATCTTTAAATATATTTTTCCTCTTAAATTTTAGGTACATAAATTATATTTTTATGATACATTTATAAAAACAAAATAATTTGTATTTATCGACTAGAATTAACATCTAAGATAAATAAATAATAATAATGACATAAAAAAACAATCAAATAAGGTATTTACATGTACATATATTTTGCTTCTTAAGAGAAAACACGATCTAGTGTTTAATTAGTATTATAAAAAAAAATTAAGGAAATGTTCTTGTTCTTACAGAATAAAGTTTTTTTTTCCTCCTTTCTTTTCCAAAACATCAACAAAAGAGCTAAAACAGCTCGGGTTTGCCACTGTAGCACATGACTCAGATCGACTGTGGACTGGACATTTGGCGTTCGTGCGTCGCGGCTGTTCGTCGCTTTTTTTTTCTTTAATGAACAGTGCTCAGACGATTTCAGCCCCGGTAATAAGACAAAAACGCGCTCGGTCTGCGGGTAAAAAGCGTTGAGGACCAGGGTCATTCCTGTCATTGAACGCGTGCGGACCGGACCGGTCCGGTCCGGTCCACCGCAGTTTTTGTTTTTTTTAATATATTTAAAATGGCTAATTACGGTTATGGGCCCGAATAAGACAAAAACATTGATTTCGGTACAGGGACTGTCCGGTAATTGACCAACTTTTTTTATTTTTTTCCCGGTAATTGTCAGTGCGTGTGTAACACGCGCTACCGGTTTCACGCCCCACGCCCTGTTTAGGTGGCGCATGCGGCGTCATACGGTGGACGGAGACGCACTTCCGACGGACACAGAGAGGTTCGCCTGGGCGTCTTCTTCCTCCCGCGGTGGCGTGTTTACCCTAAAAATGCCCGTGGACGCGCTGGGAACCGGTTAAAGCCGCCGGCCACATTTCTCTCTCTCTCCTGCACGTAAAAGTGCAGGACAATCCCCCAATTTGTGCAACTTTTTTCTTCAGTCCCTTGACTTTTGATTTTGTTTTTTGTCCTGATTTTGGGTTGCATAACTTTTGATTTAGTTTGATTGGGTCCTCCGATTGCAATTGATTGGATGTCAATGTTTCAGTTCGGTCCTCCTTCTTTTAATTTTCGGAATCGGTTTAAATTATTCAATAAATATAGTAAATAAGTTTCGATTTCTTCAATTGGATCCTGTTATTGAAATTGATAATATATTGAATTTTCATTTTGGCCCTTATAGTTTTAATTTTTTATTTTCATCCCTTGATAAATTGATATTTGTGTTTTATTTTCCATTATTAACATAATAATAATAATAATAATAATAATAATAATAAGATGTGTTTCATTTTCCATTATTAACATAATAATAATAATAGTAATAATAATAAGAATAATAATGATAATAATAATAATAATAATAATAATAATAATAATAATAATAATAATAATAATAATAATAATAAGATGTGTTTCATTTTCCATTATTAACATAATAATAATAATAGTAATAATAATAAGAAGAAGAAGAAGAAGAAGAAGAAGAATGATAATAATAATAATACTAATAATGATAATACTAACAATACTAATAATAATAATAATAATAATAATAATAATAATAATAATAATAATAATAATAATAATAATAATAATATATTCTTTTTCTTGCTTACTCTTTTGTTAATGTTTATGAGTGTTTTTTTTTTCCAGAATAATTTAATAATTTTAATTGTTTTTGCAATAATAGCAATAGTCATTTTATATCTAATATTACTGGGGATAAAAGACAACTCAAGAACAAAAAATAAACAAATTTACCTAGGTTATCTACAATTAAAAAACCATACAAGTCACTTTTGTCTCGATAACACTATTCCTTTTAAACGGCAAACAAGTCATTATTATATGTTTTAATATTTATTGCATATTATCGCCTAAAAGTATATAAAGAGATAAAAAAAAATGACCTCGGATTTTTTGCATGAAAAAATTTAATAACAGCATTCTTAAATAAATTTAAAATAATAATATCATGAATAAATCTTATACAATAAAAAAAATTCGGCTTTGAATTTTAATTTCGTGCTCTTTTGTTCAAGTTTATTTCTTAAAAAAAACAAAAAATTAGATTTTTAATATTTAAGATCTAATATTACCCTGGAAAAAATACAGCTCAAAAAAACAAAAGGTAAACAAATTTGCCTAGATTATCTACAATTAAAAAATATATGAGACACTTTCTGTTTCAACTACACTGTTCTTTTTTTACTGTAAATAAGTAATTATAGCACGCACAAAAATTATATTTATTTTTTGAAAATAAATTTCAATATTTTTATTTATAATGTGTAAGATCTAATATTATTAAGGGAAAAAGGCAATTAATCTTTCTTTTTTTTACAAATTTACTTAGGTTTTCTACAATTAAAAAATATAAAATTCACTTCCCATTTTGATCACACTATATAATATATGAGACTAAGTATATGTGTTTAATATTTATTTAATAGTCTTGGCTAAAAATATATAGACAGAGAAAATAAATGACCTACAATTTCTTGAAAAAAAAAATAATATCGGTATTCTTAAATATATTTAATATAATAATATAATGAATAAATCTTATAAAAAAAAACTTTGTCTTTGAAGTTAAATTTATATTTTAGACGCTTTTTTTTTCCTTTTCAGAAACTGTGACCTTTTTTCCACATGTATTTTTTATTTTTTAGTGTCCAAGTCAGTTGTTCTTTTTTTACCGAGTTTCTTTTTTTGTTTTTTTTTTACCAAAATATCCGTGACAACAAATTTCTAATAAATCATTTCACCTTCAGAGCAAATTTTCTAACAAATTTTATCAAAAGTTTTTTAGCAATAGCAATATTCAATCACATTTTGGTTGAAAAAACCATTTTTAACAGACTTTATCAATTACAATTATACTAATTAAATATTAAAAAAATAAAATATAATATTTATAAAATCAATCAATTTTCTACATAGATAAAAAAGTCCAACAAAGCGGGCAAATCAGCTCGTGTACACTAAATCTTCTCATTTAATCGAGTTTGCAATGGGCTCCCCTAAGCCTCATTAATTAGAAGGTTACTGTTTAGCTAGAAGTGAATGATTGAATGCTAAATTCTCACTCTAAAACCAATGATTTCATGAATTTATTTTTTTCTACATATAAAAATTAAATAAATAATATTTAAAATAAACTAACAAAAAATAAAAATCAAGCACGCCAAATCACCCACTGTGTACCCTAAGGGGCACTATATTTTAAAAGTATTTTTGAAAAAAAATAAAAAATATTTTTTATTTTTTACTTTAAATTATTTTCTTTGTTTTTTAGATATTTTTATGTGTTGATATCAAAAATAATTTTTAAAAAATAAAAAATAATATCATTTTAATGTATTTCTAAACAAAAAAAATATTTTTAAAAATAATCTTATCAACAATTTCAAGCAGTCAATTAATATTTTTAAAAAACCTAGAAAACAGAAACATCATCAAAACGAAAGAGCCCAAATCTAATCGCTACAGTTTAGGATTTATTTAATATTTTTGGATATGGATCTGAGGATATTAGTAAGATGTTCTTTTCAGTTTTCATGATAACCACTCTCCATGTGTCAGCATCCCACTAGCTCTGTCTTCTTCCTTCGATCGGCATGAATGAGATAAGAATCTGGGCCCCGCAATTTGGGTTGGTTGAGAATGTTTTAAAAAAAATTGATTTTTTTATTTTTATTTTAAAATAATTTTATTTTTATTTTTAAATCATTTACATGATTAAAAAAATAATTTTTAAAAATTAAAAATATTATTTTAATATATTTTTAAATAAAAAATATTTTGTAAAAAACAACTTTAAATACATCCCAAACAGTCATTAGTCAGTGGACAATGGAACATGATATTATTGGAATCATTGTCAGTTCTGAAGGATAACAGTGGATAAATATTAAAACAATTCCGACCGGCCCCCCGTGTATGCCAACCCCTCGTCTCCTGGCTTATCTGTTTGGAAGAAGGCTTAGGTGTTGTTTTTTTATTTAAATATATATTTTTAATATTATTATATCAAAATAACTCTAAAAAATAAAAAAAAATCTTAATGTTTTTCAAAAATATTTTTTAAACATGACCACTTAGAATCTTAACTTCTCCACCACCAAATGCCACATGCCCCTCTACGTGTCCACCACTTATCATCACTGAACCATTTGACCTTTTTGATATACAGATTTTTATTATTTTTGTAGTTTAAGGATTAAAATATATTTTACATGATTTTCCTTTCATTTTTTCAAAAACAAATATATTTTGATTAATAATATTATATTTTATATGTATGATGTGATATAATTCTTTTAAATTCCAATCAGGTCGACTTCAAAATTTATTTGGAAAATACATTTTAGTCCCTTATATTTTTTAGTATTTAGATGATTGGTCTCTATAGTTGTTAGAAAATCAATTTCACTACCAATGATAGAGTTTTATATAGAGGGAAAGTAGTCATCGACAGTTATTTTGACCACTAAAATAATTGATATTGGTTGGTGTTAATATATTCTATTTGATGAAGAGAATAAAAAATTATTGAACCTGATGACATGTATAACTTTTGTTATGAGTTTGCTTGGTTAATTCGAGTTCATTTAATTATTTTTAATTAAATTCTTTTTTAGTGATTTAATCGTTCCATATTAAGTTAATTTAAGATAGAACTTTCAAATTTATTTATTTATTTCAAGATTATCTCTACAAGCTTTGCAGATAAGCTCAAATTAACTAGAGTACATCAAATATTTTTTCTATATCAATATTAGATGAAACAAATAATGTTAAATTCATGCTTAAAATCTATTTTATATTTTATAAATGCATTCATTAACTATAAACTAAAAGTACCACAAAACATTACTCATTTGAATAATGCTATGATTTTCTTTTCACTTTTTTCCCCCCCTTTATATTAAATTTTATTTTTTTTAATGAATTACATCACTCATATGACATAGACTGCGTGGTTGGCTTTGACTAATATTTTATTTATTTATTTATTTTATTCAATTTTAATTTTCTATATTGGGTTGAGTGTGAATTAGACTTCATGATTTATTTTGTTTACTTTTTATTATGTTATTTTAGCCTCTCCACTTAGGAATAATATTTAACGGGTTAACCTGAATTTATTCAAAGTTGTTTTTGTATTATTTTTTAAGTGATTTTTTTTCCAGTTTCATCATTCAAAATTGATTTGGTTGAGAGTTGAGATTCATGATTTTTTGTATATTTATAATTCAAATAAAATTTATTTATTTAATTGTTAAAAACATAACTTGATTTAATATATATATATATATATATATATATATATATATATATATAAAATATCTAGATATTTTACTAAAAAATAATATAAATTGACAGCAAAACACGAACACCAATCTAGTTTTACACCGAGCAGCGTATGCTGACATGAATTTTTAGGGAACGAATGCAAATTATTTCATATGGTCTTCTCATAAGATTGGACAAGCACACGAACTTTCTTTTAAAGGCAGAAGAAAAAACAAAAACGCAAGAAACTTTTTCTAGTGAAACTTATTTTGGAAGCAAATTATTATGGAAGGAATCCTTGAAGGGCAGCGTTGCTTTTGTGGTCCTATTATATTTTTATTTTATTCTGAATTATTTTTTATGATTTTGTATCATTTTAAATTTTTAATAAGTTAATATTAAAAATAAATTTTAAAAAATAAATAAAAATATTATTTTAAAAAATAACCGTTACTATAATACCAAACACCATTAATTTCTAGATTTAGACACCATTATTATTGTGATTATCCTTTTTTCCAATTAAAAAAAAAGAAGTCAAATAAGTTTTATTTTTTGCATTGAGTCTCACATATAATTTCATTTTAAATATTGATTTTATAGAAGCTAAAATAATGTATTCTCATTTATATAGACTTGTTTTCATTTATTTTTGCATGGAAAAACGCGTTCCACAATAATTCTAACCTTCAGCATATGTTTTCACATCTTTTTTAAGACTCGGCTAAAAATATTACAACAACCACAAAAACTAAACACATACTTGAAGAATATTTGATGTTATAATTACATCGTATTTTAAAAAATATATATATTTTTCAGTTTTAAATTATTATTTTTATATATATATTTTAGATTATTTTGATATATTAATGTAAAATATATATTTCCAAACATAAAAACATTTTAATAAGAAAACTATCAAACTCTTAGGGTCTGTTGTTTCTGCGGTTGTACTGCTGTTTGCTCATTTTTTTTTTTTTAAATGAAATGTTTTTGGTGTTTTAAATTATTTTGATGTGCTGATGTCAAAAATTATTTTTAAAAAATAAAAAAAATATTATTTTAATATATTTCTAAATAAAAAACACTTTTAAAAACATAACCGTAACTGCACTCTCAAACACTCTATTGAACAATCATTCAGAATCTAAAATGTTACTTTTTGGGAAAATGAATAATAACGCATGGGCCTACATATACTGTGTAGTAATTCTGTGGAAATTAAAATGATATTTTAGAAAGAAAATTAAAAGATCATTAATGGGGAATTAATTACTAATTATTCCTTTCTGTTTGACAGCACGAATAGTAGTGTTATTTTATGAGTAGAAAACGCGTAAAAGTAAACATGAATCTTAGATATCTTCTTGAAGGCGGCAACACGCCTACACGGAGACTGATTTTTATTCCTTGCCTTTTTTTTTTTATTATTATTATTATTATTAACAAATTGTTCGGACTATTATTTTGCACGTATTTTAATTTTTTTTATAAGTTTTGAAGTAAATAACTATATAAATATTTAATAATAATAATAATAATAATTATATTAGCAATTATATGGTTTGAATATGAGAATTCAGAAAAATAAATTATTTAATTTTAATTTCTTACTACTGAAACACATATTAATAAATAACTATTACCCCTTATTAATGCAGGTGGTGAGTTTAGGCAGGTTTTGATAGCAAATCTAACTATTTTACTATAAGTTGGAAGTGTGTTCGAATCAAGCATTTAATTTTTTGTTATAAATTAATTTTGTATGCTTTTTACATTATTTTGATATGCTAATATTAAAAGTAATATTTTTTAAAATATATTTTCAAGTTAAAAACATTTTAAAAAACAATATACTCTTAATTAAAAAGGTTATCTTGTAGGTACATTTTACAATTTTCTAATTCACTCTTATTATTCGATGCATGTAGTAAAATTTAAATTTAAATTTAAAAATTTAGTCTATAAGGAAAATTAGTCTTATTAATGAATTATCATACAATTAATGTATGATAATAAAGCAATCGTGCAGCATTTATTTTTTATTTTGTAAAACAAATTCATTCTCAAGAGATTAATTAGTGAGTTAATAGTTATTACAGAGTTCATTGGAAAGCAAACACCAATAAATATCGAATGGACATTAAAACAATGGCTAAAAAATAAAAATAAAATAAAATATCTCATGATTAAGGAAATAGACAAGAGATAATTAAAGGTGTCCCACAAAAAAAGGAACATAATTAGGCACAGAAAAAAAAATTGATAGTAGGACCGGTCCAACCATGCCTCTTTGGACCATTAAAAAAGCACTCCGCGAAACACGCTACCCTAAACTAGGGTCCACCAGGCCCCAATTCTTTCGTAGCCAAGCCAAGCCAGCCCTCCCTTACCGCTTAGAATATCCGAATATAATTCGGATTTTTTTAAAACGGTAACGTATGATATATTGGCAGAGTCCTTAACCCTTCAACTTTCCTAGTGCTTCCGGCTAAAGTTGCTTATGCTTCATAGTTTCCGCGGAGGCCCCACACTAACCTCGACATACTCCTATTTATACCCTCCGATTTCGCCTAGATCTTGTTTGAAAGACAGAGAAGAAAAGACGCTCTCCCTCTCTCCCCCTCCCCTCTTCGAAAAGCACTCCTTTTTCGCTTTCTCTCAAAGAACATGGTGATGAGTGACAGTAAAACAAACACAAAAACAGAAACTCTCAAGTTTCTATGTAGTTACAGCGGTAAATTGCTTCCTCGTTTCAGTGACGGCGTTCTCCGCTACGTCGGTGGATTGACCAGAGTTCTTGCCGTCGATCGTTCTATATCCTATGCAGGTTCGTTATTTTCCTCATTAATATTCAACACTTGATTTTTAGGTTAATTTTGATCTAGCCTGATGCTGATTTTTTTTTTACAGAGCTGATGGTGAAGCTAGGTGAGTTCTGTGGATTTTCGGTGGAATTAAGGTGTCCGTTACCAAACGGAGATTTGGAGACATTGATTTCGGTAAAATCGGAGGAGGAATTAACCAACTTGATTGCCGAATATGATAGATCTTGTCCAGGTTCCAAGATTAGAGCGATTTTGTTTCCTCCCAAATCGCTCAAGAAAATCTCTCCGCCGACATCGAATGCTTCCAGCATCGATTTTTCACCTACCAAATCAGTTTTGAACCATTACCGATCTGGCAGTTTTTCCCCTCCGATCGGTTATCGAGGCCGTCGCTACAGTCCAAGCCGTCAACAAGAACTACTACGTTATAATCGACAGTGTTGTGGTTATTGGCATTAGTGCTTGAAGACTATATTTAATTTCCTGAGCGCTGGAGTTGGTCAATTAGTTTATTTTTTTATACAAAAAAAAAGAGCAATAGATTATAGACGACGACGACGACGACGAAAGAGTAATTTGTGTGTGTTTGGAATTATATAAATATGAGAATAAATTGTTTTTTCCTCCACCACCAAATATTTAGTCCCTGGATAATACTGTATTCATGGCCTTTAAAACAGAGGGAGGGGTTATGATGTTTCGCTTGTGTGCCATTCTAGGCACCATTGAGGACAAATTCAATTTCTTGTTAAGCCAAGCTTTTGACACGTACAGGCCAATTAGGTTTTGGTTTGGGGAAAAAAGAAGGAAGGTGTTAGTTGCTTTCAATTTGCTGGTCAAAAATACGTTGCTGTTCTAATTTATTTTTTTTTGTTTTTTTTTGTATATTTTCAGGTCAAGAAATGATGGTGGGAATCAGAATATTTGGTTGCGGGGCAGCTGACACCTGCGTTTCAGTGATTTATTTGGCGTATGAGACGGGTAAAAGAACGGCTGGCTGGGTCATGGTGGAACTAAATAATTAAAAGAAGCAACTCATAAGCCACCTTTGCTTTTAAATAATAATAATTATAATATTAAACCAAAGATGAGCGAAGGAACCGCCTGGAAGCCGTGATATGACGTGGGATGGAGAAATTCACACAAACCGAGAACAAAGTGGAAGCTTCTATTTAGTCCCTAACTAGCACCCCTTCTCAATTGGCTCCCAGACTTATAGATTTCATCAATTAGGTCCCACCATTTTCTATATATCTCAATATGGCCCTTTCTATCGATTTTTGTTAACATTTCCCATATAAAGTTCGTACCTGTGCAGAAAATTATATGGGAAAGTTAATGAAAATCAACTAAGGGCTGTATTGATAATCCTTTTGAAATATTGCGACCAGATCAACAAAATTTACGGATTCGTGTATAATTGAGGATGGATATATAATTTAGGGACTAAATTGAGGTTTCTATGAATTTGATGGGAAAGTTAGTGAACATTATCAAGTACCTAGTCGAGAAATATTGAATAACTCAAGGAGGAAATTGATAAAACTACAATTTGGATAGGGAATGAATATATAATTTAGAGACAAAACAAAATTTTCTCTAAAAATAAATTATGTGATCAATACGGCCTCCCTATCAGGATCTCAAGTGTCATCCAACTTGTGTGGCCCATGTCAGCATACTGGTTAATGATAGAGTTTTTATTTTATTTTATTTTATTTTTTATTTTAAAAGTGTTTTAAAAAATTATTGTTATTTGTTTTTTGAGTCAATTTTTTTTTAAAATAAGTTATTTTAATATGCAGATAAAAGTTATAATATATATATATATATATATATTTTCCTCCTTTTTTTAAGATGAAGAAAAATAAAAATAATAATTATGATAACCATAAACTTCATTGAAAATTAGTTTATTATAGGTTTACTATTAATACCGTCTCTGTATTACAAACAATTAATCAATAGTAATAATAAAATTCTAATACTGAATTACTTTTTTTAATACGAGCCATTTTCTAATGATTTCGCTAAAAGTATTAAATAAAACACGTGTCACTTGATTCCTTTGACTTAGTTATTTTTTCTCAATTTTGTATTACACAAATAACTATTAAAATCATATATATAAAAACTATTGGTTAAATATTATACAAATTGAAACATTATTTTATACAATTTTAATACTCTTTATATAATAATAAAAAACTAATAAAGTCAAGAAGAGCATCATGATGAGCTCACACGAAAAGACCCAATTGCATTTTTCTCTCTCTATAAAAGTCAGAATAAAATGTAAAATAGACCAATAACTAAAATACAAAATTTGGCTTGTTTATGCCATCTAATACCTGAATTTGAAATGCAGACCAAATAAAGTTTCAATGACCCAAAACAAAATATTTGATGTTATTGTATACCCTATAAAATCAATTCTGAAGTGAATCCAACTATTTATTCAGAATTCTTTGTTCTAGTGTTTTTGTGGCATAACTTTATCTTTAACTTTTTAATGTCTTTTTTTTTAATTTAGTGTTATTGATATGTAAGGATAATAAAAAAAAACAATAATACTTTTTTTCTTAATAACAAAATGCCATAAGAAAGAGAGATGTATAATAATGAAATTAAGAGAAGATTAGAAAACAGAAATATAAAAAAATCACAAACTCTAAAGAGGTATAACTATAACTTGATTTTTCAGAATCTAACTGTGATATCAATCAATGCAAACCCTGTGGATATAAAAATTCATAAAACTACATTGAAATAGATAATAACTCAAGAAAGCTAAAATTCAGGTTTTGATAGAAATTCTGAACTAAAGACCTAAGAACTAAGTATTTTGAAAAAAATGGACTCAGTATTTATAGCAAAACAATAACCTAAAATATGTGAAAAACATCGCAAGATTAGTTATACTTTAATAAGTCAGTTATTGATCTTTGTCCTAACAAAGAAAAAAAAATATTGCATCACACTAAACACAAGTATATTCAAAATATCATGGCAATTGAATTTTTGAAACAAAAAAAAATAATTTGTAGTCCTCATAAATAATCCTGCTGGACCGTTATTAGAATGCAAACCCAAAGTTGTCAATACCGTTCCAGTCGCTGTTCCGGTTTTTTGATTGGAACGGAACGTTCCGGTTTCGGTGCATTCCGGCGTGCCGTTCCGGTTTTGTATTGTTCATATATAATTAATTATAAATATATATATATATATATATATATATATATATATATATATATATATATGAAAAAAAATAAAATATTAATTTAACAAGTATAATTAAAATTCAAGATAAATTAACTTTAAATTATACAATACAAACACAAAGTCAAAAAAACATAATCTCAAAATTAGAAACATCTCTAAAATTCCAAAATATTATGAAAGTAAAATGTTCTAAAATAAAAGAATTATAAATCAAACATCTTCTATATCATTAATATAAAAATATTAGAATTTCTTATTATGCATCCCAAAAAAATAGTAAATACCATAGTAAGATAATTACAAAGAGAATAGTACTGAAAATCATATGTTCAAAAAAGAAAAGAAAAAAAACAGATTTTGAAAAAAAATAAATAAGTAAAATTCGAACACAATATGATATAAATAAAAAAATCATAAAATTGTAAGTAAAATATTTCTAAATACAATACAACATAATTATGGCTATAAAACTTCATTAGTTAAGGTTCATATATAATTCAAAATAATTTAAAAATACATTACAAAACAATTATGTCCATAGAATTTCATTAGGTAAAAACTAACAAATTTAAAATAAATATTTTGATGATATGCTATATAAATTAAAATCAGTCTCATGCCCGTCATTTTCCTCGTTATTTTTAATACATTTATCAAAAGTATTATTATTGAAAGGATTATCAGTACTAATACTGGTGTCAACACTCAACATCGATATTACTAGTACTAGCTCCAACTCCAACAAATTATTTCGACATTAGGATATGAAAATGATTTAAAAACATCAAATTTTTTTAATTTAAAGTAAAAAATAAAAAAAAAATTTAAGTATAAATTTTAAAGTTAATATTACTGATTTTCAAGAGTGATTCCATGATATATATATATATATATATATATATATTTTTATTTTTTATAAAATCAACACAACAATTTTATTTTTTTATAATATATATTTTTTTATAATTTTTTTTTAATATATATATATTAAAAAAATTATATATATATATATATATATATATATATATATATATATATATATATATAATTTGTCCAGCAGAATGCTGGACAAATTCAATTTCAATTTGTCCAATGTGGACAAATCCACTCCAATCTCCACTCTTCTCCTTTAAATACTCTCCACTCCAATCTCCACTCTCCTTGTCCCACATCGGACAAACTCCACTCCAGTCTCAACTCTTCTCCATTAAATACTCTCCAGTCTCCACGCTTCAGTCTCCCCTCTTCATCCCGGAACGGAACGCCCGAAGTAAAACCGAGGCGTTCCGGCCGGAATTGTGCCGGAATTAAAACCGGGACGAAAACGACGTTGTTTTGTCCCGGTTTTATGAACGGAATGGAATGTTCCGGCCGGAACGGAAAGGATTTAATAACTTTGTGCAAACCAGTTGGAATGCATAAAAAAACTTTAAAATAAATTACATTAATACAAAGGAATAAGAAATAATGTTTTTGAAAAAAACTTGGACCCATAATTTATAGTGAAAAAAAAGAACTTAAAATATGTAAAGACATCACAAGGTTTGACTATACATTGATAAGTTAATTGTTGATCTTTATCCCAACAAAAAAATATTGCATCACACAAATACATAATTGTATTCAAAACATCATGATGACTCTATTTTTGTTGTAAAACACACACAAGCTTAATGTCTAAAATAGTCCTATAACATTGAAAAACAAATCTTAAAATAATTTAAATTAATAAAAAGAAATAATTCACTCTAAAAGTAATATTCCATTAAATTCTCATACTCTTATTTTTTTTTCCTTGTGTACATGGAATAAATAAGAGATCCTTGTAAGAAAAAGGATTTTAGGATATTATGGATTTGTTAACACACTTGAAAACTATGTTTTGCCAATTATCCTTATAGAATTTATTATTTTTAAAAGAAGTTGTTGAACATCCTTGTATTATATATATAAAAAAAAACCATCTCTAGAGAATCTGATTACTTTCTATCTCATTTCTCCGATCTAAGACTATAAATCTAGATTGTCAATACCGTTCTAGTCATCGTTTTGGGTTTTTTTATTTATACAGAACATTTCAGTTTCGGAGTGTTTTGGCGTGCCGTTTTGAGGTTGTACCGTTCATATATAATTAATTATATATATATATATATATATATGAAAAAAATTAAAATATTAATTTAACAAGCATAATTAAAATTCAAGATAAATTAACTTTAAATTATACAATACAAACACAAAGTCAAACAAATATAATCTCAAAATTAGAAACACAACCACAAATTAATCAAAATAAGAAGGATTTTAAGACTGAAACGGTACACCCGGAACGGTACTGAGACGTTCTGGCCAGTATTTAGCCTGTATTTCCGGAACGGGCCGGAATTAAAACCGAGACAAAAACAATATCGTTTTGTCTTTATTTTTTTAATAACACGGGATATTCTGGCTATTCCGACCGGTACGGAACGATATTGAAAACACTGACATAAATAAATAAATAAAATCAGATTTTCAAAGTCAATAAAACTTTAAAATATCAGGGGACCAAAAGTTTAAATATCTAGGACTACCAATTTGTACCAAAGCAAACTTTCGACGTAATCTCAAAATTACCATCCATTTTCTCTCTTAAATCCTCTTTCCCTTATGATTGCTTTTCTTTGAAAATTTTTAATCATTTGACCTTCAATGAATCATAAAATGATGAAATTTGATGATCAAAATGATAAAAAAAGAAAAGAGTGAAATGTTTCTTGATCCACGGTGCACAAGGTAGAGTGTTTATGGCGGCAGCACGATAGCAGGAGAAACCGAAAAGGTTGAGGAAGCACCAAAGAACAACAAAGCTGAGATAACCGTTACGAAAAGGCTAAAGAATGGCTCATCATCGTCATTGAAATCCCAACCAACCGCCTCTTAAATTCCTGCTTCTACTTCCCTACATTTCCTCTTTCAATAATTTAACAGATAAAATCATCTCGTGTCATATGTCTCCCATGTCCACGTCTCCCCTCAGCCTCAAACTGTATGCCATCTTCACAGTATTCCTCCTTTTTTTAATACCAATCTCTCAAAACCAGGACCGAAAATCTTTGCTTCCTTCTTTCAACATTTGGAAACTCAAATCTCTTCAAACCCCATTTCAGTTCTCCACTCTCAAAGTAGGATTGAAATTTTATTTATAGCCAGCCAGCCATGAGGTTATATGTTTATGTCTTGCAAGGCAAAGGCTTGCCTGTGAAGGACGCTTACTTTGTACTTCAAGTTGGTAAAAACAAGTCTAAGACTAGAGTTTTCAGAAACAACTCAAATCATGTATGGAATGAGGAGTTTGTTTTCAGGGTTCATGGCAATAATGATCAGCAAGAGTTGGTTGTCTCTGTCTTTAATCACGATGATGTTGATGATTTTGGCAGCTTCTTTAATGGTTCTGGGGATTTAGTGGGTCGGGTTCAGATTCCTGTCTGGTCTGTTGCAGCAGAGCAGAATCAGACCTTGCCACCTACTTGGTTCTCGCTTGAAAAGCCCATGACTGGCAAGTTTATCAATATGGATTGTGGTTAGTGTCGCTATCTCCAGATTTTTATTGAAGTGTTCGTTATTGGAATATTTATTGAAATTGTGTTTGGTTTAAGCATGAATTGAAACTTACTTGGCTTTTTAGATAGAAGATGACATTTGCATTTGCTTGCTTGAGGATGATATTTTGGAATTTTGAGGACCCATTTTTCTTCGTGTTATAAAACCAAGTGACAATGTGCATTGATGCTGATAAAGAAGAATTTTATTATTTGAGTGAGAATTCCTGCTTCAATTACCAGCACATTTATTGGATTGGTAAAGTGTGGATTGTTTTTCATTTTTTGGAGAATAATTTGTTGAGCCTGAACCCTTCAACAGAGATTTATTGTAAATTATAATTAAATTTCAGTTATTGATCCTCCCTAGGATGATTTTCCTTCCCTCAAGTGATTGTTTAACATCAGATTTCCCAGGCAATCAATTCTATGATAATTTTTGGGTGAACCTATTGTTACTAGTAAGTGTTGAAGTCTAGTTGATTTTTCCTTGACTGTGCCAATTTGTAGACTTTCATGTTTTGGCAACTTGATTCCTCTTTGAAACACTATATTGCCAGTTATGGAATTAACTACCATGCATGCTTATGTGCGGATTTGATTTTCCATTGCTTATCCAAAAAATTCAGCTTCTCAACATGATAGGCATTTTTTTCCTCATATTTCTGCTTAGTCTGTTGAAATTCATTTAGTCTTGGTGGTGGTGCTATGTAATTTTAGGTGAAGAATGCATGATTTTTCATGCTAGGTGCAATGGAGCCCTCAATTTTATATATGACATTTTACCTATGTGCACAGGGAAAATTCTTCTCAGTCTCTCCCTGAGAACAAAAAGGCGATAAATCTTCTACTAACCACATTGTTTATGCAAACTCAAATGTTAACGAGGAATATAAAGAATCTGAAGGCCCATGCGTATCATCTCATGATAGGCATAGCTATAAAGCTCGACGTGTCAAGATAGCAGAAGGGAAGAAGTTAATGAAGACCATTGTGAGTCGTTTGGAGAGGGTTTTCAATAAGCATGAGGAAAACTCAAGAACCGATGATTCTTCAGAGTTTACTAGTGCTTCTTCTGATTGTGAGGATTGTGAACATCCATCAAGTTGTAGTTTCATCGAAGGATTGGAGATCATGAGCTCAAGAGAAAATGAACAGGAAATGCCTGAAAACCTTCAGGGTGGTATTCTTCTTGATAAAGTATATCTTGTCCCCTCGTGGGATCTCAATATGTTTCTTTTTGCACCCAATTCACAGTTTAAGAAGGACCTGGAAGAGCTGCAGGGAACAACAGATGCTGAAGAGGGGCCTTGGATATGGAAATCAGCAAACATGTCTCATTTATCGCGAACTGTTTCCTGTACAAAAGCTGCAACAAAGTTAGTTAAGGCTGTTAAGGCTACCGAGGAGCAAACCTATATAAAAGCAGACGGAAAGGAATTTGCAGTATTGACAAATGTTAGCACTCCAGAAGTTCCATATGGAAATGCATTCAACATTGAGTTGCTATACAAGATAATGCCTGGTCCAGAAATATCTTCAGGAGAAGCATCTTCCCACCTTTTAATATCATGGGGAATTACTTTCTGTAAAAGCACAATGATGAAATGTATGATTGAAGGAGGAGCAAGGCAGGGTCTGAAGGAGTGTTTTGATCAGTTTGCTGACTTGTTGGCTCAGAATTTTAAGATGATGGATTATATGGATTCATCAAACAAGGACCATATGCTGGCAACATTGGAAGCAGCACACCAGTCAGAATGGCAATTGGCATCAGATTACTTTTGGAATTTTACAGCCGTGTCCACCATTTTTATGATTTTATACGTAGTTGTGCATATTCTTTTCTGTGAGCCAGGCATAGTCCAAGGTTTGGAATTCAACGGTCTTGATTTACCAGACAGTTTTGGACAGCTCATCACTTGTTCAATTTTAGTCATTCAGTTGGAACGTATTTGTAACATGATGAAACACTTCATACAAGCTAGGCTTCAAAGAGGTAAATCTTATTTTACCTGCTTATATGTTTTTCCTAACTTTTGTCTAAACCACCCTGAAATTGTTATCACTCATGTAATTCCATCCTAGGATTAGTTTAATTTATTAACTATTTCATAGGCAGTGATCACGGTGTCAGAGCCCAAGGTGAAGGATGGGTTCTTACTGTGGCATTAATTGAAGGCACCAATTTATCATCCATGGATTCGACAGGGTTGTCAGATCCTTTTGTAGTGTTAACCTGTAATGGTAAAACAAGAACAAGCTCTGTACAGCTTCAAACTAGCGATCCCCAATGGAATGGTAAGGTGTTTTTCTTCCGAGGATTATTTGCGTAAGTTTTTTTATATAACTATATGTGCAGAACCATGTTTGAAGCTACATAATGCAGAAATACTAGAGTTTGATGCAATGGATGAACCACCCTCAGTTCTAGATGTGGAAGTTTTTGATTTTGACGGTCCATTTGACCAGGCCACCTCACTTGGGCATGCTGAGATAATATTTTTGAAGCACACGTCACCTGAACTAGCAGACATGTGGATTCCCCTTGAGGGAAAGCTCGCACAGTCTTCACAGTCAAAGCTACACTTGCGAATATTTATAGATAATGACAAAGGTGTTGAAACTGTAAAAGAGTACTTAACAAAGATGGAGAAAGGAGGTTGGGAGGAAGGTAAATACCAAAGATATATGTTGGAATAATCATTAAAAGGGAACTTTCTCATCATCCATGTGTAGTTAACTGCTTCACACTTGGAGTAGGGAGTTTGTTATGTCCCACTTGATAGCTCGTATCTAAAGTTCATAGGATTCTTGAATTAAAGAGAAAAAACATGGTGTAGGATTAATCATTGAATCTACATTCTTATTGCCTTTCATTTCTAATATAGAAATGTGATCTAAATTATATCTCACATTATTGCAGTTGAGCTTACGTTCACCTCACAGGAATTCGATATTCCAGAATTTGTTTGGGTTGCCACCAGAAGAATTTCTCATTAATGATTTCACATGCCACCTGAAGAGGAAAATGCCTTTGCAGGTGTGATTTACGGTTTCCATTTCTACCAATTCACTCTTAAAAGCAACTGATTATTAGGCTATTTTAATTTTATTAGTTCGTTTTGTTTAAATATAATAAACATACATGTTGGTAGCATGATGTGAAAACACTGTAAGATCTGCAAAACTGTAGATGACCTCCTTACTAAAACCCTGAAACGTTGTTTAATTTATAAAATTTTCAAAGAACACCTATAATGACCATATTATTAATAATAGCAACATATTAGATTAACTTCAGATTTATGCAGAACGCATTGGATGATCTTGCATGCTAGGCTTGTTAATTTATTTCCAAACAACCTATGGCTTGGTGCTGAGACTCTCTTAAATGCAGGGAAGGATTTTTCTGTCTGCAAGAATTCTTGGTTTTTATGCCAATTTGTTTGGACATAAAACAAAATTCTTCTTTCTCTGGGAAGATATTGAAGAAATCCAGGTGCATCCTCCATCACTATCATCTGTGGGTAGTCCTTATCTGGTAATAACTCTGCGAAAGGGAAGAGGTCTTGATGCAAGATGTTGGGCGAAATCACAAGATGAAGAAGGCAGGCTAAGATACCACTTCCAATCATTTATTTCATTCAGCATTGCAAGCAGGTTCGGTGAGACGATTAATCTCTTGACTCAAAATGGTGCATTTCTTTTATTGGAGCTGATGTGATTCACCATGTTGTATCAATAGGACAATCATGGCCTTGTGGAAAACAAAAACAATGATCCCTGAGCATAAATCACAACTTGCTGAAGAACAGCCTCAAGATGAAGAAAAATGGTCCATCATGCTTGAAGACCATGGATGCTTTGTGAGTGCTGAAGAAGTAAAGATGCCCAAGATTTTCTCTACCGAACTTCCTATTAGTGTAAGAAAATAATTCCTGTCTCATTCACCTCTCCATTCATTTGTAACAATTCAACCAAGTAGTAGAGCGTTTCATCAGAAACTTGTCTAATGAACTAGCATCAAGATCATAAAACAGATTAGGAGTATGTGGCTTCTCTTATTACATTTGCTTGCAACTTAAACCACAAGTTCGATACGTAGTGAGACTCGGATTAGGACTCTTTATGGGTAAGCCTTGACATTCAAGCCCTGTAATGATAATCCTGCATACGCCTTTCAACGCCTTTCAGAATCGAGTTAAGATTCAGCATATATGTTTAGCTACTTGTAAGACTGGTGCTGAAAGCTGTGGTGATGTTGCCAGGTAGAATCACTGATGGAAATGTTTGATGGAGGAAAGATGGAGCATGAAATAATGGAAAAATCTGGACGTCTTAGTTATGCAGCTACTGCATGGGAGTCAGTAAAGCCTGGAGTTTTTCGAACGGCATATCACGTACAGATTCAAATACCATATTTCAATCTTCGGAGGGAGAAGTCACCTGCACACAACATAAATCTCCGCTTGGAAATGATGAAGGGTGGATTGTTAATGAGCTCATGGCGATACAGGATGTCCCATTTGCCGACCACTTCCATGTATGGTGTCTCCTTATCTACAGCTAACACGAGTCAATTATTGTTTTTGTTCTCTCCTTGAATTTTTTGTTTTTCTTTCCCTTTTTGCAGGGCAATCTTCGGTACCAGATTGAGAAATCCTCCCTTGCATACTGTTCATGCAAGTGTGATGTTTATTTTGGGATCACCTGGTTGAAAAGCACCAAGTTCCAACAAAGAATCACCCGAAACATGAGTGATAAATTCACACAAATAATGAAGGAGGTGTTTGAATTGATCAAGAGGGAGAAACTTTTAGCAAATCCTGATCAACATCCAATTCGACACGAAGATGCAACAATGCTTGTTTGATACACTCTTTAATAAATATATATATATATATAGCTCCTTTTTCTTTTTCTTAATGTCTTTCAACTTTCACCAGATTCAAGTTGGCAAAAGTTGGACCTTGGGTTATCAGACATGATATGTAATGTCATACTGATTTATATACATGATAAAACTTTTTTTTCTTCCTTTTTAGATGATTCCATTGTGGCAGCGAATTTATGTTGTCAGTGTTCCCTAAAAATAGTTTGGGTTGTTTTAAGGTTTTTTTAAATCAAATCTTTCCCTCTTTCATTTTACCATTAAAGAATATAATATATATTTTTTAATTCGAACCGATACAGTTTGGTTTACTAGTTTTAGTCTTAAAAAACCAAAACTGAACTGGACCGAATTTTTTTTTAAAATTCTAATTGGTTTTTTTTTAATGATTCAGTTTTTATCAGTTATTTTTTTTTCAATCTTCTTGATTTAATCAGTTTTTTTTGGTTTTTTTTGCTTATCCTTAGATGACAATCAAATTATTATTGTTTTTTTTAAGTAAAAGGATGATCAAGTTATGAGAGTTTCTTTGATAATATGATTAAATTTGATCAAATATGTTAATCTTAAAATTTCCAAACTTGGCTTTATCTCACTTGAGTTTTAAATTAAATTATATACAAATTAATTTAATGTGATCCAATCGATTTAGAGGTTTAAGGATAATTCAAACAATTAGTTAAATATGTTTTTTTTTAAAATCAAAATATATATTGAGATGACAACATATTGAATTAATACGGATTTCATGTCTTAACTCACCAAACATGTGATTTAGGTCATGGATGTAGCTAGGTTTAATAACATTGTTTTTTTCTAAACTATTTTTTATTTAATTATATTATAACAAAAACAGTTTTTTTTGTAAAATCAAATTAATATAATGATATAATATTTATTTGAGATTGCAATAACCCCATAAAAAATAAAAATAAAAATAAAAAATACAAAGCCTAACTCTCCAAGTTAACTTGTCATGTTTGTGATTTAGATCATGAACTTAAATTGCATACATTTTTTTATGGGTAAAAAACTAGATAATCAATCACATAACAAATCAATAATTTTACACCCTTATCACATGCTACCCACCCTACTATCTCCTTTCAACTACATGAGACCAACTTTTTTTCTCTAACATTAATGTTATAACCATAATCATTGGTCATTGTTTTAACCAATCACTAAACTATGGAGAGCTTGCTAGTAACTGATAATGGTATTATGTTTTTACCTTTCTCTAAAATGGAAACCAAGCCTTCTAGAGTTTTATATGCATTTTTTTTAAAAAATAATTCTTCTTCTTTTTACTACAATTATGTATTCAAATGTGTATTATGATTGCCATTAACATCATCAAATTCAACCATTTTCCTAAAATTCTACTTCTCTCTGATATTATAGTTTATAGAATCTAAAACAAAACTGTTTTGGATTTTTTTTTAAAAAAAAAATTCTTGGATTTTACCTAATCAAGTGTCACTTGATTTGATTAGGTCGATTGAGTCTCAGGTTAGCCCTTTAAATCACTAGGGTTTGGCGGTCCATGTCATCCAATTTTGGTCAATCAAAGGCACCCGTTTTTTTGATTTTTTCAAGTCATTCAAGTGTGATTTGGTCATCTTTAAACTAAGTTTGAAATCAAACACAACACATGTCAAATTCCAAGTTAGTGAGTCACTAAATTAACCCATGAACTAGGTTGGGCTTGTTAGATATGATTTTTTCCATGTTTGATTGACTATTAAGGCTTTGAACCATAACTTAGAAACCTAACCCGAGTGTCGTATTGGATGAGTCAACAAGTCAAAGCTAAAACTCTTTTTTTTTCTAGTCCAAAACAAAGTTGTTTTTCACACATTTAATTTTTGAGAAAAGTGAATCAATATTTTCAACATTTTTTTTTAATATATTAATTGAGTCTCATCTAAATTATGATAGGATCACTGGGTTAACCACTAGATCATCACTGGAGGTCCAAAACAAAACCCAACCTGATCTGAGGACTACTGGTACAGCTGAGACAGGTTTTAGAACAGTGTCTCCCGTAGGCAGGTTTGGACAGCTAACGGTGACATGGCAGGACATCATTTGTCCGTGACAGTAATGTACAAAGTATGAAATCATTGTAGCATTAGCCACCCCATACGTTCACGAATTAAAAAAAAAGGAAAAGAAAAGGAAGAAAACCCGTTTTATGTTTTGGTAGCTTTTCACTGATATACACAGAACATAAACCCTAAACCTCCAAAGCTCTCCATATTTCTCTCTTTCTATATTATTTTTTGAAGAATAAACTAATTATAGCATTTTAGAAGAGAAAGAGAAATGCAGCACGATGAGGTCATTTGGCAAGTTATCAGGCACAATCACTGCAGTTTTATGGCCAAGTAAAACCATTTTTATTAGCATATAGTAATGTTTTGAATTTGATTCCGTTTAATAATTAATTTGGTTTTGTTTTGATGGGTTTGTTGCGTTTTTATTCTAGAATCACAACGGGGAATTTTTGTAGAAATCCATACAACATAACTGGCGTTTGTAATAGGAGCTCTTGCCCTCTTGCTAATAGTCGCTATGCAACTATCCGTGATCATGATGGTATGTTTTTATCTTATGTATTTTTTTTTCTTTTTTTAATTTTCAATTTTCTCAAGTGGGTTTTGTTTGTTGGGACTTGGGAGCAATATAGAGAGGATGAGTGATTGTAGATAAATTTGTTTTCCGTTTTGTATTGAAAATTAGAAATTTATACTGGGTTTTTCGGGGCATGTTGGAGTAAGCTATTCATGTATCAGTTTCTGATGGCCCCAATGTTGGATTAGTAACAAATTGCTTGCTAGTGAGGATTGAGTTGGTTCTTGTCAATTGCTTAGCTCTGATTCGGGATTGAATCCTGAGTTGGTTTTATGAGCCACTTTAAACGGAGTCTCAAGCTCTTGTGGAGGTGTTGATCTTATTTGTAACTAAGCATTGGCTGTTTAGATGTATTATTGGATCTGGCAATGTGATTTATGTAGATACCTATCTAATTTGAGGTCTTGATAGTTACAATTTAATAATCTTGTCCATTACGTCTATTTTTTTTCAAGAATTAGATGATGAATTTGCTTTTGAATTAGATGTTTGTGTGGTTCTGAACAGGTGTCTTTTATTTATATATGAAGACTATTGAGAGAGCTCATAAACCCAATGAGTTATGGGAAAGAGTAAAGTTGCCGAGAAACTACGAGAAGGCACTTGAAATCATAGACAAGCATCTGGTATTCCATTTCTATATGTATTCTGATGCTGTGATGCTGGCTGTGTTTACTTATTTCTTGAACCAAAACTTATTTTTAACAACTTTCTTCTTCTGATCTGTAAATTCTTTGGAACTTGAAGATGTACTGGCCGAAGTTTCTTGTCCATAAAACTAAACAGCGCCTGACAAAAATGACTCAGATGCGTATTCGTATGAGAAAGCTGGCATTGAAAACAAGGTTTTGCAACTGCCTTTCTTTTGTTCTTCTGTTCTAATATTAATTTATTTTGCATGACTACTTTCTTGGTTTTAGCATTTTTTCTGCATTTACTGTAGGATATTTCATTATAACTGGTTGCTGTCAAGTTTATTTATGAACTAAATTTGCAAGTTTCTTTCCTTTTTCTTCTTTTATTTTTGATACATTTGTCAGACTGGTTCATTAAAATTGCCACGTAGCTTTTTGCATGGCTTGATTCATTTGTATCAATCACATCACATTTAGTTTTTGGCCTACTTCTGACTATAAGGCTGGACTTTGTAAGGCCTGGTTTCTAGTTTCTGTTATTATTTCTTTGGCGGAATGAAATTAATGATGCACATGTGGGTTTAATGTTGAAAATCAAAAAGAGAAACAGATGATGCACATGTAGGTTTAATGTTGAAAATAAAAAAGAGAAACAGTGCTCAGAGTGAAAACTCTATGATTGGATGTGTATATTGTGTTTCATCTTCTTTATAGATGTTTAACACACTGATGTGAACAAATTCCTAAATGTTGAGATGGAGATATTATGACACTTGCTTCAAAAGGACGAGTGCCAACATGTTTCTAACCAAGGTTTTAACCTGATAATTTGTGTATTTTTTGGTATTTCCTTGTAATTTTATGGTTACTGTTTGTTGCCATTTTCATTTCCATTTTTTCTTTCTGATTTACCCAAATATCAAATTCCAAAGCCCAGAGAGATCGTGTTTACCTCTTCAGTTGATTTTGTATTAATTTTTGTTGCTAGGGAGAAGATAATGACTACACCCAGAAAAGAGATAAAGAGAGAATCTAGAAGGGAGAAAAAGGCTGAAACAGCTGCTGAACTGGACAAGGTTAAGATTCCTTTCTTTGATATTATTGTCTCAACCATTTTGTGGATTTACATATTTCTAACTAGTGCTTTCAACAGAGTATTGAGAAAGAGTTGCTTGAACGACTCAATGGAGGACTTTATGGTGACATACATAATATTCTACCAAACTATTTCAACAAAATTCTTGACGAAAATGAATTGCAAGCTGTTAG
This sequence comes from Salix viminalis, assembly GCA_029228465.1. Lineage (NCBI taxonomy): Eukaryota > Viridiplantae > Streptophyta > Magnoliopsida > Malpighiales > Salicaceae > Salix > Salix viminalis. The sequence continues at coordinate 3,395,813 of CM055440.1, read as the reverse complement.
CGATGAAGATGAAGTGGTATGTTTTTGTGGTAATGTTAAGTAGTTAATGTTCTGTGATACAAAAAGTCAATAAGGCATTTCTGTTTTGTATACTAAGGAATTTTGTGAATCAGCAGGAACCTGAAATAGAATATGTTCAAGGCTATGATGATCTTGAAGAAGAAGATGATATAGAAGATTTCGGTGGTTTTGTTATTGACGAGTCTCTCAAGAATAATGGTAAAGTCTTTTCTTTTTTTATAAAGAGAGTAGCTTGGTGTGGATTTTTCATGTCCCCTTTCCCAGTTACCTCATGTTCACTGCCATGAATGCATGCACACTGTTTCCTGTACTTGCTACATAAAACTCCATTTATATGGATTGTGTTTGAAGTTTCTTGTGATTAAATATTCTCACCTTAAAAGTCAATGCTAATTATGTTGACAATCATTGGTAGAAGTGTGAAGGTTCGATATATCAATTATTATTTTTTTGTTTTTGCTGAAAAAAAGATTCAGCTCACTTGATCATGCGATGTTTTACTATACTGATTCTTGTGATCTTAATCTATGATTAACAAACCTCAAATTTCAATAGGCTTATATATACATGAGGCAAAATTATCAAGTTTGAATTATATGTTTATGAAATTTATTCAGATGATGCATCTGAGGATGAAGAGGAGATGGACACAGATGATCGTAAGAGGTTAAAGATAAGATCAGAGTCTGCTCATCGAAAGGTGGAGGAAGATGAGCCTAGAAAATCAAAAAAGAAAGCAAGGGTTCTGGTTGAGGTTAGTGATCAAAGATCTCCACTATTTTTTTAGATTTTTTTTTAAGAAATGGGATGGAGAACTTCAATTCAAAATTTATTTGATGTGTAAAATATGAAATTTGTGATTGGCATGACATGCAAATCGCTGGTAGTTGAAACACGAATGAAACTCTTAGGTTTCTTTAGGTTAATATCTCAGAGGACAAAAGAGATAAATATAGAAGGGACAAAAACATGTTTGGTTGGAGTGATGAAGATGGAGACATAAAAAATAACATTGTCTATGGAACAATTTTGGACTAAATTTCCTTTCTTTCAAACCTGGAAGGATATGGGACTACTTGTCCCTTCTTTTCTAACTATTTTCACCATCTATCTCGAGATAGTAACCAAATACTACTTTGAAATATCAATGACCTCCCTCCCTGTTGCTTTGTAAGTTGCACTAGCTGTTGCTGAGCAGTTGCATCTCTGGTTTTGTGCAAACATTGCTCCCCCCAATTTTGAAGATTTATCTTAGCGCCAAAACCCTAATCGGATGGGTCCATCGTGTTTTTCAAAACAAGAAGAAGTATTGATTTGTGCACAGCTTTCTTAGGGGGAAAACCCAATATATACCACTAAAAATTTTCTTGCACAGAAACTATCACGACTGAGCATTGACATACCATCACTTTTCAATTGTTTACCTTTTCATACTTGCCGCAAAAGATAAAAATGTGCACTTTATACTGTTTTGGTGTTTTTTTCAGGTTGAGAATGAAGATGCTTCTGAAAGGCAAAGGGAAACCTTTTGAGAGGGTCTTAAGACATCTGCGTGTAAAATTGTTGTTCTTGACATCAATTTTGTAATTTAGGTTTCATACTTGGGAAGTTAATCTCTACCGAGCATCTAGAGTCTGCAGATGCAGGTGACTATAAAAGTGATTTGATCTTTAACTCTCTTCTTCTCCTTCCATCTCTCTGTTTGTTTTCCATTTCGAGTTACCCGTAAAAGGATTCATCTCTCCTTTGATCCACACGTTGAGATCTATGTAGTACTCGTAACTTTTGTCAACAGAAACTGTATCATGGAATGCCCTGAAAAGTCATCTCGCCAGAAGATAAGATTAATGGGGGTGGGGGTGTCCGGCTGTTATTTGTTTTTTTAAAAATGTTTTTTTATATATATATATATATATATATAACATCAGTAAAATAAAAAAACAATTTTAAACAATTTTCATTTTAAAATCTAGGGAAAAGCTGTTTGGAATGCATGCATTGTGAAGAATAGTTGAGACTATTTTTTAAAGTAATATTTGCCGAGAAAAATATTAAAATGATGATTTTTTATTTTTTAGAAATTATTTTTAATATTATTATATCAAAATGATATAAAGATATTGAATTTTTTAATTTAAAATAAAAAATGAATTTTTAAATAAAATACTTTTAAAATAAATTCCAAACAAATATAGGAGGTGTTTGGTAGTTTCAAAAAATTATTTTTTAAAAAATTGTATTTATTTTTATTTTTATTTTAAATTATTTTATTTTAATTTTTTTATATATATGCTGATTTTAAAAAATAAAATAAAAAATTATTTTAATACATTATTAAATAAAAATTATTTTAATATATTATTAAATAAAAAAAACTTTAAAAACTAATCACAGCTCAACAGTCACATTAAATACAGTGATAAATAGTGACGTAGTTTCAAGAGGCCACTTAGAGAGTGGTTGGGATTGTAGTGCAACAAGAGATCGCAAAAAAATACTTTAATTTAGTGTTTGGTTAAGTACAAACCGGAGGTGTTTGGCAGGGTTCCACATCAAATTTTACACCGAACTCCGGGACAAGAAAAGCTGCTTTTCTTGCGGTGGGAAGTGGAAAATGGACGGTAAAAATCCCATTTTTGCATTTTTTCGATGTTACATTTTCGATTTCGGGCTCTTTTTTTTTGTACTGTTAAAGTCTATGAAAAGGCATGTGGTAGCTTGTGGGTGACATACGAATTGTTTTTTTTAAATATTATATTTAAAATTTATTTTTTACATATATTCAAAAATATTTTTTAAAAATAAAGTAAAACATATTTAAACTTTTTATTATGTTTTAAATTTTAGTTTTGTAGAAACTAAAATAAAGTGTTTTTTATTTATTTAGAAATGCATTAAAATAATATTTTTTTAAAAAAAAATTATTTTTTATATCAGCACATGAAAATGATCTAAAAACACCAAAAATAAAAAATTAAATAAAAAATAAAAAATTCACAAGTTAAAAATAATATGAAAAACTTGATAACCAAACATTTAAAATTGTTTTTCATTAACTTCAAACTCAACCACAATTTTAACCAAATACTTTAAAAATTATTTTAAATCGCAGCTAAAATACTTTTCATGAAATTATTTTTTAAAATCTCAATCATAAAAATAAAAATAATACCATACAAACTCTTAATATTAGTTTCGTGAGGCTTCGAAATGGTCAAAATAGTCAAGAAACCATGACAGGTTCTCGTAGTTTCAAGAGGCCACTAAATAGTTCTCTCAAATCACATTTTTCCTTGCTCATTGGTGACGAGGGCAAAGTAGAAATCCCCCACTGGGAGAAAATCACCTTCGGTGGATGCAGTGCACCCAAGATTTCCTTTTTTTTATTTATTAAAAAAAGATATTTTATAAAAAAAAACAAATAATAAAAATGATGAGCTTCATATATATATGGAGAGAGAGGTGGAGGTATTTGATATTGAGATGTTTTTTATGGCTATAATAATCTAAAAAAACAAAAAAATATTAAAACTAATTTCTAATATTATATTTTTTTTCTCGAATAAATTTTTGGCTAATAATATAATAAAAAATGAAATGCTAAAAAATCTAATCACCAACCTAGTGTATTTTTCTAAGATTACAATAACTTTATAAAAAAATAAATCATTAAGTTCAATTCATAATAATTATATTTAATTTATTTAACAATATGATAGTTAACTTTATATTTTTTTAATCTTTATATCATGACTATATTTTTATATTCTTTTTAAATTGAATTTATTGGGTTTTATATATAGATAGAAAGAGAGATCCTTTAGCCTTTTCTTTTAAATTATTTTTCTAATATTTTTTGATATTTTAATATGATATTCTTAAAAATAATTTAATATAATAAAAACTTATTTTAATATATTTTAAAACTAAAATTTATTGTGTTTCACCATCAAGTCAATAATTACATCACCCGCAAGTAAACTTATCAGACTCTTTCCGATTATTGTTATCCACGTCGGAAACACCCCCCCTTCTATTCTGTCACCTCTCTCGTTTATAACAGATTCCAATCATCATCAGAACAACTCTCTTGCCATGAGATTTAACAATGGACCCGGACCCGAAAACCCACCCGATTCTCTCTTACGTCATGGCCCGACTTCCCTCTCTCGGAAACAAATACCCTGACCCCTCCTTCGATATCGAGCAACCGCCACAGCCATCACAGCCACCACCACAGTCACTATATCCTCAACTATCCGACCCAGCCCTCCTCTCTGCAATGAGACGCGCTGTCGGCGATGTTGCCCAAACCCGATCGGTGCTCCAGACCTTGGGCCCCCGGCCCGACCATGAAACCGTGGACAAAGCGAAACTCAAACTCATTGAAATCGAGTCCAATTTATCGAAACAATTGGAGGATCTTGTGCTTTCTCCGCGGCCATGTGAGTTTGATAGGTTAGAGTGGAGGGCGCATTTGGCTGAGAAAGAGAAGAAGATTCGAGAAGAGGCGGAGAAAGAGAGAGGGTTTTATAAAATGGTACTGCAATTGGATGAAATGCACGAGGATTATGAGAAGTTGTTGAAGGAAGCGGAGGATAAGTTGGTGAAAATTTATAGGAAAGCTGAGCGAGGAGTGGAGGATGATGCGGAGAAGGAAAGAGTCTGGAGGTGGAGGAGGAGGTGACTGGGGAGGTTGTGGGAGTGTTGAGAGAGGGGAGCTCGAAAGGGATCGAAAGAGTGGATTTGTCGAGTCGGAGACTGAGGTTCTTGCCTGAGGGATTTGGGAAAGGGTTGTGGGGCTTGAAAGCGCTTAATCTTTCCAATAATCAACTTCAGGTTTTATTTATTTATTATTATTTATGCTTAGAAATATAATTTGGGTTTCTTGAAATCTCTTATGTGCTGTGAATTAATAAAATCTTGTGTGATAATATAGATTTAATGTATGAGCTAATAAGGTTAGAGTGGATTTATGTATAATTTTTATGGTTCTAAGATGAATTAAGAGGTTTGAATTTGTTACCAAGATTGAATAACAGGTACCGTAAAAGGATTTGCGCATTTTAAATCTGTCATTGAAAGAAACAATGAATTCCAAAGACGTGCTCGAATCGGAATCTGCTAATCAGAAAATATATCTTACTTTGGCAATGTATAGAAGAATTACTTGGTGCTATGCTTCTGATATGGGTTTATTTTAGTTTAAAGCGGTGCTGGCGTGTATGGTTGGTGTGTTTGTATTTTCAGCTTTAGATGAAAATGTTTATTTCAGTTAGATACATGGCATGCCGTTTTTCAGAATTTATATAGCTACTTGAAGTTACTGGTGGAGTATTCCTTCAATATTTTGCAATAGGTATTGTAGGATTTACCTTGCCTGAGGTGGATAGGAATGGAAAATTCTCTTACACACCATTTACAGGTTTCTGTTATGTGGTTCGTTCTTAGTATGTGGCAGTTCTAATGTCCAAAGCTTTCCCATTAATGATCATACTGGTGAGAGTTCATAAGGGTTGTTGTGGTGTAGCTTAGGGATTAAACAGCAATAAATCAGCAGAAGTAGCGCAAAAAGCAAGTAGGGATAGATTCTAGAACTCTATGTAGAACTTAGTGCTTAGGAAAACCTCCAGTTTCTTATGTTTATTAGTTGAAAATAATTATACAATAGCTGTAAATCTGGCCTTAAGTTTTTTCCCACTGGTTTATGAATCCTGCAATGCGAGTGTGTGAAATGCAAATCATTGAGAACCAACCTGACTTGTTAACTGCAATATGTATCTTCTCATACTTGTTTTGCTTCTCGGATGGATATTTTTATTGTGATAAATAAACTGTGAGAAATAAACAGTGCTGTTTGTTTGCATATTTGGTAGTAAAAAAGTTTGTTCTTGGTGTACCCCAACTGAAATTTTGATGATTAGTTTGTTAGTCCAATCCCTTTTCTTGAATGGTTATTGATTGTATTATTTTTTCCTAGTAACTGAGTAACTCGTGTGAGTGAAACAGGCCATTCCTGATTCAATAGCTGGGTTAGAAATTCTCGAGGAGCTCAATCTAGCTTCAAATCTATTAGAAGCACTGCCAGATTCAATTGGATTACTGCAAAACTTGAAAATTTTGGATGTCTCTAGCAACAAGATAGAAGTCTTGCCTGACACCATTTGTCATTGCAGGTAATTCTAATTCATTACAAGTTTGTACTTTGACCAGAAATCCTGTACAGTGAACTTTATTTATCAATGGTTCAGGTCATTACTGGAATTGGATGTGAGCTTCAACTGCCTGACATACTTGCCAACTAATATTGGATATGAAATGCCAAATCTTCAGAGGCTTTCGATCCAGCTGAACAAGATTTTTTCTCTTCCCACATCTATTGGTGAGATGAGATCTCTGCAACACCTGGATGCACATTTTCAATCAGCTTCATGGCCTTCCCCTTTCGATTGGGAGATTGACAAATCTTGAGATCCTCAATTTGAGCAGTAATTTCAGTGACCTGAAAGAACTCCCTGAAACTTTTGGTGATTTGACAAACCTCAAGGAACTTGATCTCAGCAACAACCAGATTTCTGCCTTGCCTGATTCATTTGGTCGTCTGGATAATTTGACCAAGCTCAACTTGGACCAAAATCCCCTTGTAATTCCACCGCCTGAAGTTATCAAGGAAGGGGTCGAGGCTGTGAAGATCTTTTATGGCTAAGAGGTGGCTTGACATACTGGTGGAGGAAGAAAGGAAGAGCATGCTTGAAGTACAAGAACAAGAACAGATTGGATGGTGGACACGCAGCACCTCATGGTTGAAAACTTATGCTTCTGGTGTTTCAGAGACTGTTTCAGGAATCTTAAGTCCTAGAGGTCCTAGAGATCCTTATCTTGATCAACAGCTATGACTTCCCAGTCCCTGATATTTCAAGATCCATTTCTTCTCGACAGCATGTTCATTTGATATGATTGATGATATGGGTTTCTTCTGCTTGCAGTTACTTTCTTTTGGAGCTGCAACAATGTCACCTATAGAGAGCTGCAACCTCGCCAAATTTTGATCTTCCACTCAGTCCTATTCTGGTTTTGCAAGACAATAAATAGGTAGATTCCTGGTTACTCTGTTATCAAAACGTCTACTTCATATCGAATTTCACAACAGTTCCTTTTGCTACTGTTAATGTTTGGAAGTTGCTCAAAATATCCTAGAACGTTCTTGGAAAATGCACATAAGCTTTAGTAGTAGTTCTTGTAATCTCCTGTAAACTCTACCAGCGTGAAGAAATTCACAGATGCTAGTCCCTCCTGTTTATAGACGCTAAATATTGTAGGCCATTAAGTGAATTTAAGGGTTTGGATTTTCTGTGATAGCATAGACTTCAATGGGTTTGGATTAGTCTTGTGATGTCATACTTGATGGTTTGGGATTTTTCTTTGATAGCATAGACTTTAATGGTTTGGATTTGTTTTGTGATGTCGATGGTTTGGGTTTTTCCTCGATAGCAAAGACTTTAATGGTCTGGATTAGTCTTGTGATACAGACAGTTTTTTCGGTGGACATTTATGTTTACAAAACCTTGTGGTGGTAAACAATACGACTGTATAGATTATTTACTGGAATACTCTTGATAACGATGGTGGTGTCATTTGTATCTGATCCCGAGGTCGACGTGAAAGAAATCATAATTTTGTGAACGTGTGTAGATGCAGGTTTACAACGCAATTGCAGCATGCATTTATTAGTTATTAAATTAAAGAAACTCTATAATATGGGGTGTTTCACGGTACCAATCCATAATTTTTTTTTTTTATACAATTTAGCTTTCAAACTTTACTTTAATTCATCACTTTATACCTAAACTCACGATCAATTTATTAAGAGTTGTTAAGGAGGGATCTAAGTGTAAAACAAGAAGAAAAAGGGTAGCAATTTAAAAAGCAGGGCAAAAAACTCACTTTATTCCTTTGCGTTCAAAATTACAACTTTTCAGCCCCTTGATATTTCAACATCTCAATTGTGCTATAATTTTTTTCTATTCTTAGTTATAATCGAGTTGACTAAAAAGCAATTGGATATTTTAATAAATATAAATATTATTTAAATACTTAAACTAGCTAGCGCGTGCATTGTATACGCCCATGTATGGATTGTCCAAGCTATTGGTTGTGGGTAAGAGAGTGTTCCACTTCCAAACGATGGCTTTTTATTTGTATTTTTATTTATTTTGTTTAATTTTATTTATTTTGTTTAATTTTATTTATTTTATTAACTCGCTATATGGTCCTAATACTAGAAGGATAGTATTTCCCCGTGCAAAGTATCCAACGGCTAGCATTGCCCTCCAAATTCAACAATCCGAACCGAAAACAACATCACTATTAATAAATGAGCAAAGCTGGCTGGCACCACCAACCTACCCATGTGCTCACATGCTTCTCAATTTCTTTCCACTTTCGCATCGATCAAACAATCAAAAATAATTCTCCGAGAAAGTGCCCCCTTTTCTTTCTTCTTTCTCATCATTTTTTTTTATCAGAGATATGCCCATGCTGTCTAGAACAACTTCTTCTTCCAGAACACCAACGTTGTTGCTGTTGTTCTTAATTTTGTCTCTCTTGGTTTCCTTCTTTGCTGCGGTGTGCTCCTTCTACGCTAGCACTGCTAACACCAGTAGACTGAACTGGGCCGGTTTATTTGGGCCGGTCGTCTTGGTTTCCGGGATCTTATTATCATTAGCATTGCTTGTTGTCGCTGCCCGTGCGACGGTGTTGGCATGGATCACGGTGGTGGTGCTTCTAGCTTTTGCGGGGAAGGCGACGCCGGGTGCTTGTTCAGCAAGGGAGGAAAATCACTGCTGATGTTATTATGTACTTGATCAGAGGGGGTGCTTAGACCATTAATGAGAATCAAAAGGGAAACTGTGGAATTTGAAAGCATATATCTCTCTGTGATTATCGTTTTTCCTTTTTTGTGAAGGCCAGTTTTTGTATTACTCCCTGTCTTTAATTTCTAAATCAAATTGTCTTGGTGCCTATTTTTGGTAAAAATCATAGTGACGCTGTGCACTAGCTGTTATAATTGTAACTATTTTATTTGTATATTGATCCATATCAATTTTAGCTGTTAACTTTCTCGAGTAGTGATCTAATTCTTGTCACCTTAACGATTATTGAGTTAAATATTAAAATTATGATAATAATTATTTATATTTTTATAAAAAAGTTGACCCAACCTGATTTATTCAAAAACTCGGGTTGACTAGTGACATGGTCGACATGCAACCCAATTGACTAGGGGTAAAAAACAAGACAAAAACCCATTGATTTTATAATTATATTTATTTTTCAACAAAAGGTTGCTTCGTTCTTTTTTTAAATAAAAAAAATAGGTTAAATCAGCTTGACCCTACTAACCCGTGACTTGGGTTTTGCTCTGAGTCGACTCGCAAGTTGAATTTTAAAACTATTATAATAACCACATTTATTCTTATATTGACTTGAATCAACTCGTGTTGATCTTCTTAACCTGTAACCCATGCCTTGTCTGTTGTTAACTCTCAAGTTAGATTTTAAAACTATGATAACAATTATTTTTATCATTATGTTCACCCTCTCGACTCGTGAGATGGGCATTTCCCTAGGCGAACTTTCTAAGTCAAGTTTTAAGACTATGATAATAATATTATTTCTCTTTACACTGACCTAGTAAAAACCTTGTTAATCCTCTCAACCCATGACCTGATCTTTACCCCATATTGACCATCGAATTATGTTTTAACATTATAATAATAACTAATTTTATTCTTATACTAACTTGAGTCAATCCGAGTTTATCCTTTTGATCTATGACTTATGTCTTGTCTCATATCAACCCTTGAGTTCTTATATTAACAGAATTGATCTATGAATTATGATTAACACTATTACCTTTAAATTTGACAACAATAACAATTACTTTTAGTCTGAAGTGATATGCATTCTTGACTTACATGAATGTTCTATCAATGTTTGATCATCCCATGTCCATGTCCATATATAATTTCATTCAACCATTATATTTTTGTGCTGTGCAAAATCATACAACGTTGTTTATAAATATACTTATTGTAATTCAATACAAATGCACTTGTTGTGCATAATATTAATTTAAGACTATCAAATTCCTTACGTCAAAATGATTGACCGCATCATTGTCATTGTAACTTGTTATTATTGTCATTGCCATCATTATTATCTATATTTTAAAATTTAATTTAAAAATTTTAGTGCTCTTAACAATGAAAACAATTTGGATAATAATCTTCTGGGTTTCAATTACTTTTGCATAATAATCTTTAGATAGTTTACATTTCACCAAACATTTATTCACATTTTGTAACACAAAAAAACCCACCTTTTAGTAGAGAAGAATTACTAACGTACCTAATTAGGCGATAATCTTAACTTAACAACCAAGCACTTATCACCAACAAAATAAACCCACGTATGAACATACAAATTCATACAATGGTCTCACTCGTATTAAATCACTTCCCATTCAGTTCCTTAACGCCAAAGGTTTTCTTTTTCAACAAGAAAAATAAAAATAAAAATAAAAGAGAACTTATCCAATAAGCCAAAACAAAAGAGTATAAAGAGGGAGGAGGGGAGAGGAGAAAATCAAAGCAAGTTTTATTGTTTAGTTAGACGGTAAAAGCGGCTAACAGGAACGCTTGGTAAGTGATTGATTCTTCATGCTCTCTCTTCTCCTTCCGATTTCTATTCTTGATCTGAAGTCTGAACCGTTCCTCCTTTGATCCTGTTTTTGAGCTTCTTAGGGTTTCTCGTTTTCTTTTATTGCGCGGCTTACTGGAACGCGATGGATTCTACTATGGTGATCAAGGTTTGTTCTTTAGCGTTTTCTCTTATTTGGTTTTGTGTTTTTTGTGATTTAAATATGAAAAGTCTGGCATTTGGGGTTTTGTGTTTTGAACAATTTGGCTATAGATACAGCCGTATATTGCTTCAATGATGTGTTTTTAAGGGGAAGGTTTGACCTCTTTGTTTTTTGTTTATCGTTTGTTTGCACTTTGATCAAGTGTGTTTTTATTTCTTTTATTTTTTTAGATTAGGGTTTAATGAGGTGCTTAAATCTGATGGGCTTATTCTAGAAAGATGTTTTAACAGTTTGAACTCTGACCTTGGCTGAAAAAAGAATCTTTTTTGGATTTGGTTTCATTTAGGGTCTTGCCATCTTTTTTCAAAATTGTTATTATATTATGCAATATTTATTGGTCTCAAAATTCTTCTGTGATGCTTTAAAAGATCTTTGAACCAATTTACTGCACAGTTCTGTCTTTTATCTTATTTTTGCAAATGATTTGAGCTCGGTGTGTCGAAATAGGCTGAGAATATGCTTGGTTTAGAAAATGTTTTGACAACAAATGGAATTATATGTTAATTTTCATTGTTTTATGTTCTCTATATTCCAATTGCCTCCGCAATTATTTATTTATATTTGCTCATGTGGATACAGGTTAAATATAGTGATACACTTAGGCGTTTTAATGCTCATGTAAAGGAGAATGATCAAACTTGATCTTGACATGACTGCCCTGAGGGAAAAGATCCTTGGTCTTTTTAATTTTCCTCCAGATGCCGATCTCACTCTGACTTATATTGATGAAGATGGGGATGTGGTTACTCTTGCTGACGATGATGATCTGCGTGATGTGATGAGGCAGAACCTTAAATTTTTGAGGATTGATGTACAGCTCAATAATGATAGGTCTGGTAAATCTAATGCTAGATCTAGTGGTAGTTCTACCCCCATGAGGTCCCCCAGGGTCCAGAGTCCATTACCATGCCTCAACAATGGTGTTGCTGAAGTCTTGAAATCTGTGCCAGAGCCCTTACGTAATGTGCTTTCAAAGATATCTCTTGACCTGACTTCAAAAGCTGTGGCTTCTAATGAAGTGCTTACTGAGCTTGTTGACTGCTTTTCAAAAATGGGGCAACCCCACCTGAATCCAACCTCCCAGTCTCGAGATGGTATAGGTTCAAGCGTCCAAACTGGAGCTACACCTCCTGCAGTTCTAAATGCTTCCAAGGATGGTGGCTTGAAAGAAGACTTTCCGAATTCAAACTCACCTCTCAAAACTAGCCAGGAGGAGAGCTTTGAAAATGGTACTAAGACTTCTATGTCACCACACACTCCTGTCCCTTCTCCTGTTAATCTGAATGGTAGCCCTCAAATTTCCAATTCATTTATGCATTATGCACCCCCTGCATCCTTCGATCCTGCTGGTGATGTTTGGAAGGAAGCCAAGAATCAGAATACTGGCCATCCAACCAGGAAGCGTGGCTGGTTTGGTGCCCCTACCATTCCTGTGAATCGTGGCTTTCCTTTACGTGCTGAATGTCCATTTAGTGGAATGCCAGTTACAAATAACTCAGCTTCACGGGCTCTTAAAAGTCATGTAATTAAGAGAAACAATTCTCTTAATAATCCCATGGTTGGCATGTTTCATAGGGGTGTTCAATGTGATGGTTGTGGTGTTCTTCCAATTACCGGGCCTCGGTACAAGTCCAAAGTGTAAGAGATACATGCAAAGCTCTGATGTTGTGCCTATGCTTATAAAGATAATGGCTGTTGAATTTGTGCTATTTTCTCGTATATATTTATTGATTTCTTCTGTTCTTTTTTGTTTTTGGCAGTGAAGTGGATTATGACCTCTGCAGCATCTGCTTTGCCGAAATGGGTAACGAAGCTGATTACATCAAGATGGATAGGCCAATGCCTTGTCGCAATCATTGGTCTTTCAAGGGGTTTAATGATCCTGTATGCAGACTTTGTGCCTATCTTGATATTTAATAATGCATGCCAGTTTTCTCTGTTGATAAAATCTGGCTTTATTTTTTTTGCATTGCTGACTTGTCTGTTTTTTTTTTTACCAATAAACACAGAAACCGTGGACCATCCCACAGCCTCCCTCTAAAGGTTGTCATGGAGTAAAAGGAGCTCAACCTAAGCTAGACAGCCGATTTGTTTTGGATGTCAATGTGCCAGATGGTACTGTGATGCCTCCATCTACTTGTTTTACCAAGATTTGGCGAGTGCGCAACAATGGTAGTGTTACATGGCCTGAGGGAGTGCGGCTTGTGTGGATTGGGGGAGACAGGCTCTTCACTACCGATTCTGTCAAGATAGAGGTGAGCTTCTCCTGTTTGCAGTGACATTTAATAATTGCCTTTGCTTTTAAGCTATTCCTGGGATCTTTCTTCATTGTGGTCTCCCTCATTGATCCATGCAGATTCCGGTCAATGGTGTGCCTATTGATGGTGAACTTGATGTTGCAGCTGATTTTGTATCTCCTGCATTGCCTGGTAGATACATATCATATTGGAGGATGGCATACCCATCAGGTGGGAAATTTGGGCAGCGTGTTTGGGTTCTTATTGAGGTATTGGCATTCTTGGTGTTCACTTCTGTCTTTTACTTGCACCTTTTCAACACACACACCGGAAAGAGCACGGTCGTTATTCCTTATTTGCCCTTGCAGGTTGATGCTTCCCTGAAAGACCCATTCCTCAAAGATCTGAACTTGAACGAGTCCCCCAAATACAGTGGTTCTAAATGCCCTGGTGTTTTAGATATGAATGCCCAGCCTGCTGTGGATGGCTGTTTTCTGGAGCCTCAGAGCAATACCTCGCTTTCAGAACCAGTTGCCCCCATGGTTGACGAACAACCTAGGAGCCAAGAACTAAAATTCCCTATAGATGATGCCTTACTGATTGGCCATGGTGTTTCAGCCTCTGCTCCTCCGCAGGCCATGCCTTCATCTGTTCCTTCTCTTTATCCAATTATAGACATTTCTGAAACAGTTCCTGCCAGTACCGAACTCCTTCCTTCTGCAGATGCTTCAACATCCTCTGAGGGGGTCATCGATGAAAATGCTCTTGAGAAGGCCCTCCTAAAGGAACTCAAGGAAATGGGCTTCAAGCAGGTTGATTTGAACATGGAGACCTTGAGGCGGAATGAATATGATCTGGAGCAGTCAGTGGATGATCTTTGTGGTGTTTCTGACTGGGACCCCATTCTGGAGGAGCTGCAAGAGATGGTAAGTCCTCTTTGGAGTCCATTTTTATCTCGTTTTCGTAGCAAGACTAGGATGGTTTCTTGTTCATGTTGTTTTATGCACAGCACAAGATTACAGAATGTACAAATGTATGTTGTGGTGCAGGGTTTCTGTGACACGGAAATGAACAAGAAGCTGCTGGAGAAAAACAATGGGAGTATCAAGGGTGTGGTCATGGATATTCTCACCGGAAAGAAGGCATAGCTCTAGAATTTTAATCCTCCTTCACGTTGTCAATGGGTATTATAAATAAAATCTAGGGTTGCTAAGGCTTAATAAGTTGATCTACGGATTCTCTAAGTGCATTAATCGTGTTTTGGTAATCGTGTCTGGTGCTCCAACCAAAAGATGACTGGATATGTTTATATATACATCATATATAATGAATAATTTATCTACATGGCTCCTGATGATTTTGTGTCTTGTGCCTTCTGGATGAAAGATTTGTGCTGTTCTGTATTCTATCTTCCGACGTATTTGGTATGTTTGTTTTGCTTCCTCATAATATTTTCCATAATCATGCACTATAAAAAAAAGGGTTTTGCAATAAAGGCTGCTTTTTTTGGTAGATTTTTGCGATGTTGGTCAGCTTACATGACCTTGAGAAAATTAAACTGGTTTTTTGATGCTTTATGGGTAACAATTTCGTTTACCTAAACGAGGGAGAAGACATAGCAGCTAGGCACAACCTCAGTTGACTTGATTAAAATTGAATTTTTTTTCATTTAAAATTAAATGTTTTAGTGTTTTTAAATTATTTTTATTTGTTTATATAAAAAATGATTTTTAAAAAATAAAATATTATTTTAATATATTTCTAAATAAAAAATAATTTCCATCACAGAAATAATAATATATTATATTAAATATTTATCTTCGAGTTAGAATATGGTTTTACCAGGTTGTTTTATATTTATCAAGTTAATCATATCAATTCAATCTCTTCATATTTAATTTGTTTTTCTAATATTAAGTTTTGTTTGTAGTCAAAATATACCCTAATAAAAAAAACTTGCACCGTTCTCGTACGTAAGAAAACGAACGAACGAACATAAGAGCCCAATAACAATTCAAAACATGCACAAAGTTAATTAATTTAATGTCGTGGTTGAACCTACAGTGCCGCGCCGCCCATGGCAAAAGTTGTGTGTTCATCTTCTCAGCAAGCGCCAGTAAATCTCAAATAATGGATGCGGGTTGAAGTTCTTAATACTTATATATTTTATTGGATAAATTTTTTAAATACTTTTAAATTATTTATAAAGTTTTGAATCTCAAATATGTATCTATTAATTATTTGTTATTATTTATTAAATGATAGTTCATATATATATATATATATATATAGATATAGATTATATGAATAGATATTTCAGGTTAGTTTCCAATGAGTTTCATATTATATTAAATTCGATATCCATAAAATTTATATTAAATTGACATCCTTAATATATTCAGCTTTTCTACTTCAGATGATGTTTCAAAAGAGAAAGGAATGAGATGCAACGTTACCATCTTCAGAGGATGAAATTCGGGTCCACAGATTTGCAGCTTCTCATAGCTTAGATTATTGTAAACTCCGCACAATTTTCTCAAGGTTCTGTTTACCAAACTATACACCTTTCCAATATCTGGTGCTCTATTTGACAGAATCCTGAACTCTATTACAGTATTCCTCATCTGATGTTGACACATTAAGGATCAAAATTGAAATCTCCTTCTCAAGGAAATGTTTTTATTTTATTTTATAACAAATCTGCTGGTATTAACCAGTAATGCTCTTCTACAATACAAATTACTGTCATGAATAATAGCTCTGACAGAGAGAGCATATGTGTTCATCCGTAAGTGTTTTATGTTCCTGAAAATACACAAGTCTTAGGTTGTTTATGTTTATGTTGTGGTTTCAGCAAATACCTGCAGCAAGACATTTCTTTATCTGTCACTAAAAGAACAAGATAAGAATCTGGTTTTAGTTTTGCCATTAGAATAAAACAACCTGCAAAACTAAACTCGAATTTTCATGTCAGCTTTTTTCAATGAAGATAGATTGCACTCAATTACTAACATTCTGCACTGCCAAACCTGAAGATAGAACTAATTAACATAAGCTGGATGTCAAGAACACGACAGGAGTAGCCAGTAAAAATGTAACATTCAAAATTGATTGTTATCTTCACGAGGAACTTCAGCCTCGTTGAATCTCCTCGATGACAGGAGATTAAACAAATTTCTAAGACTGTTCTTACTCTCTCTCTTCTCACTATACCTTCTTCTCTGAGAATCCGCCCTGCTAAATGGATCATGATCCAAAACAAGCTCTCTCTCCAACCTCCTGGAAACATTCACAATCTCATGGGAATCCCACAGCGATTGCCTGAAATCCCAGCGCACACTCTCAACCATCTTGGCTGCTGATGACTTGTTCATGGCTTCTAGCTTGAACCGAGAAGGCTTGCTTTGAAAATTTTGGCGATGCGCATCGTATTCACTGGTAGATCTTGGGCTGCCGGAATGACCATGCCAAGCTTGCGCGACAGCCTTGAGTATTTCAAGCTCACGCCGATATCCATCATCATCTTCATGCTGTGCCGACTTCATCGTCATACTTTATGGCCGGTATCTTCTGCAATAAAGTTTACTGTTCCGGGCCATGTTATCTTGGCTAAACTAGAGCCTCACAATATTGTGTGTCGCTGTGCTTTCTGCTATGACAGTTTGTTATCTTCTTTCTTCTTGACTGAATTATGTATGGCCTCTTGGACAGATAAGATATTGATAAATGATAAATCTGTTAATTTCTTCATGGATTGTAAATATTTCCCATCCTTTTGAGAAGTGCTTAATTAGTTTATGTCCATATAGGATCGTTTCTTACTATGTTTCAAAATTATTTTTCAAAAAAAATGATTTTTTATTTTATTTTATATATTAAATTAATTTTTTAATTAATTATATTGGGTGACATAAGTTATTATTCAATAATATAAACAATAATACACATGGTAGGAAACATTTTAGCATTGACATTAAACTTATATAGCTAGTCTTGAAAACTTAAAATTTGACTTTTTATTTAGTTAGAGTTTAAAATTAAACTGTGTGGGAGTTGACATATGACCTTTTTAATTTGACATATCCAAAAAAAAATCGAAGAAAAAAAACATCCCAAGTTAACTATAGCCCACTTGCAAAACAAATGACTCTGGCATTGGATTCTATCGGATTCAATTAATTTTTTACTTTATTATAAAATGAAAAAAATACAAAAACTTATTCAAAGTCATTTAAACATGGAATGAAAGATTGATTAATTTTTTTATTAAAACTCAAAATTAAAAGATGAAATTAAAAAAAAAGATAAAAACAATAAAAAAAAAAAAGCACAAACATGCGAGCAATTTTTTTTTATATATAAAAGAGGAAACAAATATTTCACCCCTAATTTTCTCTTTTAAAAACGTAACAAATAAAGTATACTTGTGGTAAACAATGCATCATTTGTTAGGAAATGGACAGGATGCATGCTAGTTTTCCTTGGCCAGCTTAGATTAATTAAAGTCCTGCAATTTGCTAATAGACGTCAGGAAAGACAAAACACGATTTGCTTAGAACGATTCCAACGTTTTCCACCTCAACAACGTTTATACATCCAACGAAAAAAACAAGCAAAGGGAATGCCGGCCAACATTCTTTCCATATAGATTGATTTTATCGATGTCCCAAATGTTGGATTATTTGTCCAGGTGAAAGGAAAAACAAAAACGACGTGCAGATATACATGTGATATTAACCAAAATCAAAGCACCGCTCTCTCTGTCTCCGCCATGATCGATGACGATGGATAGGAGATTTAGCAGGGAGTCCTCGAGAGAAAGCAAAGGGTCTATTGCCCTGCAAAAGAAAATTGTCGAGAGTCAGAGACCAAACACAACCGAAAAAATGTGCCAGACCTCACAGATTTCATGAATGACATGTTCTTTGGGACCATGGACGATGACAAGAAAGCCTGTAACTTAACTGGATGCCATTCGGAAGACGAAGAAGAAAGTTTCGATGACAGTACGAGGAGCAGCAGCAGCGAGTTAACTCAGGGGTGGCTAGATGCAGCTAGACGTATGGTGGCGTCAACTCCTTCGAGGTGTGAATCCCCTTCTCGACTAGCTGGATCACCAGAGTTCCGTTCCTGGCAGGCTGTCATCAGCCTCTACACTTGATAGGAGGGATCCACTCTCCAGGTCTGCTAGAAGGTATTTGATGATTTGGATTTAATTAAAAGGAAGAAGAGGGAGAGGAAGATTTTAGTCTTAATGGTTTCCTTAAAGAGGAAAAAACCAAGATTGAGAAGATCTTGAATAGGGAGTTACCCATTATTCTTAATTTATTCTTCTCTTCCTCCTCCTCCTCCTCCTTCTTAATTTTGTTTCCATTATTAGGCAATGAGAATAGTTATAGAAGTTACCCACTTTGTGCTTGACATTTGGGGCAGGTGGATTTGGAGAGTCTAATGATGGAAGGGAAATTAAGCATTCTTGTTGTTGGGCAAGACGGCGAGGTCAGTCAACGACAATTACTATGATAGGATGAGTATGAAAGGTTGGAATTATTCTAATTTTCTATGTTGATTAGTGGTTTAAGTCATCACTAATGATCTGTGCTTAATGCTACTGGTTCTCTGCATAGGTTGGATCACAGTGCACTGTTCTTACCGATAATTACTGTGAAGATGCCTATGATCTACTTCAAACTCCATTGCTGAAAAAGCTTTTGGTAGATTACTAAATTATGTATTAACAGCTCTGTTGCTTCGAACTCCACCTCCAAGCTTTAATTCTCTCTGTTTTTTTCTAATCCCACAAGTATTCGTTCTTCAAACTCTAATATTATTGTTTTACACCATTTTAATGACCTTGCAGCAGCACCGACAGAAGCAAATCCTGATGCCTCTAGCGGGAAAGAACAAGTTCTTCCTGGCAAAGTGCTTTGGTTTTGGTAAATAAAGATCATAAAAACGTTAGTTTGTGACAAGATTAGGTTTTTTTCAGTGGATAGCTGGTTTCCCTGAAGAAAAATCTGTTATGCCTAATTTATTATTATATATATATGTATATTTTTTTTTGTTTTTTCAATAATGTTGGAAGGCACTAAATAGCCA
This sequence comes from Salix viminalis, assembly GCA_029228465.1. NCBI lineage: Eukaryota > Viridiplantae > Streptophyta > Magnoliopsida > Malpighiales > Salicaceae > Salix > Salix viminalis. The sequence goes on along the minus strand of CM055440.1, from coordinate 3,376,532 downwards.
TTAGCAACATCATCTCACTGTACCCAATCGCTGTTGATGGCGGCAATCTTCTTGTTTACAAATAACTGTTTCCACTTGCTAGTCCATCAAAAACAAGTATTTTGTCGCCCATATTCGTCAGCATAAATACAACTATTAAACCTTAATTCAGACATGGTCCTGTAATTTTTTTATGTTTACTGCTGCATCATTCTATAATGACAAGCTACGGCTCAGAAATAGTTTATGAAAAGGGGAAAAAGGGAGGAGTAAACAAAGCAAGTGAGAAAGGTTCCATATGCATAAAAGCTTGCATGTGCTCTGCATCATCCATAGCCACATGGATTTGCATTGTTTTGCCGGATACAGACATTCAGTAGCCTACTGAAAACATGAAGTGTATTTTATTTCTGTATATAAAATTAAGGTAGCCTGCATAATTGATACTCCACATGCTATATATATATATATAATTTGAAAGCAAACTTCTCATATTTCAAGACCAGATCAAGTGAGAGAGAGATGAACGAAAAGATAATTTTTTTTGGAGAAAAGTGGACAGGAAGATGCCTCTAGATGTGAAATAAGATTATGGCCATGTTATCTGATACAATCTGTCTTGTCCAATTATGCCCACTTGTTCAAACCCCAGCTGGAACTAACTCCCAACCTCTCTCTTGTACCCCATTTTCTTTTTCTCAACCCAATCATCTGTCGCGATCTTCACCCAATCTGTATCCTCACCACCCCATGCTTCTGGCCCATCCAGCGAAGACCCCATATTTCCTTTCCTTTTTACAACCTTATTCTTTTGTGTGTTGTTGTTGATGGTGGAGCATTGGCACCACTATATTCCTGTCATTCAACTTTCCAGGCATAGAGAAACAAACAGAAATCTGATGATCCACCACCTGCATATAGCCCCTCCGGTGAACCAGAACCTCCTGTCTGAGAGGACAATGGTGTAGGTGTAGGTGTAGATGTCGAGGACGATAGTGTTGGTGATGGAGATGAAGCTGACAGTAATGGCAGAGATGTGCATGGCATTACTGGCTTAAAAATAAACAGAGCATGCCTTAAACCAGGACTAAATAGCCAGTCATGAACATCCCAGTATACTTCGACTCTCAGTTTACGAAGGTTGATAGACTCGTTACCTCTAAATTTCCATTGAAGATGCTTCACATGGATGACCAAATGCCCATCTATCCTTATCTCCATTTCTGGTTCATCCCCGTTAATAGAATTTCCATTACTGACAATTTTGCCGCTATTAATTCTGTTCTTGCACTCTATTGAGATCTCATGAAACCGACCTTTCTCATGGAACTTGATTCTTGTAGCGAACTTCTTCTTGCCAAATACGTGCTCCTTTCTTGAAACCAAAATGGGATCGATAAGAGCAGGCCTACACCCAGTTTTCCTGTAAGCATCTTTCTTGAGATCACCGAGAAGAAGCACAACCTCCTCGTCGGAAACAACAGCAACGTAATACTCAGAATTAGGCTCAGTTTCACCATTAAATTTTGCAGCCCTGAGGTCCCAGAAGATATCCACAGCCTTACCCTCCACTACAAACCGTTTGGAGCCCTGTTTCCTCCAGAAATACCAAGGCTTCAGCTCCACTCTGCAGGTGTACTGGCTCTCTCCTTCAGGACCTTGTACTGACACTGATAGGCCATGGAGTAGCAGATTCTTGCACCATGTTATTGTGATCAAACGACACTGATCGGCAATCTTCGTACGATAAGCAGACATGAAAACACTCTGCCCTGATCTGGTTACTGCGGCAGGATCATCAGTTGCCTTCTCACCGGATGTAAAGCAAGCAGGGGTCCCAACTGGAAGGTCTTGCATTGCGATTAGCTTGAAAAGATCCTCTCTTTCAATGAACTATAGTAAGTGGGGGTGCAGCCTGCAGGGAGTGAGCAACAGATAGAAGTACAGCAACAAGATGAGAATTGAAGAGTGAGCTGGAAAAGAAAAGAAAAAAGAAAACTGATCTTGCTTGCATAATCAAGGGAAGAGAGACATATAGATAGAGAGATCTCAGTGGTTACAAGATGTATTGTACGTACCAAGGCACAGGTAATGCCAGAGGTTCCTCGGCAGCATTAATGGAAATAAAGAAATACTGTCTAAGTGGAAAATAGATGGCAGTGAGTGAAAGTGAGTGAAGAAGAATAATCCTTTTTATATTCAATTACTAATTCTTTTATAAAATAATATAAATTATATTGAAAACCTCACTTTATAGTTTAAATTTTCTAGATAAAATAATTTTTTGATATGATATCAAAGTTTTATTGAACCAGCGGTTATGAATTCAAATGTCACCACTATCATTCATTTGATAAAAATCAAGTACAAAATAATATGAGTATTTATAAGTTTGAAGACCAAAAGACTTTCACTTATCTGGATTTTGTATTTTTATGTACTTCCTTAGTTTTCATGACCTTTTTTCTTAATGTTTTCTTTCTAGCAGGACAACTTTAATGAATCCAAGGTGTTTTTGCTTTTCTATACATAACCTTAAAATACTCACTCCCATACATGGGTAGAATCCTTAGTAGCATAACAGCACATGAGATGGGAAGGAGTAAGAGATGACCAGTCAAAAAAACTTTAAAAAACTGAATCATCAAGAAGTTGGCTTTCCAATGTGGGTCTTCCAGGATTTTTTTATTTATTTTTATCATTTATCAAATGGTTAAGTTTCAGCATTTTTTTTTTTTTGGTGTAGAAAAGGAATCTAGGGATGGTGTAGTAGCAGAAAAAGTCTATGAAATCCACGGCTGCTGTTGCTGATCTGGTCCAACTTCATTTTGGGTTTTGCGACGGAGAGGTTCTTATGATCCAGCGAGCCTGGAATTTGCAGTTTGACAGAGGAAAAAAAAGAAGAGTAAACACGGTCATAGATTAGAAAAAGTACTGCAGAAATTTATGATTTGAAAATCTTAGATGTAGTCAATGGCTGACTCAGTCTGAGAAAGGTATGAACAATCATTACATAATTACATTTAATTAATGCATTTGAATTATAGTATAAGACTTCTTGAAATTAAAGTGCATTTAATGTTTCTGCATTTCTATTTATTCTTAGTCAAATCCTGGTCATGATAGATTTCACTAGCATCTATTCATATTTTTTTTTAATAATCAAGGTATCCGGGTCAATTTGCGCGTACCACAACTAATCTCCGGACTCACTGAACATCCTACAAGCCCAATAAACATATAAAGCACCGCGGGGACGACAGACATGCAAGGTAAGGCTTGAACCCGGGTAGCTGACAGGAACAAACGTTACACTGACAGGAACAAACGCTACACTGACCACGGGGCCAAGACCTTACTTGCACATCTATTTATTCTTAATGTAGCTGCAAGTTGATTTTTTTGTACTTGGGTTATCGGTATAATAAAATTAAAAGTTAATTAGATTTATTTTAATTATATGATAGTAAAATAGACGATGATAGAAAATGGACCAAATAAAATAAAATAAAATAAAATTAGAAACACAACAACATAAAAAAAATAATTGATATAGCTTAATTCTCAGCTCATTAAATACATAATAACAAATTTAGGTAAAAATGGATTTTAAGAAATCAATCAAGTCAACCTAAGTTACTATGAAAAACTTGTAACTTTGTTAATTATAGTAGAAGCCAAATCAGGTCATCATGTCAAATCTACAATCCAATTCATGAGATCAAAATAACTTAATATAAAACAAATATAGAAAATCACAGAGGTTTTAAAAAAAAATATGTTGATTTAGCGTTAACTTTTCAAAACAATAACCCGGGTCATTAATCTGAAAGCACTATATCGTCAAAAACCATGAGACTTGATTCTCAATTAATCAAATATTAAATAATAAAATTGAAAAGTGATTTCAATTATATAAAAGGATTAGAAAACAAAACAGAAATTAAAAGTATAGGGATCAAAATTCAAATACAAAGTAAATTTTATAAAGATGAAATTGAAAAGAAAAATAAAATAAAATAACAAAAAGACTCAAAATAATAAGGATCAAAATTAAAATAAAGAATACAAACACTTTTTTTTTATTGAATGTTAAAATTGAAAAGAAAAATCAATTCAATAAAAGGCCTAAAAAATAAGAAAAATCATAAATTGGAATTCAATGATAGAGTTAAAAAAAAAAATCAAAGTGTTACAAGATGGTAAAAACATGAAAATTAGAAATCAGTTCTAAAATCACTTGATAATAACAAAAAGAAACATCATGAAAATAAGAAAAAGCTCTTAAAAACCAACTTTAAAATTTTGGTTTTTGAAAGCATTTTGGTTGTTTCACTGCTTTGAAATAGAAAAAAACTTATTTGTTCTCAATTAATTTGATAATGATTAATAAGCTATCAAAAATACTTTAATAGCCCTAATGGTGAGTTTCGATATTTTTTGGTTTAAAGGGAAAAAACATCATTATATTATTCCGTTAAACAATGCAAATGGGTCTATGACTATAGGTTTTTCCAAAGCTAATTAGGTTTTGTTGATAATCGAAATCAAGTTCTTATTGAACTATGATCCATACAAGGAAAAATATTTTCCATATCTTGGTTATTAGGAGCATACAAAAAACATTTTGGTCTAAATATACTTTTTAAAGTATATTCTAGATTAGTAAATGTTTTCAAAGAGAATAATAGTATCATATGTAAAAAAAACTCATAGAATGACATAGGCAAATAGAGCTTCTATATATTTTTGTTAATCCACGAACAATATCTATATCTATATAAACACATATACTCATAGAGTCATACCTATAAAAAAAACCCTTTTATAAGCCTCTAAAATATCTTTTATACCATGATCAATACCCTAATTACTCTTATACATGTGAAAATTTCAATAGCTAAATAGTGGTGTGCAATATTGATTAGCCATAGACTTTTAGGTATTGGGTCTGATCCTTCATTAAAAGTAAGAAATTGAAGTTTTTTTTTACCAATTTAAAGTGAGAAATTGGGTTACTTATTTAACATGACTATGATTAAGTTAAGCCGAGATTAAAATATTTTTAATATTTTTTTTAAAATATACCTTTCACATAACATAATATCGATACATTAAAAAATAAAATGAGTTCCTTAAAATATTAACGACAAGATTTAAGTTTTTTTTGAAAAAATCAAACATCTTCAAGGATAAATATCTTGGAATTAAATAAAAATCACATTAATGCACCAGTTTAAAAGTTGGGAGACATTTGTTTTTCTTCTTCTTTTTGACGAATATGAGGGACTTTATTATGTATTTAGATAATCAAATATAAATTGCTATTCTAACTAAGCTGAAATATAATCACACCTTACCTTAATTTAAGCCTCGTATCTCGGTTCTTTGTAAGTGTTTGTTTTTGTATTGTAACTTATTTTTTTAATATTTTTTCAAGTTATTTTTCATCTAAAGAAGTATTAAATTGATATTTTTAGGTGTTTTTGAATGGTTTTGATGTGCGGATATAAAAAGTAGATTTTTTTAAAAAAAAATATATAATTTTGATATATTTTTAATTAAAAAAACATTTTTAAAAAGCATGCAGCACCACAATACTAAACACACACACACACACACATATATATATATATATATATATACTTTTAACTCACTATAAAACTGATTGGACAGCAGAAGGAGCGAAGAATTTCCCACATAGTAGGAAGAGCTTGGCAACATTGGCTGAAAATTCTTCGGAAGCTTTGTCATCGCCTACTGTTGATGTTCCTCCGCGCATCAAATTCAAGAGACTCGATAAAACTGTCAGGCACATAATGCAGGTATGCATTCATTTATATACATGGCTCCGTTGGTATCATTTCATTAGTCAAGCTTTATTTGGGCCTCCTTTTCTTTCGCCCGTTATGTTTTGGAGAATTCTTATCCAATAAATTTTGTATCTAATTCTACGAATGAAGGCCATCATGTGTTTTGACATCAACGTTATACATTGGTGGACTTGATTAAGATGTGTGTGAAGCTCATGAAATTTTACTTAAACTCTGAATGGAGGACAATGCTTAGTATTTGTAAAGAAAAGAGTCAATCTTTTTGCAGGAAGTGTTTAGCTTCATTATCCTTTTCAAAGACATCCATTATGCTTGGATCTTTGAACCCCCATCATCTTTAGGGGTGTGAGGTGATTTTTATATCATAAAGACTGCTGATTGTGTTCATCTGGTTCTGTTTTGCTAGCAGACACGTTATGCATCTGAATATCAATGAAGTTAAATTAAGTTCTACATATTTTCTTAAGAACATACAAATTTCATCCTTCACTTAGATTTGTTGAAGTTATAGTGAACACTCCATTTTCATTTTTCCTTTTTTTTGTCCATATTGTAGATTGATTATAGGAGAAAAGAAATTTGTGGTAACAATTTGGATGTACATAGCAAGGTTCCTGCTAACCTATATCAGAATTTAAAACTATATACACCTGAGATTAGAGACCAGCATTTCCCTGTGGGGTAGAGAATAAAACCTCATTCTTCTCCAGTTCAGGAACTTGGTAAAATAGGAGATGATGTTACCTTTATCTTCTCAAATTATAGAAGTGTCAGGGAGACTTACCTGGTTTTGATGCTTAAATAATGAGTCAAGCTATACCCTTTTGTGAGGCTCTTGGGTATCTGACGCACATCTGTCAAGTCGTTGATGCCAAAGTATGCTTTTCTCTCATGAAATTCCAGATTTATCGTTCTTGTCTTGGTCTATTTTTGTGTTTAGTCCCCTTTCAAAGTAAAGGTTTTCTGGTATACCTTTTTTTTTCTCTAGCAAAGAGCTGACACTTATCATTACTTTTTTATTTATTTATTATTATTATGATCACTGATGGTGCTCTTCATTATTACATTATGAACAAGCAAGTGGGTGATGAATGACAGGTGCTCGATGACAAGAAGAAAGTGAGGAGGGCCAAGTTTTACTATTTAACAGACCGGATGAATTCACTAAAGAAACGTTAGAAGTTCTCTATCTAGTGGGGTATGATTTATCCATTCCCTCGGAAAGTTGGTTGATCTGATCATCCTGGCAAGGAAAGTTACTGACTGTTTGTATCCCAACTCCTCCATGTTATTTTCAAGTTTAATTAACAATTTGTTTTTTGAAATTTTGGGATGAGGCCTCTGGCAGCATATCCAGCAGGCTGCAAAGTTTTTAATTATAAATTGGCGAAGAACCCTCTGAGCATAAGCTTTGATTCCCAGTTTATTTAAAGTTACACGCATAGTTTCCTTCTTCAATTATACCCTATGATCTTGACCATGCGATTTGCTGGGCACAAAACGGGTTATACAATAATAATGTATTCTGGGTTGGAACCGAACCAATCAAAACAGTCTGTTCCTGTAATCATGAACGGCATGTTTTGATTGGCTTCTGTGTATACAAAAACCGACAGTAGCTTTCATCGGTCCCAGACACAAGCTAGTTCTTTACATGTTGAACATATATTTTGTATATAATAAGAGAAAGATCGTGATATTTATGATTAATCACGGAGAGAAGGAATGGTCAAAGTGTGATTAGGTAACTCTACATCAACTCTCTGTATAGTCAACTATATTCTTTAATACTATTTTGCATCTTGAGGTTGGTTGATGAACTGGAAAACCTGGAAGATGCCATATACCCCATCATCTGCGTTTACGCCATCTTAATAATGTTTTTTTTAAATAATTTTTTTTAATAACTTTTTTGAAACACAATAACAAATACTTTTTTAAGCTTTTAAAAATGTCTGTCCATTGTTCTTCTATTAATTTTCTGGTATATGATAGGAATATCAGTTTTCGGTGGGTGGAACCCGAAGGCCTGAAGTAGGATTGTCATATCGTTTGAGCCTTAAAATAAAAGCAAATGCAACTCGATACCACAAAGAGGCATACAATCCTGGTGGTCCTCATTTGGAAACCTTTTGGTGGTCGATATGGACCTTTGTGTGATATGATGTATATATGTGTATTTTCGGTTTGGTTTGGTTTGTTTTTTATTAATAAAAACAACTAAATCAAAAAAATTAAAAATAAAATAAAACTGAATTGGACTCGGTTTGAACCGATTAGTTTTGGTTTTTTAACTAAAAAACCTAAAAATAGCTTTGTTTTTTTAGTTTTTTTTTACTTTAATCAAGTTTTTTTTTTTTCATTTAACCAAAATGAAAGGAAACAAAAAAAAGTGATCAGAATCGGAAGAATAAAAAAAATTATAGCATATTTTTATAAATTTGAACTGGTTCAATTTTGATTTACCGGTTTTATACTTAAAAAAATGAAAACCAAACCAAACCGGGAGTTTAAAAAATAATCTAAAACTGAATTGGACTCGGTTTGAACCGATTAGTTTTGGTTTTTTAACTAAAAAACCTAAAAATAGCTTTGTTTTTTTAGTTTTTTTTTACTTTAATCAAGTTTTTTTTTTTTTCATTTAACCAAAATGAAAGGAAACAAAAAAAAGTGATCAGAATCGGAAGAATAAAAAAAATTATAGCATATTTTTATAAATTTGAACTGGTTCAATTTTGATTTACCGGTTTTATACTTAAAAAAATGAAAACCAAACCAAACCGGGAGTTTAAAAAATAATCTAATCAGTTTAATCGATTTTTGTTCTTAGTTAATTTTTTCTGTTTTTCAGTTTTTCACCCCCGTCAAATCCACAGTCATTTGTAGTTATTCCTGAGAAATCACAGTGAAATTTGTACTTCATTTACAATCCCTATTCATTATATTATTGTTATATACCTAAGAAATCACAGTGAGATTTCAACCTTTTAATCCTATTTTTTATTGAGAGAAAAAGAGGGAGAGAGAAATCGACTTTATTTTACCATAGAAAACTATCATTTCTATATTTTAGATTTAGGTCTATAATAAAGTTATATTGAGAAAATCTAGTTAGAGATAACTTGAAACCTCAAAAGAAAAATAGAAAATTTAGAGTTGGTTTATTTTTGTGCTGTGTTTTAAATGTACTATTAAAAAAGTTAATTTTTTTCAATTAATTTGTTTGGTGTTTTATATGTTAAAATAAATATTATTTTAATATATTTATAAATAAAAAACATTTTAAAAAATAATCATAACAAAACTCACAAACACCATTTTAATTATGACTCGGAAACTCTCGGATGATACCATTTTATAAAGAGGAAGAGTTGATGAAAAATTGATGTTTTCACAAAAAATAAAAGTTGAGATCTTTAGAAGCTTCGACATATAAAACATCTAAGAGCACGTGCAGTGCCCCAACTTAAGTGGCAACATCTAAGATCTCTTGCCACTTGTGTTGTGTTCCATGTAATGTAACCCTCCAAACCAACCCTTCGAAGTTTGAACTCGGAAGCTTCATTTAGCAAACTTCTTTTCTCTTGAAATCTCATTCATTGAGACAAAAAAGAAGACGAAGCAACAATCTTTTAATCTCCCAATAAAACATTAGTAGTAATTAATTAATAAAAATGGTGAATTTACAGCAACTAGTCAAGTCTAAGAGAAATCAATTCATGATGGCGATGAAAAAAAGTAAAGGGCAATTAATACGAGGGGTCATAGCTTCGTCTATTGGATGAAAAACAACTCACCCCTCCTTCAACGCTTTTCTTCCTTCAATACTCTTTCTATTCCACATTCCTTCCATTTCCATATCTATTTCTGCCGTTTTCTCCTATTCTCAGAAACACTATTGCTTTTTTGAACTTGATCTATCTAGAAAGACATTAAATATATTTTTATTTTATTTTTAAAAAAAAGGAAGGTTTCGCTCTTGGGAAACTGAGGATGCCACATGAATCCTCGTCCGACCCAGACCAGGATGATTCTGATGCTGGGTTCGTCGAGGTTGACCCCACTGGTCGTTATGGTCGGGTCTGTATCTGTGCTTCATCTTTTCTCATGTAATTTGAAATTTTGATTGAAGTTTCCATTTTTGGATGTTGTTGATCAAAGTTGAATTGGCCCATGTTAGAAATAAATGATATTGTTGCTATTTCTCTTTCCCAGCTCAATGTTATGGTGATTTTATTAGTTACTTTGGCATTTTGTTGGTTTTTGTTAATGGGATTCTCTTATTTTGTCTTTCTTGCAGTATAAAGAGGTTTTAGGCAGGGGTGCTTTCAAGAAAGTGTATCCTTTTCTTTTTGTGCAACTTTGTCACTTTACAAAGGAAACAACTTTTGCATTAATAATGAAAGGGTTAATGGGTGTGGAATTATATATTGTTTTGGTCCTTCATTGAATTATGGGGCTTAGATATAGAGCATTTGATGAATTGGAAGGAATAGAAGTAGCTTGGAATCAAGTTAAAGTGGCAAATCTATTGCGTAATTCGGTGGATTTGGAGCTCTTATATCCTGAAGTTCATTTGCTTAAGACTTTGAAGCATAAAAACATTATCAAGTTTTACAATTCGTGGGTCGATACCAAAAACGAGAATATCAACTTCATCACTGAGATTTTCACTTCAGGCACTTTGCGGAAGTAAGCCTCTGAGTTTTACTATTAAAACATCTCTTGTTTTTGGTTTTTGTTTCATTGTGCAATTGGTTGAGTCGAGGGGCGTGTTTACTTGCTGTCTAGGTATCGGCAGAAGCATAAGCATGTTGATCTGAGAGCATTGAAGAAATGGTCTAAGCAGATTTTAGAGGGACTTTTATATCTTCATAGTCATGATCCACCAGTTATCCACAGAGACTTAAAATGTGACAATATCTTTGTCAATGGAAACCAAGGTGAGGTGAAAATTGGTGACTTGGGTTTGGCTGCCGTTCTTCAGCAAGCTCAGTCAGCTCATAGTGTTATTGGTGAGGACTGCTTTCCAGTGATTGACATGGTATTCTGTTTTATTTTACTTTTGACATGGAAGCCATTCTGTACACAATGATAATGATATCGTTAATGTTAAATAAGGTACACCGGAGTTTATGGCACCAGAGCTTTATGAGGAGGAATACAATGAGCTTGTTGACATTTATGCCTTTGGCATGTGCTTGCTGGAGTTGGTGACTGTTGAATATCCATATATCGAATGCTCCAATGCTGCTCAAATATATAAGAAAGTGACATCAGTAAGGGATTCATCATCCTTGCTCAAATTTAAATTCATTGAACAAATTACTCATGCAATTTATATTTTTGCTATGTGTCTTTTGCTGTGGAGTCTAGACTATTTCCAATACAAATCAAAATATGCAGTTTTGCCTCTATAGCTTAATATCTTGCTGCATCTTTAAACTAAGTTTAAACACTGTGTGGTCTTGATAGTTTAGTTTGTCAAATTGTATTGGAAGTTGATTTTCCTTTTCTGTTTTTTCGAGAAAACTCACCATTACTGGGTGTTAATCTCGGTTCTCTTTCTCCATCCATTCCTGACCACATGATTCATTGGGTATCAGATTTCTTATGACTTGATCTTTAGGTTGTAAAGTGAAAACCCTGGATTAATCTTGTGGAGTCTCTGTTCTCAATAGACTTTATGATTCTCATGATAGTTTATGATAGGAGCATCAGTTCACTTGTTGGTGAAAGAATGTGGCACTAATATGATGTTCAGTTCTTTAGTTATTACATGATATTTTAGTGTAGATATCATTGAACCCCTCAGCTTCTGGACATGATATAGTTCCCCAATATACTTGAATATTGTGTTGGCATGCATATGTTCTATTCCTCCTTAATGTATACTGACTGTACCTCAGATGTCAAGTTCATCCTCCAAAGTTATAGACTTTTCTGCAGAGCATACCTCTAATAATAGCCAACTAGTTTTTGTTAGGAATATTTCTACTACATAGAGTTTTGATGAATGGAAAAAAGGGAGCCTGTCCACTTGTAATGTTCCCATGCTTTTATTGTTAGATTAGATCAGACAACCTAGGCATTTAGACCTCCATGCATTCATTAATGTCTCCTTTCCTTGATAAGTCTTTTCTGAATCACGGCTTGTCCAGCTTTTAACACCCTGCTCCCATCCCAATTCATGCACAGACAGTGTGGCTCCCAGCACATTATCATTTTTTCATTGTGTTTTACATTATGGTTCTAAGCTGCCATTGTGATTTTTCTTTCTTCTTTTTTTTAAAGGGAATTAAACCGGCATCATTAGCAAAGGTGAAAGATCCTGCTGTTAAAGCATTTATAGTAAAATGTATTGCAAAGGTCTCTTACCGATTGCCTGCAAAGGAACTTTTGATGGATCCCTTTCTTCAATCAGATGAGGAAAATGTAAGTGTAGGTTGCTCTTTACGACCCAAAGCACATTCTTCAGGTAAACTTAAATAGCTTCCAAATTCTATGGTGTTCAAATGCTTTTTATGCTCTGTGAGGTACTTGACAAAAAATTATGGATAGAGAAAATGAGAGAAGGGAAATAGAATTTCTTTTCTTTTTGTTTATCTATGAAAAACAACAAGAAAAGCTCTTAAGTGCTCTGCACCAATTTGGTGGGAATGCACAATTCACAACTAGTACAAAGGTTCCCAACTTGCTTGCCTCTTTTTTCTTCCATATTATCAACCAAATTAGATAAACTTGATTCCTCGCAAATTTACCATTCCCCCCTCACTATTCGGTAAGCCAACCACATCATTAAATTTTTTTGGCTTGGACACCTTGCATAAAATTGCAGGTGGTAGTTCTGATCAGCTTGATGTTAATGAAAGTGCCAAGGATTCTGATGCTGAACCAAGTAGAGATTTCTCTGTGCATGGTCAGAGGAAAGACATTAATACAATATTTCTGAAACTAAGGATAGCTGATTCCACAGGTTCTCACTCTCTCTCTCCATTAAAGGTTTTGTCCATAAGCATCCACAAATAATTCTAATTAAAAGTTGTTTTCATGCTTCAAGGTCATTCCCGCAATATCCACTTCCCTTTTGATGTTGAAGTAGATACAGCAATTGCAGTTGCTAGTGAAATGGTAGAGGAGTTGGATGTGACTGATCAAGATGTTTCAACAATTGCTGATATGATTGATTCAGAAATTCGGTCCCATATTCCTGATTGGGCTTCCAACAATGTTTCACCAGAAAATGTAGCTGCCGAGGATGCAGAACCTCCTCCTGAGAATAAGGATGACAATTCACCTTTGTCAAATGAATCTGGTCTCTGTCCTGGTAGTCTTGTATTGGAAAGATTGACTTCAGGTCACAAGTATTGGTGTGACTCGCCCACGGATGCTGATGGAAACTCTCCAGGCAAGCTTGGATGTTCTAACTCGTCTTTTCATGAGTCTTCTCTAAATAGTCCAAATGCTGCTCAGTCACCTGGACAGTTGGAGGCTGGGAGCATGTCTGATGGTGATGATGACAGTGGAAAAAATGGAATTCATGGATCTGATAATTTGCATTCTGCTTATAGAAACAGTACATCTGTCAAGATAATTGCTGAGAAACTCGAGAATCTTCTGGCAATGCAGCAACAAGAACTAGAGGAAGCAAAGAGGAAGCACAAAGTAGCCATATCAGACTTTCTGAATGAAGTTTCTCCAGAAATCCGCGTGGAAGTTTTAAATATATGTAAACTGAAAATACCTGGTTATGAAATGCCGTGAAGGAGTGTGCATGGAGCATGTTACAGACATGGGCTACCTTATAGAATTCGAAGTGTCTTGCATTGCATAAATCCAGCTTGACAATGGACTAGTAAGTCTGTAATTAGACGAACTCTGAAAGGTCGTCTACCGATCACGATGGATGAAGACATCTTCGAGACTCAAGGATCTTCATTGCAGAAATCCTGCTGCTTGACATGACTTGAAAGACATGGTGTGATCTTGAGCAACAAGAGATGATAGAGGTAAGTGATGATCAACTCAGAAATCTGCCAGAAACAGACTCAGCACGATATTTATCATACATTAATCTTTTTAATAGAGTGGAGGCACGATCCAGTAAGTCAAAGTATTTTTGTAATATAAGCTTACCTAAAAACATTTCACCACGCCCCCATCACAGTTTTATCACCCTATTATTTGTTCTCTCTTCGGTCTGATATGGCCATCAAATTTTTGGTGAATGTATACGTGTACATATGTTTCATTTGATTGAATTACACGTGAAGCCCTGCTGGTTCAAGATTGTTGTTGGAGTGATTGTATTATCCTTGCCAAAATCAAGCTAGGCAATGCTATGAAGGGTGTGAATTTTACCAAGACTGATTGCAGTATTTCGTTATTTGTGCCTTGATTTATTTATCTGTTGGTTTGATGACCTGGTATTCTCAAAATCTGGTATACAAAAACCCTAGCCAGGAAGCCCTAAATGTTAACATCGCATGCCTTGATCAACAAGCAACACAGAATCTCTACCACCATCTGGTAGCCAGGCCATCGATCATGACTACTACATACAAATGCAATATTGCAAATTGTGAAATTTTTTTATCATTTTTCTTGCATCCTTCCTTGCCCCTTCATCTTCTCTATCTATACCGTTGGTAGATGAGCTTTTTCAGAAAATCACAGTGAACATTTCCAATGATGGTGGTGATCATGAGATCCAATTCATGGTGCATGACAGAAAGCTGGATACAATGAAACCAGGGGGATACATGTCGTTTAGATTCCATGATATGCAGTGAAGCTACGATGCATTGAATGCATTTGGAGCCTGAGAAATGATGGCATATTTCTTCTTCTCCACAACAGAGAAGAGATCCCTCATTTAGAATCTTCTCTGAATTCTCCAAGTCTACCTAGGTAGATAGCCTATTGCATTCTAGCAAGTACAAATGATAATCAGAGTGTATAAAGATTGCCCATTTCCTCATTAATTCATTCAAAATCAACTGCCTCCCCATACTAACCAGAGACAGACCATCTCCTTCATCCTTAATCATATTTTAAGAACAGGAAAATTAACTAATAAAACATCATAACAGCAAACTAAGCAAAGGACCACAGCAAAGAATTTGAAGAGACACGTTTAATAGAAAAAATCAAAACCATCTCTAATTAACAAAAAGGGAGCAGATGTTCCATATAGTCTGACAGTTGAAATCAACAACTAAAAGCAGTAGTATTGTAGAGAAGAAAAACAACATGGTTCATCCGATGAATGTTTCTTCATTCTCTCAAGCTTTACTTCTCAGAGGAATTGGGCCCTCTCTTCTTGCCAAATCCAACGACTGCAATAATTAAAATAAACCCATTATTGTTGGTTAGGGTACCAAAACAAAGAGAATGCAAAAAATTAAATAAATAAATGGAAAAGAGAGATTACCAGCTGTGACAAAACGGCGGTTGTATTGCATCCTCTTGTGGGCACGGCCACGGGGCTTCTTCTTCTTGTCCTGCTTTGCCACTTTGGGAGTTTGCCCTCTCACCTTACCAGCTCGAGCTAAAGAACCATGAACTTTGCCTGCAAATCATATCTAACGTTAGGGGAAATAAGATACAAAAAATAAAAAACACTAAGAAATCTGTCAGAGATGATTATCAGCATCTAGGGTTTTACCCATGACTTTGCTGCTGCTGTTTCTGTCCCTTCTTAGCGGCGAGAAGATGGTTCGGCCTCAAGAAGGAGCTAGGGTTTGCCATTCACAGCCAAACCCTTACATATATCACGTTAATGAATGGGTTTGCTTCATACTGGGCTTTGTCACCGATCCATGGGTGTTAAAACTAAAGCTATTAAACCCGGTTTTGCCTACTGGTTTAATTGTTTTAATAAAAATAAAAAGTTAAACTTATTTAGTTTCAAATTAAAACATACATTTATATAATAGTATATAGTTGGCTTTGGCCTTTTTTAGTAACATAGAAAATAAATGTTCAAGTATTGCTATTGTGTTTTAAAAATAATCAATGGGCCGAGTTATATATCTTAGTGGGTCCAATAAGATAGTTTTATTCAGTAAATAATCCAGATTTTAAAACAAAAAAGGTAATTATAAGTAGAAGAAAAGTGAGTGCTTATTAATTAACAAATAAATTACAAAACCAAGTTCCAAGATAATTCAATGTTAAAAAGTAAATTGAAAAACAAGACTCTAAAAAAATATTTGTGTCACTTGGCTAAACTTATTGTCTGATCATGAAATCTTGATAACTTGATAAAAAAAAAACCAAATAAAATTACCCAAGTCCATTCTTCAAAATGAACAATATCAAATGATGAAATTTGAAAAGAAATAAAAAAACAAAAAACAAAAGATATTAGCTCGTGTTAACTTCTTAAGCTCGTGTTAACTTCTTAAGCTCGTGATATAGATATGAAACATGAAGCACCATATTTGGAAAAATCATGAGTCTCAACTCTTAATAAATTCAATGTTGATTTTTTATTAAAAAAATCAATTATACAGAATGATTAAAAAAAAAAAGGAATGAGGATTTAATCTTGAAAACAAACGAGAGGACTACCTAGAGTTTTGGATTGAAGGAGAAAATTCAAAAGAAAATAATAATAAAAAGTACTTTTTTTTGTTTTAAATAGAGATAAGGTATATTAACATAGATATATTATAAACCATCTATTCAAGAATCTGTCTTATAAATTAACTCCAATATTAAAATTAAGCAAGAGTGGTGAGTTAAGTCTTAGAATTGCTCGATCAAGGACTTCCTCAGAAGTGGCCATGGCTGATTGAGCTATATGTAGCCGGTACGTAGTTTCGATATAAGTTTTATTACTCTTTAAGCCAAGTTTTCAACTTTAATTCATTTCTAATGTTGAAAACATGAACAAGCCAGCAGCTTTTAAATAAATTTTTCTAGTTGCCTCGTAAAAAAAATAAATTAAAGAAGAAGAAGAAGAAGTCGTATTTGGTAATAGTCTTTGAAATGATATTAAACAAGAAGGAAAAAAAAAGGAAATTGAACCAGACAACTTGATAGATCGATTTGGTATCAAGTTTAAAATAAAAATTATTTAAAACAGAATTAACTCAACCTAAGAAATAAACATGAAAAAAACCTAGTCAACTCGAAGAATAAACCCGAGACCTTGTGGATCTAAAAAAAAACCCGGCGAGACTTATTTTGTTGTTCTCAAGAAAACATTGTTTTTTTCATTTGTGTTCTCAAGTGATGTAAAGTGATAATAGAGAACTTGTGATCTATGCAGCAGGGCTTGAGTTCGAGGCATGATATGCATTTCTTGTAAGAACTTAGAACAATCGAAATTTTACTCGCTCATCTGAGCCTATAAAATATGTTTTCCGGAAAATCTAAAAACAAATTGTTTTTTTCATTTTGTGATAAAAAAAAAATCCCTAACAACAACATCAATGACCAAATTTCTTACTGGAATTCTCCCCTCTCCTATTTTCTCCTAGCTAAAAATCCCTCAATTGATTCTCCACTCTTTGTATCTTGAAACCGATTCTTTGTTATCCATCTTCGACTATTCACCTCTACAAACCAAGAAAATGAGCTGAGGTTTCTAAAAGAAAAACAAAAGGGTTCGCAATAATTGATTCAGCTGACCGTAACTCAGTCATTTTTCTGGATTAATTACTTATTTAAAAACTAATGCACATGAAAAAAGAAAAAAAAACAGGGGGGGATGATGCATGGAATATAGCACAAGAGACGGTGCATTATAGCAAGAGAAAAAAGGGGCTAAACAACAAAATAACAAGAAAAGAAGTTAATGGTGGGAGCGGGACATTGTCTGATAAAGAGCAAACAATACAATGACGACGATGACGACGACGAAGAAGAAGAAGATAAGTAAAACTGAAGCAGGAGTCCTTTCTTTAGCATATCATCTGTCATTATCTTTATCTTATTGATGAAAAAATATGGACTTGAGGTTCTTGTTTCTATATATGTAATTTTAAAGTTGCATCTCGTATATCTAATTTATTCATACAAATTTAATTATTTCTTTTAGTTGTTAATTATTCTATAATCTAAATTTCTAAGGAAAAAAGAAACAAATTACCTCTTGTATTTCTAAATCTTATGTAACATTTCCTAACCAAATGCATATTTTAGTTTGGATTTGGATCGGTGTGTTGAAAACTAAAACAACAAACGCCGCTCCGCTAATCTAGTGCATTATTCAAGGGCTCAAGCTTGCACCGCCCTCGGTTTACGAATCTCTTTGTACCTTATTTCTATAAGAATTTAAGATCCATGATTTTCATCCCGCTCATGCAGTACTGTATATCAACAGAAGAAATTTACAATGGCATGCTTGCTCACAGTAACACAAGTGCAGAGGCATTCATGATCTCCAACAGCTTGGTGCAATGTATCTGGTGATGCGGACAAATCCTTGTATATATCCCCACCATGAATTCATGTACAAATGGAGGGTGCAAGTTTGACATGTGTTAAGTAATCATCTCATCTAAAAACCTAAACTGTTAGGTGAGGTCTTGAAATATGATTTATATTATTTTCTAACGCTCTCCTCAAATGAAAGACATTTGGGCTTGAAACTTGTACAAGCTCACACTACTTGTGTTTGATTTTTATGACTATATTTCAAGAAAAGATTCCATACAGGAATTCATGCTGCTGTCAGCAATTGGTGGATAAAAGACACATCGATCATAAGTCCAGACTTTATAAACAGAAAGAGATGGGTGGGTGCTCACAGTGTTATCAAGCATTGTAATAACTTTACTATGACTTTGGACCATCCTACAGTTTAAAGTACTAAGGAGGAGAAATTAGGATTTCAACGATGGGATTTCCAGTAAATCAAGACAATAATTTCGAATTGTACTAGAAAAAGGAATTTTACAAAATTAGGGTCCACAGACAGATGAACCCTATTTCTATGAAATCTGTGCTAAAACAGCAGCTTTAGCGGTAGTTATCATTAAGTTATTAAAAAGGAAGAACGAAAGAAATGATAACCACCAACAAATCTTTAGCTTTTAACATATAAGATCTATCTATATATAGGTGGAATCTGCCTGAGGGTCATAGGCACACACCACCAACCCTTGGTCAACCTAGATAATCTTTTCATGATTAAAGAAAGAAAAAGGAATGTTTGCTACAGCTTGTCATCATCTTTAAATTAATGTCAGCAAGTGATTGTTAGTTTTTGAGCTCTATTTAATTTGAGTTTGAGGTGATGCGTGGAGGCATATATAGCGAAACTGTGGGTCAAGATTAAAGAAAGAAAGGGTCAGCCCCAGCTATACTGTTGTCATCAACTAGCAAGTAAATTAACAACCCTAAAAAGCTGTGTATGTGTTTGTATGTATATATATATATATTGGGTCAGCTCTTGAGAAAAGGGAATAAAAAAGAAGTTGATTTGCATATAAATGAAGTTTCGAATTTTTTCTTCTTCTAATTAAATAAAAAAGAATTCACTAACAAGCGCATCAATCTCTGATCGATGGCAAAATATCAAATCCCTTTTCCTTCCCTAGCTAGTTGATTTGCAAATACATACAAAATAGCTTGAAATTTTCGAAAACATGAGAGTAATGAAAAGTGTAATGATGAGTCCATACTATAGTTGAAACAGGAAGCCATCATTCACGTTTTGTTTTCTACGTTTTATATGTGTAATTAGGTCATGACTGGCAAAAAAGCTGTAGTCTTGTACCTATTCTCATCAGCGATCGATTGCAGAAGAGATATCCATGTGAGGTGTGAGCAAGAACACCAGTTTATGGGGGCGAGAGAGAAGAGATGGAGGAAGGAATACAGAAGAGAATATATATATTGATTAGGGCACAAGATGAAATTTTATTTATTCATTAAGCACTCACACACACTTCTTACAGCCTAGCTAGCTAATAATAACTATCTGCGTCAACACAGATTAATCATCAAGACAATATGACCACTTTTCTATCTTTTTTTCCACTATTACAAGAGCACTTATGATGTTGTGAAATCAAATACAGATCCTAACTCTCAAAAGAAAATCAATAATGCTTGATAAGGAAGAGATCAGGGAAAAAAAGAGAGGATCGATCAGTAATGAAAACAAGCACTGATCATGATTGTGCAGCTATAGAAGCAGGATTCACATAAATATATAGTAATCAGTCGGACCAGGAACGCTCGATTCCCCTCGCATGGATTCACCCATGCATGTCAGTATCCTTCGTTATGGAAGAACCATCTCCAGCTTGCTTGAATGGCAGCTTGGAAGCAGGTTTCTCGTCTGATCATGGAAATGAGTAGGATATTGCCTGAATGGCCTTTCTTGAACGAAAGAAATAAAGACGGGTTTTATCATAACCACAAAGTTGAATGCTACCACCATGGTTTGAGAATAGAAATCGTAATTAATTACTACTTAATTTGATTCACGAGACTTGAGAGAGAAGAAGAAGAAGGAAGCAGAAGAAGAAGAAGAAGAAGAAGAAGAAGAAGGAAGCAGAAGAAGAAGAGAAGGGACTAAAAAACATGTAGATGTCTATGCAAGCATGATCATTTATATTAAAATGGAAAGTGTGGTGGTAGAAGGGGAGGGGAAAGCTTTTATGTCAAGGCTGCTAGCTGTGTAATAATCTAAAATAATCAAAAAAAATTAATTTAAAATAGTAAAATTTCATTTTTTTTCAAAAACAATTTTGAAATGCAATGTCAAATAGAGCTTAAAATAGTGACACGGCACGTTTCCACAAGGAAAACAAAAGCAAGGAGAAGAAAGGGATGGACAGTTTATGGAGGTAAAGCATGGTGCCCTAAAGCTGAGGCTTTTTCTAGGGCATAACCACCAAAAAGGATGTTTGCGTGGAAAAGGGTTTGAAAAATTTGGCCCTCCACCCCCTAAGTTTTTGTTTCGATCTATTGTGTCAAAAAGGAGTGAAATTTGTTGGCACTGCCTTTTCAATTCTTGTGTTGTGGCAAGTAGCTAGGGCTTCTTTTAAGACTTTGAAGATCCCATGTCCAGGTTAAGTTCAACAACCATGGATATTTTGTAGCTTAATTAGTTATTTATTTAGGAGGAGACAATGATTCATGCCTTAAAGTCAATAATCCCACCGTATGAATTGTTATACACGTTTGAATTTGTTATGCTTGCCTATATATATATATATGTAAACCAACTAAATGAGATTTACCATTCACTATAATTATAAAAAAGAATATATTGATCAACTCACGATTATAAGAAGGTTTCATGGCTAGCTAGAAGTATTCGATGAGGCACAAGTTTTCAAAAAAAAAATTTGAATTTTTCCTCCACCCTATACTCCTTGTATGCCATGCTTTTATAGTATAAATTATTGGAATTTTAGCTTGATACTCCACTATATATAGACTCGGTATTGACTCGACCTATCCATTCTCATATGACTTATCCTTTTATACATTTTTTTTAGGTTTTATGAGTTGCACATATAAATTTTTTATGCACTTTATTTTTTCCTACCAGAGGAATTTTTAAAATCATAATTTCTCAATATAAATTAATAGCAAAACAGGTAAACAATTTAGTTTTTTTCTAAATATAAACTTTAAACAACAGTTATAGCCCACACATAGAAAAACAAACTAAATAACAAACCAATTAAAAAAGATCACTCAACTCATTAATATATAAGATAACATAACAACTAAAATAAACCATTATTTTCAATCCAATAATTAGCAAAAAAAAAAAATCTAGATAACATAGTCTATTTAACAAAAATAAATTTATCATTTCTTAGTATTGAAACTAGAATGTTGCTCATGTTTCGCTACGGATTGAACAATTTTTTTATGTAAGAAAATGATAAGTTAAAAAAATTCAAGTCTCAACTCATTAGTTAAAATAGCGATTTAAATAATACAAAACAAATAATCAAAAAATGACAAAAACTGTAACAACCCGGTAATTTTTTTATTTATATATATATATATAAAAATGTATGGGTTCAACTTGTGAATTATGGTGGAAGATTTTGTGTGTTGCACTGAAAATCTATGCTGAAATTCATGGGTATTTTTCTGAAGATTTGCATGTGTGTTTGGACTGGAATTCGGTTGAAGAATTGTGTGCCGAATTGTGTATTTTGCGACATATGAAAATATGAACTTTTGAAATGAGTACAGTAACGGATGTAGGCTGAAAATTCATGTGTTTAAGTGCTGGAAAATATGTGTGTGTTGGCTGGAAATTCATGTGTTTATAGGCTAAAAATTCATGTGTTTAGGTGCTGGAAAATATGTGTGTGTTGGCTGGAAATTCATGTGTTTATAGGCTGAAAATTCATGTGATATGTGCTGGAAATTCATGTATATATAGGCTGGAATGCATGTTGTTTTTATGTTGGAATTGATGTATATTTGGCTGAGTCATAGCGGACAATATACTGCAAGGGGGAGTGGGCCAGGGCCTTACAAAAACAAAACAGATCAATGTCTAAGCCTATTTGGAATATCAAATAACTCAATGCTAATCTAATTAAAAATATACAAGAGAAAAAGTCAAACTTTTTTAAAAAAATAGAAAACATTAGCTAAAAATGGAAAAGTAAAACCAACCAAACCCATGCAAACCTCTTAAACCTAGTCTAACATTAAAAAACTTGGAACTTGTTGAATTATAGACTCAAGTTCAATCAAGAAGCCTAAAATATCATTCAATTTAATTTTGAAAGATGGAATCATTGAAATTATTATTAAAAATGCAAAAAAATAGGAAAAAAGAATGAGGCTGAAAATTTGACCGATAAAAACCCAATGAAGTTGAAATTTGAAAAAACAATTACCCCAAACAAAAACAAATTGCAATTAGAAACAATTAGGAGCAAACTTCAAAGATTAAAAAATTATAAGGGATGACATTAAGAATCATTTGTAATATGATATATTATTTATAGATTAAAAAATATTAAGGGAGTGAAATATAATTTTTTTTTAAGGGCTAACCTAATAGAATCAAACCAGAAAAATAACAAAAAATATTATGATAAAAAATAAATAAATAAACATGAATTTAGATTATAGAAAACAAAAACAGGGCAAACCCGACAAACCTTTTTAAACCTAGTATAGTTTCTAAAAGTCACATCCCATAAATTTTTTGAACTAGATTTAATCAAGAAGCATAATTATCAACCAATTTGATTTTAAAGGATGAGATCAATAGAAAAATCATAAATAAAAAAAAACCTATAGAAAGCAATAAAAAGAATGATAATAAGATTTAATAGAAAAAACTCAATGATATAATTTAATGAAGAAAAACAATCAATGTAAATAAAATATCACAAATAAAAGAGGAACTTAATCAAAATAAAAAAAAATAAAATAAAAGGTTTGATATGGTTTGTTGCATGGCTAACACCTAATCTAATAAAGATAGAGAATGAAAAGAAAGAAGAATAAAAAATCATTTTTTGACCAAAACCAGGTCGAATCACCACACACACCACCTAAAGATGAAAAGGATATTGAGATGAATCAAATGATACGATAGAATCCATAGGTTATAACAACCAGAGCAAAATGCATGCGACACTAAAAGACGATATAGTAGTTCATCCTTACAAGATACGCGTCAATAACTTTTTTATTATTTATATTTGTACAAATCCATAAATGCTCTTAGTAATAAGCAATCATGAATCAAACAAGTTTTTCATTTTTTTTTATATCTATACAAATCTAAAAATACTATTGGTAGTTTATAATAACAACAAATGAATTATGATGAAATGACAATCAAGCCACTAAAGCCAAGACAAAAAAAAATATGAATGATAAGATTAATGTAGTAATTCTATTTTTCTATAAAATATGAAAAATACAAAAACACCATTATACATAAAGCATTGAGTTATTTAATTTAATAGTACTAATTTTATTGTAAATTAAAATAAACTCGCCCAATTCTCAAAAATATTTATATCATGATAATAATAATAAAATATAACCTACGCTACTCAAAACTATATAAAAAAATGATCAAGAAGTAATATAGTAACTATATTAATTGTAATAAATAGTAATGTTTATCTTATAAGACAGCAATATCGCTAGGGGATTGGTTATTTTGGATAATAACAAAACTTTATTGCTTGTTAAAGTCAATTGACTATCAAGAGGCAATCCGTCAATTCCCCATAGTGGATGCCACTTCAATCCAACGGCTGTTCTGCTCAGTTTCCTACCCGACGCCCATCGTTGCTACTCTGCACTAGCTCCACCGAAACATTTCTCTCCCGCGAGAAATTACAGCACGCCCGTTAAAAAGGGGGTGTGGTGGTGGGACCGTAAAAGTAAGAATCCTTTTATCGCGTGGAAGACAACTGAGGTGGGGGGCCCATATTATATCGGTGGGGATGTTTGTCCTGTAGTATTTCTGTTGGTATTCTACCAAAAGCTGACTTGGCAACCGAGATTCTTGCTGCCGCCAAAAATAGTTTTTTTTTTTTTCTTGTTTCATTTTGTTTTTTCTCTTCCTCGGTAAAAAGTAACATAAATCATATTTGATCAAACTTTTTTTTTAAAAAAGAAAGAAATCGGAGTACTTATCAACATTGCATCGCATCGCATCGCATCAAGGAAGAATGGTAAACATCATAATCTGAATGTGTGCGCGTGAGAGAGAAAGAGGCACACACATAAATATGTTTATAATAAAATTAATTTAATATATTTAATTATTCATGTTATATAATCTCAGTTTTTTACTTAATAGAGGAATAGATTCAACCCAATTAAAAATAATAATTTTATTCCTCAAATTGTTAATTTTCTTAATCACTCACTCTTATTTCTCTCTATCATCTAAATCATAGATCATTATCTACTTTAACCGGGCAAAAATACATCAAATTTTTCATGTGATTTCAGGTTTGAGTTGTAAGATTGTTAATATAATAGTTATTTAAAACTTATATAATCATTAATTTTAAAACTCGTGAGATTAATCGAGATTTACATAAACTGATGTAGAAATCCATGTTAATAAACCCAAAACAAATCAAACTTTTTCACTTGAAATCCTTGCAAGGTTTGACATGAGGTGGATAGCAGAGTCAGAACCCATTATCGGCACCTCGTTGGCCCATCAACTGAGATCTGCCCTCGGTGATTGTGGTGGTTTGGTTTCTCACCCTTCTAATCATCCACCACTGCAAGCCCAAAGTCCTTCAACCTCTTAGAATTTCAGGGTTTTAGGTCTAACTTTACTTTCCTAAACCCTTCTTCTCTCATTTTTGGAGTCCCTAAAGGCAGCCATGAATCGTGCAAGGACAATCCTTAAATGTCTTAGACTCTCCAGCTCGGTCTGCTCGAGTCAGCTTTTCACAACGCGGTCACTCTCCACTCAGGTGACTCACTTCTCTTTCTCTCCTTGCTCTTTGCGCTCCCTCTCGAATCAATCTCATAAGACTGCTTACCGGTTCAACACCCATCAAAAGCTATACTTCTCATCAAAACCAAACTCAATTGTAGAGCTTTTATCGACAAATGAATGGTCTACTGAGCTGGAAAACGATTTAGAAAGTTTGAGTCCCTCGTGGACCCATGAGACAGTCATCTATGTTTTGAAGAAACTAGATAAAGACCCACAAAAGGCGTGGGATTTTTTTAGTTGGGTCAGTGAGAGAAATGGGTTCAGACCTAGTTCCTTGCTTTATAGTATAGTTCTTAGAATAGTTGTTAGCAAGGATTCAATGAAGAAGTTTTGGATTACCATAAAAAAAATGAAAGAAGGAGGGTTTTATATTGATGAAGAAACTTATTTAACCATTATGGGGGTCTGTAAAAAAGAAAAAATGGCTAATGATGTGGCGGCTTTGAAGCATTTTTATGATAGGATGATTGATGAGAATGCTAAGGATACTGTGGTGAAGGATGTTGTTCGTATTATTTTGGAGAGAGGGTGGAATAAGGAGGTTGAGAAAAGATTGGTGGGAATAAAAATTGTGTTGACGGATAATTTTGTGATTAGAGTAATGAAGGAGCTTAGGAGTTATCCTGTGAAGGCCTTGAGGTTCTTCCAATGGGTTGATGGGCGTGAAGGGTATCAACACAATACTGTTACGTATAACGCGCTTATGAGGGTTCTTGGTAGGGATGACTCGATTAAGGAGTTCTGGAGTGTTGTTGATGAGATGAAGAATGCGGGTTATGAGATGGATATCGACACTTACATAAAGATTTCGAGGCAGTTTCAGAAAATCAAGTTGATGGAAGATGCTGTCAGGCTTTATGAATTTATGATGGATGGCCCATTTAAGCCCTCAGCTCAAGATTGCTATATTCTTCTACGGAGCATCTCGGCAAGCGATAATCCAGATTTGGATTTGGTTTCTAGGGTTGTAGACAGATACAAGGCAACAGGAAATTCCCTTTCAAAATCTGTTTATGATGGGATGCACAGGTCCTTCACGAGTGCAGGGAAGTTTGATGAGGCTGAAAAGATTGTGAAAGCTATGAGAGATGCAGGGTATGAGCCCGACAACATCACATACAGTCAGTTGGTTTTCGGACTCTGTAAATCGAGGAGATTGGAAGAAGCATGCAAGGTTTTGGATGAAATGGAAGCAGGAGGGTGCATTCCAGATATCAAGACTTGGACGATTTTGATTCAAGGGCATTTTGCTGCTAATCAAGTTGACAAGGGATTATTGTGTCTTGTCAAGATGACAGAGAAAGACACTAATCCTGATGCTGATTTGCTGGATGTGTTAGTAAAAGGTTTCCTCAGTCAAAGGAAGATGGATGGTGCATACACATTTGTTGTGGAGATGGTGAATAAGCTTCGTTTGGTACCTTGGCAAGCTACTTACAAACTTCTAATTGAAAAGCTCTTACAAGTGAGAAAGCTCGAAGAAGCAACGGACCTTCTACGCTTAATGAAGAAGCATAACTACCCGCCTTTTCCTGAGCCTTTTGATCAATATATATCCAAGTTTGGGACTGTGGAGGATGCTGTGAATTTCTTCAAGGTACTGAGTGTGAAGGATTATCCATCATCTGTCGCCTACCTTCGAATGTTGGATTCCTTTTTAAGAGAAGGCAGAGATTCTGAAGCCAGAGATCTGTTGTTCAAGTGCCCTCACCATGTCCGTAAAGATCATAAAATCAGCAAACTTTTTGGCTCTGCAAAGACTGGTGATAAGACTGCTTGACTTATCTTTTACTTTTTCTAGTATACATGAAATTTATACATCGCTGGAATCTTTTATCTTTTGCATGTATCAAACATGGATGAAGTCACATTTGTTCGAATACCTGTTCTCACTTTTTTGTTTTTCCAGTATAATTCATGTCTTGTTCTGGGTATTAGTTTAGTTCCCTGATTGAATAATTAGAATACAAATGGATTATGAGCCTCAACAATCGTTTTATAAGAGCCTAACAACTAACTAGAAAATCAAATCGACATCACGTTGTTTAAACATACAAAAACAATAAGTTGATTGAAGTTCATGATAGAATGACTGCATCTTTCATCGTGTAAGGATCGTTTAGCAATAGATTATCATTTTCTCATTCTTTTCATTTTGTTTTCTTGCAAAAATCTTCTTAGCATCGAATGTTGAAGAGAAAAACATCAACAAATTAGAATATTACCAAAAAATAACCTGGATATTCGGTGATTCCTTGATGAATGAATGTTAAATATTAAATCATGTTTTAATATCAATATCGAATTTATATTTTGGAACAAAGATACACCAACACCACCTCATATTTATTGACTCTTCAGTGGGAATTTCATAATTAATTTTCATTGTGAAGCTTGAATTAAAAAAAAATCATCAATTTGTGTCAATAAACATAAATGATTATATGTGATTCAAAAGGAAAAGATGTTGATTAGGACAAAAAAAATTTGGTTAGATTCTAAATTTATTTGAAAGTAATTGGGCTCCCAATGCAGCGTTCTTATGCATGATTGAGAAACTATAAAGGTCCAAGAGTTGCTTCAAAAACAATCTTTTCTCTTTCTTTGTTCTCACGAGAAATTACATCCAATATTTTTTTCTTTTATCAAGTTGATCCTTAATTCCTTTAAAAAACCCTAAAATTATGTTTTCTTGAAACCTCATGAACCTAGCTCACATCAAGATCATAAAATATTTGCCCACCCACTTGTAGGTATACATAACATAACTCACAAGGGCTCTTGTTGCAGAGAGATAATGTCGGGGATTATCAGAGTTATTAGTATTGCAAGACATTCAAAAAGAACTGGAGCCAGCACTCGGAATATTTAACTATTTACATTGGAAGTTTTCCTCAATAAATTTCTACAAGAGCTGGCACCAGCTTAAATAGGCAGGCAGGCAGGCTATAAAAGATATCCAGTCTCTATGTAACTATCTCATGTTATGACTATCCCAGAAAACGGACAGGAATCTCGTTCTGATGATGCTTAGACATTAGTCCATCAAACTACAAGGCAGGACTTTTACATTTAGTGTTTGGCACATTTTTTTTCTGATGGAGCAAACGCTACTAATCAGGATTCTGGTAGCTCAGAATGCTCTCTCTTTGCTGTATCTATCATTGCACACAAGAATTCACTAGCACTACAGCTGTTGGGATTTGAAAGAGCTGCATGTGCCAAAAATGGAAGTTTTCTTAATGATCTTCCACTCATCCCCTGCATAAGATGATAAGAAGTCATGCAATTGATTACTAGATCATTAACAGGATTCAGTAGGGTTTGAAAGATTTCACTGCTCACCTCACATGCCTCTGCTGCTTCAACCAATTGCTTACAAAAGTGCAGCACAGGCTGATCTTCGGCTGGTGCAATTAATTTCTCTCTCAAGGTTGAATAATTTGGCAGCACGAGATGGTCAAAGTCCTGCAGAAATTGCAACACTTTAGTCATGAGTTTAATATGAACATTCCATGTCCGCATGACATCAGTAGAGTTATTGATATTGAGGAATCAATAGAAAGCCTGAAACTTGAAACAGAATTGACACCTGGGAATTTGATACTATTCCTGTTCGCAGGAGTTCTTGCAAGCAGGTTCTTAGAATTTCATATCGTGCTTGAAGAGTTGGAGGACCAACATATGCTTTGATATCAGCACGATCAACAAATGCAATATCTGAAACACAGTAACTGCTAAATCAATACATTATAATATTCTTCCTGCTCAATCCAAAATATAAACCTACGAGAAAAGATGCATGCATTCTTTTGAATTCCATCAAATTATATTAGAGGGAATATGATCTCTCTGGAAGAGGGAGAAAATGGAATTCAAGCTAGCATCAGTCTACGAAAACTGCTTGGTATTGAGATAGATCATTGGCTCACCAATAGCAGCAGTTATATTTGATGTAGTCAGGATGATCACATTTGGTGATGCTTTCAATTTGTCCATCTGCGTTAATAGAGCATTCACAACCTACAGGACATATTTCAAGAAGCAGAAGGCATAAAAACCTCATAAGAAATCATGTTTTTTCATTTATTTATCTGACTTCGTTAAAGAAATCAGACATTAGTTCGGGAGTAGACAAAAGGGGCAGTACTCGAATAGAATCTGAAGGTTCAGAACCAGATAATGCAGCTTTTCTAGCAGCAGCAAGGCTTTCAACTTCATCTGCAGGATTACCAAATCCAGAGCATTACATGCTAGAATGAAAAGAGCCCAGTATTGGATATTAAAAAACATAATGTCGTCACAAATCTCACCAATCAAAACAAATACCAGATTGTTTTCTTCCTCTATCATTTCCTGTATTTTTTGGAAAAGCTTTGCAACCTGTTCCAATAAGCAAATATCAATGTTTTGAGATTTTGCCTAAATGGATCAGTCAAACAAGGTAGATAAATAACTAAATAAAGATCAGTGGGTTGAGAATTTGACTTGAGCTGAGGAGTCATATTGGAAGGGAAATGATATTGAAATCTACAAGTTCTAAACCATTTGATTACAGGATAATATGAAAAATGCATTTCAAGTAAAACTCCAGTAAAAAGAAAATCCCATTGCATTGGAAAGGAAAACCATTACAAGTAATTATGGTCTGTTTTCTTTTTCCTCTTAATGCAGTGTAACAAAAAAACCTTTTCCATGATATTCTTTTGTGTGTGGGTGTTTGTTTGGAGAGGGGGTGGGAGATAGAATAAAGATATAACAAATTTTACTTCCTTGTGGGAGCATAATAGATTTTCCAAGGAACATGGCTTAGTTGACTTCAAACATGGACAAATGACCAAATCTCAAATAAACGAAGTTGTGACTTGCTAAAAACAGAGTTATACCACCAAACTTCCAAATGAATAGAATAAGCTAGTGCCAGAGGTAAAATTTCTCAAAGCTTTTACAGATTGACCACATACCAGCTTGCCACTTTCAGAGAACCATTTGCTAAACAAAGAATGAGCATTCACTTCAATCAATTGGCATTGGGGGTATCTGATTAAAAGGAAGCATAAAGCTGAAATTAATATGAAATGAACCCGTGATAAATTATGTTCATCAGAGAAGTTTATGTATAAACCTGGAGTTAAATCGTATTGATAGTTTCTGAGCCAGTGCTTTACATAAAGATGTCTTCCCAGTCCCTGGAGGTCCATGTAGAAGAATAAGGCTGCAAACATGGTGGATATACCAATTACACATCAATTTAAAGCATGACACATTAGAAGCAGCAGCTTTCCAAATCCAGTTTAGATAATCTAAATGTATTTGTGGTTTTAAGATTTCCATCCCATCCCGGATTATTGCATTAGTAGCAAAGCCAGTGAACTAAAAGGAGAATAAAAGGGGTAAAAAGGTTCCAATATTCTCTCTACAGATTCAAACTAGAAAACTAATCTGGGTGACCTGGAGACATATTAAACAAACTTCCTTACCGATTCCATGAAACAAGAAAAGGATTAACACCCTTTTCAGTAAAGAGCAATGCACTGGCTGCATACCGCAGCAACCTTTGCTTGAGCCCAGATTCATAAATTAAACTACAAAAATCAAATTGTCATGTCATCAGTCCCGACATCAATTAACTTGAAAAACTAGTATCGACAGAAGTTTCAGACAAACCTTTCCCACATCCCGTCAAATTCCATAGCTGGAAGGATCCATTCATTAAAGCTAGAAAGTTGACCATCCCCACTTAGATCCTCACATGGTCCTTCCTCACTAAGCTGGCAAAGCAGCAGTCATTTGAATTTTGAAACCACCAACTCAACAAAACATGACTTGAAAGTCGAAGAAATAACAGAAGGCTCACGACACAAAAGGAAAAAAGAAATTTGTAAATATTGAATCAGACACACATGTTTACCACCTTGAGCAGGTTTTTACCGTTTGATGTTCCTATTTTTTTCCTTACCCAAAACAAACGTTAAAGTGTCTCAAACAGCCATTAAGGAAACAAAAATTCCTATACTTGAAAAAAAAAATCCAATAAACCTATCCAATCCATCGTACCTGAAAGACATGTATAACAGGTTTGACTTGCCAGAAAAGAAGAATATCATGATTGTTCACCCATTCATCTACAAAAAAAATATCACACAGTTATTCAGCTTATAGTCCAAAACAGCATTAACTTCCAAAAACTTTCATTTTCTCTTCCCCTAGATCAGAAACCAAAGTAACAAAAAGAGAAAATTGAACATACAATGAAATAAAAAAAAACCCGAACCTGTATCGCAAACACTTATTCTTTGTACATTTTCAAAGAGAATTTGATCATCACTTGGCACCGGAATTGGTCCATCAGCATAGCTTAAACTCCTCTTTTCAAGCATTCTATCAAATAACGAGAAAACCAAGATTTGTCTTGTCTCTTAAGATTAACAATCAAAAACCTCCAAAAAAAAATACTGAAATCGAACCTTTCAACAGCTAACCGAACATCTTCAATACGAGCAGTGCTAGAAGGTTTTAAGCAAACTTCAACTGTATCAAAAAAAAACCATCAAATTAAGAGCTTCAAAACTCAAAGATAAAAAATATATAAAAGAAAAATGGAAAACAAGAGGTGGGTACCAGAAACGAGGAATTTGCGATCGGTGAGAATGGGGGAAGGGGATGAGGAGGGAAAAGAGACGCCGTGTCTATCGGATACATCATGGGTTGTGGTGGCTCCGTTGGAGTTTTCCATTGACATGTCCATGGGAGTAGTTGCCATTTCTTTACACTGAAGTGGAGAAGAGATTAGGTTTTTTATTTTGTGGAGATTTTTGTGTGCCAAACCCTAATTTTTAATTTGCTTTGCTTTTGTGTTTTTTGAAGTTGGGCGGGAAAGATGGTTTTTGGGTCGTGCTTTTAGCGTGCTTTTTGTTCAGTTTCGTTCTCTTGTACTATAAGTTTAGTATTACCGTTTAACAATGTTTTTTAAAAAACATATTTTTTAAAATTTTATTTTTTGTATTTTTTAATTATTTTTATGTACTAGTATTCAAAATAATTTATATATATATTATTCTAATGTATTAAAGTGAAAACATTTTAAAAAATAATTTTCACTACATTTCCAAGCATGTCTTTAATCCTAAACAAATTATGATTAAGGTGTACCACAATAAAAGCATGATCTATTTGGCACAACTTATGCTTATATTTTTAGGTGTTTTTCAAAAATGTTATGGACTTGAAAAAACATTAAGTTTATGTTTTTTTTGTAGTGCTTTATAATAATTTGATGTGTTGATGTAAAAAATATATTTTTTAATATACTTTCAAGTAAAAAACTACTATGAAAAACATTTTGCACGATAATCTCGAACACTTATGGAATTTATTTTTATTTGTGATACATTGCAAAAACAAACACACTTTTAATATCACCAATTTGTAAAACATATGGATGGAGTTTTTATTCTTGTAGTCCATGCTTTGTTGCTGATAAAAAAAAATAGAAAAACTAATGAAATTAAATTATTAAACAAGATAATAAATGATAAATGATGAAATAGACTTAATAATACTTTTTTTTAAATATGTTAAAAAAGGTTGGACTCAACCATGTTAATCTTTAAAACACGTCACTCAGTTCATAGGGTCAAGATTAACCCATATAAGGAAATGCTTGAAAAATTAATAAAACCAAATACCCATTGTAAAAAAGGTTAAGGGATAAAATTGAAGAATAAAATTAAAAAGAGAAGAAAAAAAAAAAAAAAATCAAATCAATGA
Source organism: Salix viminalis (assembly GCA_029228465.1). NCBI lineage: Eukaryota > Viridiplantae > Streptophyta > Magnoliopsida > Malpighiales > Salicaceae > Salix > Salix viminalis. The sequence continues at coordinate 3,343,514 of CM055440.1, read as the reverse complement.
GGACTAAATTAAAAAAATCAAATATGAGGGATGCAATTAAAAAAACACAATTTTCAAAACAAAACAATGGCAATTAAGAGAATAAGAACTGAATTAGGAGATAAATGGACTCAAAGGATAAAATAAAAAAAAGATCGAGGATATAATAAAATAAAAAACAATGAGGACCAAATTCTAAGAATTGAGTCAAATATGAGGGGTGTAATTGTAAAAAAAAATTAAGACAAGACAAAACAATTAACAACCAATAAAATAAAGATAAAATAGGCTCCAATTATAATATTAAAAAAATTGACAAAAAAAAAGAAAGGAAAAGAAAACAAATGAATCGAATGTTATTCATAGCTTTCACCGTCAACCCATTGAACTATCATGAAGAGGATGGCTAGGTCTTTTTAAAGCCATCATGAAAGGTGAGGTACAATCACCATCACACACTGATCAAATGATACAAATTGAGACAACACGCCTCCATGTGGATTCAATATGTCTGACAACTTTTGATTTTAATAATATTATATTTATGTTGAAAGACAGAAAAAACAATTCTTAGCTTACCATAAATATATAAAAAATGAAAATACAAAAAAAAAACACTTTTAAATCAAAGTTAAGAAAGTTTAGTGTAAAGGACAATTAAGTATTTTCATTGTGCATTATAAAAAGACAATATCTAGAAAACCTTTGGAATGGCTGTATCAAAACTTTGTTTTTAAGAGTAATTCAATCATTAAATTATATCAAAGAAAATTAACATACTAAAATACCCTAATGAACTCACAAAGACTATTTTTCCATGTGATAAATATTGTTCTACTCTTAAGCAAAACTTTAGAAATAAAAGAGAGGGGTGAGATATTAATTTCATTGTAACAATCCACAATAAATTATGTTTATTGATACAATGAACAATAGAGATCTAAGTATTGGCGAGTTATACTTGTCATAAAGGAAGTATGTTGAAATGATATTTGAGCATTTTGATATGCAAGACTACAAGCTAATAAGTATTCTATTTGTTGCTCATTTCATGTTATCTTTATGTTTTTCAGCAAAACTAAAGAGAAGAAAAACTGCGTGTCAATTGTTTCATATAGTAGTACAATTACAAGGATTTTTATGTGCTATGTTTTGACTTGTTTATACATTTCACATGTTGTTGATGTGGTCAATAAGTTTTTGTAAGTGTAAGAACTTATTTGTAAGTTTCTTCATTCTTGATGACTATAAAAAAATTACTCATATACCTAGTCCATATGTAAAAGCCTAAAATTATCACATTTTACAGCTAAAACTTATTTGTAAGTGTCTTCATTCTCTATACTTTGATGGCTATAAAAAAGAGAAAAAAATGTGAGATTTTAATAATTTTAAGATCTTAGTCTCAATACATTTTGGTGGGTATAAAAAAGAGGCATCAAAGAAACATTGGTGCGCCTCACATATTTTTCATTGTTTTACAAGGATAACTTGACTAGTTTTCCTTGGTGTTTTTTGTTTCTCTAGCATGCAATTTGGTCATTGACAATAAGTTTGATATTTTTTTTTTATGAAAAATTGTTTATTTTGAGAGGGTATTACTTGAAAATTTCAAAAAATAATTTACACTAATCTGATTAAGGTCGGCTAATTCGGATGGATATATAGTGCGATTAAAGAAAATCTGGCTTGATTGACAACTAACTAGTTTTGAATGGGATGATCTTGGAGTTAAAACCAAACGAATGAGTAATAAACTTTAGCATATATTTTTGTAATGATCATCGACTGACTCCATGTCTTAGCAGAGCCACAATTGACATCTTTAGCTAGTATCAAGTGATGAAACTACAATTCCATCTAGTAGATAATCCAATAACGAGAGCTTGAGACAAAAAAAAATTACTTCTCTCATGGTCTCAAGATTGAGCTTTATGATTGTTAATATGAGTATTGTTAGAGACTTCCATGATCATTAACTTCAAAACTCATAGAATTAGTCGAGTTACACGCAAGTTGACCCAGACATCAACATTAATAATAAAAAAGGGATGAAAGTACAAGTGTTTGACTGGTAAATCTATTATTACAGTGACTCTTTAAAGTAAACTCCTGTCTTGCTGGGGACCAGAAGGTCAACTCATAAAGGAGCAAACACCTTTCTCCTCCTCCCTTCCCATTCGATTGGCTTTTCCTTCAATTCTCTAGCTAGGCCAGCAACTCCCTTCACAGTTCCTAGCTTCCTTGCTTGTCTGATCTTTTCGAGATGCTAGGGGACATTCCAAAGCATAAAAAAAAACACTCCAAATAAATAATAATAATTAAAAAAAAGTCAAACAAGAACGAAACTGTACTTGATACAAATACCATATATATATATATATATATATATATTCTCAATTCTCATCAGTAACATGTACCAGAAAAACCCCACGTTCGTAAAATAATAAAGTACTTGTAGGAAAACAAAGTCAAAGACTCTTTTTTATAATCAAGCTAGCAAAACCCGCTTTCACCCCACCCTTTCCTGATTTTAAGAGTCATAGTCTCGTATGTGGCAACTGGTTCGGCCTTGTATTATATAAGGTAAACCGAGAGAGTCTGCGCTGCATCATATCATCATACAGTTGTGGGATCGTGGCCTCTTCCTCTACCTTTCCTAGCTTCTGGTGATTTGCTTCGAAAAGAAAAGAAAAGTATCTGGCGATGGCGACAGCACGTGCTCTTCTCGTGGCATCACTTGTTCTCTGCTGCTTTCTCTTGCCCTGCTATGGAACTGTGCTCTTCTCTTCTCTGCAAAGAACTCTTGAAGTCACGGCTTCACCGACATCCCAACAAGGTAACACAATCCACACACAGCATAGTTTTCTTTCTTGTCTGTTCTTGATTTTCGACTTCCCAGTTCTACTTTCAGATTTAAGGTTGTTTTCCCACTTTGATCTCGTCATTCGGTGCTACAGAACAGATCTATTAATTATTAAGCCCTATTGATTAACTCTGCAGTATTGAAAGCTGGTGTGGATAAAATCACCGTGACATGGGGAGTGAACCAGACCCTCCCAGCCGGGACTGACTCGAGCTACAAGACGATCAGGGTCAAGCTATGCTACGCTCGCATAAGCCAAGCTGACCGTCCATGGAGAAAAACTGTAGACCTTCTAAAAAAGGACAAGACTTGCCAGCACAAGGTCGCCGCTAGACCGTACAGCGCCGCCAACAGAACCACCCAGTCCCTCGACTGGACTGTTGAGCGTGACGTGCCGGCTGCCACGTACTTCATACGAGCCTATGCTTACGACGGCGATGACAAGGAGGTGGCTTTCGGGCAAACAACAGATGCAAATAAGACCACCAATCTGTTTCAAGTCCAAGCAATCAGTGGACGCCACGCCACAATGGATATCTGCTCCATATGCTTCAGTGTTTTCTCCGTCGTTTCCTTGTTTGGTTTCTTCTACAACGAGAAGAGGAAGGCGCACTGAAGAGAACAGGGCAAAAGATTTTTATCATATCACAAATGGGGTCCATAAAGTATTGTAGTAGTGGGTTTCATGTTTACTTTCTTAAGCCTTTTGTATTGTGTTGACCGTGTGGAAATGTTGACTCTGCAACCGGAAAACAAGAAGAAGAAGAAGAAGAAAAACGCGTCTGTGTTTGGTGGGGATGAAAAACTGAGCAGCTGTTGTGTGAAATGGACAGCTTGACGAGGTCCCTGCAATTAGTGTTGTTTGTTGAAGAAACTGAATGGAAGCTGGTTTTATTCGTCTTTGATCAATGTATAATGTGTGTGTTAGTAAATGGGAATCATGGTCTTCTATCTAACAAGTCTTCAGATTTGTTAAGAGCAATCTTTTCAAAATTAGCTGTAAAAGAACCAGCATTGTTGATTTTGTTTTGTTTTGAGGTTGAAAAATTTCATATCAGTTAAAAAAACAAGATAAAACAGCGTAGTTTTTATTTTGCTTAAAATTTTGGTCCATACTGGAAATTTCACCCAGAACGTTTCTAGTTTCGTTCCGCTTGTTCAATTTCAGCCAAATAATATTTTTTTAAATAATAAATAATTTTACAATATCAATCATATTTCTTAATCCGGCTGTTAGATTGAGATGAAATTTTACGAGAAGTCTCTTGACATATTTATATATATTATGTTAAAATTTCAAAGCAATTAGAAAATATAATAATCTTGCGAGATTAATGATTACATTCTCATAATATTATATATGTTCATAATTTTATTCAGAAAAATTATTTTATTGTATCTTTTTTTAGATAAAATTGAACAATTCTAAATAATTTTATTTTTGGATTTGAACTAATTTTTTTTTAAAAAAATTAATATATATATAACCCTGAAACGAAACGCCGAAATATTTCGAAATCGAAATATTCTATCCCAATTGAAATCGAAACACCGACCAAAACAGAATTGATAAACTTTAATAGAACCACTGACTTCCAAATCATTTCCAGGATTTAACAAAAGGAAAAAAATAGCAGCACTAAAGAAAGAGAACTAGATCACGATCACGATCACGATCACGATCACAGAGCAGCTTAAGGATTAAAATACATTTCAGTGCCCTGCATCCTATCTGTACCACAGAGCAGTAACCTGTTGTCATAAACATCAATATGCCCAAATGCATCTGTTTCAGGAGGACACTCCAAGGCTGCTTCGAAGGACCTGTGGTGTATTCCATGGGAATCAATACAGTGCCGACCTTTGTGATCGTGTCCAGAAAGGCATGCCTTGACACATTTGTACTGGTGGATTACGTTCATCACTTCATCATAGTTCCATAGAAGTGCTTCTTGAGATGACGCACAAGGATCCAATGGCAGATGACAGCAAACGATGACTTTCTGCTTCAGCTTTGTTGAATCCTGAAGGATGCCATCTAACCATTCAAGTTGCTCTCTCCCAACAGCTCCATTGAACATCACAAACCTCCTCTCAAGACCCAGCAGTCCTGCTGGGCTGTTTTTATCTGAATTTGGGTTCTTCTTCTCTAGAAACTCCAATGCTTGTAGGGTTTTGGGATGAACTTCGAGGCCATCCGATGGCACTGATATCGTAGCCATCCAGCACGACTATTCTGTATTCCGGACCAGGTGAGATATCATAGTAGGCTTGGCCATTGGGACCTGGAATCTTCAATAATGGTAGTAATATGTCACGGGGAAGATTATAGAGGCAGTGATTGCCAATCAAGTGAAAAACAGGACCTTTGAATTTCTGAAATTCATTATTTACTTTCTTTACAGCATCTAGAGACTGGTCCGGCGGACATTTCCCATCCACGATATCCCCAAAGTTGATCACAAAGTTAAGATTCTGGTGGTTATTCCACTTTTTGTACCGCCCTTTGCAACACACGAATGCTATGTCGATAATAACGGGGAACACCGATGAAAGAATGACCATCAGGAATATCAGCATACTGGACATCAGAGACTACACCAAATGAGAAAAGAGGTTGCTTCCCAGGTGAGCTTACCAATACATTTGTTGATCCCATTGCGTTGACAGGACAGAATACCTGTCAGAGGAAAATGATGATTTATCATCAGCCAAGGTCCCAAGAAACTGATCAAAAGATAAAGGAATCATCAGCATGGTAAGGAGGGATCTCATAGTCAACGTGCTGCTCATCATGGTTGTAGTGCTTGTGTTTTCCACAGAAACAAAATGATGCCGACTTAGAATATGCTTTGGGGTAGGTGGTCAACCATGAAGTATATAATCTAACCATCAAACCAGATGCTATACACGCACCCTATCGATGAACTTTTATGCTGTTTTTACAAAGAAAAAGTCATGATTAGTGTATTATTGAGAATTAATTCTATCCCAACAAGAATTCCCAATGGTAAAAAAGCAAAAGAATTCAACCATCATAGATGTGCATACAAGAACCCAGTATAGGTAAAGCATATCCAACATGATTTATGAGTCCACAATTGTGAGCATTGCAAGGCAATTGAGTATATCACAGACAATAGAGTAGTGAACTTCCACTGATTCTTTCCCTTTTTTTTTCTTCTTCTTTTGCTCATTAGAACTCAATACAAAAGATGTTTACAGGACCAGGCAACATGCTTCAAACTTATGAAATTCAGCAGAAAACACAGACTTCTGTTTTAAAGATTCGTAGGAATGCAGAACTAAAACCTAAAAAGGAAAAAAATTGTGAGGGTCAGCATGAATCATTATTCCCATTGCAAATGGAAAATATGACTACATAGACAAAGTTCGATATAAACAAAATAATGGAAAATATTGTGAAAATCAATAATAATCCAATTAAGGACTTTTCTCTCCTGGAATAGAATTTCTAGAGATTAATGTTAATGGAAAGAAGTCAACTCCATTGGATACAGAACATCATATGCCTAAGAGTCTAAAACACAATAGTTGGGCACACATACAACATATTTTTCTTCATAGGGCATTCAAATGCTTATATCAGAAATGAAGGAACATTATATTCTCAGAAAGAAAAAAAAAGCACTACTTTTATTGGAAATGCAAAATACTCTCTGAGAACACAATTTTATGAGCTCCAGAACAACTAGCTGGTTCTCAATTAATTCACTCTTATTATGTATAATGAAAAGTTCATGTTCAGGAAAAACTGCTGATTAACTTGTAATTTGCCACCCATTTCTAACGACACACATTACAGCAAGCAAATACTTTTTAGTAACCTTTGAACACAACCCTAATATGCTATAACCAGTCATTATTGGGGGAGAACTACATCCTGGTCATAGTTCTCAAATATTGGGGGAGAAACCAACACCTAAACAATTAATGTAGGAGATTAATACTTTGACAAATCGGACCCGATTCTTAGCTACTGCACCCTGCATGATGCAGGATTTACACAAGTGATATACAAACAAACAAAAAGAACAACAACTATAATATTATAATACAGTTTTAACTGGAAGTGTTCCATAAGAAACCACTGAATTTATCCTCTAACTAAGGCTAGTACCCAATGCAAATTTTTGGAGGACATGCAATGTTTTACGGTTAAGGCTACTAAAGAAACAAACAATCTTTTCCTAATAACAGGAGTTGTAGAAAAATCAAAATCACCCTGCATTACTACTCCAACACATGCGAGAAATTATAATCTCTTACTGCATACTCGATAGCTATCAAACAGTGAGATGTACATGTTAAAGACAAAGTTTTTAAATGGAATTAATAACATAGGAACTGATTACAGCAAGACTCTAATCACATAAAAAATGAAAAAAACTCTTAGGGAAGTTTATATGGTACTAGAAAATCTCACTAAAAATCCATTCCTTTTTCCAATACCAAAAAAAAAAAAAAAAATCAAGTGCATATTCGGGACTCAAATATGTTGCCACTTATATGAAAATTCTAACCACCATAAAGTACTCTGAAAACCCAAATAAAAAAATAAAAATTAACAACAATCATGCCATACTGGATTAACCCAGTTACCCACAGAACCCAATCACAATAATCTGCTCCATGAGATCCAATACAAACAACATCTACTGACTTGAGATAAACCCAGAACTTATTTTTTCTTATGAAATTCCCCAAAGCAGTAGCAATTAATAAAAACTCATTCCGTATAATTATGAAAGCCAGGAACAGCATTGCCTTCCAATATGGTCAAGGTAAAGAAAACCCAAAACACAGAAATTCAAGAACATATTCGTTAATTTATTCATATATAGATAAAAATAAAAAAAAAAGGAAAGATAGATGACATTGTCGGTTGCTTACGATTGTTTGTTGGAGAGACAGACAGAGAGAGTAGTGACGACGAAAAGGGGAAGGAGGTGATAAATCAACACGACGAGGTTCGTTTGTTTGGAACGGGAAGACCCGTGGCGTTAACCAGTTGTCCAGGAATTACCGATGACAACTCCTTTCGCATAAAAATGGAAATAAATTGCCTGTATTCATGTGACAGATTGAAGTGGGCCATTCGTCCAGCAGTTTCTTTTTCTCTCGACTTAAACAAGTGGTTGAATGTCTTATTCATGGCCACACAACTTTTTGTGAGGTGGTAGTGGTAATATTGAAGTTAATTTGTGAGGTGATGGATTTTAGAAAGCACAAACATGAAAGTTTATAGTTTTGAAATGTCAAAGATTATAAAGATACTGCAGACGAAGAGTGAGATGTAAAGCAACTTCGTTCTTTCGATATTATGTTAGAGAAGAAGGCATAAGCACATTATGATCCTTCTTCCATTGATGTAAATCTTGAAAACAAAGACATTAAGAAAATGGTGATTTCTGAAATGTCATATCATGTAGGATTCCTTTCCATAGAGATTCCTAAGCATCAATAATTCATGGTTTTTTAGGTTTTAAGAAATTTTGCCTAGGTTCGAGAACTCTACTTGAATATAACCTTGCTAAAACTGGATTTAAGTTATTTAAGGTAAGCTAGCTCGTTCATAAATTGGTAATAATATTATAATTGAAGTATCTATATTTTTGGAATGAAAGAATTCAAAATAAGAGTTTTTATTTGATTTGGATCATATTAATTATATCGGTTTAACTTCTATTTGTATAACGTATCTTTTAAAAATCAAAGTAATGGATTTTTAAAATTTATCAAATCAAGACTTCTCTAGAGTAATTTTAAAGCTTGAGAAACTCTAATTTTATTCTTTGTTATATGTTGCGTCAACTGGTATCAGACAGGCTGACATGTTTGATGGTTAAAGACATTGACAATATCATCCCATCCTATGATGTTAATAATAATAAAAAATAATCATCTAGGGTTTTGTAAGGGTTTAAGAGGCAATGTAGAGAAACTTATCACAAAGATTTAGTGCATGTTTGATAATATAATTGTTATTGTCTTTTAAAATAATTTTTGTTTAGAAATACATTAAAATAATTTTTTTTTAAAAAATTATTTTTAACATCAGCATATAAAAATAATCTAAAAATACTAATTTTTTTTAATTTAAAATAAAAAATAAAAAATATTATTTTTTAAAAAATATTTTTGAAACACAATATGATCAACTATTACAAGAAGGTGTAAATAATGAGAGGAGATAGACATGTCCAAATACTTATCTTTAGGAAGTCCAAACCTTAGATGCATCATGTCTATATAAAAAATGGTGTATAGTATAGGCGATGTACTAAAAACTTACTTTATATTCATTATTTTTGTAGACGCTTTCCAAAGTTTTATAAATAAAAAAAGTATTTTTTTAATAAAGAATTTATTATATAGTTATCACATAAAGAAATGTACTTTCAATTAAAAAAAAAATCTAGTTATCAAAGTTTACATTTTACAAGACGTAAACTTGTGATTTTGGACATAAATGGTACGAATTCCAACATGATAAAGTTTATAGTTTAGATGGTAAGCCTAAAATTTCATTTTCTATGAAAAGATTATTGATTTTGGAGTTTCTACAATAAAGTTTCTATTATAGTAATTAAGTTACAGATCAATTTTATACAAAAAGGAAATTTAAAGTTAATATAGAAATGTAATAAAATAGGTCTAAAAATTTATATTAAAGCCATTGAGTTAATGAAATTCTAAAGAAATCTCATTCAAATCCAACGTTAAAAAAAATTGTATAAGAAAAACTCAATGTAACATTTACTAAAATAAACATAAAATCATGTATAAAAACTAAATGTTTTTTAAATTATATTTTTTATTTGAGACAAACCAATTAGAATAAATTAAATCTGGAATAGAAATAAATAATGTATCTCGATACAACAGTTTTCTAGTCATTTATTAAATTTGGGACACCTTATGATTCTCAGGAAATATGCAACGATCTCAAAACTAAATTTAAATTTAATGGTTTAAATTGAATGAGAAGAAAATATTATCTATTATAATAATTGTTAAATTAACAACATTATTTTGAAACTGATGGTTTAGAAATTTCAATTCAAGTGAACGGAACATGGCCAAATCAGTTTGCTTTATTTGATTATTTCTCGACATAATCCTCATTCAAGCTTTGATCTTCAAAGAAGCTGGAAACTGGAAAAAATAAACCGAAAAGAAAAGCCCCGTGATTTCTCTACGTCCAACACAATGAAAAAAAATCCTTTTTTTTGTTATATATAAATGTCTTAGAGAAATGATTCTGTTTTCCATATATATATATATACATTTATTTTATGTATCATGAAATAACAAACACATCCATTGCTTAAATGTTAGGACATCAAATAAATAATTTTCTAGTTTTGAAAAATTAATAACACACAACTTAGCCATCACTAGGAGCTCATGATCATGGACAAGAGAATATAGCTCATGAACATACTTGGAATTTAGAGTAAAAAAAATCAGAATGAACACACTGAATTTTATGCCGTGTGCTCAGAAGGGCAGGAGAAGCTTAGATTGCACTTTCATTTCGAGTTCCTATATACTAAAGCTATATGAGAGATGTAAAATCCTGTGATCTAACAATGAGCTATAATTAATGAGAGACGTAGAAAGTGATGATTCTAGTATAACAGAAGCATGCATCAAATGGCGGGAAAGAGATGAGAGGAGCTGTGAATAACAGAGTTGCACAGGATCCTGACCCCCAAAAAAAACTTCATCTGTATAGCAAGGACCTCATGTTTAGAACGTCTTGAGTTTCTGGGTTTCTCTATAAATTAGCATCACATCCACTTTTACGAGGTGGATTTGTTCTGCTTTATGATATTGACCTCCCGTTGCTGTTTGGAGAGAGAGCCTGATAAACAAGCTTATCTGGAAGTTCCTTTGTAGCCTACAAGGTGAATCCAAGGAAGATGGGTTTTAGAGCTCAAAACAATTTATAACAATGAGACCAGAGATTGAAAATGCCGATAAGCTAACCTGGAAGTGTCTCATGTGCAATATCGGTTCACAACCAACATCTGCAATGGATTTTCCATTTAGAGTTTGCATTTTAAACCGCTCAGCTTCATATGCTGCAACTTTGTTTTTCTCGTCAGGCAGATGATGGCAAACTTTTAGAAGTGAATTCAGAGAATTCATCTGGTAGATCATAGTAAAACCAAATAAGCAGCATAACCAAGGTATAAATTTAAAAGACTATACAGCTCAGGTAAAAAACCAGAAGGCAGCTTTCATCCAGTCATGCTTGTTCAAATGCCTCGAGAAATATTGCAAATTAACTTTAGAGAAGCCAGACAGAACATGTAAGACTTGACACAAATGCAGGTTGAATCTTCAGCAATTGATTCACTAAGGCAATCCCAAGAATAATTTGGGATAAACAAAGATGTTTCCTGACTTCCAGCATGGAAGGAGGCATTTCAGATGTGTGAGTAGCACATTGGTGTGGGGGCCTTGGCGACAAAATAGTTTAAAGATATACATCCATCTACCATAGTATTGCAAATGCATGTAGCTGAGTCAGGCAGCAGTCAGGACTCAGGACTGATGGATTTGATTATAGATCGAAGTAAATAAACCGATGCAGACAGTGTGCTGAAAAGAATATATATACTAACCTTCATGTATGGACAGGATGCACAGCCACCATGAATAGAGCATCCCTCCCCACTAGCAGCTCCAGGTATAACAGGCAATATGATGTCACCAACTTTAACTGAATTTAGGCCTGAGGTCGAAGCTGTTGATGTTGTTATTGAATCTGATGAGACTGGAAAGACAATTTCAACATTCACCTTTTGCTTTCTCAGAAGACTTTGTAGAGAGTAACAAATGACGAACTGCTGCAACAATTGAAGTAACCATTCCTGATTCAGTTCCTAACACAAACCGGAGGTGATCATTGACATCTCTATCCAGAGCCTCTTGCACCCTCTGCTTTATAAAATCTAATATATTTTGAGTGGAACCCACTACTCCCATTCCTCTTCTCTTTGCTTCCATCGCCAGGGAAAACATTTCTCCAGGGACCTCAAGATGAGCAGTTAAGAAAGCATCACAGTACATTTCATTTATTTTCTCCACAACTTCATGTCCAAAAAGATGATGAACAATACATGTTCCATCCTGATATAAAAACAGCTACCATCAGAAAATATTGGAAACAAGGTGGTAAGAGGGCATTCATCCACAAATGCAGGAGAAAATAAAGATAAAAGGAATGCATAGAGCGGGATATTATATTTGTGATAATCAGCTTTGCGCAAAAAAAAGAAAGATAATCAGCTAAGATCACTTTCCAGTAAATACAATTATAAAATTGCAGACAGCCTTCCAAGGGCAAGAATGATGCCAAACTAACATTATTGATAGAGCACATGACAAATTATAGGGAAACATGGTAGCATGAACAAGTGTCATTTGTCTGCATCCTGTCAAAGTCAAAAGGGTATGTGACTCTGGCCTCAAACTGTAACATTAGAGTCTCCTGAGGGAAATAGTGTTTGATGCCCATTTAACGGATGTTTCACTGAGTTTCCCTGCATTTCAGCATTCCAAAATCCCACAAATTTTTATAATGTGAAGAGGATAAAAAACGGAAAGGCTAATGACTGCCATATTCCAAACTGAGGCCTCCATCATAGACAGAAATGCATATGACATATAGTTTCATTACAGACAAAAAACCCAAAAGTCAACTACATTGTATTTTAGCTTCTTCATGAATCAAAAAAAGAAAGATCACCTGATAATAATGTAAACGAGGAAGCAGTGATCTAATGGAATCTCCATTATGTGCTGGATGTATCTCGGCAATTTCTTCATCAGACATCATAGTCATTTGCTGGAACAATTTTGAAATGTTGGCACCCATGTATGAATCAGGCCCATACCATACGTTTAAATCTGGAATTTGAGCAAAAGCCTGTGGATGAAAGGGGACAGGAGAAGAAAAGGAAAAAAAACAAAGGTGACCTGATTTAGGATTTTCACACCACATTAAAAGATTCATAAAGGTAAAAGCACTCTTATAGCAACTACTAACCTGAAGGATAGTTTGCACAACATTTGAAGAAGTACAAGTGATTGTAGGCACAAGCTCATGAGCATAAGCTTTTGTCTCAAGTGAAGTGTTAATGTAGATAACATGTAAAGATGGAGGAGACCCAGAAGCAACACCAAGATAATTCATATAAGCAGGAGTAGATGCAGCCTCTGCTAAAGAGCAACCAATGCGCTCATTTGACATCCTGTACACGCCAACCTGCAGTAGAATTAACCATACATGGAGAAAACAAATTTAAGTTTCATCCATAATTCCGTGTACAAACTTTCAAAAGGTTGACACGATGTTAAAAATGTAATATACTAGCATACTTTATTTTATGCACCATCCTCTATATTAAACACTGACAAAGGGTGCTTCATACCAGTAAAAGAAATAGAAAAAGACATGACAATGACACAATTATAATGATAATGATCTACGAGAATGATATACCTCTCCAAAGCCAGCTTGATCAAGGATCGCACGCACATTTTCTGACATAAAATCTACACCCAAAACAGTAATGAATTTGCATCCAGCTTCAGCCATCTTAACAGCACTATCTGCCATGACCAATGAATCAGATATGTGGATGTGAGGCCAGTGCTTCTGTGCAGCAGTCAAGACACCTTGAACTTCAGGATCCATGTAAAAATGAGCAACGACACCAATATTCTTCTCCTTTAGCTCCTTGACAAGCTCCTGAACCTTAGACTCATCTGGGAACAGATATCTTGCCTGCAATTAAACTAAAATAAATCTTAGGATTTTAATAAAGACAAAGTTTATCACCAATAACATAAGCAACAAATACAATTAAATCATTTAAAAACATCATTATAATCTCCTTGGCCACTCTCCCAGTTGCTAATAATAGAGACGCAGACACGTCTCTATGGTAAATGTCTATCGCCTATAAAAGAACACAGGCCCGGGAAATCTCACGGGAAAAACAGAGAATCTATGACAGCAATTAAGAGCCAAAAAAATACATAGAGGAAAATCATTAGCCTTTATTAAACATGAGCTAGAATTGTCCAAGAAAAAAATTAATAACAGAACCTCTAGAAAATCATCCAATCTCCAAGACCTACAAACAACAAAAAAAGGACCTACAAGCAATCTCCAACATGTGTGCAATGTATTCTATTGATCTCTGCAGTGCTTTTTTTTTTTACCCCCCTAGTCCCTACAATCCTAACCTCATCTGTCCAATTCAACATCAACTTTGCCTTGCTTTATTTCATCTAATCCAATCAATATGAAGGAAATTTGAAAACTTTAGATCCTAACCTGAGCCTCAGCATAACTCCCCTTCGCCTGAATCCCATCTGAACTAATAACCAAAGATGGAAACGGATCGAAATCCTTCTTCCCATCTCTTTCAGCCACCAGTATCCTCGCTCTCTTTTGCATACTAACCAAAACATTATGCCAAGTATTCACTCTCGACCTCGCTCCAACAGGCAATCCAACGTTCAAAGCTGTCAAATCCTCTGTTGTCACCTTCAAAACCTCATCTGGCGTCGCCCCATCAAGCACCCAAATTAAACAATAGCAAAACCCTCGTGTAATCTCTGAATCACTGTCTGCCCAGAAACTTCATCTTCCCATACTGGTCTAACTGTGCCTCCAACCAGACCTGGGCAGTGCAGCCCATGACCCGATTCGAATCGACCCGAGAAGATTCTGGTAGAGGAGAGAGGAAGGTTGCACAGTGGAGGAGGCGTTTAACACGGTCGATTGGTTGAGAGAGGGACTGAAATTCGGTGATTAAATGGTGAAGCTTACTTGGTACAAGCTCAGTTGTCTGTGAAGGAGAGAAGGTGACTGCTGTGCAGGTGAAAGGTGAGGAATTTGAGGGTTTTGGATTTGGAGGAGGTGAGTGGATGCATTTAACAGATTTGAAGTTGGAGAAAGAAGGGAGCTTGGTTTTCCTGTAAGGAAAAATAGGGATTTTCTTGGCGCGGTTAGGGTTAGGACTGGGTGAGATGGTCGTTTTTAGAGATGATATTGTTGCTGTCGTCGAGGAGTCCATGTTGGTTTCTTCGGTGGTTGTGGTGGCGGCTTCCTAAAGTTGTGAAGAGGGGAAGAAGGATGGAGAAGATGCAATGCAGAAAAAGGAGAGCCTTCTATTAATGCAAGGTCAGAAAGGGAGAGAAACAAGGAAGGAGGCGCGAAACTTTATCGACCCCAAGATAGTAGAGAATTCCAAATTGTTTACTGGAAAATTCAATTTAAACCCTGACATATTACCTAATTATCAATTAAGTCCCCCAATCTTGAATTTATCACTACTCCGAACATAATTGATAATATCACGTATCCTTTCGTCAATTCATTGTTCATGAGCACTAAAAGATTTCGTCTAGTTTCAAATCAACAAAATATGAAAGTTTCAAATGACAAGATATCATCTAATTTTACATTGAAGTGCTTGGAATTGAGATTGAACATGTATTTTTCTTTTTTTTATTATTAAAATTTAATTTTTTTGTTGTGCTTAAATTTAAAAAAACTATGAGTTTGATATATTTTTAAGTAAAATAATATTTTTAAAAAAAACAATTGTTAATACATTTTCGAATATTGATTATTTTTTAGGGTAAGATTGATAAAATCAAAAGATTCGAGCTCGATCAATAATACACCAATACATAAGGGGCTAAAATCAGGTTTTTCTATTTATTATTATTTTTATAATAAGTACTATGTTCTCTTATGCAAAAGACAAGTTGAAGACCACATTGTTAGGAATCATAAAAAAAGGACCTTTACTTATTAATTCATGAAATCAACGCCTTGCAACTAACCATATGGTTTTGCAACGAAGAAACCTTATTATATAATCCCATGCAATCAAAAATCAAACTTCACTAATTATTATTATCCCTTATTTTCTTCTTTCATATTTTAAAGCAAGTTGTGTTGCTTCAAGTTAACCCATGCATTCCTTTTAAATCACCATAATTAGTCGATTGCTGATTGGAATTAGCATTGCCAAGTCGCATTAGTTTTTGACTCAATGTAAGTTTTGCTTTTTATTTTTTTAATTGTTATTTTTTTTATCTTATCCTTCTAATTTTATATTAGATTCATTTATTCATCTCTCTGTTTGTCTTTTTATAAAGATATCATATTTTAAAATAAATATCTATTTTAAGATTAATGTTGAATTTTGCAGGCATATATTTTAATTATATAATTAAATAAAAAAATTATTAAACATAATATAGTCCATGACCAGGATTGCGGGAAACTAAAGTTGATTCGATTTGTTGTCGTCTTGATATTTTTTTTTAAAAAAAAACTATCATTTCAAAGTTTTTTTAAGTTTTAAACTATATTTTTATTAATCATTCAAATATTTTTGGATTCATAAAATCAATTGATTCAAGTTGAAGTGTTTTATTTAAATAAGGTTAAAGAAATAGAACAAAATGTTTTAAAATTGATCAACTTTACAAGGTTTGATAATAATAATAATAATAATGAATTCAATGTATTTTTTTTTTATATTTAAAAAGATTAATTTGACGGCAGCATGTCACATGTCAATAAACTAGTTATTAGTTATACAAAACTAAGTGTTTGTTTGACAGTGTGGTTTAAATTATTTTTGAAAATATTTTTTGTTCAGAAATACATTAAAATGATATTTTTTTTTATTTTAAAAAAAATTGACATCATCACATGGAAATGATTTAAAAAACCAATTTTTTAATTTAAAATAAAAAATATTAATTTTTTAAAAAAAATATTTTTAATATACAATGAAAAACTTCCTAAAATAAACCACGAAGTAGAGTACATCCACTAACTTTAACAGGGTCAATGGCAGAAGTGAGGAACTAGGAGGATCACGAGTGATTATAGAATCATGACCATTTTTAAAAACACGTTTTAGAGGTATGAGCATGATGAATATGATGTTTTAACTAAAAGTGTTGATGATTCTTGTTTCTTTATAGATTAAAATTAGCCACTTAAATCTGATGGAAGATGATTATGAAGAAGAAGATTTAGATTTTTTATTTTTTTACAATGTTCATAAGAAGGTAACCAATATATATGTGATTCCAAAAATGATTTTTTATGAAGCACGTGATGGAAGACATATCTCACGTGTGCTTGAATTCTTTTTCAAAACAAATTAATGGGATTTGTAGATTTTTTTTATTAACTTGAGTGTCTAGACCAGTTTACACGCACCTCAATTAATTTTAAAGATCTTAAAGTTTATAATTATATAATTTTTATGTGCTGATATCAAAAAATAATTAAAAAAAATATTATTTTGATATATTTATAAATAAAAAAACACTTTAAAAAATAACTAAATCACACTCTCAAATAAACATATAGTATTTCTCAATCAAATCATGGAAGATATATAAATAAATTTATGATTTTTTTACGAGAAAAACAAAATTACCCAAGTTTCGAGCGACCAGATGATTACAATATTAAAACTATTGCAAGGATCCGATCAGGTAAAAAATTAGATTGGGACCTATTCAAGATTATTCTTATAGTTTGGGGATTTGTTTTTTCTTTTGACGTTTGCCCTTTTGTTTTTTAATATGTTAATGGAAAGGAAGAAACACTAGCCATAACGATAAGAAGTGTCAAGCAGCAATGGATTGCTCATATTTTGGACCACAAAACAAAAATATATTAACTACTCATCGGACCACCACTATGGACGTTGATTAGTCACTTTGTAAAGCTAGCGATGGCGATTCATTTCTGTCCTGTACTGCGGTGGTGGTTGAGAATGATTTTAAAAATATTTTTTTAATTTTTTAAATTTTTTTTAACATCATTACATAAAAAAATATTTAAAACACATTTTTTCTTTAATTTTAATAAATAACAAAATATATTTTAAAGTTTTTTCAATAACATTTTTGAAATTCAATTACAAACAGTACCGAATTCTTTCTAGATACTTTGTCCAGTGCTCTCCAAACATTTCTGCCGTTCTGGGGCCCCTATGGCAGTAAAAAATGAAGTGTCCCGTGCAACTATCTATACCATTAGCCACTTGGAAGTTGCGAGTGAGAAGCTTGGATACTTAAGGTCTGTTTATGATTGTGGTTGCGGTAGCTTTTTAAAGTGCTTATCGTGCCGAAACATATCAAAATAATGTTTTTTTTTATTTTTTAAAAATCATTTTTGAAATCAGCACATCAAAATGATATAAAACACACAAAAACATATTCATTTAAAATGAAAAAAAAATTCAAATTTCGGCCAAAAGCCGGTGGGATCGCAATGCCAAACGGGCACTTGTCGGAGTGTTTAATGTTATTTTTAAAAATAATTTTTGTTTAAAAATTATTTTTGATATCAATACATAAAAATAATATAAAAAAACCAGAAAATTTTAATTTAAAATAAAATAAAAATTCTAATTACAATGTTAAAACATAACCAGCCACTAAAAGCAAGGGTCAAATTGCAAACAGAACCCCTGCTGGTCCCTAGCAGCTAGCCGTGCCTGATTTTGCTTGGTAACCTATTTTCAATCCAAGGCAGCCACAGAAATGGGATGTCTCTCGGCAGTGGCTCCACCAAATCTCACTTGCAAATTTTGAAGACCTTGGCTGCTATCATCCACATCTTGTAATCGAGCCAAACCGAATCAATTTCTAAGATTTTTTAATTTTAAAATAATAAAAACTATAATATCACTTCACTTGTTTTTTTTAAGATAAAACTATATAAAAAATATTGAGATGACAACTTAATGAATTCAAGTTAAACTGTTCAATTCACGATTCATCTCATGAAATTATAATACCCTCGTAGGGAAAATAAATAAAAAAAGCATGAATCTCATTTCCTAACCAACATGATGTTGAAAAATAAAATTGAAATCTAAATTTAATAACTAGGATCACAAGTTTGGTTTGCTTATTGATGTGGTTTTTATGTTATTTTTTAATTGAGTTTTTATTTTATTTTCATTCTTTAATATTGAATTGATTGAGAATTAAGTTTTATAATTTATTTTGATTTGCTTTTTATGAGGTTATCACGGTCTCTTGATCAAGGTTTGTCAGGTTCACCTAATTTGATATAACATTTTTTTTTATTGAATTCTGTTTTTGATTTCATCTTTAAATATTAAGTTGATTGAAAATTGAGTTTGATAAGTATTTTAAGATGAGTTCTCAAGGTCTTATGACTTAGATAGTAAATATAATAAATTAACCAAATTAATTTAATATGTTATTATTTAAATATTTTAAAAAATAAATGCTATTTTATAACCAGATTATATTTTTATTGATTATTTCAACCTTTCTTTGAAGTGATAAAATCATAAAACACAACACGTCAATCTCTATATATGATCTGTTTTTGGCTAAATGTTACTACAATTAACTTCCCTGGTTCAAGAAGCAACGTCTATGTCTACGAGTGTGTTTATTATTGTGTTTCAAAAATATTTTTTTAAAAAATAAAATAAAATTATTTTTATTTTTTATTTTAAAGTAAAATTTGTTAGTAATTTTAAATTATTTTAATATAATGATATCAAAATTATTTTTTAAAAATTAAAAAATATCATTTTAATATATTTAAAAAAAAATATGAAAACCATATTTTTAAACCGTGACTATATCTTCTACTATGAGAAAAACTAAAAATGAATAGTAAAAAGGGACCCAATCCTAATGATTTGACATTATGGATTCAAAGATATCAATCAACATGTAAAACTCAGATTCACAAGTTCATGCCGGGGAATGAAAGGCTCATACACCTCCACAAACACACACACACACACACACACACACACACACATATATATATATATATATATATATATATATATAGTTAACACTGTATGTGCCTAGCCTGGATCCGTTGGATTGACTCTGAAGTCGTGATCATTGGGTGGGTGGAAGTTAAAGGAGAGCTGATCAGAAAGTTTTTCTGTCTTTGAATATGATCAGTAGCAAAGTGCAGAATCAAAGAAAAAGTTCCAACAAAAAGAAAAAACCCTAGAGAAAAAGCAAAAGGGATAGGGATACTCTAAAGTTTTCAATCTTTGATTTGGATTTTTTAGATGAATGGAAAGTGACATTCTCTTAATATATTTTTTTTGCGCCAAAAAAAAAATGATTTCGGTCACGGCTAAGTACGGGTAAATAACTAATATATATATATATATATATATATATATATATATATATATATATATATAAACTTAAAGTTGACTTGCTAATATATTTAAAATGCGCGCCGGTTGAAGAGATTTATAGGTCTTAGAGCATATATACAAAACTCACACACACATATATATCAAAACTAAACGTCATCTTGCTAATATATTTTACAATGCGCGTCGATTGAAGAGATTCATAGGTCTTAAGAGCATGCATATATATATATATATTACCTAATATACAAAACGCGTGGGATTTTCATTGTGCATTTCACTGTAGCTTATGTGTATATTCACTGTGGATTGTGGCAGTGTCGGGACGAATTTGGCCTTCATGAGCCGGCGTTCTTTGTTTCTTTTCTGGGGGCATTTTCGATTTTCCCTCTTTTTTTTCCACCTTTCCGCTTTTGCACAGTGCATTAACGAATCTGTCCCTCGAAAACGACATAATTGTGCACAGGGACAAGGGGCTCCGTCGGCTTTTCACAAATTTAGTGCACAGTGCACCGACGAAAAAATCCCTCGATAACGACAAAATACTTCACAGTAAACGGGGACACGGACGTATTTTCCCCATCGGTTTTTTCGTGAATCTCGGTTGGGTCAGGGGCGTCTTGGTAATTAGCTTATATTTTATTATTTTTTCATCTGCACGGCTGGCGCGTCGTCAGGACGCGACACCGACGCTCAACGCCAACGCGCCATGGATGCAGCGACGTGCAGTTCCATACAATGGTAAAAAATTCCTTTCCGCCGGTGAATACGGTGCGCCTCCAGGTCCTCTGTCTCCCGTCGCGGCGCGTGTTCGTCAGGTATGTCAGGGTAAACGGCGGGGGACGGTTTTGTGGCGGTTGTGCGTTTTCTCTCTCCTGCGGGCCCAATTTTAGGTCAAGTCCCTCATGTATATAAGAAGTTCATTTCGGTACCTGAGGTTTGGATTTCAATTTTATTGCTGATTTCTTTAATTGAAAGTTTGATTGTTTTCAATTGTGCCCTTAAATTAAAACTAATTATATAAAGCATTTTTAATTTCAGTCCCTATACTTTTGATTTTTGATTTCTTTTTTGTTCTTGTAATTTTTTCGGTCCGGATGTTTTGATTTCTTTAATTTGGTCCTCCAATTGAAATTCTTAATATATACAACTTTTCATTTCAGTCCCACTTCTTCTAATTTTTTATATATTAACAGCAATTACCATTATTATTATTTCATTATTTATTTTGGTTCCAAGATTTTTTTTTCCAGTTTTATCCTTCAATTGGAATTAATTATATATGTTATTTTTCATTTCGGTCCTTATTATTTGAATATTTTATTTTATATTAATTCATTTGTTTTTTTTTAATTCTTTGATAATGTTTATTTTTAATTCATATTTATGCATCTATGCTCTTATTTTATTTTATTTTATTTTGAATCGGTTCAGTCCTTAAATTTCAATTTATGTTGGTATTCATTTGAAAATAAATATTGCATATTTTTTCCCTTTATTCTTTTTTTTTATTTGTTCTTTGAATTAGATGATTTTTATGATTTTGCTATTTACACAATGATATTGATAATTTCAGCGATTATTTTTTATTTGTTTTCTTTTAAAAATCTTTTGCTTTTTTTTTAATGATTTTTCAGTGCAATTTTATTGTTTTGATTTTTTTTGACAATAATGTTAATAATAATTTTAACTGTTATAGTAACGATAATGACAATAACATAAAGATAGATTTTCAATTTATGTTTTTGTCTTTTTGTTGATAGAGAATTGATTACTTATTTTTGTTATTTAATTATTGAAGGTTTTTTTTTATAATAATTCATTTAGTGTCTTCTTTTAATTCTTAGACAATGCTTATTTTTAATTCGTATTTATCCATCTATGCTTTTTTTTTCCTTGGGATGTTTTTCCTAATCGGTTCAATCCTAAAATTTTATTTTATATTGGTTATTATTTTAGAATTAATATTGCTTCCTTTTTTCCTTTGTTTTTTTTTTCCTGTTGTTTTTATTCGTTCTTTAGATTAGATTATTTTTATGATCTTAGTATTTACATAATAATAATGATAATTTTGGTTATTGGTTTTTTATTGTTTTTTTTTATGAAAACTCTTTTCCTTTTTTTTATGATTTTCCTCGACAATTTAATTATTTTAATAGTAATGTTGATAAGAATTTTAGATGTTATAGCGATGATAATAAAAATAAGATCAGGATGGATTTTCAATTTATGTTTCTGTCGACAAAAAAATAACTACTTATTTTTGTTATTTGATTATTACAGGTCTTTTCACAATTTATATTTTTTCTTTAATCTTAATTCATTCATTTATTTATTCTTTCATAATAATAATAATAATAATAATAATAATAATAATAATAATAATAATAATAATAATAATAATAATAATAATAATAATATTTTAATTGTTTTTCTTGCTTCCTATTTTGTTCATGCTTTTTATTTTTTTTCCTCGGTATAATTTGATAATATTTTTTTTTGTTTTAATAGTAACAACAATAATAAGTTTAGATTTTTATAATTTTACTATCTACACAATAATAACGATGATTTTTGTTATTAATTTTTTATTTTTTTCTTATTAAAATATTTTGCTCTTTTTTTAAATGTTAGTTCGCGCTCTTTTGTGATCTTTCATGACGTAATATCTACATTCTAAAAGATATAATCTATGTTTGCGCAATAAACTCAACTTAATTTTTTTTACATTTTATCTCCTAATCTATAACTTTTATTTAGTTATATCATATAAATTTATCGTTGTTGATTTAATTATGTTAAATTATATATACAAGAATGCTCGCGGCAACGCGCGGGCAATATAGCTTGAGTAAATCCACAACGATAAATTTATATGATGGATTTTGAGTTCAATGATGGATTTTCCCTCATCATATTCCCCTTAATTGCTGAGTTTTATTCCAACAGCCTATTCGGACAAGTCATATTATAGTAAAGCTTGTTAACTTGCATACCAAGACAATCATTCTATACCTAAAATCACTTCAAAAGCTTATTATCTTTAAGATCACTCAACAACCTCTACCATCTACCTGAACCTTATAATCAATATACACATTCCCCAGACATCACCTTGTCTAGTCATACAATAATGACTTTTTAATAAAGTGGTTTTTTTTTTATCAAACCTCAAAATAAAAAAATGACAACATGAAATAATGGGTTGGTCCCGTGTTAAACAAGACTTTAGTTTGAAGGAAGATGAGACAAAACAAACTCCTGATTGCCTGTAGCAAGCTAGGCTATGGTGCTTAAATCCACAAGCTTGACACAAAAGCTTCCCATATAAAAATTCAAACTTTAAATAAAACAATGTAGCAGTATAGCAAACATTACATCAAAAATAAAAAAGAAGGAACTCACAACAAAGTCAACTTGCTAATATAAATCTCTTCAATCGGCGCGCATTTTAAATCTTACTTGCACGTTAGCACATGTTGACTATCTATAAATTATGTGACTTCCGTATAAAATGGAGATGAAGTGTGGAATTGTTTGACTATCGCAAGAGAAGTGTTTTTTTATATAGATTGAACTGCATCTTGTTGGTATCATCATGTGAGAAATTGAGCTAAAGAGGAAATGGCTCAGGTGATCATGCTTCTGCAATGGTGCCAGGAATTGCAGAAAGTGATCATGCTCAATCCCTGGCTCTGTCTTTTTCTTCTCCTGCCCCTTCTATTTTTGCTTAGGGTAGCTAAAAGAGAGAAATTAAATTTACCTCCATCTCCACCAAAGCTACCCATGATTGGAAATCTTCACCAGCTAGGTAGACTTCCTCATAGATCTCTCCGAGCCCTTTCTGCAAAGTATGGCCCTTTAATGCTTCTACATTTTGGGAAAACTTCAACTCTGATTGTTTCCTCGGCAGAGGTGGCTCGAGAGATCATGAAAACTCATGATGTAGCCTTTTCAGGAAGGCCTCAAACAAGGGCCGCCGATGTTTTCTTCTATGGATGCGTTGATGTTGCATTTTGTCCCTATGGTGAGTACTGGAGACAAGCGAAGAAGATTTGTGTTCTTGAAATTTTGAGCCAAAAAAGGGTGCAAGCATTTCAATTTGTGAGGGAGGAGGAGGTCGCGAACATGGTGGAGAAGGTGCGGCTTTCATGCATCAGCGGAGCTGCAGTTGATCTTAGTGATACGTTCCTC
Organism: Salix viminalis; assembly: GCA_029228465.1. Taxonomy (NCBI): domain Eukaryota; kingdom Viridiplantae; phylum Streptophyta; class Magnoliopsida; order Malpighiales; family Salicaceae; genus Salix; species Salix viminalis. The sequence continues at coordinate 3,319,214 of CM055440.1, read as the reverse complement.
ACTGTCTCGAACAACATAATATCAAGATCTACTCTCGGCCGAGTATATGTAAATGAAGGCAGTGATGAGAATTTCGGAGGATTGTCGAGGAAGGTGATAGACTTGATAGCATCATTTTGCTTCAAAGATATGTTTCACTTTCTGGGATGGGTGGATACTCTGACAGGCTTGGTTGCAGGCTTGAAAAACACTTCCAGAGCATTGCATGATTTTCTTGACAAAGTGATCGACGAACATGAGAGTTTAATGAACAATGACGAATCTCATATGAAAGACATGGTGGATATTCTTCTTGATCTGCAAAAAAACGGAACGCTTGGCATTGATCTTACTCGAGAGAACATTAAAGCAATCCTGATGGTCTCCTCTCTCTCACTCTCCTGGCCAATCTTCTGTGATTGTGTTTGCTCGTCTGTGTTTATAAACAGCTCCATTTTCTTGTTGCAGGACATGTTTGTTGGAGGCACTGATACAACAGCAGCAGCCATGGAATGGACGATGGCAGAGCTCGTGAAGAATCCTACTGTAATGAAGAAAGCCCAGGGAGAGGTAAGAAGAGTGGTAGGACAGAAATCAAAGCTCTGCGAGAAGCTTATAAATGAGATGGTGTATCTAAAATGTGTTGTCAAAGAAAGCTTAAGGTTACATGCTCCTGCAATGATTGCAAGAGAAACATGTGAAGCCGTTAAACTAGAGGGTTACGATATCCCTCCCAGAACAAGAGTGTTGATTAACACCTGGGCGATACAACGGGACCCGAAACAATGGGAAAAGTCTGAAGAGTTCATCCCAGAGAGATTCGCTAACATTTCGGTTGACTTTAAAGGTCAACACAACCAGTTCATGCCGTTTGGCGGGGGTAGAAGGGCTTGTCCCGGTCTCTCTTTCGCAGTTAAAGAAGCAGAAATAGTTCTAGCAAACCTTCTGTACTGGTTTGACTGGAACACACTCCATGGAGACAGTCCAGAGGACCTGGACTTGTCTGAGTCTGTTACTCTGATTATTCGGAAGAAGACTCCTCTTGTACTTGTTCCAGTAATGCCTCCTCCTTAATCTTCTTTTCTTCAGTCTTCAGTCCCTGCTGCAGACACTTCGGCGGATGTGCTCTGGCATGGATCTTTCCCATTCTATGAACTCCGAAACCTTTTTCTTCTTCTCCTGTTCTTAACAGCAATCTAATTGTTGTTAAACGATGGGATATCTCATACTAGATTTGAGCTTTCCCCGACTGTTTTCCAGGCTGTTTATGTTCTCCTGTCATTTCCATTATTTGTACGTTCTTTCAACATATCTCTGTTTTATGACATTGTTCTTTCAATAAATTATCTCCAGAAGCAATATGACATTGTGCAGTTGTAATTTCAAGTGGTATTTTTTTATGCACGTTGAATAACAAATTAAAAGTTTTAGTTTTAATCATAAAATTATAATTCAAGAGTTTTCATCTATCATTGAAAACCTAATAGGATGTAAGAATCTAGATAAAAAGACTAATTATGCATTAAAAAAGGTATCACCTTACCTATAATAAACTGTACTGTTGACCAATTTTTTTCTTTTTAGTGTTGTGTTTTCCTGTTTAAAGTTCAAGAAAAGTCTTTCTTAATAAATAGATTTTTATCTTATGGACTAAAACATAATCATTCTAAAGCTTAACAAATGATATTAAATACACATCCTAAAAAATTAAATAAACAAATTAATTTTATGATATGTTTGTAATTTTAGTCAAATCTCAATGTATGATCACAAATATTTAAATTTGTAATAAGTTCTTGATTATTTTCTAATTATATTTAATATATATTTTATTTTTAAAAAATATTTAAATTATTAGTATGTTGGTATATTCTAGAGATGTGGAAAATAATTAGTGTAAATACCACTATCATTGTTTAAGCATTGATGAAATTTTAGATATTTTGTTTGTCAATTTTATGTCACATTTACATAGGGGAATACTAACAAAAAAAATGATGAAATTATATATGTTATATTAATTAATGGAAACACCAATGAAATGAAGAGAGGAAATTGTTCTTACGCCTTTTTGACACCAATAAATCCATCAATGATTTTATTTTCAACATTCTCATTTATAGACCACAAATCACTAATAAGAGTTCTTTTCGATGAAGCATTTATGGCTGTGAGTCCTTTGGTAGAGTTCATGCTAATAGACTAAGAGTATAAATACAAACAAACAATTTCATTGGTAAATCTAAAATTTTGATGATGAATGTGATAACCTATAGGAAAGAAATGACCCATGACCCGAGTTATGAGATCAGACTAAACATATAAAAAGTAAATGAATAAATTACAAAGCTTAATCCCAACTAACCTAATGATAAATGATAAAATCAGAAAAAAAGAATTTTTTCAAAGAAATGACCAAAGGTAACTTATGCTAACTTGCTAAACCCACGGCTAAGGAGCACACGACTAAGCAGCAGGCGAACATTGTTTTGATTTTGTGGATGTGTCTTTGGTTTCATGATGAAAATCTTTAATTTGGAATAAAAAAAGATGATTGAATTTTACAAAATATGTTAATTTTAGTTACAAGCTAGTTAATTGTTTTTTTTTATCTAATTATGTAGTCTTAAAAATGAATTAGTTTTTGCAGCCATCATTTAATTTCACTCGGGATGTCATTCGGATTTATTGTAACGAGTATAAATCTAAGTGAATTTGCGATGAAAATATGATATTTGAGCATGAATATTCTTAATTAATTCCTAGAATCCAACATGCATGCATACATTATAAAATCAAACACACCGACCTAAATGTTTTGGCGAGTTTGACCGAAACTAGTCAGATTTAGTGAATCTCAACCCAAAATACCAAACGGGAAAAATTAATGTGACAAAAACAGGCAACACATTCAAGTGAAAACAATAACAGCGAATGTCAAGCATTAACTCATCAGGAAGCCGGCCGACGGGTAAGAAGAACGCCGTCGGTAAGAGTTTATAGCAAAATACCGACGTAAATGCTCATCGGTGTGTCTGTATATATTCGTTGATTTTATGGTAGCGATGCTGACCTTATTAAATAACGATAATCACGAAAAGTATTTATCAAACCAAGAAGTCTCCTCCTCGTACTACACATTAGAAAGTCTGCTGGCACGGGCTCCTCATTCAACATTGTTTTTCATTACTTTTCCAACATGGGTATTCCCATCTCCCTCCTTGAAAAAATGATAACTAAAGTGGTTATATTTAAAGATAGAACAGAATGGTGAATGGCCCTAAACATCATCAAGAACTAAGTCTAAGAAAACTGAACTAACAAGCTTTGATGAACCCAAATGAGATCAATTGAAACTGCTTAAGAGGAAAGTCATTTAATAAAATAATAAAAACTAGAAGAGTCTTATTAGAGAGGTTAATACAAGATATAACAGACCAATCCTTCGATGTCAGAATTCAGGGGTAGTTCTTGCGGAGTAGAGATAAAGGGTTAGTACCAAATCTCATCTTTATCCAGAAGGATGATTCCCGAGAGTTTAACGTGATACTCGATTTTTGGTGTGTAGAACCACAACTAGTGTTTTCTATACCACACATGTTCGGTGTTGTTCGTATCGCATCCTCGGCCACGTTTTCAAAGTTTTCAAAACATACGCTATCGTGATTTCAAAGTTTTAATTTCTCGTTTTCATTCCTGGCCATGTTTTTTGTGTCCCTTAATTTCTTTCCATGTTCCCCTCCTGCTGATTAACTTTGTTATAGGCCCTCAATTTCTTTTCAAGGATCATGGCTTTCCATACAGCATCAACAACCATGTTTAACACACAAGGTTTCGTAGAGTAGTAAAGCAGAAGATGTTGAAAGTTATGGTCAAACATCATGGATCATCTCTTTCTCATTTTAATTTAATTTAAAAGTGAGAGATTCGTATCAATAATTAATTAGCATTATATATTCTCCACGTGGTTAATAAATACCCCCCTGAGCTGCCTATAAATCCACCTGATCCATGCAGGTGTTGTGCACTGCATGCTCTATTCTATTTCATCAACCGATAAAAAGAATTGCGAACAATAACCTTGCCGGAGCAACATGTCCACCCAAGTCTCTCAACAAGGTGCGCCCGCCATGGCTCATGGTACTGATCATGAGATCATTCGCCGGACAGCCAATTTTCATCCAAGCATTTGGGGTGATCAATTCATTTCCCATCTCCCCAAAGACAACAAGGTCATTGCTCGCAACAAGGACAATACTATCTATCTATCTATCTATCTATCTATCTATCTATCTATATATGATTCTTTGTCCTTTTTTTTCTCCCTTTGAGAAATTTAATTACGCGTTTAATATGGTTTTGACAATGCGTAGGTTCATGAAGCCCTAGAATCAGAAGTTGAAAAGCTCAGGGAACAAGTTAGGAGGGAAATACTCCTGGCTGCAGCTAGCAATTATTCATCGCAATCGCTGGATCTTGTAGATGCAATCCAGCGCCTAGGTGTGGCTTACCACTTTGAAACAGAGATAGAAGAAGCACTGCAACGTATCTACAATAACCGTATTGACATGGAAGGTGGTGACCTTTACAGCACTGCTCTTGGTTTTCGACTGCTCAGACAACATGGCTACAGCGTTTCATGCGGTAATTATCAGTATGTGTATGGCTATTTGTTATGAAAAACGTGCACAACATCATCTTCATACAATTTTTCAAGTCCATTTCTGTTATGGTTGGTTTAATTCAGATATATTCAACAAGTTCAAAGATCAGGAAAAGGGTTATTTCAAGCAATCCAATGATGTTCGAGGCATCCTGAGTCTCTATGAAGCAGCGCATCTAGCGGTGCATGGAGAAGATATTCTTGACGAGGCTCTCGCTTTCACAACCATCCACCTCAAGTCCATGGCAACCAGTCCAAACTGCCCACTAGCAGCAAAAGTTTCTCATGCCCTAAAACAGCCCATCCAAAGGGGCGTTCCAAGACTAGAGAGCAGGCGCTACATTTCTATCTATCAGGACGAGCCGTCATGTAACAAGACTTTACTAAGGCTTGCAAAGTTGAACTTCAATCTCGTGCAAGAACTACATAAAGAAGAGCTTGCAGAAATCACAAGGTGATTAATTAATTATATATAGCACTTGTATCCAAATTTAGAATGAATGCACATAAATACGTGTTAAAGAATAATATAAATTATATTTTGAAGTCTCACCTTATACCTTAAGTTTTTAGGTGAGATGGTTCCGTGACATGATATTAGAGCTTTATTCATCTAATGGTCATGAGTTCGAATCTTACCACTCCTATTCTATTTGATAAAATCAAGCACAAGATAGTGTGGGTCTGTGCAAGTTTCAAGCCAAAAAAAGATTTCACTTAAGAGGATATGTTAAGAAATAATATAAATCATATTCTGAAATCTCATTTCACAGTTTAAGATGAGATGGTTCCTTAATTTGTACATGTGAGAATGAATATTGACGCAGAGCAAGTTGTAATGCGTGCATAAGCTTTTTTCCTCGAGGATTACATGTGAAGCATTTACTTCTTCAGATAATGCTGCTCAATATTTTATTTGATTCAGGTGGTGGAGGGGTTTGGACTTCGCTAGAAAGCTTCCTTTTGCAAGGGACAGGGTGGTCGAGTGCTACTTTTGGATAGTAGGTGTATATTTTGAGCCTCAATACTCCCTTGCTAGGAAAATACTTGCCAGAGTAATAGCCATGACATCGATTATTGATGACATCTATGATGTTTATGGCACCCTTGAAGAGCTGGAACTTTTCACAGAAGCAATTGACAGGTTTGTGGCATGGAAACGGCTCTTTTCTTTCTGGTTTTTAGTAAAACAAATCCCAAGTAAGAGACACGTACATGACAGCCACAGTGCGATTACATAAGCTTGGATGCTTCGATCATTTTCAGGTGGGACACTAAAAGCATGGACCGACTTCCAGATTACATGCAAATATGTTACGAGGCGCTATTGAACGTATATAGTGAAAGTGAGGAGAAAGTTGCGAAGGAGGGATGGTCCTACAGAGTCCACTATGGAAAACAAGCAGTACGCACCACTGTCTTGAATCTCTCCTTAAATCAAATAATATTACACTACCTGCTTGTAGAAATTAATTACTCTATATATAAATTAGCAATGATTTTTATATTTGCGATGTATAACAGATGAAAGTTTTAGTCCATGCCTACTTTAACGAAGCCAAATGGTTCCATGAAAATCATATCCCAACGATGGAAGAATATATGCAGGTGGCTCTAGTAACGACTGGTTATTCCATGCTCACAACCGTATCTTTCATTGGCATGGGCGACATAGTGACCAAACAAGCATTTGACTGGGTGTTCAGTCGCCCTAAGATCATGAGAGCCTCGGAAACAATTACCAGACTCGTGGATGATGTAAGATCACACAAGGTATGAACTTATTTTAATTTGTTAAAAAGGGTTCAAGTAAAGATCGATTGTTTGAAATTCCTTGAACGTATATAATAGCTGTTGGAGTTGGGATAATTTGATAGTTTTGAAATGGATGAACTCTTGGATTTTTGAGGAGGAAATGAACAGCTAATTACATTGAAATGTATACCTTTTCAGTTTGAACAAGAGAGAGGACATGCTGCGTCAGGAGTTGAATGTTACATGAAGCAGTATGGTCTCTCGGAACAAGAAGTGTATAAAGAGTTTCACATGCAAGTCGTCAGTGCATGGAAGGATATCAATGAAGAGTACTGTGTCAAACCTGCCGCTGTGCCAAGGCCTCTGCTTGAACGCATTCTCAATCTTTCGAGAGTCATCGATGTGATTTACAAGGAGAGAGATGAGTACACGCATGTCGGAAAAGAAATGAAAAACATTGTTGAGTCACTTTTTATAGATCCAGTCCCGGTGTAACTGCTAGCTAGGTCGCAGGTTTCCGCAGGTGTTTACAGACAATTAAGTGCCTGCCATGCTAATGAGGAGCCCATGCCAGCAGACTCTCTAATAGTACAAGGAGACTTATGGTTTGAAAAATAATTTTCATGATCTGTATTTATCGTTTTCCAATAAGGTTAGCATCGCTGCCATAAAATCAACGAAAATTTACGTCGGTATTTTGTTGTAAACTCTTACCGACGTTCTTCTTCGTGATGGGTTAGTTGAGCTTTGTAGTTTAATAATTGAGGGTTTGTTTGGTATTGTGTTTGCTGCTGTGTTCTTCTTTCCCGTCGGTTTCCTGATGAGTTAATGCTTGACATTCGCTGTTATGGTATTCACTTGAATGTTTTACATGTTTTTGTCACATTAATTTTTTCTGTTTGGTACTTTGGGTTGAAATTCACAAAATTTGACTAGTTTCGGTCAGATTCACTTCAAACTTGAGGTCGGTGTATTTGATTTTATAATGCATGCATGCATGCATGATGGATCGATTCTAGGAATTAATTAAGAATATCCATGCTCAAATAACATATTTTCATTTTTCATCGCAAATTCACTTAGATTTAAACTCGTTACAATAAATCCGAATGACATCCCGAGTGAAATTAAATGATGGCTGCAAAAATTAATTCATTTTTAAGGCTACATAATTGGATAAAAAAAAACAATTAACGAGCTACTATGTCAAATATTCATGTCATTTATCCTTTGCTTCTTACAATGAAAATTAACCTTTTATTTTAGCTTTTAACTAAAATTCACATATTTTATATATTTTATAAAATTCAATCATCTTTTTTTATTCCCATTTAAAGATTTTCATGAAACCAAAGACACATATCCACAAAATCAAAACAATGTTCACGTGTTGCTTAGTCGTGTGCTCCTTAGTCGTGGGTTTAACAAGTTAGCATAAGTTAATTTTGGTCATTTCTTTGAAAAAATATTATTTTTTCTGATTTTATCATTTATTATTGGGTTAGTTGGGATTAAAATTTGTAATTTATTGATTCACTTTCTATATGTTTAGTCTAGTTTCATAACTAAGGTCATGGGTTTGTTGGGTTTGTCCAAATTTACTTAGGCTTGTTTGGGTCATTTCTTTTCTATAGGTTATCACATTCATCATCAAAATTTTAGATTTACCAATGAAATTGTTTGTTAGTATTTATACTCTTAATTTATTAGCATGAATTCTACCGAAAGACTCACAACCATAAATGCTTCATCGAAAAAAACTCTTATTAGTGATTTGTGGTCTATAAATGAGAATGTTGAAAATAAAATCATCGATGGATTTATTGGTGTCAAAAAGGCGTAAAAACAATTTCCTCGCTTCATTTCATTGGCCAAGCTTTAGAATGATTAGGTTTTAGTCCAATAAGATAAAAATCTATTTATTAAGAAAGACTTTACTTGAACTTCAAATAAGAAAACAAAACATTAAAAAGAAAAAAATTGGTCAACAATACAGTTTATTATAGGTAAGGTGATACCTTTTTTTAATGCAAAATTAGTCTTTTTATCTAGATTCTTACATCCTATTAGGTTTTCAATGATAGATGAAAACTCTTGAATTATAATTTTATGATTAAAACTAAAACTTTTAATTTGTTATTCAACGTACAAAAAAAAAATAGCACTTAAAATTGCAACTGAACAATGTCATATTGCTTCTTGAGATAATTTATTAATCGGAAGGCAGCTGAAACAGAGATATGTTGAAAGTATGTACATATAATGGAAATGACAGGAGCACATAAACAATCTGGAAAACAGTCGCAGAAAGCTCAAATCTAATATGAGATTTTCCATTGTTTAGCAACAATTAGATTGCTGTTAAAAAAAAGGAGAAGAAAAAGGTTTAGGAGCTAATAGAATGGGAAAGATCCATGCCAGAGCACATCCTATTATGAGGAGAAAGCAGGAGATGAAGTGTATGAAGTAGGGATTGAAGACTAAAAAAAGAAGATTAAAGAGGAGGCATTAATGGAACAAGTACAAGGGGAGTCTTCTTCCAAATAATCAGAGTAACAGACTCTGACAAGTCCAGGTCCTCTGGATTGTTTCCATGGAGTGTGTTCCAATCAAATCCTCCGAATAATGTGCTGGATTTTCTTCTTGAAATTTAAGTTAGAAGTGGCTGGAGTTTGCTGGAGTTTTCTGGAATTTCAAGAAACTTGTGGAAAATCAAAGTGGTTGTAAAATCCAAACCGTGATAATAGACAATAAGCTGAACAATAATTTTGGACTCTTTTGTCTCACACAAGCTCTGATACCATAAAGAAATTTAGAATCAGAAAGTGTGTTACGGAAACTTGTATCTTATTGCTTAGTTGACGTGAGTACAGAGTCCATTACAATATATAGGTTTTACACATTTTAATTGTGATGTGGAAGATTACGGCACATAAGGTAGTAATCTTCCACAGATCTTCATTCCTATTTTTGTGCTATTTGTACAGCTACAATGAAGGAGTTAAATGCTCCTTTGATTTCCTGTTTTGCAGTCATGGATTTCCTGTATTGCAGAGATTGGATTTCAACGGGATTCCTTGAATTACTCTTCACGTTGCTTCTAGTCTTGGAGAGTCAACCACATCTTGGTCACCTTCCTTATCTCTCCAGTTGTCATCCTTATCACTTGCCATTGACTCAAGATGGTGGATGGGAGATATGTTACGTTTAATACCCTTCCTCAAACTATGCCGAGGCTGGAGGCATAGTTTGTTGCGAAAATGATGTAATGCAACTTTACATAGTGGCTTTGTAAAGATGTCCGCAATTTGTTGAGCAAAAGAAACGTGACGAGTAATAAGAAGCCCCATTGAGACCCTTTCCCGAACAAAATGGTAATCCAATTCAATGTGTTTACTGCGTGCATGGAACACAGGATTAATAGTCATATGTAGAGCACTTAAGTTGTCGCAAAATAGAGTTGGGGGTTGCGTCTGGGGAACATGAAGATCACGGAGAAGGAATGTCATCCACGTTAATTCAGCAGTGGTGTTGGCCATAGCGCGATATTCGGCCTCAGTGCTGGAGCGAGAGATGGTTGGTTGCTTCTTAGCACACCATGAGATAATATTGCGTCCAAGGAATGTGCAGAAGCCAGTTGTTGATCGACGAGTGGTAGGACAGCCTACCCAGTCTGCATCTGAAAAACCACAAAGATCAAGTGTAGTATCACCGGTAAAATGTAAACCAAGATGAATAGATCCTTTTACGTATCGTAAAATACGACGAACCATTTTCATGCTAGCAAGTGAAGGTGATTGCATGAATTGAGATACATAATTAACAGAAAATGATAGGTCAGGCCGAGTAAGTGTGAGGTATTGAAGTGCCCCAACAATGCTACGGTAGAGTGAAGGATCGGGGTAAGGGGTGCTGTCAGTAAGCCCTTTTGTTTTTGACTCTAATGGTGTGTTCATGGGTTTACAATCAAGCATTTGTGCTTTCTCAAGCAGGGAATAAGCATAGTGAGTTTGCGAGAGATGAAGGGATTTGTCACTTCGCTGAAATTCAATGCCGAGGAAGTGGTGTATTGGGCCAAGATCTTTCATAGCAAATTCAGAGTGGAGAACTTTGATAAACTCAGTAAGCAATCCTGTATGAGATCCTGTCAAGAGCATGTCATCAACATAAAGAAGTAAAATTAAAGTGCCAAGAGATGTGTGCATGATAAATAGTGATGGATCAGCTAGACTACAAAAGAAACCCTGTGCAAGGAGGAAGGAGTTGAAACGATCGAACCAAGCCCTTGGGGCTTGTTTAAGACCGTAGAGAGCTTTGTGAAGTTTACACACATGAGAAGGTGAGTGAGCAGCATGCATACCAGGGGGTTGTTCCATGAAGATATCTTCATTGATAAAGCCATGTAGGAAAGCATTTTTGACATCAAGTTGTCTAATGTCCCATTGTTGAATCAGAGCAAAACTGAGAACAAGTCGAATTGTACCTGGTTTGATGACCGGTGAAAATTTTTCAGTGTAATCGATACCATCAACTTGATGAAAACCTTTGGCTACTAATCTAGCCTTAAGCCTATCAAGGGTACCATTAGCATTCAATTTGGCTTTAAAAACCCATTTTGATCCAACAACATTCATGTGTGGCTCACGAGGTACTAGTGTCCATGTGTGATTTTTGTGCAGGGCTGCAATTTCTTCAAGCATGGCTTGTTTCCAACCATCATGTTGGAGGGCCATTTTAACATTGCGTGGTTCATGAGGAATATCAGCCCGTTCAATAAGTAGAGCATAACGTGGATTGGGTTTGCATATACCATGTTGTGACCGAGTGACCATAGTGCGTCCCATTGCTGGTTCCTGTGCAGCCTGCAAGTTAGAGTCAGAAGAGAATGAAGGGGAAGTTGGGAAGATATCACCAGTAGCAGGGGAAAGTTCCTCTATAGGTGATGTCATTTGTGATTCCATGGACATGTCATGTGTTTCCTAAGGTGATGCAACCGAATTATCATCATTTATGGGGGTGAGCATGTTTGTTGAAGATGGCAATTCTGGGAACATGGGAGTGTTGTGATGCTGAGAAGATGTTGTAGTAGTAGGGTGCTGAGCAGGGGCAGATTGTGTGCTAGAATCGTGTTGATCAATGACAGCATCTGGAGCATTTGTGGCTGGTAAGTTAGCCATGGAAATGCAATGAAGTAAAGTAGAAGGAATTGTGTCCATCGTGGAATCTGAGGACTGATCTGCAGGTGACAGTGGGGGATTATCCAAGAATTCATCAAAATTTGTGAGTGAAGAAGACTGAATCTGTTGACATGGAAATTTATTTTCGTCAAACACAACATGTCTGGAAACAAATAGCCGATGTGTTTTTAAATCAAGACAGCGATAGCCTTTGTGTTGGTTACTGTAACCTACGAAAATGCATGGAACTGTTTTAGCATCAAATTTATTGCGTTTTGTATGCCAAGTATACGGATAACATCTAGAACCAAAAACTCGTAAAATAGAGTATTTGGGGTGAGAGCCATGTAATCGAAAGTATGGAGTGTCAAATGCAAGAGAAGATGATGGTAAACGATTAATTAAATATGCTGCAGTAGTAAAAGCCTCAACCCATAAAAATTTAGGCACACCACTGTGAAAAATCAATGTCATGCCAAGTTCCCTGATGGTGCGATGTCGTCGCTCAACAATCCCTGTTTGCTCAGGAGTATAAGGGCAGGATAGATGGTGAATGATGCCTTGTTGCTGGAAATGAGAAACAAGTCTTTTGTTTGTAAATTCACCCCCTCTATCACTATGGAAGATTTTTATTTGCTTGTTAAACTGACGCTGCACATAACTTTCAAAAGTCAAGTAAACATCAACAAGTTCAGATTTAGCACGAAGAGGGATCAACCACATATAATGAGAGTAGTCATCAACAAAACAAGCATAATACCGAAATTTGCCAAGAGATAAAATAGGGGCTGGTCCCCAAATGTCACAGTGCAATTTTTCAAAAATTTCAGAACTAACGGAATCAGATGAATTAAATGGAAGTTTGCTAAGTTTGCCTAGTTGGCAGCTTTCACACAAAGTATCAGTTTTTGCATGAGAATTAACACTAATTAACTGCTTGTTCCTTAAAATCTTGATGGAAGAAAATTGTGGGTGTCCAAGACGTAAATGCCATAAGTCTTCCGAGCCTGTAGTCTGTCTGTTTGAGAAATGAGCTTCCTTTATGTTTGAGAGATTTGTCTGGCTGGAGAGAACATATAAGTCACCTTTACGTTGACCCACTAGTAAAATTCGCCCTGTTGCCCGTTCCTTAACACAAAATAGCTTGTCAGTGAATTCATATTTTAAGGGATATTGGGTTGTCAATTGACTGATGGAGAGAAGATTTCTTGTTAATTGCGGGACTAACAAGACATCCCGTAACAATAATTTATTCTTACCATCGGAGACTAGGGTGTCCCCAATTGCATCAATCTTCAACCGTGAGCCATCTCCAATAAAAACAGAGTCATACCCAATATATTCTTTAAGATTAGAGAGGATACATGTGTCTGCAATCATGTGGTTCGATGCCCCAGTGTCAGTGGTCCATTCGGTGTTAGCGATTGAAGTATCCATGGTAAGGGCTGCAAGTGCTTGGGGAAGGTCATCGTTGTTGTGTTGATCGGGTAAGCTCCAACAGATTTTGGCAATATGTCCTTGTCTTTCACATAGTTGACAGACTTCATTCTTGTACATATATCCCTTTCTGTGCCAGTCATCCTTCGTTTTCCAGGTGGTGGTGGACGGGAAGCAAAATTGATGTTCCTCTGTGGTCCCGAATTGGTACCTGCAAAATTAGAGAATTGAAAGTTCTTGTTTGTTGCATGAAATCCTCTTCCTTTTGATGTGAATTTATTGTGTTGAGGGCTGCGATTGTTGTAATTCTGCTGCTGCTGCTGATTTTGATTTTGATGCCCATAGAATGCATATAGAGGATTTGATTCTGCAATCCATGAATTGCGTTGTTCAAATCCTTGTAGAAGTGATACAACTTCAGAATAGGATGGCATTGGAGGCTTGAGCATTGTTGTTGTGAAGGATTCATATTTGGAGCCGAGATTTGCAAGCAAGGAGTAGACCTTTGTTTTGTCTGGTATTGGATTGCCTATTGCTGCTAGGCTGTCACATATCCCTTTGAATTTTTTCAAGTGTTCGGCTAAGGATTGATTTGGTTCTTTTTTGAGATATGTGAGTTGCTGACGGAGAGTAAACTCCCTTTCTTGTGAGTCTTGGGCATAAGCTTCTTGTAGAGCATGCCAAACCAGTTGAGATGAGTCAAGGCCAATAACCAGACCCAAGGTTTCTTCTGTGAGAGTGCCAATTATCCATCCACGGAGTAGACGGTCTTCTTTTTTCCATTTGAGAAAGTCTGCTGAGATTTGTTTTGTTGTTTCTGTATCTGTTGATGTCTTTTCTGCTGTGACATCAATGTACATGGGGGGTTTAATGTTCTCGTCTGTGAGAAGCCCAACCATGTCTTGGCTTTATGCCAGTGCAAGCATCTGTTCACGCCATAAAGGATAGTTGTTTGGGGTGAGTTTGAGTGTAACAAAGTTGGCAACATTGAGAGAGATTGTGGATGCCATTGGTGTTTTTGAGAAACAATAAGCTGAACAATAATTTTGGACTCTTTTGTCTCACACAAGCTCTGATACCATAAAGAAATTTAGAATCAAAAAGTGTGTTGCGGAAACTTGTATCTTATTGCTTAGTTGACGTGAGTACAGAGTCCATTACAATATATAGGCTTTACACATTTTAATTGTGATGTGGAAGATTACGGCATATAAGGTAGTAATCTTCCACAGATCTTCATTCCTATTTTTGTGCTATTTGTACAGCTACAATGAAGGAGTTAAATGCTCCTTTGATTTCCTGTTTTGCAGTCATGGATTTCCTGTATTGCAGAGATTGGATTTCAACGGGATTCCTTGAATTACTCTTCACGTTGCTTCTAGTCTTGGAGAGTCAACCACATCTTGGTCACCTTCCTTATCTCTCCAGTTGTCATCCTTATCACTTGCCATTGACTCAAGATGGTGGATGGGAGATATGTTACGTTTAATAAGTTCAATAATTTTTGCAAAGAAGCTGGTATTGAACACCAGCTCACTACTCCTCACACTCCTCAGCAAAATGGAGTTAATGAAAGGAGAAATCGTTACATAATGATGATAAAAAGGTGCATGTTGCATGAGAAAGAGCTGTCAAAGGATTTCTGGGCTGAGGTAGCAAGCACTACTGTCTTCTTGCAAAACAGAATTCCTACCAAGGCAATGAAGGACAAAACTCCATTTGAGGCGTGGTATGGCTACAAACCTTCTCTTAATTTTCTTAAAGTGTTTGGTTGCTTGTGTTTTTCTCATATTCCACGGGTCAAACATGATAAGCTTGACAAAAAATCAGAATCTAACATCTTTGTCGGATATAGCTTCTCCTCAAAGGTGTACAAAATTTATCAACTTAAAACAGGGAAGATAATTGTCAGCAGGGATGTAATCTTCCATGAAGAACAAAAATGGAATTAGGAACTTACGAAAGAGACATCCTGTAACAAATCCATATCAAGTCTTGTTTTTCAAATATAAGAAGAAGAGGCAGAACCGTGGCAGGCAGAATTGGTGGATGATCTGCCAATTCGTGGAACAAGACCTATCAAAGACATCTATCAAAGATGTAATGTGGCTATTTGTGAACCTGGTGGTTACCTTGAAGCTGCTAAAGATCAAAAGTGGTAGAAGGCAATGGAAGAGGAGTTGTCAATGATCAAGAACAAAACCTGGGAGCTAGTTGATAGGCCACATAACCGAAAGGTGATTGGCGTAAAACGGGTGTTTAGAACAAAGCTAAACGCAAATGGATTTTATTAACAAACACAAAGCCAGACTTGTCATCAAGGGCTACGCACAAATCTTTGGAGTTGATTTCTCATATACATTTGCCCCTATTGCCAGACTAGACACCATCAGACTTGTATTAGCATTGACAGCCCAAAATGGATGGAAGGTTTTTCAATTGGATGTAAAATCTGCCTTTCATAATGGCTTTCTTAATTGCAGCTTACAGGAGGAAATTTATGTGAATCAACCCAAGGGATTTGCAGAACAAAAGAAGAGAAGGTCTATTTGCTTAAGAAGGCTCTATATGGATTGAAACAAACACCTAGAGCATGGTACAACAAAATAGATGAGTACCTGTCAAACTTAGGATTTCAAAAGAGCCTGTCCGAAGCTACTCTTTATGTGAAACATAAAGAAAATGATCGGATTATTGTTTCCCTTTGCATTGACGATCTTCTAAGTACAGGAAATTTATGTGAATCAACCCAAGGGATTTGCAGAACAAAAGAAGAGAAGGTCTATTTACTTAAGAAGGCTCTATATGGATTGAAACAAACACCTAAAGCATGGTACAACAAAATAGATGAGTACCTATTAAACTTAGGATTTCAAAAGAGCCTGTCCGAAGCTACTCTTTATGTGAAACATAAAGAAAATGATCTGCTTATTGTTTCCCTTTACATTGACGATCAGGAAGCAACATTAAGCTGATTGATGAATTCAAAGGAGATGATGAAATTTTTTGAAATGACAGACCTTGATTTAATGACATATTTTTTGAGAATGGAGATAAAGCAAGAAGACAATGAAGTCTTCATATGTCAAAGGAAATACTCTTTAAATATCATGGATTAACGCCTTCAATGATATTACCAAATCGATTTCGTTTTCTGCTGCAGCTATTTTTACTAGCCAGTTTATGACGGATTCAGGGATTTTAATTCCCATTGAAAGAGACCTTACTTGTGAAAAGAATAGTCCAAAATTCGAGTATAGTTAACGGGTCAGAAGTTAAATGGGATTGTCAAATAATGATAAAAACCCCTCGACATGCTGCTTGCAAATCAACATTCTATTTATCATTCTCAATAGATTTCCATTCTATATACACTCTTGGAGTCCCTGAAATTTATGCTCGTTGATTACAGCAACAATTTCAGCAGACAATCAATGGCACGTCATCCTTTCCCATGGCCAAGCCAGTCCATTCCTCACAACATCCTAAGATGATCTCTTGCAAAGAAGGTATGTCTGAGAGCTTCTCGAGCTGTTAACCTGTCCAAGGGATCGTACCTAAGCAATCCTTGCAGGAGATGGATAAGATCTCCAGCTGAATGGTCCACGTGTTGCATTACTAGATTCTGCAGAAAATATGCAGGGAAGATATGGTGAGAATAGAACAGAGTAGAAACAAAATCCTCAGGAGTAACTGATCTCTCAGAAACATGCATATCAAAAAAATATGAAACCTGGAGTCGAGGTAGCTTCGAAACAGCTTTGATACTTTCTCTTGAAGCAGCTCCCTCTGGCCAGTCCAGTCTGCCCCTTCTAAAATATTTCTCTGCATGACGACTGTGAATGCACGAGAAAGGATTAGGCAAAAGCTTAAATAATAAAGTACGATTATATATCAATTTGCAGTTTTAATATATAACTTACTCCACTCTCTTAAGCATATGCTGTGGCAACGGACCAAGCACACGTTCCATCATTGCAAGATGCTCCAGATTTTCATGTGTTTGAAATAAAGCCTCACCCTGTTAATCAGATGCAAAGTTATGCCAAAATCATTTGTCTTTGGCCACTGTTGTAGTGCCCAGTAGAAGAGTAGAAATGCAAAAGTTCAGAAACATACTGTGCACAACTCCACCAAGATGCAACCAACACTCCACACATCACAAGGATAACTCCATCCAAGTCCTGTGATGAAAATTGAAATTTCTAATCTCCAATTATTTACAAAAAGACAGTTAACAAAAAGTATTACCAAGAATAACTTCAGGTGCCCGGTAATGTCGTGTTGATACAATGTAATTCTGATCTTGACGCTCATAGGTAGTGCTACCAAAATCAATCACCTTAATGGCACTTGATTTTGGGACTCTTTTATAGTAGGAACTGTCCTTTGGAGAGCGAGTTGAGTTCTGCTCAAAGCAACATATGTCAGCAGCCTTAAAAAACCAAGTCGACCAGAATGAGTTGACAAGGATAAAAAAAAAAGGAAACCATAATGCATGGCCAGAGCATAACATAAAATAACAAGGTAAGAAGCTAATCATCACCTTGTAATCAGGAACTTTTACATAGTCAGAAGAAACTAGGAGTATGTTCTCAGGCTTCAAATCAGTATGTATCATATGAAGGTCATGCATAACTGCAGGATTTGAAGTACAGAAGCAACATAAGTAAACGAATCACAACTAGCTACTCTATAGAGAACTACCAAAAAAAACTCCCTAAAACAGATATACATTAGCAAATCTCATTATGTATTTCCACATAGCTAAGAACTTAAAATATGATGAAGAGAAGGAAAAAAAAGAAGATAAATGATGAATGAAAAGAAACTAGCTAAAGTAATTACTACACACATGCTACACATTCCAACAGTTGTCTGCCAATCTCGCGGACAAGATCAATAGGAAATGAGCGATAATTGTTTTTGCGAAGAAAATCGTATAAGCTTGGTCCAAGCTTCTCAAATACCTGTTAAAACCATTTACATTCACCCAGAAGTCTTAACTCCCAAATTATTCGTGAGTTGAGGAAATCATTCCATCAGAAACTAATCATATATACTTACAATACAGATATGGTTACGATAGTCAAACCAGTTCCGTATTTGCACACAACTGCAAGGAATAAACCCATTTAACCATTGACAGAAGCATAAATAAGCAGATCACATGGTTGGCAATGGCAATAAATCAGGTAAGAGACAGGTCAAGAAAACTCACCGGTTGCCATCTTTATCATGTTTACCAAGCTGTTGAAGCACTTCAATCTCTATCATGGCTGCTTCCCTATATTTCTTGATGCCACGTACAATTTTGATGGCAACCATTTCCTTTCTTTCTCTGTCCCAGCATTCCAAAACCTGACCAAAGGTGCCTATACATAGAGCAAGCAGTACACAGATAAAAGGTCAGGCGAATGAAAATTAAACCTCAAAGTGAAGAGGAATGCAAATAAGTGACAGGCCATACCTTCTCCCATTTTGCTATGTATCTTATCTGCAACAATAGAAGCAAAAGGAAGAGGGGGGAAAAAATCAGTCAGCAACCATCACAAGTACCATGTCAAAATAAAATCTCAGTAGAATTAGTGTAAATATCTCTGAAGACAATAATGCTATGAACGAAGGAATGAAAAATTGCAATGACTCAGTTTCGTGTAAGGTTCAAAAGAACATTGCACAAAATAATAAAATACAACTCAATGTATTAGAGTATACTTGTTAATAAGACTCTAATGCAACAAATAATCAAAGTCAAATTAACTCATAGACTAATCTATTAAATCCATAATTGGTGGAAAAAGAGTCTTGAAAGCCCCAGTAGCAAAAGATTTGCAACTTGAAGACCTTACATATAAACCTATTCATTGTTTATAAGGTATGGTAGGTAAAGTGTAATTACAGCGAGAAGTTAGATTATCTCCAAGCGCAAACATGTAATGGCCATCTTTGTCATCTTCCCTCCATGGGGGAGAACCATTTTGAGCCACTCCTTTAAAAAACAGAGAGCTAGTATGGTCTGAGATTGCTCCTGAAGATGCATAGCTTGCTACATTCCCAACCTCTTGTCCACAAAATATTCCTACCTGAGCCTACACACAGTCACCGATTTATGTACCACTCAAGATATAAAATCAAAAATTTCACCTGGTAGCTTCATATACCCTCGGCATCCCCTTTCTCTTTTCCAAAAACCCATTTGTGAGAGAAACAAAGAAATACAAAATCAAATAATATTGCTAACATTATGAATAGAAGAAATCTTCATTTTTATCACGAAATTTAGGCCTGAGTTACCTCAGCAACTTTTCAGCATATCTTACCTCTTATTTTTCAAATTAAAATAAAAAGTTTAATACAATAAACTATGTTTCTACAAATAAACTATTTATAAGCTATATAATATAATCAAATTTTATTAAAAATACAATATTAATCTAACAACATCTAGATTTTTATGGAAAATAATGCGAAAAAAATCAATTAATTTTATAAACCAACATAAACATAATCCGTATACAAAACAATGATCTGCGAAAGAATAAACATAAACCGATAAGAACTAATCGAAACAGATCTAAAGTCAAAACTCAAGATCCGATATTTAAAAAACAAAGAGAACTGGAACTAAATTCAAACCTAATGATTATTTTCGATCGGTCACATTAAGAACAATTGTTTTTTTAAGAAAAAAAACTGATGATACCTGAGGCACGTCCCAGCCGAACCGCGGTCTTTTCCTAGGTCGATCCAGATGCGTTATGGGAATTATGGTCACGTGTTCCATCTCCATGATCGAAGAGAAATCCAGAGAAAAGTTGGCGATCTCGACGAGAAATAAAGGGAGAATTTAGGGATTTTTTAAAAAAATTGGTGCGAGGACAAATCAATTTAGCTAACCCTAGTTATAAGTAACGTGAACATAATGGGAGGCGAGGCGGTTAGGGAGAGATCTGACCGTCAACGTGTGTTGGTTTTAGCCGTGGATTTTACTTGACAGGTATTGTTAGGGTTTATTCTTTTTGTTGATTCCATGATTCGGTTTGTTTGACTACAGTTAGGAATTAACCGTGGTTTAGGTAGCTTTTGACTTTTGCGGACAATGGGAATTTTCGATGCGTGGCGACACGCACGACAAAAGACTTGATCAAACGGTTCATTCAGGGCTTCAGGCTACTAATTTGTGATATTATTATCTAGGTGTTTTTGGGAAAAATAATGTGTTAAAAAATGAGTTTATGTGTTAAAGACTCTGATTTTTTGGCATCATAATGAATGAAATTTACGGAAAATGAGACATTTGATTTAATTTTTAAAAAAAAAATAGCACCCCATCGGTGATAGAAAAAAACAAATTCAAGCTTGGATTTATTGTTTAGATACTGTGAACCATAGTTGTCAATACTGATTTGTTTTGGCTGAAATAACTAAAATATTTTGTACCAATTAAAAAATTAAGACAAAACGACGTTGTTCTTACCTCAATTTAAATTTTGGCATGTTTTAGATTTTTCAGCCAAATACCGCCCAAAACATACAAGTATTACTCAGGTTGTGCTGTTTCGGCTACAGTAAAAAAAAAATCTCCCGCCACCTCTCTCCTGGACAAATTATTTTGTTGTTCATCTCCCACCTTAATTTCTTGCTTTTTTCCACTCCCGCCTTGATTTATTGTTTTTTTTCCATGATGACCTGACTTTCTTGTAGGTTATCATCATCATATATATATTATTGTTATGAGAATATTAAAAATACAAGAATCAAAATCAAAACAATAAAAATTATAAAAAAATATATATTATATAAAAAAATTGTTGCCTCAACTTTGATTTTAGAAAAAATAAAAATTATATTTAATTTTTTTTAATTTTTTTCATATATATAATTAATTAATTATATATGAACAGTATAACCTCAAAACAGTGCGTCGAAAAGCTCCGAAACCAAAACATTCCGTACCATTAAAAAAAAAAGTCAACTAAAACGATATTGACAATTTTGCTTTGAACATGTAGATTGAACTTATGTTGTCAAATAAAATCACTTACATAAAATTCAATTATTTTGATGTTCAGAACTAATGTCAACAATAACTTTTTTCTATGATCTCTAGAATTTAGCAATTTTCTCTTCTCTCTGATATATTTTTCTAGGTCATTTCAAGGTTAAAAAAAAGAGAATATAAATAGAACTCTCATCACCAAATGCAAACCTTTGACATGAAAATTGATTATTTAATAAGCAAAATTAGTGAAAACGCATTTTTATATTCAAACAGCCCTTCTCTCTTCTTTCTCAAATCAGTAGATAATAGAACAAAACAAACTTTCATATCAAAGTTGAACTGAATAAATATTAAGGGACTGAATACATACAGGATGTAAAGTTCAAGGATCAGAATAAGTATTTTGTACAGGGTTGTCAATACTGTTATGTTCCATGCCATTAAAAAAACCGAGACAAAACGGTGTTGTTTTCGTCTCGGTTTTAATTCCGGCCCGTTCCGGAAATACAGGCCAAATTCTGGTCGGAACGTCTCGGTACCGTTCCGGGTGTGCCGTTTCGGCCTTAAAATCC
This sequence comes from Salix viminalis, assembly GCA_029228465.1. Classification (NCBI taxonomy): domain Eukaryota; kingdom Viridiplantae; phylum Streptophyta; class Magnoliopsida; order Malpighiales; family Salicaceae; genus Salix; species Salix viminalis. The sequence continues at coordinate 3,297,626 of CM055440.1, read as the reverse complement.
TCCTTATTTTGATTAACTTGTGATTGTGTTTCTAATTTTGAGATTATCTTTGTTTGACTTTGTGTTTATATTGTATAATTTAAAGTTAATTTATCTTGAATTTTAATTATGCTTGTTAAATTAATATTTTAATTATATATATATATATAATTAATTATATATGAACAGTACAACCCCGAAACGGCACGCCGAAATGCTCCGAAATCAAAACGTTCCGTACCAATAGAAAAATCAAAACGACGACCGAAACGGTATTAACAACCTTGATTTTATATGAACTTTGAAATCATCATTCGCTTACGATGTCTTTTCTATCTTGATCCATTGTCTTTCAATTTTGTTATTTGTCAACAAACTTAATTCAAAAACCCTTGAATTTAGTCCAAAAAAATGCAATTGCTCAATAAAAACCGAGAATCAAATTGGGGAAAAAAGGAACAATATATTCATAATAAAATATGTGAGGATAAATAATGTTGCGCGTGCTTAGTATTTAACCTACATGTAGACGTTCCTGATCACATGAGTGCCAGGTCTCTTAAATTAACCGGGCCTTCCAATGCGAGCTCCATTCTTATGATATTCCGAATTGTTTAATTTCCTCAAAATAATATTTTCTTAAGAAAGAAAGATTAGAGCCACAAAAATAAGAACTACTTGGATCAGGGTGCTACGAGAGCCACTCCGGCGGAGCCCGTCAAACTCTTTGGTATAAAAAGTGGACTTACCGTATCTCTCTGTATAGATAATACTGTTCTAAATTTGTGAAAATGTTAAGAGGTACAGGAAATTATACTGCATCCATACTCTCTTGCCTGCCTGCTTTTTATTTTTGTTACCAAATGGTTCTTCTTCACTTCTGCAAGGAACAAAAACTCACCACCTTCACCATTAAAGATTCCTGTTGTGGGCAATCTCCTTCAGTTAGGGCTGTACCCACATCGCTCTCTGCAATCTCTGGCTAAACGCCATGGTCCGCTCATGCTCTTGCACCTTGGCAGCGCTCCTACGCTTGTGGTCTCGTCTGCTGATGGAGCTCGAGAGATCTTGAGAACTCATGATGTCATATTCTCGAACAGGCCCTGATTCAAGCATCGCAAGAAGACTTCTGTATGATTTCAAGGACTTGTCTTTGGCCCCTTATGGCGAGTATTGGAGGCAGATGAGAAGTATTTGTGTCGCGCAGCTTCTTAGCTCTAAAAGGGTTAAGTTATTCCAATCCATAAGAGAAGAGGAAACAGCTTTGCTTCTCCAAAACGTCGAGCTGTTTTCTTCCAGATCGTTACAAGTTGATCTAAGTGAACTATTTTCTGGATTGACAAATGATGTGGTGTGTAGGATTAGTTTTGGCAAGAAGTACAGAGAGGGGGATGGTGGGAGAAAGTTTAAGAAACTATTGGAAGAGTTCGGTGCGGTACTGGGCGTTTTCAATGTTGGAGATTTCATTCCCTGGCTTGGCTGGATCAATTACCTGACAGGTTTGAATGCTAGAGTGGAATGGGTTCTTACAGAATTTGATCGCTTTCTTGATGAAGTTATTGAAGAGTTTCAGGCAAAGAGGGTAGCTGTGAATGAGGATAAAATGAACTTCGTGGATGTTCTGCTTGAAATCCAAAAAAATAGCACAGATGGTGCTTCGATCGGCAGAGATAGCATAAAAGCCATCATTCTGGTAAGAACACTGGCTAGCCTAGTTTGAATATATACAAGTTTTCTTCCACTTACAAAGTGATTTCTCTCTTATATTTTTTTTGTCCATCAGAAAGGAAAACAGCAAGTTATATATATACCCTCTTGTAGGATATGTTTGCCGCAGGAACTGATACAACGCATACTGCCCTGGAATGGACAATGACGGAGCTGCTAAAACACCCCGAAGCTATGAAGAAAGCACAGGATGAGATTAGAAGGATCGCTGGAAGCAAAAATGGTGTAACCCAGGATGATGTAGAGAAAACGCCATACTTGAAAGCAGTAATCAAGGAATCTCTTCGCTTACACCCGCCAATTCCCATGCTGATTCCGCGAGAGTCAACTGAGGATGTCAAGGTGCAGGGCTATGATATTCTCGCCAAAACCAGAGTGATCATCAATGCATGGGCGATTGGGAGAGATGCTTCATCGTGGGAAAAGCCAGAGGAATTCAGACCAGAAAGGTTCTTGGAGAGTGCTGTAGATTTCAAGGGAAATGACTTCCAATTCATCCCTTTTGGAGCTGGAAGAAGAGGCTGCCCAGGAACAGCCTTTGCTTCTTCCCTGATTGAGATTACGTTGGCTAGTCTTCTGCATAAGTTCAACTGGGCATTGCCTGGCGGAGCAAAACCTGAAGACTTGGACATGGCAGAAGCTCCTGGTCTAGCCATCCATAGGAAATTCCCGCTTCTTGTTATTGCAACTCCTCACTCTTTCTAGAGTGGAGAAGGTCCTGCTGTTACCATTGTTCTTAATTGGTGTCCAAATATTCTACTTTCAACAGGAATAATTGTTTCGATCCTTATGTCCATCACCGGTGAGGATCTCGATATTGTTATAATCGAATGTTAAATACACATAACAGTGGAAAATTAGATTATAAATATTTTCAGTTATTTTTACTCAAGTTTTGAATAAAATTTTCAATGTAGCAGTAACACAACTTCAAAATAATAGAAAAAAAATTCTGAGAAAAACTTTCTAATCTATGGTCTACTAGTAGCCGTAGATGGAATACACAAGCTATTATTTATAAGTAGATCAGGGACTCTTCTATTCAATTTATTAGCTAATTTTCTCCTTCCATCGAGGAGAAAATTAGACAATTGATCCCTATGATCAATCTCTATAATTATGAGTTTGAATAAACAAGAACATGAGTATATCATCAAAGACATAATAATAATTTCTCACAGTGATTACACAGGTTGATATAACATCAAAGACACCGTCTTCTATTAGCCTCCTTTCCTTTAGATGAATCGGGAATCTATTAAAAAAAAACTCACAAATCTAGATGAATAAGGCTACATATCCAGAAGGTGTAGAAGAAGAAACACTTTGCACAAATAATTTTTTCCCTGCTGATCAGAGACAAAGAATAGAATCAAGTACTTCCACTTAGTAGATTTTTATTACCAGTACTCGTGAGATTCAAAATCGCAATAGAAGAATAAACGAACCATTCATATAGCTGAGGAGTAAATAATCTATCAGGTCTCTGCAGAACTCTCAACCTCACAAGTAAACAGTATTGTTAATTTCGTTTTGTTTCGACTGTAATGGTTAAAATATATTGTACCAGTTAAAAAATGGGATAAAATAAAATAGTTTTTACCTCGTTTAAAATTCCGGCCCGTTCAGAAAATTCCGCTCGTTCCGTTTCAGCCAAATAGTGTTTTTTTAAAAATAATGAATAATTTTATAATATCAATCATATCTCTTAATCCGATCGTTAAATTGAGATGAAATTTTATGAGGTCTTGACATATTTATATATATATCATGTTAAAATTTCAAAGCAATTGGAGAATGTAATAACCTTGCGAGATTGATGATGACATTCTCGTAATATTATAAATGTTCATAATTTTTTTCAGAAAAATTATTCTATTGTGTTTTTTTTAGATTAAATTGCAAAATTTTATAATTTTATTTTTGAAATTGAACTAATTTTTTTTGAATTAATATATTTAATTTTATACACACACACACACACATATACATATACATAAACAGTACAACTCTGAAATGGTGCACCGAGAAACACTTCAAAACCGAAACATTCTGATTTTATTGAAAAAATGAATCACCAACCAAAACAAAATTGACAATCTTGCAAGCAACATCTGTAGTCTCTAAAATTTAGGCAAGAAATTAAAAACTGAACAAGAAAAGATCATCGATCGAGTTAACCTGTCAGCCTCAGAAAATCACAACATGGATATCAGGAAACCCAAAACTGTAGCTCTAATTTCAAATGCATAGCAACTAAATCAAGGAAACAGCATCATGAAAAATAAAAAAAAAAATAAAAAAAGTAAAATAAAGAAGAACCAGGAAATAACAGTTCATAACATTTTTTTTCTAGTAGGGAATTGAACTTTTTATTCGTTAGGAAATTAATAGAAGACAGTATATATTACACTACCACATCCACCAAGTTGTAGCTAAAAGTTCAACCTTCTACAGATTAAAAGGTGTTCATCCTCCTTTTTAATGTCTCATCAAAAACCTTAATGCTCACTATATATCATTCCAATTTAAAAAACCTTTTTAATCAACAAGATTGTTAATTACATTTCGTCCTGTCTAGAATAGTCATTATATTTAGTTCCATTTAAAAAAATAGAAAATAATCAAAATATTTCATCTCACTCAAGATCTCAACCTCTTTTAGAAATTTCATCCAAATTCCACCAAAACATTATGGTTTTGTTCTAGGTAAATAATACATTTTTTTGCTTTTATTTTTATAATATATATTATCTACAGTATGAATTATACCTCTCGATTTAGTAGTTGGATCAAGCTAATTTTTACAAGAAGTCTCTTTACATATTGTTATATCTAAACTTAAAATTTTAGGCAATTGGAATTTAAAAAAGTCTTGCAAGACTGTTAATGACATTATCATAATTACTTTTTTTTTTCAAAAGTATTATTTTATTATATTTTTTTTAGATTTATTTTTCCCATCTTTATCGTTCAATAATGGGTTAGTTAATAATTGAATTTTATAGTTTATTTTGATTTTTTATTTGGGGTTATCATGGTTTTATGACCCGGGTTAGAGATTTAAAAAGTTGACCTAGATTAATCTAATATGTTATTGTCTTAATATCTTTTTTTTAAATATTGTTTTGAATTTTTTTTTTGTCAAGTTATATTTTTACCAATCATCTAGGTTGTCTTTGGACCCATTGAGTTGATCGGATCAACAGTTCAACTCTTATTTTCTTACTTGTGTTTGAAACTTGAATTGTATAATTTCAAATTACTTTATCTTTGGATTTAAATTAAAATTATATTTGTTAAATTATAATTATACACACACACACACAGTATAATCCAAAACAACATACCGAAATACTTTAAAACCAAAACATATCATTCCAATTAAAAACCAAAACACCAATTTACAACCTTGGTTTTATCCTCATTATTTTGTGCTTTTTTGACACATAATTTATTTGCTATCATTTCATCCTTATTCCTATTGTATACCATTTATGAAAGATTGATTGATAATATCACATTATTATTCACCATCCAATTGGTTTATAATTGGTAATGAGTATCTTGTTACTCTAGTATTAATGATTTTGCATATATAATGACCTACCTAGTAATCTAACCTTTTTATTGTAGTATTGTGGTGAGAAAGGGAAAGCAGGAAAAAAAATAAAGCAGGGGGGTAAGACAATAATTTTACGTGGAAAACCCTCTCAAAAGGAGGGAAAAACCACGGGACAAACACGGAAACACAATTATTAATTTAAATGCTCAAGGTAACATCTTTGTGTTTTTTTAATGTACATATAATAATCAAACTATAAGAAACACAACATGTAAGAGAGAGGGGAGAGAGAGCGACAATAATAAGTAAAGTCAAAAAAGCAAATGTCAAAAACAATATAATTGATTAAACAGATACAAATCTCCTCCAATCTTGTTGTCATAAGTTGTCTGCAACCGATCTTTAACAGAACTGGCAAGGAAAAAAAATTGCCAAAGAGAAAAAAAAAATTAAGTTGAAGAATTAAGTAGAGAGTTTCCAAAATTATATACAAGGCTCTAAAACTAATTAAGCAATGTTTTTATATTAATAAATAAATAAAAATGTGATGTCAGATTTAATAAATAAGATTAGCTATTAAAAAGATACACTTTTGTATTAATTACCCCCAATGAGATCTCTGGAGTATGAGAGGTGTTGGGCCAGCCCTTCCCCCCTTCTTTGAATTGTTCTTTTAGAATTGAGCTATCCATGATTTTCAGCTTCTCTAGAGTTGTTGACTGGTAGATGTAATCCGGAAGTGCTTTCAGTTCCGGGCAATACGAAATAATCAAGGAACGAAGAGATGGCATTATTGTTTTGTCTTCATTCCGCCTCCCCTCTCCTTCCCACTCTTCCCACTCTTCCAAATTCCAAAACTCAAGACTTATCAACCTGGGGAATGCAATAATAGTATTTGACGATGATGGTGATGGTGATTGTGATGGTGATGCTGTCATCTCTCCAATACTAATGTAACTATCATCAGCAGCAACAGCAACAGCTTCCATTCCTAAGAATTCACGCCCCACCTTTCTCACGCTCTCCATCGAGACTACATTTAATTCTTCAAGAAAAGGCAACTTCCCCAATGAAGGCAGCTTCTCAATCTTCCCCCATTTTACGAGTTTAACAACCCTTAGTTTATTAATCCAACTAGGAAGCACTTGGATGATTCCTTGGTAATCATATATCCCCAACGAATCAATGTTTGGAGGTGGTTCTAAGGCTTCAAGGATTTCATCATCGCGAATTATCCTCCTCTCTTCCCTCGACCCAAACCTTAAACCTAACCCAGTGAGATTTTTCTTGCTCTTCAGTTCAGCTTTCTTAACCTCATCTGGATCTTTCACATCTCCCAGCAATTTTATCATAAGACGTCCTTGAAGGTGGTTCAAGTTTTTCAAACCCCCAATATTCGACCCTTCACCACTACCACTCACATGGAACTCATCTAATTCCCGAAGACAACCTAACCCCTCAAATCCTCTCATCTTTACAAAATTATAGTCATCCCAATGTCGAACACTGAGATGTCTTAATTTGATTAGGTTTCCAATGTTGTCAGGCAGCTTTTCAAGTTTCCTACAATGCGAGACATCTAAAGTTTGCATATTATACAACTCACAAATCTCTTCAGGTAACTCCTTGATGATATTAACAGACAAATCAACATGCCTCAGGTGTATCAACTTTCCTATGTTGGATGGGACTTCTTCTATTCCACATTCTGTTAGCTTCAATGTTCTTAGACAACTCAAATTAGCTATTAAGTTAGGCAAGGCTGCATTCATTGATGAACAGTAATAACCTTTAACAATAATCAGGCTGCGAATCTTTTTAAAACTATGGATGGTTGCAGGAAATGAGTCGGTACGACGATTTCTAAACACCACCATTGAGTGTCGGGCATCTCTAGAAAAAGAGTCTATCTTCGACTCTGTCGGACCTCCATCAATCTCTACACTAAAACTTTCATTTTTTGTCATAAACTGTGCAAAATCATGCACAATATCATGCATCTTACATTCGATAATGCTGCCATCATCCTCGTTTTTCTTAAAATCTTGAAAGAAAGAGCGAGCAGCCAAAGCTTCGAAGCACTCACCACCCGTTGCTTCCATCTCTTGATTTTGTGTTTCGCGGAGGAAACCTTGTGCCATCCACAGTTTGATCAAAGCATCCCTCTTAAATGTGTAGTCTTTTGGAAAGACTGCACAATATAAGAAACACGGTCTCATCTTAGTGGGCAAGTCATGGTAGCTCAACCATAAAGGAGCCAAAAGTTTGCTTTCAGCTTCTTTTATCTCCCAAACATGGTTGTTCAAGACACTTTCCCACTCTGTTATGCTTCTTTTGAAGCGCAAAAGACTTCCTAGAGTCTTTGCAGCAAGAGGCAAGCCTTTACACCTTTCTGCAATTTTTCTCCCAGTTTCTTCTAAATTTTCCCTCTCTCTACTATTTTTTTCAAAAAATGCAAACTGACTGAATACTGACCAGCATTCATTTGGAGAGAGCAGTCCCAGTTCTAAAATGTTAGTGGATGAGGAGCCCATGATACTTGCAACTTTCTTATTGCGTGTTGTCACCAAAAATCTACTTCCAGGCAAACAACCATGTTTAAGGGAGTTTTTCAGTTGCTCCCACTTCGTGGAATCTTCATTCCACACATCGTCTAGGACAAGCAAGAATCTCTTTCCCCTAATTGATTCTTGTATTCTTAATAGCAAAGCCTGCAATTCGATTAAATCTTGGGCAGACCCAACAAGAGCTTCGAGGATTGCCTTGGCAATCCTTATCTCATCAAAGGGGTCTGATACACAAACCCATATTCTCTTCCCGAAATGGGTCTCCACCTGGTGATCATTATAAACTAGTTGAGCGAGGGTTGTCTTTCCTATCCCTCCCATCCCTACTAGAGAGATTGTACGGAGTGCTGGTTCTTGATCACTACTCTCACTCACCAACATTTTCACTATCGTGCCTTTATCCTTTTCTCTACCTTTAATTTCTGTTGCATCTATAATAGAAGCGGTTATTTTACGTTCAGGCATATTAGGTCCTCCTTCAGATAATGTAAAGTTGAACGTATTTTTCTCTCTCACAATGCCATCTATTCTGCCATTCAGTGTTTGTATCTTACGAGCAACATGGAAACGCAAACCAACTTCTCTAAAGCAAAAGCAGGAGAAGATCATGAAGGAGCATACCTTCTTAATAGTCTTGCGGGGATGCTCATTCACCTTCATTTGTGATTTCGCAATTGCAGTGCTCCACTCATCCAATACATCGTCCATGTCGTACGATACGTCTTTGAGCTGACCCATCCAACGTTTGATGGATCCTTCCTTCAACTGCCTTTGCTCTGCATCGGCAAGCACGGCTTGGATGGCCTGAAAATTGCTTTCAAGCTTTCGAACCTCGTTCTTGACACCAGCGACGAGCCCCACTTCCTTTTGCACCTTCTGAGCAATTATTAAGCTCAACTGCTCCAAGACTACGGAAACAAGAGCATCAGCCATATTATTCAGAACTAAGGAATGGTCGAGAGAGGATAAAATTGAAATAAAAGGATTACAAATTTGGAAACATGCAATAAAGGGAGCAATGATACGTTGAGAAAAGAGGAGAAATGAAAGGGGATCTTCTGCTTTGATGATATGATCTATGGCATGATTTATATATACTGCATCGGAAAAGTCAATGGAAGAGTAGTTTGGACAGAGAGCAAGATAGACGGAGAGAGAAAGGGAGGCAAAGTATATCTGAAGTTTTTTTCCTCCACATCATGCGTGAAGTTTGTTTTATAATAAATATAGTTATCAAACTCAAAATATCTTTGATTTTTTAAGAGAATCCACCTTCAAGAATCATAGTAATTTTTAAGCATCATTGCAATGTTTTATTATCGCTAAATTAAGCTGGTATATTTGTTTTTGTCGAGCTTGATTTAATCAAATATGTCTAGTTTTAGATAGAGACGATTTGTCTTGTCCATGCGTTGCGCTGAATTTTTTTAATGTAATAAATTGATTGATTGTTGTGCGTGTTTTCATTGATTAAATAAAATTTAATTAGTTAAATTTCTCATCGATAAAATCCATTTCAAATGGATTATTTGTTATGTGCATCAAAGTGCTTGAATATTGCTAGTGTTTTGAAATGTTTGGATAATTATTTAATCGGTAGATTATCTATGTCCAATATTTACAAGAGCAAGCTAATCATTTTACTCCATAAACCATTCTTTTTCTTTTTTTACTCCAAACCCCGGGAACAATGGAATCAAACTTGAATGGGAATTTTTTTCGTCTAAATTGATATTTTATTTTTTTTAATTGGAACATTATATTTTGATTTTGATGTTTGTTTCGGACCTGTACTGTGTGGCAGTTCAAGATATTAACTCAACAAACAAAATTTTAGTTTAAATTAAAAAATAAACTGATGTGAAATTGTGATTCAAATTTTAAACAAAAGTAAAAAAGTGGAGTTGAACAACCTTGTTGATAAAACCTGTGCTGGTGGCAAAACTTTCTGAAAGAAGATTGAGCTTTGCCTTGTCGTTGTTATTTCTCAAGAACAAAATTCAAGTGAATAAACTCCTGTTTCATATGCAATCAATCAAACTGCAGGCACGAACTTTCCTTATCCTAGCCTCCGCCATTGTTTTCCTTGTATCAGCACCAACATCCCATCTATCCACCCCGGCATGAATACTAGATAAAGCCACATATTTTTATTATAATAAAAATTTATTTGTTTAGTAGGTTTCAACTAAATAATCAGCATAAAAGTATCGTCATCATTAAAAAAAAACAAGAAGATTCGAATATTTTAATTATTGAATTCACTGTATTAAGATTAGTTCATTTTATAATTCAATTTAAATTCAACATAAAAACAAAATATAAATTATGAAAACACCTACAATAATCAAATAATAAAAATAAAAGTAGTTAATTTTCTATCTAAAAAAAAGAAAACATAAATTAAAAATTCATCTTTACGTTACCATCATTATTGTCCAAACAATTAATGTCATTAAATTTAAATGCTCAAGGTAACATCTTTGTGTTTTTTTAATGTACATATAATAATCAAACTATAAGAAACACAACATGCAGGAGAGAGAGTAATCTTCATAATTGAGCTCATAGTAATCTTCATTACTAGGTCATGGTTATTTATTTATTGAGCTCATAGATTCATAAATCAAATATTAATTTCATTAATATAATATTTTATAATTATAATATTATATAAATATTAAAATAAATTTAAATGCTCAAGGTAACATCTTTGTGTTTTTTTAATGTACATATAATAATCAAACTATAAGAAACACAACATGCAGGAGAGAGAGTAATCTTCATAATTGAGCTCATAGTAATCTTCATTACTAGGTCATAGTTATTTATTTATTGTGCTCATAGATTCATAAATAAAATATTAAATTCATTAATATAATATTTTATAATTATAATATTATATAAATATTAAAATAAATTTAAATGCTCAAGGTAACATCTTTGTGTTTTTTTAATGTACATATAATAATCAAACTATAAGAAGCACAACATGCAGGAGAGAGAGTAATCTTCATTATTGAGCTCATAGTAATCTTCATTACTAGGTCATAGTTATTTATTTATTGAGCTCATAGATTCATAAATCAAATATTAAATTCATTAATATAATATTTTATAATTATAATATAATAAAAATATTAAAATAATTTAAGTCTTTATTAAAAATAAATATGTATTTACATGAATATATTAATGTCATGTATAATGAATCAATTAACTATATGAAATTTTAAATTAATAATCTTCTACTTGCATTAAAATAATTAATCACGTCACTTATCCAATATATAATGACCTAGTCAGTAGCTAAAAATAGATCAAAACAAACTTTCATACCAAAGTTGAACTGAATAAATATTAAGGGACTGAATACATACAGGTTGTAAAGTTCAAGGATCAGAATAAGTATTTTGTACAGGGTTGTCAATACCGTTCTGTTCCGTTTCATTAAAAAAACCGAGATAAAACGACGTTGTTTTTCGTCTCGGTTTTAATTCCGTTCCGTTCCGAAAATACCGGCCAAATTCCAGCCCAGAACGCCTCGGTACCGTTCCGGGTGTGCCGTTTTGGCCTTAAAATCCTCCTTATTTTGATTAACTTATGATTGTGTTTCTAATTTTGAGATTATGTATGTTTGACTTTGTGTTTATATTGTATAATTTAAAGTTAATTTATCTTGAATTTTAATTATGCTTGTTAAATTAATATTTTTTTTCAAGGGAAATGACTTCCAACTCATCCCTTTTGGAGCTGGAAGAAGAGGCTGCCCAGGAACAGCCTTTGCTTCTTCCCTGATTGAGATTACGTTGGCTAGTCTTCTGCATAAGTTCAACTGGGCATTGCCTGGCGGAGCAAAACCTGAAGACTTGGACATGGCAGAAGCTCCTGGTCTAGCCATGCTGATTACACAGGTTGATATAAGACATCGTCTTCTATTAGCCTCCTTTCCTTTAGATGAATCGGGAATCTATTGAAAAAAAAACTCACAAATCTATATGAATAAGAGTCTCTTTAGCTGTGCGATCCAACCTGTTTTTGGTCGAAATTTGAAAAAAAAATTGCATTTTAAATGAATATGTTTTGGTGTTTTTAGATCATTTTAATGTGCTGATATCAAAAATTGATTTTTTAAAAAAAATAAAAAAAAACATCATTTTGATACATTTCGGCACGAAAAGCACTTTCCAAAAACTACCGCAACCGCACTTCCCAAACAGATCCCTAAGACTACATATCCAGAAGGTGTAGAAGAAGAAACACTTGCACAAATAATTTTTTCCCTGCTGATCAGAGACAAAGAATAGAATCAAGTACTTCCACTTAGTAGATTTAGGAGTAAATAATCTATCAGGTCTCCGCAGAACTCACAAAAGTAGTTAGTGTTGTTAATTTCGTTTTATTTCAGTCGAAACGGTTAAAATATTTTGTACTATTTAAAAAAAAAGATAAAATAGTACAATTTTTATCTTGTTTAAAATTTCGGTTTGTTTAGGAAATTTCGCCCATTCCGTTTCAGCCAAATAATGTTTTTTTTTTAAAGTAATGAATAATTTTGCAATATCAATCATTATCTCTTAATTCGACGTTAGATTGAGATCAAATTTTAGTCTCTTGATATATTTATATATATATCATGTTAAAATTTCAGAGAAATTAGAGAATGTAATGACATTGCGAGATTGATGATGACATTTTCAGTAATATTATACATATTCATAATTTTGTTCTGAAAAATTATTTTATTGTGTCTTTTTTCTATATTAAACTGTAAAATTCTAAATAATTTTATTTTTGGAATTGAACTAATTTTTTTAATCAATATATTTAATTATAATTCTATATATATATATATAATACAACCTTGAAACGGTGCACTAAAACACTTCAAAACCAAAATATTATATTCTTATTGAAAAAACAAATAATTAACCAAAACAAAATTGACAATCTTGCAAGTAACATCTGTAGTCTCTAAAATTTAGGCAAGAAATTAAAAACTGAACAGGAAAGATCATCGATCGAGTTAACCTGCCAGCTTCAGAAAATCACAACATGGATATCAGGAAACCCAAAACTGTAGCTTTAATTTCAAATGGATAGCAACTAATTCAAGGAAACAGCATCATGAAAAATAAAATAAATAAAAAAAGTAAAATAAAGAAGAACCAGGAAATAACAGTTCATAACATTTTTAATGCTCCTTTTTAATGTCTCATTAAAAACCTTAATGCTCACTATATATCGTTCCAATTTAAAAAAACCTTTTTAATCATCAAGATTGTCAATTACATTTTGTCCAGATTAGAATAGTCACTATATTTCATTCCAATTTTAAAAAATAAAAATAATCAAAATATTTCATCTCGCTCAAAATCTCAACTTCTTCTAGAAATTCCATCCAAATTCCAGCCAAAACATTATGGTTTTGTTCTAGCTAAATAATATACTTTTTTGCTTTTATTTTTATAATATATATTATCTATAATATGAATTATATCTCTCCATTTAATAGTTGGATGAAGCTTTTGCTTTTATTTTTATAATATATATTATCTATAATATGAATTATATCTCTCCATTTAATAGTTGGATGAAGCTATATTTTTTTGATATAGTCCCAATATCTTTTTTTTCTTAAATATTGTTTTGAATTTTTTTTAGTCAAGTTATATTTTTACCAATCATCTAGGTTGTCTTTGGACCCATTAAGTTAATCAGGTCATAACAGTTCAACTCTCATTTTTTTATTTGTGTTTGAAACTAGAATTGCATAATTTTAATTTACTTTATCTTTGAATTTGAATTGAAATTATGTTTGTTAAATTATATATATATAGACACACACACATAGTATAATCCAGAACAACATTATGAATACTTTAAAACCAAAACATATCATTCCAATTAAAAACCAAAACACCAATTTACAACCTTGGTTTTATCCTCATTATTTTGTGCTTTTTTGACACGTAATTTATTTGCTATCATTTCATCCTTATTCCTATTGTATACCATTTATAAAAGATTGATTGATAATATCACACTATTATTCACCATCCAATTGGTTTATAATTGGTAATGAGTATCTTGTTACTCTAGTTAACTATTTTTTTTTAGATATGAGAAAACATCATTTCCTGTAAAGTGTATTTTGTGGATTGAAATGAGTGAATAAAACTACGGACTATTCCAAACTTTTACAAAAGATACATAACTTGACTCCAAAAGATGCACTCTAGTTAACTATGCTCTAACTCCAAAAGGTATATATTTCCAAACCTATAATTAACGCGTCATACTCAGTTCGATCACTAGCACATGAAAATCAAATGTGGTGCAAGAAATTGAAGCAGACATGTCTCAACAAGAGAAGTCATTGCAAAATATACTTTGAAATTATTATAATAATCATTAAAACTGTTATTATATCTTCATTAAATTTTTTATATTGATATAAAAATTAAAATCTTCCATGTCAGAAACATTTGAAGAGCATCAATCACGCAGAGGCAGCGAGAGTGGTGGGAAAAGGCCTGATTGGACAAGAATAGCCTAATTAATAAGATCAAGTTCACGAGAAGATATTTTAGAACGATGGAAAACTTTTGTAGATAAATGACAAGGCCGGTTGAAGTTCTATATGATCACATTGCGGTTATAATGATGTTGCTGTATAATTTGTTTTTTTTTAATTATTTTAATATGTTAGTATTAAAAATGAATTTTAATAAATCAAAATATATTTATTTTCAAAAACAAATATTTGACAAACAGGCTAAACATCTATATTTTATTCAACAAATCTTGTCCATTTCTTTTTTTTTTGGAACTTTAAGATATATTAGAAAGAAATGAGGATGTACACAGAAGCGAGCTAATAATAGCTGCAAAAGAAAAGGAGAAACAAGGTCTCCCTAAAAGAAAAGGAGAAACAAACTCTCCCGCAAAAGGAAAAAGACAAGAAAAACATCAGAATCTTGTCCATTTCAGCTACATTACTTTCTGTACAAAGGTGTTTCGGTGCTTAATTTGTGATGTTAATTGTCATACTTTTAATTTACAATTTATCTTCGGTGATAACCATTAGTAATAATTATTATAGTTATTTTAATTAATTACTATAACCATTATAATTTATTACTATAATCATTTTATGTTTTAATGATATTAACTGGTTATCATTTATTCATCATATTTAATTGTTTTAAATATGATTGGTAATACATCTTTTTGTAATATATATATATATCAAATGCAATTCAAATAATATAGATAATCTAAAGGATAAATATAAGGACTTTCCTATTTCAAACTATTCTCTCATATATTTTTTCTATTTTTTCTTAAATATCCCAAGTTTCATTACATTTATTTTTATCCTAATAATTTAAGTGAGCATTAAGAATGATTAAAGATTTGAGGAATTTTCACTACATCTAAAAATTCTGATATATTGGGAGAAAAACATATTATATTCGAAGTGTCATTAAATAAGAAACGTTTTCTCCAAGAATGACGTGTTAAACGTGCTACAATATCAAATTTTATCTAAAACTTTTTAGTCTTCGTATATTTATCTTTAGTTACAATTACTTTTATTATTAAGTTAAATTTATTTCATTTGTTTCCCTTATTTATTTTCACGAGCAATCAATTTAATTTCTATCATCAACACAATAAACTTAGGGGAAGATCCAATGATGGCTTTTCTACAATGGCTGAAAGAAAGCTCCAAACCTACCTTGTTCTTTGTAACTATTTTTCTAGCTAGTAGCGCTCAAGTTTCTCATGGAGGGGAAACTGAAAAACAGAAAGCTCAATCTCCCACCAAGCCCTGCGAAGTTGCCATTCATCGGCAACCTTCACCAGCTTGGTAGCATGCCTCACATATCTTTCCGAGGGCTCGCCAAGAAGTATGGTCCGATCATATTCTTACAGCTCGGGGAGATCCCAACTGTAGTGATTTCATCAGTTAGATTGGCAAAAGAAGTTCTGAAAACCCATGATCTTGTACTATCTAGCCGTCCTCAGCTCTTCTCAGCCAAACACTTGTTCTATGGTTGCACCGATGTTGCTTTTGCTCCATACGGTGCATACTGGAGGAATATAAGGAAGATTTGCATACTCGAGCTTCTCAGTTCCAAGCGTGTCCAAAGCTACAGCTTTGTTAGAGAAGAAGAAGTTGCACGCTTGGTTCATCGGATTGCAGAATCTTATCCCGGCACCGCCAACCTTAGCAAGATGATTGGATTGTATGCCAATGATGTCCTTTGCCGGGTTGCGTTGGGAAGGGATTTCTCCGGAGGAGGAGGGGAGTATGATCGGCACGGGTTCCAGAAGATGCTTGATGATTTTCAGGCATTGCTTGGAGGATTCAGTCTTGGGGATTACTTTCCTTCAATGGAGTTCGTGCACAGTCTGACTGGAATGAAATCGAAACTTCAGCGCACCTTCAGACAGTTTGATCAGTTCTTCGATGAGGTAATAACCGAGCACCAAAATTCTAAGGGGGGGAAAGAGGAGAAGAAGGACCTTGTTGACGTTCTGCTTGATATTCAAAGGGCTGGATCTTCTGAAATGCCTCTCACCATGGATAACATTAAAGCTGTCATCTTGGTCAGTGAACATCTCATTGGTTTAGCTGTTACCTTCAATTTCAATGCTCCAAACATCAAATTACTTGTAGACTGAGTCATTCGCACGTAATTAACAACTTGTGAATATAATTATTGCAGGACATGTTTGCTGCAGGAACTGATACAACCTTCATTACCCTTGATTGGACAATGACAGAGCTTATCATGAGTCCTAAAGTCATGGAGAAAGCACAAGCTGAAGTGCGAAGTGTTGTCGGAGACAGGAGAGTTGTGCAAGAGAGTGATCTGCCCCGGCTGCACTACATGAAAGCTGTCATAAAAGAGATCTTTCGGTTACATCCTGCGGCTCCAGTTCTAGTCCCGAGAGAATCTTTAGAAGATATTATCATTGATGGGTACAACATTCCCGCTAAAACACGGATCTATGTCAATGTCTGGGGAATGGGGAGGGATCCAAAACTGTGGGAAAATCCTGAAACATTTGAACCAGAAAGATTTGTGGGCAGCAGTATAGATTTTAAGGGGCAAGATTTTGAGCTGATACCATTTGGATCTGGTAGAAGAAGCTGCCCAGCAATCATATTTGGAATAGCAGCTGTTGAGATTGCATTGGCTCAACTCCTCCACAGCTTTGATTGGGAGCTTCCTCCTGGTATCAAAGCTCAGGATATAGATAATACTGAAGCTTTTGGCATCTCAATGCACAGGACAGTTCCGCTGCATGTCGTTGCCAAACCCCACTTCACCTGACGCAAGTGTCGCTTGTTTTTATGTCAGTTAACTTGAAAAAATAATTTTCTTCTGCGTAAAAGTTGTTAATTATGGTTTGCTTGTAAAACCAAATTGAAACTGGGTATTATTAGCTCCTATTTGGTTACATAGGATGATATTGGGCAAGGTTGACAATGTAAATAGGTGAAGTTTTTAATGCTGATTATGGTCTGCTCTTTGGGTCAACTTTGAGTCTAAATTTTCATGTCAATAAGCTTATCCTATGTTAATTTGGAATGCTATCTTTCTAGATTGTCTAATCATGCATGCATTAGAGTTTTTTACAAGAAATCATGTCTGTTATAATTTTTAAGTTTTTTAAGTGTTTATATATGTTTTCTCAGAGGAAAAAAAACATGTGATAATTATTATGTGCCTAATTTTCAATCAAAATCATTTATTTGGATCTCAATTGACATTTTGGTGTTTTTCAAGACTTTGAGGGTTGTTTCAAGTACATAATGCTGAATTAGACCATTCTTTTATGAAAAATATGGTCCTTTTAAACGTAGACTTATTCTCAAACATTTTAAATAGGCAAAAACAATTTTTGTTACTTGTTCTAAAATGGAAAACTTGTTGATGATATGGATTTGGTTTATGCTCTTGTGTGTTTTTTTTTGGAAAACATGACACAAGAGTGTCTCCTAAAGCTTCTATTAATGTTGGGCTACTTGAGTTTAGGTTGCAATACAAATTGATGAAGTTCTTCCTAGCGTTTATGGTCCATTGGCCAACTTTGAGCCTAGGTTTTACATTTATTCATTACATGGAAAAAGAAACTAT
Organism: Salix viminalis; assembly: GCA_029228465.1. Lineage (NCBI taxonomy): Eukaryota > Viridiplantae > Streptophyta > Magnoliopsida > Malpighiales > Salicaceae > Salix > Salix viminalis. Next base: position 3,279,630 of record CM055440.1, on the reverse strand, counting down.
CAACTCCATAAATAAGGACTCGAGCAATTCTCTTGGATAATTGAATATAACGAGACATAATTCAGAGCACATACATCATAACACATGGAATAAAGCCAGGCCTAGATACAGCATGATCGAACATTAAAGACATGAGATGGAGGTATGTACTTGGCATTCTACACTACTCTTGGCTTCAAAATTGGTATCCCATGCAATCTCAGTCTCTTTTGTCACTGGGAATGCAAAAACATGCTGGTGAATCAATCATGTACCTTGATGCTCAACTCAATGTGATCTTATATCCTGAATATAGCGACCAACTTGCTGAGCACCAATAAACAAGGCATCCGCAACAAGAAAGACTCCAACCTGTGCCAAAAACAAAGACACTAATTTTCCAATCTAACAACTGGACTTTGTAGATGATTTTAAAGGGGGGAAAAACACAACAAGAACGACTATAATTACCAGACGAGCAGAGAACAATAATCGATAACCCCAACCTGCTTTGGCAGAAGCAGCCCTTTGCTGATCTGTCCAACTGAAAGTCATGCAGGGATTAGCAACAAATTCAAAGTATAGAAAGGTCAAAGATATTATATAACAGTTTCAAATACTATAGGGCCAAAGACATTCATTTGTCAACCTGTGGTGCATAATAGGAAATTGTTAACATGAAAAAAAATTGTCAAGAGAGTACCAGAGGTATGATAAAAAAAAAGAGAAGATGAAATATATATATATAGTCGTGAATTGAAGCCTGTCTACAAGCAGATATACTCGAAATTACAAGGACACAGTTTAGTCACAGACCGTAACTATAACTCAGAAATTTCAAAATTAATTGTGATGCCATTCCACAGGAGACTAGCATTACCATTACATCTCATCCATAGTAGTATTGATTTTCCCACCTCATATCTCTTTTCCTAATGTATCACATTTTTAAGGTCAATGAATGCATTATTTAGTCGATATAAGTTCACTGGCAAAAGAAATTATAGAAGGGGCGTGAGCCAGGAACATGCACAATGTAAAGCAAGATCCACACACAAATACACATGACTAAATAACAAGACCAGCATTACCATTACTTAGATCAAAGTAATCATGCCAATTTAACTTACAAGCATTTGCAGGAATTCAGCCATGCATAATCATGGAAAGACATAGATATATCTTCTACATATATCAGGACATTTTATTCATTTACTGTGTCAACGATCCATATCTGAGACTGTCAGGTACATTTACAAGGAGAAAAAACATCAAATTTTCTCTGCAAAGTTAAATACTAGAAGGTAGTAAAGATGAGACATACCCCAGGAATTCAGAAACCCCACCAATTCCAGCGAACTTAAGGGGCTGAGGACCTTCACTGATAAAATCCTACATCAGAATCGTTAAAATCATTCAATTTCTTTACTTGATTAGCATAAAGTGAAAAAAATAAAATGAGAAGGTGAGGCATAAGAATGAAAAGGAATGTTCAACTTCACATTGGAAATGCATGTACCTCTTCTTCAGCAGCCTCAAGACCCCCTTGGAGCCAAAAAAGGTTTTTATACCCAGCATTATTTAGCAGTTCACAAGCAGCTAGAGATCTGCCAGGAAATTATGGTTGAAATGATGTGAGCAAATTTATTTCGAATGTAATGACAATTACACTGATTTTCCCACCTCATATCTCTTTTCCTTAAGGATGGCATTTTTAAGATCAGTGGACGCATTATTTAGTCAACTTAATAACAATAACTTGGCTCTACTGTTACCCTCCACCCCACCCCATTTTTTTTCCTTTTTCATGTTATGTTAACTGATTACACTAAATAAGATTCAAAATGTTCGGCAATTCTCTAAAGCCATCACGTTTCCACATGTATTAATGTCCATGTCATGGTCTTCTTATGTTGCGTTAGAAAAGAAAGGAATTTTCATCTCCATCATCCAATCAATTGTTTAATGTTGCTTGGGCATCCACAGAATATCAAATCTCACAGTTACCTACATCAAAAGTTCATTCTTTCAGATGAAATTATAGCAGAACATGCTATCAAGTTCAAGTTCAAGTTCATGACATTTAATCACATTGAAAGATGCAAGTGCTATAATATATCCTAGTTTCATCAAATAAAACAGTAGCATGTCTGACTCATGGTGAGAAATCACATGTTGCTGCCCATATATTTCACACAACCTTGCTTGACATGTAACTAAAACAAAATGATTCTTCTGGAATGACAAAAATTATTGCAAACACAAAATGACAAATTGATTCCTGCAAATGCATATTGATGGATTGATATCTGTAGTTGTAAACTAAGAGTTCACCTCAATCCTCTCTGGCATGCAACAATAAGGTCTGCATCTTTTGGAAACTTCTCCCCAACCTTTGATAGGAACTGCCTGGTTAAAGAAGAAACAGATGAATATGGAACTGATGTTTTAAGCAGATGAAAAGGTAAAAAGCAAGTACTTTGGGGAAGAAAATGGCAATATTCAACACATACTTATCATAAGACAATGAAGGCATACCACTCCACCAACCTCCTACAAAAACACAAAACACTTAAGATGATTCTACTATGCTCAAGTAACATTATTACTACTACTGCTACATTGTTATCCGTGATCCCAAGTAACAATCATATAATATAATCATATTCCTGTTCAGGGCCCAGAAGATGTGTTAACACGTGATGTAAAGCTGGTACTGATATGGTCAGCTCAAGAGTTTAATAAATATATAATCTACGAAAACTGTAATATATGAGAGAATGAATTGTGAAATACCCATCACAAAATTTGAGACCTTTCTCGCAACAGTTCCAGCATCAAAATTATCATCAGCTTCAAAGATTGGAATCCAAGTTGAGGCTTTAATCCATGCCTTCAAACAGGCGAAAAGTCATTAACTCCATTATGAAAGAGATGATACCATCCATATAGTTATTGAGCATGATAAAAGTTTCCAATAAATAGGATGGAATGATGGAAGAAAAAACAAAAAGATCCAATTACCAGTTTGTCAAAGAACAAGTAAAACATGAATTGATCATGGGAGAACATGAGCAGTCATTGAAAACGTAAGACCTTTACATGGTAAAATTACAATATAACGTTTTCGATGATAATAGCAGATAGTGGATGGCTATTGTGGAATTTACCTATGTTAATTTGGGTTGAAAACTAGTTAGTAAAAGTTGGCATAATCTATGTTAATTTGGGTTAAGAACTAGTTAGTAAAGCAAATAGAAGTCCTGATTGGGTTAAAAAAGCAAGCATCAAGAGTAAAGCTATCCTACCTTTTTCCGTTCCACAGAGGGACGGACATCAAGTAGAGGCTTGTTAGACAGTTGAATTGCATACCCAGCTTCCCTTGGTGTGAGAATCTTTACTTTTCCTTCCCTAATCTACACATAATGAAACAGTCACATTTATCAAACTTAAAAGCGTAAATCACATCACTTGAATTTAGAGGGTCCGCCTACATAATCGAAGCAATAAAATCACTTCTTTTTTTCCCAAATACTTGAGACAATGATACAAGAATTGAATCCCAAAATTCGTGTTTTTTCTTGTCGAGACCAACAAAAACAAGAAAACCATGATGCTTAAATAATACCAGAGCATCCCATCTTTTCTTAGCAGCAGCCATGTCTCTCATTTGCTTCAATTCAAAGTCTTCATTACCAGCTTGCATTTGTATCACACACCTTCGCTAATCAGAGCAGAAAAAAAGGACAATCAATTTGCAAACCCATGTAAGAATAGCAAGAAAAGAAGCAAAACAAAAGGAGTCCATAAACCAGAAATCAAGAAAGATTGAAACTTGACATACTGCACGTTGAGCTCTATAAGCTGGACTGAGTTTCAAAGAGGGTGGTTGCATTGAAGAGCTGAAGTGATGCACTGTTGATAACAATCTTGTGCTTTGTTCTTTTTGCAAGTTAAAATGTGAGATTTTGTGAGCATTGAGAGAGGGAAGTTCAAGAGAATCCATTGATGAGAGCTTTCTGTGACCGAGAGTGAGAGATTCGAGTTTTAAGAAAAAAAATTTAATTAGTTTATCCAGTTTGCTTATTCTGGATAGTTATATGCTTGGGACAAACTTGACTGGATTAGTCTTGTCCATCACAATTGGGTTTTGTGTATTCTACACCATAGGCTAAACTGCACAAAGCCCAATAAGAGCCGTTTGGCACTGCAGTCAAACCGTTGTTTTGCTGAAATTCAAAAAAATAAAATTCATTTTAAATAAATATATTTTGTTATTTTTAGATTATTTTGATGTACTGATATCAAAAATAATTTTTAAAAAATAAAAAAAATCATTTTGATGTATTTCGGTACGAAAAACACTTTGAAAAGCTATTGCAACCGCTCTCCCAAACAGACTCTAAAACTATTGGACATTTTGATGGACATCCAAGGAATAATATTTTCTTTATTTTGAAAATAAAGAAAATTTTATTTTATCCTATACCCTCTCAATTAAATTTCATCAAAACAAACCATTAAATATCTCTTAAACTCAAGAATTGTTTCCTAAGAGCATCCCGATTTATTTAATTGAATTCCTAAAATCCTTAATTTGATTGAGCTCCATTTTATTTAGTGTTTTTTATTCATTATTGAAAAGTAATATTCCAATTTACATGTCAATTTTCACAAGTGCAAGTATATGTATTGAGCATTAAATCCTTGTTTGCTTGAATTGGACTTATTTTGTTTTCCACATCAACAAAATAATTAAAATGAAATAATGGTATATTATTGGGAATTGACTATGTATTTAGACATATAACATTATGGTAATAGTATTTTATTAATGGTTTTTGTTAGAGTTTTTACTTTTCTAAGTTGTTAGCGTTGCTTTCATATTTTAGTCTCCAAATTTAATAATATTTACATGTAGTAATCATTTTTATTTGATGTTTCATTTTGGTCCCTCAAATAGCGAGGAGATAGGGAGCTCAATAAGATCTCTTACAACCATATAAAATAGTTTGGCTTTTACTTTATGTTTTTGGGCCATCAATGAGAGTTTATTATGTTAGGCATGGATGCCATGAAAATTATAGTTTTAACCTTTTCTCGTTAAACAATATAAGATTGGTTAAGGTTTATTTGAAGATTATATAAAATTTAATTCTTTCTTCTGACAAACCATAAGTCATTTTATTATCTTATCTCTAACAATAATCCATACAAAATACTAGATCAAAAATCTTCTAAAATCTTTTAGGATGAAGTGATTGTTATGCCTTGAGTGCTTACTCTTTTTATTTTTACATATTGTGTTCTTTCAAATAAAAAATGATAAAAATCATTTTTTTTATATAAAAAAAACTGATAATCTTATTAATAATAAAATATCATTTTTATCTCCCTGAAAAATATCACATATTTCAAGATAGTTATTAGAAATTTATGCAATCAAGTTTCTATTTGATTTTTCTAGGTTTACTCTGTAATGCTTATATTAATTACATTATAGTCCTTAATTTCTAAAACTTATTTACAATTAAGTCATATTTGATTAGTCATTCCATTTTGGTCTTTTATTAATGATTATTGATATTTGAAACATATTAGATTCCTAGCATGTTAGTTCAAATATAAATCATAATCCTAAATGAATCAGGATTAAATAAATTTCATAATTTAATTTATCATCGATTCAAGAAATAAATTGATTTATATTTGAAGATCAACTGCAACATTTAATAATATATCATGATCTTCAAAATATTAAAAAGTTTAATTTAACATTTCAATATTATTTTCTCAATGTAACTATTATTTATTCATCAACAATGTTTTAATTTATATATTTGAGGATGAAGCATGTCTACTTTTAACAAATCATGTTTGTCATTAACATCACAAACATTAATTCTTTAAATAAAATTTAAACTCTTTTTAAATTTTATTTCACCTTGCTCAAGGATTTCTTAATCAATATTATTTAAGAATATATAAAATATTTTTTCTAATTCATCTAGAATGATAAAATCATTTATTGATCACTTAAATATCTTCATATAATTTATATTAGACCAAAAAATTTTCAATTTATTATATTTAATTAAGATAACATGTAGTTATAATCAAAATCAGATATTTTCTATATATATAATTTAATGATCTCAAATCTAAAGATTATTTAAACAATTACTATGTGAACCTTTCTAAAGACAGTAGTAATATCTCTATATAGGGATCTACATGCAAGTCAGTTCAATATGTTTATTATTTAAAAGTACTTACATATTAATTTCAGACATCTCTCATATCTTATCATATAATAATAATAATAATAATAATAATAATAATAATAATAGTGAAGAACATAATATTTATTAGTCTTAAAATCTCTAATTAATGTGTAATGTTAATGTAGTAATGAATATAAATAATTTTTTGATGTAATGGAAATTCATACACCATGTTGATGGAATGGAAGATGCTTCTTTTGTTTTGTCTAGAAACAATATTTACTGTGAAACATAGGAAGATAGCTACCACAACAAATTGAATTTTAATAACAATTGTTTGAAAACTATACGTACCGACATTTTGAAACAAGTTAGTGACTTGTTTAGTACGTTGTGCAAAGTGCTTTTGATGTAATGGAAATTCATATAATTCTACACTTTAGTCCCTTAACTTTTATTTTTTTCCTTTTTCACTCCTTATATTGCTGGATTTTTTAAAGTCTTTCATTTATTTTATACTTTAGTCTTCTAGGTTTCAAGAGGGAGAGAGAAAGCCACCGAGAAATTTTAAGGGCAAAGAAAGCTCTTGGATACAGGAATTCTAGCTTTAAAGAGCATCTCCAATGGTAAATACTAAATTAAAAAGTTAAATAATTTATATAGCATTTTGAATAGTATTTTTTTTTAAAATATGTATTCCAATAGTAAATGTTATTTTAGTTATTGCTCAAAGTAAGGTAATTATTTTATTATTTTTTTCATCAGTTTTTAAAGGTAAATAGTATTATAATTTTTCAAATAAAGTGGTAAATATAACATTTTAGTTACAAAATGCTATTTTTACATGTCAATATAGCAGTCCCCGTTGGAGCTGCTAAACATGAGAAAAAAAGCTAAAATAATATTTTTTAAATTTTGACTTTTCTTTTAGCAGTTACGTTGGAGATGCTCTAGTAACTTTGATTTTGGTCTCTATATTTTTAATTTTGAGAGAGAAACTTAATGAAGGTGGTTTTCCACTTTAGTGATGCCGAACATAATAGATAAGAGATCAATATTTTTTTTTATTTGATTTTATTTTGAATTTTTAGGTAGATTAAAATATGGTTTGTTTTTAGAAACAAAAATCTAGAGATTTATGAGATGTATTTTCATGATTCTAAATCAATCAATAAATAAAAATAGGTTTTTAGTGGATAAAAACTTTGAACTCCTTAAGCGGTGTTTGAGAGTGCTTTTAGAAAGTGTTTATGAAAAAAAATATTTTTTATTTTATTTTTTACTTTAAATTAATTTTTTTTTAGTGTTTTTTGATCATTTTGATGTGTTGATGTCAAAAATAATTTTTTAAAAATAAAAAAAAATTATTTTGATGCATTTTTAAATGAAAAATATTTGCAAAAACAACTACAACCACACTCTTAAACATGCATCATTTATCCACTTTATGTCTCTTTGGAAATATGGTTGTGATTACTTGTAAAAATATTTTTTATTTAAAAATATATTAAAATATTTTTTTTAAATATTTTTTGACAAAAAAAATATAAAAAAAAACTATATATTTTTTAATTTAACATAAATAATAATAAAAAAATTAAATTAAAAATTATTTCTAATGTATGAAACTGTTCGTACAAGGAAGGGAAACTTCCAAGAACGAGCTCTCAGTGCACAGCAGTAAACAACAAAAACATCCACTTTACTTTCTTTTCTTGAGTTTCAACTTCAACCCAACAACCATTTCCCCTCTGTTATCTGTCCTTGTAGACTTCTCCGCCCACTGCTATCACTCTCACCCTTCGAGGAAATGCTGAGGAACCTCAACTCTTGATAAGGTATCTTTTTTATTTAATTCTTTTAGCATAAAGAATCTTGTTTCTTTTCTGGAACTTTGCTTAAAAAAATATGGGTTGATCTGGAATCTGGAAAAAAAACGACTTTTTCTTGAATATTGAATGCAGGCTGTGACCAAAAATTTGTATGATCACTGGTGTGAATTTGAAGGAGTTTTAGAAAAAGTATGTTGATATTTCCGGTTACAAAATTGGAACTGTGTTTCATGGATATTGACCAATGAGAAAAGTCTTGATATCAGATTTATGTGGAAAAGTAGTGCTTCAATAATGAAAAAAACAAGTTATATTATTGTCTTTTTGAAGAATCTGGATGACACACTTGAGCCATAGAATGTCTCGAGTCTTGACTAAATGGTTTTACAGTGCGCAAAAATTGCGGTTGCCTTTTCAGGTCCCACATCATTACCAGATAAGAAAGCTTTGAATTGGTAAGAAATTGACCTGTATTTTTGGCATGTCTAAATTTTCTCGCAAACAATTTCATGAACTAACCAAACTTGCTTTCCAAGAACTTTCTTGCCCTAATTTTCTTCCTCGCACAAGATTTTGTTTTTAAACAATGTAGTTGAGGGGCCGAAGAGGAATCTTCTCGTTTAAATAGGAGTTTATCATGCTGTACTACTATATCTTTTTTCAAGTAGTTTCATAGAATTTGTTGCAGTTTTTATCATTGAGACTTTAAAGAGTGCCACTTTCACTAAAATATTTAGAAAAGTATTTTATCAACCATAAAGAAAGGTTTACCAAAAACAATCCAGAGAGACCGGGTCAACTTGGTTCCCATGATGATGATGATGATTTTTTCTTTTCATCTATTTGGGAGACTGAATTGTTTTTGAATTCGTTGATATTGCAGAGAATTGATAGTTTGTAGCAGTAATGGGTGGGATACTCTCCACACGTAAAAGTTCACGCCATCCTTCTAGTTCACATTCATGGAATCATAACAGCTATCCCCAGTCACCATATGCTCAAACAAGCCAAGAACATGCGACATACCAGCACTATCCACCTTCACCTCAGAGCTATGGTGATCGAGCACCAAATTCTAGGAGATTGGAGAGAAAGTATTCAAGGATAGATGATAATTATAATAGTCTGGAGCAGGTGAGATATGCCTTTTAATATCTCTGTTTATCAGCATAACCACAGTACAGTTTTAGAGGAACTACTATAATGGAGCTGATCTTTGTTGCAAAGTGTGGAAGATGCTATCTTTGAAAATATGTTATAGATTTTTATAATAACCTTATAAATTGAATGGAGAAGGTGAGATATGCCTTTTAATTTCTCTGTATATCAGCATAACCGCAGTCCAGTTGCGGGGGAACTAATAAAATGTAGCTGATGTTTGTTGCAAAGTGTGGAAGATGCTATCTTTTGAAAAACGTGTTATAGATTTTTATAATAGCCTTAAATGTGTGGGTAATGATTTTGGTAATGTTGATTGTGATAATATTTTGTTGCAACAAAGAGTGTGATGTTCTACAATCAACATATTCTCAGGTTACTGATGCCCTGGCACGTGCTGGCTTGGAGTCTTCAAATCTCATTGTCGGTATCGATTTCACTAAAAGCAATGAGTGGACAGGTTTGACCTTAATCGTGCATATTCAAGCTCTTTTTTTTCCCCCTTTTCCTTTTTCCAAGCTGCATTAATTTGTTAACCTTCTTAAATGTTAGGTGCAAGGTCATTCAACAGGAGAAGCCTGCATCACATTGGAGATGAGCAAAATCCCTATGAGCATGCAATATCTATCATTGGAAAAACGTTATCTTCCTTTGATGAGGATAACTTAATTCCCTGTTTTGGGTTTGGAGATGGTATTTCTCAGAACAAGTGTTACATTGACAGTTAAAAATTTTTAGTGCTCATAATAACTTATAAATGTAATTCCTTAAACAATCAGCATCAACTCATGATCAAGAAGTTTTCAGTTTTTTTCCGGATGAGAGGTTTTGTAATGGATTTGCAGAAGTTTTGTCACGATATAGAGAATTGGCCCCCCAGCTACGACTTGCAGGTTGCAAATTGAATCCCCTTTCTTTAGCTTCTTTCTTGGTTGCTTTCTTGCTTACTGATTTTTCTCTTTTTTTTTGTATTGTGATAGGACCAACATCTTTTGCCCCCGTCATTGAAATGGCTATTACAATAGTTGAGCAAAGTCATGGCCAGTACCATGTTTTACTTATAATAGCTGATGGGCAGGTACTTTGTGGTTGTGTTTGATATTTCATAGACTGTAATGAGTTACCAGCACAAAGTTGCAACTGATGAATTTTTCACCTTTTTAGCCCAATTGGATATATGACATTCTTAAACCTTCTGTAGCATTTGAAATAATTAGAAACAATAATACTATTTTGTTCCAGCATAATTATAACTTTGATGCTGGCCTTGAACATCTGTTAAGACTTAGCTTTCAGTTTAGAAAGCTGCATTTGAATTTTTTAATGTTTTGTAACCGAGCAATCTTGCTGCTGAATAAATATACTGAATAAGTTATGCTCAGGGAAATGTGATAAACAGAATTATCGTTGGAGCTTTTTGTCATTATTTTTATTTTTGTCTGTTGAATATTTTGCAGTGGGGATGATTTGAAATGCTACTCTAACTGTGAAGTCTCAGCTTTAAGTCCTTGATCATCAGACCAATGTTTCTTTGGCATTGACAGAGTTTCTTTTATATTTGGTTTCTGGTTGTTTTGTTTGGTGATTTTAGCTGTTTAGCACATCAGGCAGCACCTCACGGGGCTTACCAAACTTTCTAATGAACTAAGCAACTCAGCTGAGTTTCCTGATTAATCAAAGTGGCCAGTATTCCAATAAATAATAAATAAAAAAAATCAGAAAGCAAGTGAGATCACTTATTATTACTAGCTTTGGAACTTGGACCAAGGAAAGCTTGAATTTCAATGACACTGATTAAAATTTCTTCCACGCTTAATACCTGTCACATGCAGCAACAAAACATGTTGTCCTAATTTCACACATGCTCACTTTTATATCATTTATTTAAGTTTGATTATATGAACTATGGGTTGCCGCAGGTGACAAGAAGTGTTGACACTGAGCGTGGCCAACTAAGCCCGCAGGAAAAGCGAACTGTTGAAGCAATTGTGAAAGCTAGGTAAGATGTTTAGCCTTGTTACACAAGTAGCTTTTTCTTCCCTGAAAATCCTCTTGATGTCTTTGTTAGTTTGCAGTGAGTACCCCCTGTCCATTATATTAGTTGGGGTTGGAGATGGACCATGGGACATGATGAAGGAATTTGATGATAACATCCCTGCTCGGGCATTTGACAATTTCCAGGCAAGAATTTTTTATCTGCACTTTTATTTTCAAGCTCTGTAGTTCCTAACTTGCTCTTGGTCAGTGCTAAACTGGGAAATGCTACCTTTTGTAGTTTGTGAATTTTACAGAAATAATGTCAAAGAACATGGACCGATCCAGAAAAGAAGCAGAGTTTTCTCTTTCTGCTTTGATGGAAATACCTTCTCAGTATAAAGCAACACTAGAGCTTAATATTTTGGGGTAACTTTTGACTTCTCTACACTACACAGTAGGTTTCAACTGCCCTGGAAGTGCTGAATGCAAATTGTTTTTTATTTGGGTTCTTTATCAGTGCTACTAGAGGAAAGGGCATAGATAGGGTTTCTCTTCCCCCTCCCCAGTATGGTGCTGGTGCAACTTCGTTCAGAAACCCAAAACCTGCTCAGACAAGCAGCCCTCGTCCAAGCGCTCCTCTTCTGGCAGAAATGACGTGGTTGGCACAGCATTTCCTGGAAGTTCTACTTCTGATAATCATGTACTTCACGTATTTATACCTATTGCTATTGAATTAATATTTAAAGACTTCTTTCGTCTCATGTTGTGCTTCTTGATAATAGTCTTGCTAGTGCTTTTACTCTTAGAACAAGATTACGATTTTAGATCCAAAGTGAATGGAATGAATTTAAACTTCTTATTGACATTAACAGCTCTGTCCCATTTGCCTCACCGATCCTAAGGATATGGCCTTTAGTTGTGGACATCAGGTAAATATAACTCTCTCCCTCTAGCATATAATTCTCTATCTCTGGCATGTAAATGGGAATGCATCTTATGTTAGGATTTATTTAATTGCAGACATGCTGTGACTGTGGTCAAGATCTCCAGTTATGCCCTATCTGTCGAAGCACCATCCACACCAGAATAAAGCTCTATTAAATGGCATCTGCTGCATTAAAGAAAACAATGGAGTGAGCGCTTGTCCCAGAATACTGTATTTCTCTATTGTCAGCACTGTAACTCCATGTTATGTTTATGCCGATGGACCAGTACTTGGTGTGGATGTGCATAACAAATCAGATGGAAGGTTGTTCAGAGGATCTTTTGCCTTGTAAATAAAGCTGTTCTTGCTGTTCATTGCCTTCAACAATCTATAGTTTGTTCAGCTAGCCGGGTTCCATAGTTGGCAACCTTGATCATGTAGTATTATTGTTTGAATTCAAGTTTACTCTGAATAAGGTGGCGGGGACACGGTTAAATACGATGAAGAAGGATAGCCAAACTTATTATTTTTAGTTATCAGACATAATTTACATTGTATTGTTACACATTTTATTTAGTGGGGATGACCTACTTGTTGCTCTGAATTAGTTTCTTTGTTTTAGATTATTTACATGTTATTTCCTGCCATTTTCTCACTTATCTGCTAATTTTCTTCTTTCTCTTCTCTTCTTCGGCTCATCTTCTTTTGCATTTTAGCTTTTTTATTTCTTCACCTGCTGTTGCTCAATTCTCTCTTTGTTCCACATCAACTTTGGTATTAGACCAATCTGAATTAATTGCTGTAAAGGGGTTGATCGGAAGAATTGTTTTCAAATGCAATCATCAATACTCAGATAAAACATAACTGGAAGAACATAACTTCATTTGCTATTATTATAGCTGGTAATTTAGTCAACATGTATCAATAAATTTGTAGCTCAATTATACTTGTAATTACGTACATCTCTCCAAAAAATTCTCAGGTTAAAATCTCCTTCTTAATAACAATAAATTAATTAGCATGTCCCAGCCTCACCAACAAATTTCAGCTTCTTGATTCATTGAATACACTCAACTACTTCTTGTCTCCTGTCAATTTCAAATTTTAAAAGCGAAATAACAAGACTAGCGAGCTACCACTCTTTACTTGTAGATCATGGGAAGTAAAACACCGCCCTGCCTCCACAAAACTCTTCTGGTTCTCTTCAAGAATCACTAGCCACATCTCTCTTTGGCATGTCACCAGTGAGAAAATATTCTTACCATAGACTTGGACACGAAGGTTGGTCCGATGAGGAAGCTGAGGAAGAGAGAGCTTTTAGGAGGATAAGGGACTTTTCTAGGGTTAACAAGTTCACCATCAGGAAGCGGCTGAAGCTTCGAATTCCGGGCCTGAGGAGGTTCTCGAGGAAAAGAGCTAGGTTATTCTCTAGGGTTAAGATTTCCTGGCTCAGGGCATGGAAGAGGCTGAAGAATGGCCAGGCTCATATTAACGACCTTTTTGGTGGAAATTTTCTAGTCATGCAGGTCAGCCCTGCACCTTTCAAGTGTGGTGAGAGACGTTTTGTAGATCATGGCTTGCCTCCGAGATATCCTCTTGGAAAAATTGCATGAACTCTTCTATATGGTCAGATTTGCTTGCGTGTAAGGTGTATTTTTTCTCAGCAGTCGCATAATGTGTTTGAATAAACTATAGTTTATATTTTGTTTTATCTGTGAATGAAGGTATTATATTCAGAGGGAGCAATTTCCCTTCGTCCTTTCGATGTCAGCATCACGACCAGTTGGATCAGATATTTACATGATTTGATTAGAATAGGTGGAAAAGAATACATCTTGACTGACATGAATCAGTAGATATTTCGTGTTCAGAACTATTCTTTTTAATTAAAAAAAAGACTCCAAGAGATTATCCATCGAATCATTTTAAAAACGTGTTGAGTTCGATGACAGAAAAGGTGCAGCAGGTTCATTTCCAGAACAAAAAAACGAGTATTTTCTTCCAAATTTTATATAAATTTAATTTATTCTGTTCTTCTATGATTCTTTTTTATACCATCTTATATATAAAATTGAAATATCCAATGACTTGAATTCATCGTTCATAAAAATATGTAATCTTGTCATCACAGTAGCCCAGCTGGTATGGCCGGCCACCCGGTTTCACCATCAAGGACAAGCTTTCAGAATCAAACTACGACTATAATCCAACTCATTTGCACGTCAGCTGGACTTTCCAGTCTTAACCTATCCTGTTCCTTGGCTTTGAGCCCGCACACCAAGATCTGCCCTAGTTTCAGTTCAATTAATTAACTTTACGCCACGACTAAAGCATAAGAAAGCTTATCTACTTGTAAATTACTTCTCTCTCCTATACTTGTTAAATTAAGCACAGAGAAAAGAGCAAGTGGGGTCTTGGTCTAGCGAAGAAAACTGTATTATGGTTCGAGCCCAGTTATAAAAAAAACTCAGAGAAAGGAAAAATATTCTTATGGGAAAATTCTGGCTCCCGATCTTTATCAAATAGTTATCAGCTTGATGAAAAGAGAAGCAGGGAATTCTTTAGTCAAGTACAAAATAGTAAATCCAAGACCATTTTGCTGAGGATAAAGAGGCTCCGGAATCATTGACTCACAGCACGGAAATCCCGAAAGTCCCATTTTCGAATCTGATATATCAATCTTGTCGGCTAACATTTTTGTTTTTTTATACTCGGAACAGTAATCATCGAGAACCTGAGGATCGGTTGTTTTATTGGCAGATAAAGATATTGACATGTTCATGACTTATCCTCTTCTTCTTTTGTTACATGAGATTAAAGTCTTGAATGTTTGCTCGTTTCGGATGAAAAATACTAATATAAATAGCTGCCTTGTTTGGTGAACTTGTCTACAGATTGTTTCTTTTCCCATCAAAAATCTTAGCACACTCTCTCACTTCCCACTTTGTCCTATACAGACCTTTATTAGTCTTCAAAATTGGTCTTATAACATCCCTCGGACAAAAGCTTGTCCTTGTTTTCAATAAGAGACAACACTTGTTGCCGTCTTGTTCGACGAAAATGACAATCAAAGCCACGCCTGTCATCAAAGATGGCTGCCTCATGGTGAGAGGCAAGGTGGTTCTGACCAGTGTTCCACAAAACATTCTTGTTTCTCCGGCAAGCAATGACTCTGCTTTCTTTGGAGCTACAGATCCAACTCCTAGTTCTCGCCATGTTTTTAAACTTGGAGTTCTTGAGTAAGTTTCTGTTCCTATTGAGATTTTTGTTTTGATGATATTGGTTTCGTTTACTTTATCTGCCTTCACATTCTATTTGAGAGAAAAAGGCAAACTTGAGAGTTTTACATCAAGAACTAACAAGCCCTCATCTTAATTTTAATTTATTTTTTTGCACCGTGTCACGAATCGTTTCGTTGTGATGTATTTGGTCATTACAGGAAATACAGGTTCTTGTGCCTTTTTAGATTCAAAATCTGGTGGATGATACCTCGTGTAGGGAAATCCGGTAGTGAAATTCCCATGGAAACTCAAATGCTTTTGTTGGAAGCAACAGAGGAATCTGCCCTGAAGGATGAGGTGAATTCGTCTGAAGCATCAACTGATAACACTTTCTACATTCTTTTCTTGCCTGTCTTGGATGGACTATTTCGAACAAGTTTGCAAGGAACATCGGCAAATGAGCTCCACTTCTGCGTTGAAAGTGGTTAGTTTGAGATTATTTTGCCTTAACTGATTTCTATATAATTCAATTAAAGGGTTTATTTTTGTATCGATTAAATTTCATATTTTGGGATCTTTGATTGTGATATGCTTCCTGTTCTTTGATATGATTCCGTAGGAGATGCTAGTGTCCAAACCTCACAAGCACTTGAAGCAGTATTTGTAAACTCAGGGGAGAACCCTTATGAGCTTATTAAGAATTCTGTCAAGTTAGTTTCACATCGACACAAATCTATGATCTTTTACTAGATGAATTTCTTCTTGATTAGCATATGCTGAATTCATTCCTTTTGTATGTAAATTGATGAATCATACAGGATACTGGAGCAACACAAGGGGACATTTTGCCACATTGAGAACAAGAAGGTATTATAATAATGTATATTATTTGTTTAAAATGTAGACGGATGACAGTAAAATCTCATTCAAATGACTGGTTTTATCTGGTTTTTTTTTGGCAGATTCCTGTACATTTAGACTGGTTTGGCTGGTGTACTTGGGATGCTTTTTACACCCAAGTAGATCCACAGGGAATCAAAGAGGGTCTTCAAAGGTACAATAAGAAAGTAGAGAACCTTCTGTATGTGGGAAGAAACCAATTTATTTATCTGATAGAATTTTATTAATGTTGTTTATTTGCATCATGTTTTCTAACAGTTTCTTAGAAGGTGGGTGTTCACCAAAGTTTCTTATTATTGATGATGGATGGCAAGACACAGTGAATGAATTTAGCAAGGAAGGTGAACCTCCTATCGAAGGGATACAGTAAGTTTAATCTTCAATCTGACAAGTATTCCTCCTATTTTAAGCTGAAATGGTAAATAAACATTTTCACTTCTTCCTACCTACACAGGTTTGCTACTAGATTGGTAGATATCAGAGAAAATACAAAATTCAGAAAGTTCAGGTCCAGATGAAGACTGCACCAATTTGCATGAATTTATTGATAACATCAAAGAGAAATATGGATTGAAGTAACCATTCTAATCTGGATGTTGAATTTCATTTTTTTTCCCAGATAGATTCTTCTCTTGTTATTATAATTGTATAGTTTACCATAGAGAAAATCTTGATCAATGCAGATTTGTTTACGTGTGGCACGCTTTAGCTGGTTATTGGGGAGGGGTTCTTCCAACATCTGATTCAATGAAAAAGTACAACCCAAAACTTGTATATCCAATTCAGTCACCTGGAAATTTGGGGAACATGACAGACATTGTAATGGTCATCTTGGAGAAATATGGAGTTGGATTCATCGATCCCAGTAAGATATTTGATTTCTACAATGATCTTCACAGCTATCTGGCCAGCAATGGTGTAGATGGAGTCAAGGTGGACGTCCAGAATCTGATTGAAACTTTAGGTTCTGGAAATGGAGGTCGAGTGATATTGACTGGACAGTATCAGGAAGCACTTGAGAAATCTGTTTCAAGAAACTTTAAAGAAAATAATCTGATTTGTTCCATGAGTCACAACTCTGACTCAATATACAGGTTTTGCATCTTACCTGCCTTCTCAATCTTAAAATACGTAGCACCAAGTTATATGCAGAATTGTCTTGTAATTCTGATTAGAGTGAATATTTGTTGACAGTTCGAAGAGAAGTGCAGTTGCAAGAGCATCAGAGGATTTCATGCCAAGAGAGCCAACATTTCAGACCTTGCACATTGCGTCTGTAGCTTTCAACAGCCTTCTTCTTGGGGAGATTTTTGTTCCAGACTGGGACATGTTCCAAGTAAGATATCTTGCATATTCTGAAAATGATATCTAATAAACATGCAGTTCAATATTCTATATCATGCATGGAACCTAGTATAATATCAAAAATTTCATGAGTTGCACTAGTGAAAAGCTTTGTATTGCAGAAACTATCTGCTGTTGAAACCCAGTGAACAGAATAAAAAAAGAATTACAAATAGAGATCATTTTTGTATGCAGATATTAAGAGAAAAAAAATTAAGCATAGGTATTCAAACTGAGTTACAAATAAAAGTGGAAACTTTCTTTTCTTTTCGTTTCTTTTCTATGAGAAATAGTAGTGAAGCTCAACACTACAGAAACAAAAGTAATATTCATTCTTGGTTTTCAGAGCACACATTTTACTGCTGAGTTCCATGGTGCTGCAAGAGCATTGGGTGGATGTGCAGTATATGTAAGGTGAGGCAAAATGATTAATAAGACCCTTCTCTCTTCTGATTTTTGAATCTCTTCAGGAAAAATCTATGCAATTCTTACATACCTTTCACTGCAAAGATGTTTTATTATTTAATATGAACACAGTGACAAGCCAGGCGTTCATGACTTCAAAATCCTTAAGAGGCTTGTGTTGCCTGATGGGTCTATCCTGAGAGCTAGACATGCTGGCCGCCCCACAAGAGATTGCTTATTTGTAGATCCTGTCATGGATGCGAAAAGGTGAACATACTAATCCCAGATTACAATCCCAAAAGTTTGTCAATAATAAACATCTATCTGGTCTTTTACTAACCAGTTTGTGCTTTCAACTCTTTTGTAGTTTATTGAAGATATGGAACTTGAACAAGTTAACTGGGGTCATCGGTGTTTTTAATTGCCAAGGAGAAGGACGTTGGCCGATGGAACAAGAAGCTGAAGAAATAGCTCTTGCTGTGCCTTCCGGGCCTTCATCCCTTTCAGGTCATGTGAGTCCCATTGATGTTGAATTTCTCGACGATATTGCCGGTGAAGATTGGAATGGAAACTGTGCAGTCTATGGTTTCAATTCAGGCTAGTTTTCCGATCTGTCATTTCTTTATCTTATCAGATACTCTGCATCCAAAACCAACTTATCTAGAATTTCTGGTAAACTATTTCCTGCTGCAGGATCCCTTTCCATGCTGCCAAAGAAAGGAGTTCTTGAAGTGTCCTTGAACACTCTTCAATACGAGATATACACCATCTGTCCGATTAAGGTCTGTAAATTAACCTTCTTGCTTTACCATAATGTTATCTTCTTGTAAAGTCTACTCAGAACCAGGCTGGTTTACAATGTAACAGGTTTTTGGTCAGAATCTTCATTTTTCTCCGATAGGATTGCTTGACATGTACAACTCGGGAGGAGCAGTCGAAGCTGTGAACTGCATTATCGATGTTTCATCCTGCACAATCAGAGTCAACGGCCGAGGCTGCGGCCGATTCGGAGCCTACTCCAGCACTAAACCAACCCTTTGCAGGGTGGACATGGAAGAAGAAGAGTTCACTTACAACGACAAAAATGGATTATTGACAATCAAACTTGAAGGCACGGGCAGTTTAACAGAGATTGAATTCATGTATTAGGGATGTTTGACTTTCCATAGAAATATGCATTCTACAAAAACTCAAGAGTTCCATTCCAGTATTTGGCTTTAATTGATTCTGATGATACAGTTTCTCTTACAAGCACATATAATCTCTATTTAAAAATATTCTTACAAAAAATAAACAATTATTTGATTTTTCTTTTGAATTTGATATATGGTGACTTGATTTATTTGTGAAATTAAGTAAATATTTGTGATTTACAACAGCAAAAATTTAAGTGTGTTTTTTATTCGTCTTTAAAATATTGTTGAAGAACTCTTACGAGACGTTTAAGCTTTAATTTAACATAAAATATAAAACTCGATTTATGAATATTTATTATCTATTTTTATAGGCTATAAAATCACCACTAGTGACTACTTACCAAGTAGCCTTTGTGTGGCTAAGCTTTTCATCAGTCAGTTTTACTTTCCAAGTTGTCAATACCATTTTAGTTTGTTTTTTTTAATTAGAATGAAATATTTTCGATTTTAGAACGTTTCAGGGTTGTATTGTTTATGGATATATTTATATATAATTAAATATATTAATTCAAAAAAATTAGTTCAAATCCAACAAATTTTTATTTAGAATTGTGCAATTTAATCTAAAACAAACACAATAAAATGATTTTTTTGAACAAAATTATAAACATGTATAATATTATGAGAATGTCATCATCAATCTTTCAAGATCATTACATTATCTGATTACTCTGAAATTTTAACATAACAAAAATATAAATATGTCAAGAGACTTCTCATAAAATCTCATCTCAATCTAATGGTCAGATTAAGAGATATGATTGATATCATAAAATTATTTATTATTAAAAAAAATATTTGGCCGAAACGGAACGGGCGAAACGGAACCGGAACGTTTCGGCCGATATTTGGCTGAAAAAAATTCAAAGCATGCCGAAATTTAAACCGAGATAAAAAAACGATGCTGTTTTTTCTCGTTTTTTTTTAATTAGTATGAAATATTTCAGTTGAAACGGAACGAAACAGACAACCCTATTACTTTCTACTTTATGTTTGTGGTAGAGAGCGAAAAGTATTGGTTGATACTAATTTTGACCATGAAAAATGTTGATTTTGATGTCTAATAGATCCTATTCAATGAGATTAGTGTGTAGTAGGGTTTTCCCCCCTTAACCTTGCCTAAGATGGTAGATCTAGGTTTGATAATTTTTTAGGTTTCAAATTGATTTTGGGTTTTAAAATGGATTTTTAGGATGTGTTGAGATCATAGATGGGTTTATCAAGGTATCTAAAATATTTTCTCTTGACATTTTGGATTAAAAAAAAATTTAGTTGAAAATCAAGTTTATAAATAAAAACAATTTAAGGCCTAATTTTCTAGTGACTAAGGGTCGCTAAAAACCGGGCTAACAAAAAACACATTCGAAAAACTCATTAACGATAGCGTTTTGTTTTGTTGCATTTGAAAAAGAGATTGATCAAACCTTTTTTTTTATGTGTGCTTATTTTTATGATTATTCGATTCAATAAAAAACTAATTTTGAGAAAAAAAAAGTTATTCAACACAAACATTTCATTATCCATGTTGTAAAATTGTACATCTTAACATATATCTATCTCTCAACTTTTTGATTTAGTCTTTAGTTATTGCCCATGACTTCTTATATATATTTATTATTACTCATAATTTTTAATTTAGTTATTTAAATGTTTGTATAGAGATTTAAATTTGTGATTAGAATTTGTTTTCTTGGTATCAAAAAATGCATTGTATATGCTAGCATATTTATTTTTTTTGCATTGAGAGAAAAACAAAACCCCATTACCAATCAAATAGCTATAACTAATTCTTGACAATCATTAGATTTGCAGAATCAATGAATATGAGAAGATTTAATAAACTTGAATAAATTTAAGACTAAGTAGAATTAATTCCTCACTCTTGATTGAGTTTGTAGAAACAATAAATATGATGTTTCAATGAATAATCAATTTCACATTCATCTTTGATAGTATTAAAAAATATTAAAAAATTATGTCAAAATCATTTTTTTCAACAATCTATGGAAATTAACTTACATTATACAAGAGCACAAGGAATAATTGAGAGAAAATAAATTGAAACTTCATAAAAAAATGTTTTTGACTTTAAACCTTTTTTAGTGAAATACTATAGAATTCACTTGGTTACTAAAGAAACAATATATACCTTAAACTATTCAGTTCTTTAATATAAATTAAAACAATAATACTCATATATAGTTATTTTTCAAAATTATTTATAGTTTTAATAGTTGCATTAATTGAATAAGTCCTGGTTTCAAGAATATTTTTGAAAATTTAGTTTTATAATTTTTTTTTAAAAAAATTAGTCATCATTAGATGTAATATTTCATTAAAAACATTTTATTATAGGTAACCAAATATATAAGAATGATTAAAAGCACAATTCATTATTCTTATGTTGCATAAATAATATAAAATTATAATTTTCTAGGCGTCATGTGATTTAATTTTTTAAAATTCTGAATTTCTGGATTTTGAATCTTCTAGGTAAGATTATTAACACAATATTGTAAACGGATCATGACAAAATAAAAATAAAAATAAAAATAAAAATAAAAATAAAAATGGTGGCAACACGACTGGGAGGAGCCCGTTTGGATTAGAGGGGTGAGACTTGCAGGTCTCCCACTTAAATGACAAGTCGTCTCTTACGAAAGACACCGTTGATATTCTATAAAAGACTCTTCAAGAAGCCCAATACCTAATCTAAAAGGCCCACAACCGCAGTCCATGAAAATAAATAAATAAATAAATAAATAAAACCCTCTCTTGCTTTAAAAACCCTCTCTTTGCAGGCTGCCTCTTATCCTCTCCCTGCTAAACCCCTCTCCTCTCCTCTCCTCTCAAACATGTATGCGACAGCTCCTTCCACATTGAAGCCTTTGCTAATGGCAGAAACATGCATCTGTTCAATCCCTTCAATTTTCACTTCAAAACCCCCTCTAAAACCTCTCCCTATCTCACATAGACCCATCAAGCTACAACTCTCATACTCTCACTCTTTATCAACTTTCTCTGTAAAACACAAAACCCGTTTATCTCTAACAATCCCTTTCGTGGCCCAGACCTCAGGCTGGGCTCAACAAGAAGAAGAAAACAACACCACTACCACTTTAGCTGAGTCAGAACAAGGAGATTCCACTTGGGAAAATGAAGAAAGTAATGATTTTGAAGGTAGCGTATCCAAATGGGAGGCTGAAGGAGAGGATGCAGCTTCTTCCGAAACCGAAGCTGTTAGAGGTGAAGGGGAGAGGGGACGAGGAGGGGTTTGTGGAGCCACCAGAGGAAGCTAAGATTTATGTAGGGAATTTGCCTTATGATGTTACTAGCGAGAAGTTGGCTAATCTATTTGATCAAGCTGGAACTGTTGAGATTGCTGAGGTAAATAAATGTCCTTGCTTTTTTGTTTCGAATATTTGCTTTTTAGAGTGTTTCAAGGTTCTTATGGACGTTTCGTTTTGAGGGGTTGTAGGTTATTTACAACAATGAAACTGATACAAGTCGTGGCTTTGGGTTTGTGACGATGAGCACCGTTGAAGAGTCTGAAAAGGCTATAGAAATGTTCAATCGTCATGTAAGTTTCTTTTTTAATTTTTTTGTTGAGCTTTTGGTTATGTGTGATTCGGAGCGATATAAGACTAGATGTTAACTTATGATAGTTGCTACAAATGATTGAAAGGGAATAGGTAGAGAGAGAAGTGTCATATGATGTTTCTATGCCTTTACGGTCAGAAGAAGAAAGATGCTGGCTTTGTGGATTTTTCCTTGCTCTAATTAATTGAACTTCTTGTTTGGTTCAGATGGCTGAGTATTTTGTATTATATGACGAGAAATTATCATTTATGGTTGAGTAACATTACTGTATGAACTTAAACTACCTTCAGTATCATAGTTGTGTGAGAGAAAATGGGAATTATATAGCCTTTGATCAAGTTAGAGTAAGGATGACTGGATGTGCCTCACTGGGTAGAAAGACTAGTTAGTCATAATTGGATAGCTTATGATCCTTCGAGGGTAAGATGTCTGGATTTGCCACACCAAATAGAAAAATATGTTACTCATGATGGATAGTTTTGAAGGTCTAAGATGATGAATGAATTTAGAATGGGAGGGGTCTCCTGGAATGGGCAGTTCAGAAAGTTATTTTAGCAAGTAGTGCTGTTTAAATTGTTGTTGGCTGCTAAGGTGAGAATCTCATCTGATTGGAACCGAAGCAGTTGCATAACTAATGTTATCCAGTGAATGAGAACAGGGGCTTGCTTGAATAAGACGCAATAAATAAAACCCAACAGTGTATTAAGGAGACCTAGTTCAATTGCAGCAGGAACAGTGAAAGGAGCTTCATGGGTGTAGAAGTGAGAGTAGCAACAGTGGCAATTAGCATTGTTACTAGTAGAGTAATGCATTGTTCAGAGAACATTTCTTCTACTTGGCATAGTGGATTGTGATTTAACATTCTACTTCATTAGATTTAATTCTTAGGTTGTGATTAACATTAATGATAGATGTTACTCTTGTTAATCAAGTCGCAACAATTAGAAAATCATCAAATCTTACAATGACTTTTTTTTCCAATTAACCAAGATGTTTTCTGTTTGATTTTGTATTGACAGAACATAGATGGAAGGCTCTTGACCGTAAATAAGGCTGCTCCTAGAGGATCAAGGCCAGAGCGCCCTCCTCGTGAGTCTGAAACCAGCTACAGAATCTATGTGGGCAACCTACCATGGGGAGTGGATAGTGATCGCCTTGAGGAAGTCTTTAGCGAACATGGTAAAGTTGTGAGTGC
Source organism: Salix viminalis (assembly GCA_029228465.1). Classification (NCBI taxonomy): domain Eukaryota; kingdom Viridiplantae; phylum Streptophyta; class Magnoliopsida; order Malpighiales; family Salicaceae; genus Salix; species Salix viminalis. Next base: position 3,255,674 of record CM055440.1, on the reverse strand, counting down.
TCAGGTTGTTTCTGACCGGGATACTGGCCGTTCTCGTGGTTTTGGCTTTGTAACTATGTCCTCAGAGAGCGAGTTGAATGATGCCATAGCTGCACTTGATGGAGAGGTATGACTTGAGTGCTTACTTTTGAAATTCATAACTTTTGTATGTGGAAATGCAACTACTCGCACTACATGGTAAATTCATTAGAATAAAAAAGAGGGCTGATAACTTTTGTTCTTCAGATTATCTTCTCAAACTGGCATCAATCTATCAGTAGCAATCTATTCTATAAGAACCAGCAGGATGCCCTTCAAATTTCTGTTTGATGATATTTGTTCTTCTGGTTTTGTAGAATCTGGACGGGAGAGCAATTAGAGTAAATGTTGCTGGGGAAAGACCAAGGCGCAGCTCCTTTTGAACTGATATGAATTGAATAGATATCCTGCTGCTAGTTTTCTTTTTCCTCAATTCCTTTTGTTTTTGCCCTTTTGTTTTTTCTCCTCAGTTTTGTGGTATTAAAATTTTGGCCAGTTGAATGGAAGCTCACTATGAGTTTTGTACACAAACTGTTTTCACAGCTCCTTAAAAACTGTTTCTCAAATTCGAGTACATTGTGCCCTTTGAGATAATATTAAATTTGTTGGCACAATCCAATAATGAAACTTACTGGATGGTGAAATTTGTTATTCCAAGGACATCTATGAAGTTGGATTTAAAAGATGGTCTGGGGGCGGCATCTGGCTGTGCCCTCGGCTGGCTGGGGCCATGGTTTTTATCTGTTTCTGTCTCTCCTGGATGGAAAAGCACCAATATGATCCAATCAACCTAACCAGTCTAAAAGCGACTCGGACAACTGTGGAAAAAAAAGGAAACTAACCAAAAAAAAGATAATTAGAATATGAAAGGGAGGAATGGAAAAAAAGTTTCAATTTTCATATAAAATGAATTCCATATGAATTCCTAAAGTGTTTTAGTATGAATTGAATAGGTGATTCACGCTACACCACGATGTAGATGAGATTTTTCTAACATAAAAAAATATTTAGATAATGATAGCTCAAGTTAAACCAAGTTAGCTTGACTAAACCACTCTTAGATAACAGATCAAGATAACTTCACAAGAATGAAAGTAAAAATAAAAAAAGATCAAGGTTTAATAGTCTAATGTCAAATGATAAAATTAAAATAAAAATCAAAACAATAAATAAAAAGCTTGAGTTAACCCAGATTTGATAACCCACTAACCTCATATGATATCGAGCTAAAAAAATAATTTTCTTAGAAAAAGAACATGGAAAAAAATACCAAAGTTAAATCAATAAAAAAACATTAAAAAAATCAAGTGAATCTATGTTAGATTGACTAACTTGTGACCCGAGTCGACCCCACAAAATAGAAAAAGAAACAAATATCAAAAAATAATTTTGAAAAAAACTAAATTATTTCTTTAAAAGAAAAAACCACTTGAGCTAACTTGTGATCCATGATTTGAGATTGGGGGGTGATAATTTTAAAAAAACAACCTAGAAGAAAATACTAAAGTAAAAAAAACACAAACAAGAAAGGTCAAGATTACTTGACAAACCCGAGACCAAACATAACCTTACAAAAACAAATCACAAAGTTGAAGGTTTAATAATATAATTTGAAATGATTATATTTTTATGCTCCTTTTAAAAATTGATTACTTTTCAATTTCATCATTCAATTTTAGTTTATTAGACCTTAAGTTTCATGTTTTTTTATGGGGTATCTTGACCTCATATTCTAGATCTCATGTAGTTAAAATTGATTCATGTTTTTAATTTTATTTATTTTTTTTCATTTGACTAGGCCACAAGTTTATGATTTTTTTCACATTATTTTATATGAGTTTTTCATGTTCTCACTTCACAAGTCTCTATTTGTTTTTTCAATGTTTTTTAAAAAAAAAGGGTTAACTAAAAGATCAATCATACTCTTTTTTGTAACGGCCATTGAAATATAGCAATCTCATCATCCACCACCATAGAGATCAAGCTTTTTCTCGCAGCAGATACTCAACTTCTAAGGACGGACGGCCAGTCAAAAAGAAGGAACAAATAGTTCCTTAACTCCGATGTAAAGTGAGAATGACACAGTTCTAAGGAATTGCTGGTTAATATGGATTTCAATCAGCTGAAGATCAGAACAAGTAGAGATATAAACATGAGGTGAAGATTCTATATTATTTACAGCTCGAAAGCACGAGCTTAAGATGGTTTTTGTAAACACCATGCTCACCAGAATCTCATACATCTGCACAACTTCAAAATAAGTGATGGCATCAGCATTTCTCCGGCAACCTTGCTGCACTCTAGTTAAAAGACATCCCAACCCTAAGAACCCCGCAGTTGGGCATCACGACTTGTTAAAGGGACATATCGAACAGAAATTTCGGTCCGAACAGTAACGGAACCATCCTCCTTCTTGTCAACCACCTTCAAATCCTGAGATATTTTACCAACTGGAATCACCATCCTGCCACCAGGCTTCAACTGATCGAGAAGTGGCTGTGGGATTTCTGGTGCTGCTGCCCCAACATGTATGGCATCATATGGAGCAAACTCTGGCCAGCCTTGTCTTCCATCTACAGATAAAAATAACCATTGAAGCTCAGTTACTAACGTTGTTCAAGCTGATTTCTGTTGAAAGTTTATCAGCAGACGGTTCAACTTCTTTCAGCAAACACATTAAGTTTGCCAAAGAAAAAACTTGTCATGGAAACCCTTTTTTAATGACCTTTACTTACAGGAGATAGGACATTGATAAAAATCAAACAAGAGGACTTCTACACTACGATTTGTCCTTTTTCACCTAATACATAACATGTATTGAAATCTCAAGTTATTGTACTGTTACATCAACTAGATTAGCACCTACACCCTTCCCTTGGGATACAAAATAACTTTGAAGAAAAAAATCATTATTAGCAAGGTTGAAACATACCACCAACATGAATTGAGAGGGAACCTTCTTTCAACAATGGAGCGGCTGCGCTTTTCTCAATATTCTTCAAGGAAGAATCAGCCAGCTCTGGAATATGTTCCACACCAACAGCACGACCTTGTGGTCCAACCATCAAAGCAAAGCATGCTGTCAAATACCCAGTCCCTTCAAAAATAAACAAGGTGAGAAACTCAGGATTTCAATTGCATGCAGAGAGAAATGTTCTAGAACTATAAATGCATTACGTGTTAAATGAAGTCTACCCATTACAGCCAAGCTAAGCAAGCCCTACCTCCCTACCCCCCAGCCATTGGAGAACAAGCTTTACTATCAACAATGCCTACACTTACCCAGATGCTTTGCACAACTAATGACAATCATCAACACCAATGGGTTCTATTGACTGTGGTCAGCAGCAATTGAAACAATTTAGAAATAAAACTGAGAAAATTGAAACAAAATGTTGCTTTGCTTGTTACGGTTCTTAAAAACTTTACAAATTCCAGTCCACTTCCTAGTTGATTCAGGATTTGTAAATCATAGTTCCCTTACTGTTTCAAAACCATAGTTAGATCAAACTAGGAATATCTGGTCACAGAATAAGATCTCAAACCTGTTCAGCATCATGACCTACAGCATTGTCCAGTATTTGTATAAGCTGAAAGCCTAGTTATTTCACAACTAAAACCACCATGTTTGTTTGTTAACACCAAGTCTTCAAGAAACCTCTACAAGTAACCCTTAGAATGAAATTGCTACAAGTGATTTATAATGCAGATTTGAAAGGATTAATGGAGATAGGAAGGATGAAAGTGAAGAGCACCTGAGCCAACATCTAGGGCATGCATTCCAGGCTTCAAATTCTCCTCCAGCAACTGCAGGCAAGTTGCATGCATATGAGGTGCAGAAATGGTGGCATTGTAACCTATCGCCATGGGACTGTCAACATAAGCTGGAGTACCATCTGGCACAAACAAAGCCCTGTCAATAGTTTCCATCACTTCAACAACCTTTTTAGAACTGATGATTTCATAATGCTGCAAATGCTCCACCATTGCTTTATTTTTATTGATGCTACTTCCAGACCAGAATCGCTGAAAATTGCCAAACAGAATGTTTAAGACAATTTTTTTTATATATATAAAAATGATAACAAAACAGGTCTAGCAGGATGCACAAAGAACACAATGACAAGTTATTTGCAATGGGAAAAACCACATAACAGTTATCCATTTATAGAGAAAAAGGTACACCATATTCTAGAAAAACAAATTGCTGAAATCAGTAGCACGACCAGAGAGCATGGAAATAAACACCACATTTTATGATGAAGTCATATGAATGCATTGAACTCATGTAGATAACATGGAACTGATATCTCCAAAGGAAATATTTCTCACGGGTGACCTCCACATTAGAAATAGTTATGGGCGAGAAGAACATAGTATGTCCACCCAACTTGAAATAGATTTCCCTGAAATCACTAACATCAAACATCCCAATAGGATTGCATTTATTTAGAACGCACCTCAACAAGTACTTTCACAACACAATATTATGAATGCAACCAACCTTCGTAATGAGTAATGATTACTAGCAAGATGCTCGTCTTCAGAATCTTAAGTCACCAGCAAACCCATCACTTCCTACTATCTACACCTTTTCAGGACTATTTTTTGGAGATACTTCAAGGAAAAACTCAAACCCCTTGGCTTCTATGGTAAAGTACCTAAGAGTATATTTGTTGATCACTCAAGCAGCTAAAGCTGAAATCAACCTCCGTGGAGGTATATTTTTGTTGGGGCCAAAAAAACTTTAAATCAAAATTAAAATAGTGTCATCCTAAACTTACACACTTGAAACACTGCATTGCATTTCCACTTGCATTATAAACAAAGAGATCTATAACATTTAAGCTTATTAATCACCCGTCAGCGACTGAATTTTACTTCGCACTACAAACTTTGACTGCAAAAATCATTCCGTGGCCAATTGTAAAGCAACTCCAAGACAGCAGCAATGTCCCAGAAATAGAACTTCAGTTCATACAAGCTCTATTATATGCAGCATTCATCACAGGATAAAACAAATGTGAACATAGCGATAAATCAATTCAGTGAAAGGGTCCTAAAATCACAGAAAAGAGTAAATTTTATGGTGGAAAACCCGCATCAACAAATTCAGAGTGTAGAGATGAACAAAAATAGACCACATAATTATCTTTTGTATTATCTCTTATACATAGATATTCTCAAACCAAGAAAAAAAAATCTCCTTATACAAAATCAAAAACACTCATTTTTTCACTTTTAAATAACCCTACTTATCAACAGTCCGAAAAAGACACGCGTTCCGAAAACATCAAACAAGATCCCGACAACATAGCTAATAAACAAATTAAAAAAGCTCACGACTTTGCTTTATCCCAACCACAAAAAACACTCATTTCCTTTAGCAGATAACCCATTATTTATGAACAGTGACGATACAAAAAGAGAAAAGAGGGAGACACCAAAATGGTGTAGAAGTTACCTCCATCCTGAAGAAAAGAGAGTTACCCGTGAGAATACAATTAAGGTTTGTTCGGGAAATATTTAAAACAGAAGAGAGAGGTAAGTTGAGATGGAATATTGTTGCAGCTGCTGCGAAGATAAAGATGGCGAAGGAGAGCGGTGCCGTTGTTGTTGTTGTGGGCTAAAAGACGCTCAAGAGGAGGCGAGTAGTTGCGGTAACCATAAGCTATGACACCTGCTGGCAGGGATAGAGAAATAGGCATCAGCAAAAGCTGCCTAGGCATCTTTTTTTCTTTTCTTTCTTTTCAATTATAATAATTAAATAATGTACACTTGTCAGCTAACACAATGGTTGCTTTTGATACGTGGGTTTGTTAATTGGGAAGTGTCTATGGGCTTTCATATGTCTATGGGCTTTCATATATATATGTATGTATATATATATATATATATATATATATATATATATATATATATATGTATATGATAATGTATTTTCGAATCAGCTTGGATGCAAATTAATGTTTTTTTTATTTTCTTAGCATATATTTGTTTAAAAAATAACTAAGGCCATTCCTAGTATATGAGATTATTAATTACACTTCATATTTATTACAAGTGATACCTGAAGCCACGATCAATAAGTATTACTGGTAATAACTCTAAATAAATTTGAATGAAAGAAGTAAATGCTATTGATCCACACGTTGTTTTAGTGCTCAAGACTCTTTTTCCGGTTAGTTTTTAATTATATATAACAATTTTGATTTTATTATCTATGATTTTATTTTATTTTATTTTATTGTTTTTAATCTATTATATTAATTAAATTTAGATTTATTTGTGTTTATTGATTACATGCAAATATCCTATCAAACTAAAAGCCCAAATTATAAGATCAGAAAAACCTAATAAAAAAATAAAAAGAATTATTATTTTTTAAAATAAAACAAATCATATTAAATTCTAAAACCAATGACCTAGGTCATTAAATCTGAAGTTTTCTATCTTAAAAAAAATTATAAAATTCAATTCTTAATGATTAAATATTAAAATATAAAATTAAAAAAAAATATATAAAAACTTTAAAAAATATCAATTAAAAGAAAGAGGATCAGAATACATTTTATATTTGATTGAATTGTGAGATTGAAGAAAAAAACAATAGATGAGGATTAGAATTGACATAAAAAAATAAAAAAAAAAAACTTTTTGATTGAAATATGAGATTGAAAAACATAATATCATCAATTTGGATTTGGATTGAATGATAAAATTAAAAACTAAAATTTGTTTTACAAAAAAGCCAAGAAAAAAATCAAGAAAATGAGGACCAAATTAGAATGAATAATATATATAAAAATAGGATGGAATGTTGAACTTGAAAAAAAAAATAATTTGTAAATCAAGAAAAAAAACTAGAAATTAAAAAAACAAGATTGAAGTCGAAATACTAATAACAAAGAAAGTCAAATTGTGTTTGTAGGGGATGAAAAAACAGAGACCTCACAACAACAAATTAGACCTACAACGCTAACATGAGCCGCTCCACAAGCATCGTGACACATTGATGCTTCTAATGAAATAAGGAAATGCTATTTTTGTACAATGAAAGACAGTTGTATGTGATAAGGATTCTTGTACACCCATTTGAATTATTTTTTTGTATTTTTTTTTATTTGATCAAATACCAAATAACTTTTAAGTCATATCATAATCACAAGAGAAATCATCAAGAATTTCTTTAAAAAAATTACTCTTTTATATTTTCTTTTAAAACATTTTAGTCCTCTCATTCAGTTTTTTAGTTTTTTCTTCTTATATTTATTAAAATATCCCTTAATTGTCATTATAATAACAAAAAGTAGATTGAGACTCATGATTTTTTTTTTATAATAAAAAACTAGATTGATTTCCACTTTTTTAAAAAATGGTTTATTAAATTTCATATGGTGTTTCTTATGAGTTTTATAACGAACAAGTGACCACGTTAGTGTTATAGAAGGATCAACCTCGAAATTTAACTTGATTTGGACCTATGCGTATACTAGTCAGCCGAATCAACTTGGAAGTTGGATGGACCTTTCAGGGAGAATTTTCTTATGGTCCATGCCCAAAGGAGACGGCAAAATGTGATTGGCTGGATGAACAAAAATTAAACTATAATATAGCAAATAAGAGTTATTTTATATATTTTTTAAAAAATAAATAAGTGAGCAGCCTTCAACAACTTTTCAGCTTCCTTTTATTTCCAAGTAAAGAAAAAAAAATTCCACGCTGGTCATTTAAACCTGCTTTCCCAAACTTTTTTTTTATCCTTTTATTTTTTTTTGTAATTAAAAATATTAATTTAACCCATGGAGGTAGTAGAATTCTAACTGATTATCCATCTGGCAATGGATGGTGAGAGTGTTTAATGGATGAGCGAGACTTCGGAAGGGACGGGCGGGACGGGCCGTAGGGCTCACGGCCGTTTGATTTGACCGGGCGGAAAAGCAAGACTTGTTGACTTGAAGACTTCGATGAAGCTTCCCATTTCATTATCTGGCCCTCTTTCATTACTTGGCTGTTATATTTTAGAAGTATAATTTAGATTATTTTTTAAAAATATTTTTTTTATTTATATAATATTTTTTTTATCTTTTTTAAAAAATTATTTTTGATATCAACCCATTAAAATATATATATATATATATATATTTTTTAATTTAAAATAAAAAATAAAAATATTTTTTTTAAAATTGTTTTTCAAAAGAGTTTTTGAAATATAATTTTTATTTAAATAATATTATTTTATTTTTAAAAAAATTATTTTGATATCCGGACATCAATATATATATATAATTAAAAATAAAAAATAATTTATTTATTTTTTTTTCAATTTTTTTTTGAAAAGGCCTGATTTGAGTGTTAGTATAAACTACGTGAATATAACTTGAAAGAATAGACTACGCGATTAAATAAATTTATTTCCTTTTTTGATTTTTTAAGTTGATAAATCTAGGAAAAAAATATATTTTGAATATATCAAAATTATATGAATGAAGACACTTAGATTTTATTCACTGATTTGGAACAATTATCCCCAAATTTTATAGATCAAAATGATAAATAGAAACATGTTTATTAAGATATGAAGGCAAAATTTCTAAATTTATTATTTAATTATTATAAAAAAATAAAGTAATTCCTTAATAATTATATTAAATTTTGAAAATTATTACATGGAAACATGTTTAGTAAAATTGCAGTCAAAACTAAGACACAAAAAAAATCAAATGCCACGACCCTACTGTCCCAGTTTTTCCACACGGTGTGTGCTTATAAAATAAAACATCTGCTACGTTTTGTCCCCTACCAAACGATGGAAATTTCAAACACCATCGCCACAGCGTGAAATCCCCCAACCCTCCACCATTTCCCAGCCTGAAAGCACCACCAAAAATGGCGGTTCTTCACCAGAAACACCACCTCTTCATCATTCTCTCTCTCCTATCTCTCCTCCTCCCCACCTATGCAAGATTAAACCTCGACAGTTCAGACCTCAGAGCCTTCTCAATCATCCAGAAAGACTTGGGTATCAACGGTCAACGCGGCTCCTCCTCTACACCATGCAACACCGCCGGGGTGTTTTGTGAGAGGAGGCTCTCTCCAAACGGGACCTATGTGCTCAAGATCACGAGACTCATCTTTAAGTCTCAACGGCTCACCGGGCTCTTGTCCCCGGCAATTGGACGGCTGTCGGAGCTCAGAGAACTCTCATTAACCAACAACCAAGTGGTTGGTCAGCTCCCTTCTCATATAGTCAACTGCAAGAAACTAGAGATGCTTGACCTCGGAAACAACAAGTTCTCAGGTGAAGTTCCCTCTGAATTATCATCAATTGCTCGTCTCCGAGTTCTTGATCTCTCTGGCAATAGTTTTTCTGGGAATTTGAGTTTCTTAAAGCATTTCCCCAACCTGGAAAACCTCTCTCTTGCAAATAATCTCTTCACTGGAAAAGTTCCGAAGTCTATACGTTCGTTTCGCAATCTCCAGTCCTTCGACTTCTCAGGGAACAGTTTTCTTGAAGGACCTGTGCCAGTGATAAGAAAAGGTGAATCCTCAAGGCCCCAATACCCAAAACGTTATATTTTGGCGGAGAACTCTTCAGCTTCAAAACCAAGGAATCCTTCTTCTGGTTACAGCCCTGCTCCAGCTCCTGAACCATCACTGGCGTCAAAAAGGCACAAGAAAGGCAAAAGGAAGCTTGCCGGCTGGCTCCTTGGATTTCTTGCCGGGTCAGTAGCTGGAAGTTTATCTGGGCTTGTGTTTTCATTATTGTTTAAGGTAGTATTGGCAGCAGTAAAAGGCGGAAGGAGAGATGGAGGGCCTGCAATATTTAGTCCATTGATCAAGAAAGCTGAGGATTTAGCTTTCTTGGAAAAAGATGACGGGCTTGCGAACTTGGAAATCATTGGGAGAGGTGGGTGTGGAGAAGTTTACAAGGCCGAGCTTCCAGGAAGTGATGGCAAAATGATTGCTATAAAGAAGATAATTCAGCCTCCAAAGGACGCTACCGAGTTGTCTGGAGAAGATAGTAAGCTTCTACACAAGAAAATGAGACAAATTCAGTCAGAGATCGTTACCGTCGGCCACATTCGGCATCGAAACCTTCTTCCTCTTCTAGCTCACGTGTCTCGTCCTGATTGTCATTATCTCGTCTATGAATTAATGAAAAACGGGAGTCTACAAGATGCGCTGAACGACGTTGCTGAAGGGAGAAGAGAATTGGACTGGTTAACTCGCCACAGAATTGCAGTAGGAATAGCATCGGGGCTTGAGTACCTTCACTTGAGCCACAGTCCTCGGATCATTCACAGAGATCTCAAGCCTGCAAATGTACTTCTTGACGACAACATGGAAGCTAGAATTGCTGATTTTGGACTTGCAAAAGCAATGCCAGATGCCAAAACACACATCTCAACTTCAAATGTTGCAGGAACAGTGGGCTACATAGCACCAGAGTACCACCAGACGCTCAAATTTACAGACAAGTGTGACATATACAGTTTCGGAGTGGTGCTTGGGGTACTGGTGATGGGAAAGCTTCCATCTGACGAGTTTTTTCAAAACACTCGTGAAATGAGTTTGGTTAAGTGGATGAGAAATATAATGACTTCGGAGAATCCAAGCCAAGCTATTGATCCAAAGCTGATGGGCAACGGGCTAGAGGAGCAAATGCTGCTGGTTCTGAAAATCGCCTGCTTCTGCACTATTGATGATCCAAAACAGAGGCCAAATAGTAAGGATGCTAGGTGCATGCTGTCACAGATCAAACACTAGTTGAGCAGGGAAGGCAAGGATGTGCAAGAAATCAAGAATAATGCTGTTGGATTATATCTTTCAAATTTGCTTTAAGAATCACCAACTAGTTTATATCTTATTGTCTGTCTACGTACACAAATTCAGCGTGTTCAATCTGAATTGCATATAACATAAATGAAAGGCTCTGGCTAGCTCATGCTTATATCAAAGTCTGGCACAAATCTTCTGAAATATCCCGAACAAGAGGCTGCCACAGTCAGCTCTCTTTAGTATACTTAGAAAACGTGTTCATCATACCCTTGACGATCAGGGGAGTTTGCTGTGATATGATTTGCACACACAGAGCAGAGTCCCTTGTTATAAATTATGAAACGTGAACGGAAAAAACCCCATGAAATGCGTCAAGACTAGAACCCGAATCTGTACCTTCTCTCTCTGCTTAGCAGGGCAGAATGATGCAAGATTTAAGCGTTGTTTTAGTATATGGTTCCATGCTTGATAATCATGATGATTGGCTTTTTTTTTGTGTGATAATTGAGCCTCAGTTTCTTGTTTGAATGATAATTTTACATGTTTTTGTTCACTTAATTTGACATAATCTGGTCTAAATCTGAATCCATGTTCTGGGTTCTTTCAGTGTGTTATTCATCAATTTCAAATAAAAAAACCTTATTTGATTTTCATTTCTTCATTTCTATTTATGAATTGTGTTTTTAGGCTTCAGCTTTGGGCGAGGAAGCCCATCAGCAAGGCGGAGCCTTTTCCAAACTTAAGGGCTTGTTTGGTATGTCTAGTTTTTATTAAACAAAACATTTTATTATCCTGAGAGTACATTTGCAAAAACATGGCCTTATGAAAAAACCATCTGGGCTATAGATTTATACCATAAAAGACTGGCCCAATATTAAATATATTCAACTTAGATAGAGTGCAATGAGGGTGATACGTCTTTTCTCATGCACAACAAAGTTTCTCTTATCTAGACTCTTGTAGACTAGGAGATTTTTCTAGTAACCAATGGCTCGTATTAAATATACTTATGTTTTATTAAAAACAAATCTCAGAAAAATACTTTTTTGTGCCCTACATGACCAAATTACAAATATTTTCATGCATCTCTCTTTTTTTCAAAAAAAATAAATATAAATTGTGTTTTATTTGAACATCTTTCAAATCGACTCTTGTGATTTATCTTTATTTTTAACATTTCATATTTTATATGAAATAAGTTTTATTTCCATGACGCATTCACAAAAATAAAATTCATAATGTTCTCGGTTTTAGAAAAAAAAAACCTCCAAAATAATATAAATAAACAACACATTCTTTTATTATCTTGAAGATTAGTTTGGACTTTCACTCCCATGCAAATGGGTGGAAGATCAAACTAGTTATTTTCACAAGTTGAGAATTACCAAACTGAAGGACAAGAAAAAGCACAAGAAGCAGGCGGTGCCGTGCGGGAGTTGGGATTGCTCTGGTTAGGGTTTGATCTCTCAGAGGTGAGATCTTTTCAAGACTCTAACCTTCAGCCCATGCTTCATATGAAGGACTATAGAATTAGATGGTAAAATGGGATGATTTTCAACCACCTGCAAACTATAATTCCATATCACAGCGGCGCCAACAGCTTTCATCTCCGCCATGGCCAATTCCTTGCCTATACAAGCTCTCGGACCCTGCATTAAATGCTGTGAACTTGTAAGGCGAAACATCTCCGAGCTCTCCTTTGTTTGAAATCCACCTCTCTGGCTTGAATTCTAAGCAATCTCCACCCCAGATCTCTTCCATCCTTCCCATCGAGTACGGAGAGTAGATAACCCTTGTGTTTTTGCCGATTTGATGCCCGCTCGGAAGAGTGTCCGAGTCAACTGAGACTGTGTGCTCGAAAGGTACGGGTGGATAGAGTCGAAGGGACTCGCACATGGCTGCGTGGAGATAATTTCAGCTTAGATAGTTCTTCAAAACTGAAATGCCTCCCCTTCCCATCTCCTTCTCCATTTAAAATTTGTTTTCATCTCTTCCAAAATTCTCTTTTCTATCAGTGGGTGAGTTGCCACGAGCCAAAGAAACCAAGTAAGACCGGAACTTACGGTCTCACTTCCAGCCGATAAGAGGTTAAACGCCATGTCTCTTGCATATTTCTCCGATTTCTTGCACGCACTCATTTCCCTCTCTTCTTGATTATTATCTTCAACCAGCATGAATGTTAAGAGGTTGAAATCATCTCTGTCCATTGGAGTTTTGCGTCTGTTTAATAATTCTTTTTTTCTCGAAATGCACTGGTACAATAAACGATCAAAGATCTCCGAACCGTTTTTCATCTTCCTCTCTTCACCAATTTGAAGCCACTTCTGTAGCTTCCAAAACCCTTGTGGCTTAAGATGTCGTTGAAGTGCAACCTCCTCCATGTCATAATAAGCTTGCTTGTATGGAACTCGAGGGAATTCAATTGAAAGAGAATTCGGATCGAATCCCAGCATCAGTAGGCAGACAAAGTCAAACGCGAATCGCTTCAACACGTCTTGCATGTCTACTTCTTCTCTTTGTTCGGAGAAATGCTCAAGAATTACAAATATTCCTTGCGAGACTTTTCGCTGAATGATTCGCTCTACAGCTTCCTCAAACTTGCTGTCTTTTATAAAGGAGTGAATTGTTCTCCTCTGGGTTTTCCACCGATCTCCATCAGCACAAAAGATTCCATCACCGAAACTTTCAGCAAAAATCTCCTTGAACTCAAGGCCCTTGTGGTAATTGAAGACCTTTTTTCTTAAAATGTGGTGAACATTCGCCGGATTACTGGTCACCAGAAAGTCAAGACTGCCAAACCAAGGCCCTTTGAAAGAAAATGTGCCGCCACATTGCTGAAGCACATAGGTTAGAAACACGTGCATTCGAGATGAGTTGAGAAACAGCCCCGGCAACATTCCAACCACGGGCCAATTGATAATCACAGAGCTTCTATTCCTCCACCACCGAAAGGAAAGCCAAAGAAAGATGATGAATAGAAAAGCCAATCGTAGCATTTTTTTTTTATTTCTTTGTGCTGTCTTGCAAGCCCTGAAATCCTTTTTATTCTACGAGTTGAAGAGGAAGTTAGTGTGTGTATGGGAGAGAAGTAGCTTCTTCTTATCCTATCCTACAAATTCAATAAATGGTCCCACCATTAAATTAAGGTCCAGTATCGTTAAAGCAACTGAAAGTTACTTCTCATTGTTTTTTCAGAAAAATATTAAAGGTGATGGACATAAAAAATGTTATCATATTAGATATACCATATATAACATGATGTAAAAAATGCATGCTAAAGCTTTTGAACAAAATAAACCATTCATAGCAACCAGAAAAAAAACCCAACAATAATAGCACAAACAAACAAATTACCAAGCCTAGTCCAAGGGTCCCCAGCGAAATCGCCATCCAGACGCACCCCTCTGCGAGAGCACGGCGTCGCAGTGATCCTCCCCGTGAGCGGGGAATTCATGTCGGGATTTTTTCTTTATTTTGTAAAAGGGGAGTCTTCACCTATTATTTTTACTAGAAAACCTAACTAGTCTTTTAGAGATTCTAAGGCAAGGGACTGATTGCGTAAATGGAAGGTTTTAGCACCCCTAGTACGCCCTACCTAAGCTAAGCTGCTTCGTATTTTGGTTTTCCTTACGACTGCTATACATTGATGTTATTTAATCAATTATCTCAACAGAAGAGAAAATAATAAAAATTAAAAACCAAAACTAAAGGCGCACGCGCGCGCACACACACACACATATATATATCATGGACAAAAATAGGGACTATTTAAGCTATAAAAAATTAAAGGAATTAAAATCAAAAATTAAAATTCTAAGACCCGAAACAAAATAATTGTTAATTTTTTTGATATTTTGGCCAAATTCCAACGGATAATTGTAAACCAGTTACAATATCAAATTTTTGTTTAAAATATGAAAAAGATGCAACATATATATTTTACGAATATATGCTTGGAAAAACCTTGGAATTCGACCGTATGCACGAAAACAAACACAAATTGTTTTTTTGTTTCTTTTTTGAAAATACATTTTTTATGAGATTTTTTATATTTTTTGAAAAAATAAATAAAAGGAAATTCGGGTTGGGCCTGACCTAAGTAAATGGGATGGCCCAGCCATGGTGGGCCAAAAGGCCCAACCCTGCTGGACTTGGGTTGGGCCAAGAGCAGTCCCGCCAAGAGTTAAAACAAACAGAAAAACAAAAGGGGAATCAGGTTACGTACCGTTCACGTGTTACATAAACAATAACAAGGTGGTTGGTCGACGGTAACGAGAGGCTTACCTGCTAATGTCGTCGGATAGAGGAGCCCGAGGTGGTTCTTCCTATGGTGGTGACGTCAGAAATGGTGGCCTGTGGTGGCCGGAGGAGGCGTCAGAAACCCGGGTCGGTATACGTTGTTTGCAGTACTGCTGCTGCCGCCTTCTCGGAGAGCCATGGCCCGAGTCGTTGGCATGGAGGTGGAGCTGCTGGTGATTACAGGGTGGTGCTAGGTGGTCGGTTGGCTGCTGCTAGAGGAGAGAGAAGGCTGCTGGCGTGACTAGTTTTAGAGAGAGAGAGAAGCTGACCGAGAGGGAGAGGGAGAGAGAGAACTGTAGCTACTGGGCTCTGCCAGAGAAGGGGGGAGAGGGGGTTGTTGCTATCGTGGGACACCCGTGGTGCTTGGTGGCTGAAGTTGTGAAGTTGCTGAGGGAGACGAGAGAGAGGGTTGACTGAGAGAGAGAGAACTGCAGCTACTGGTGCAGGAAAAGAGGGAGAGTTGTTGTGTAGTTTTACTTGGCCAGTGTCTGTTTTTCAGTTTTCCCTCATAATTTCTCTCGTAAATACTTTGCTCTCCTCCTTTACTATCAAATTTCCTCATGTCAATATTTCTTCCCCGTGGTCTGCAAATTTCCTCGTCAATATTTTTCTCCTCCATTCTGTAAGCCTCCCTTCTTGTCTCTTATTTTTTTTTAAATATTTTGCCCCCCATCTGCATGTTATGATCGAGGTATTTATAGGGAATGAGGTAAACCTGCGGTTGCCCATTGCGTGCAGCGATGGGTTGCCACCTCTGAACTTGCAGTGGCGTACCCCTCTGAACTTGCAGTGGCGTACCCTGCACCGTTTAGGTGACTGAACAAAGTAAGCACGCCTATTGAATGATTTTGGATAGGTGAAAGTGCGATTTGATCCCTCAATTTGTAATTGCTCTAATTGCACCCTCAATTGACTTTAAATTTTTAATTTTGTGCAATTGCATCCCCGTCAGAGTTTCAACAGCAACCTTAGCTTTGCGCATCTTTTTTATTTTGGTCCTTGGTTTCTGATTTGTGCGATTTAACCCTCAATTGACCATTAAACTCTCAATCGTTTTCAATTTGCCCCCTAATTAGCACCATTGGCTTGGAAAAACTCAATTCGGTCTCTGAAAATTCTATTCTCAATTGAACCCGAATTAAGCTCAAGAACTTGATGTTTCATCGATTAAGCCCTTAATAAAATTAATTTGACCAATTTAAAGTATAATTAAGTCTTTGCACTAAATTAAATCCTTCAATTGGACCTTAAACTAATTCTCAAACATAATTATACTTTAAATTGGCTCATGATTAAATCAAATTGGCCTATAAAAAATATAATTATGCCTTCGGCTTAATTTTTATACAGATTTTACCTAATAATAAATTGTTTTAGCCTTGAATCTGTATTTTCTTTCATTTTTGGGGCACAAAAGAGATACGATCATACTCTCGAAAACAACCAAAATTTCCACATTGATTTTTCTACCAAAACCAACCCCTTTTATTTTATTATTTTTTATTTTTAGGTAGATTTTGGGGAATAACCCAGAAATTGGGTTATGACATATATATTTAAGGTTTGATATAATTAGAAGACAATACATAAAGTCAATGGATGTTGATAAAGCACATCAACACACCCAAATACAACAATACCAACATAAAAACCTTATATCAAAGAGATGAAAATGGATCATTGCTCTGAAATCTTTTTAGTGCAAAAGTGAGGAAAAACATGTAAATTTTCCAGCAGTTGCATCAACCTTCATGCTGCCATGAGTTCACATGCATGGTTGGTATAAATAGAAGACAAAATACATAAAATAGCACTGATTGTTGTTGGAGCACATCTACACATCCAAGGATAACAATATCAACACAAAAACCTCATCATTGAAATATTGAAATGGATAATTGCTCTGAAATCTTTTTAGCGCAAAAATGAGGAAAAAGATGTAGATTTTTCAACAGCTGCATCAACCTTCATGCTGCCATGAGCCTAACATTTCTGCAGTAAAAAAAACAACTACCATTGCCTTGAAAATTTATGCAAAGCTAATATGACTATATTGATAGTTATATAATCAATTGTCATAATTCAACGACAATGATATGCAAAAAGAGAAGAACAATAGGTTGTCACTTAGAAACTAAAATTGTAAAGCTTTATTAGTGAAGGAAAGACAATTGTAACATTGCATCAAAATGAAACCCAATGAAAAACAACCATAACATGTTAGTTGTTTAAGTTTGTCACAAAACATTTTATATTTATCAGAAGAAATAAAAGAGTAGGGATAAGAAAAGGTGGAAGAATCATGACAACAACAACAATGTTGTTGGTGGTTTATGATGCTTTTCTTGCATTTCAGAATAACGTCTAAGAATCTAATACTATTAATATCGTTGATGTTTTCAGCAATTTGATACCTTTTTTTATCAACTTTGATCAATCACATTTGAATCCTATAATCTATGGTTCTTTATTGAATCTAAAATGAAAACTTAGGCATTACTATTTGTAAAATCAAGAAAGAAAATTTGAAATGACCCTATTCCTTGTCTTTTTTCAAAACTTTGTCATAAGCCGAACAAACTTGTATTACCTTGAAAAGGTATGATGGAGTACTGAGTCCTCTAATAACTCTCACTGTGCAATTTTCACCTATTAGTTGATGATAATGAGGAAATGACATGTTGATCCCAAGAAGGAAAAAAATACATTCTTACAAAAAAATAACCATAACATGTTAGTTGTTTAAATTTAGCACAATACATTTGTTATTATTAAGTATAAATGTGTGAACATGGATGACAATACGAACGCTACACAATAACAACAATAGCATGGAAGCGTGTATTCGTTTAGGTTTATTAGATTATTATGCGAAATTATTATCATTTAAAGACAAAATAATTGAAAATAAGAGTTGGGACAGATTTTCTTACTTCTTTTTCTAGTTTCTGAAAGGTGCTCTAATGTTATTTTGTTAAGCATTTATTTGCAAAAAAATTTAAAAGAAGAATGCATCATTATACAATCAGAATGGTTTGTAAGGGCTGCAATTTTTTTTATTCAAGCGTTATGAATATAAGAATAAACTATAGGAATAAATGCAAATAAAATAAAATTGTATCTAAAAAGACTAAATGTGTTAAGAAAAATGTGTTTTTTGTTGTTGTTATATAAATGGTTCTTAGGTCTTGCCAAGTGAGTGGCCGATTTTATCCCATTTGTTACTAGCATAATCATCCTTAGTCTTATCATGGCATATAAGGCACGAACAATACTTTTGTTTTGGTTAAAGCACTTTCTTTTTGTTTCTTTAAAAGGTCATCTATTGATTGGCTTGTTTGTGCCTATGGATGGATGTCGTCTTTTTTTTTTGTTCTTGACTTGCTTTATCCCATAATGGATAGTGTTAACATACTTCTACAAAAAAACTGCAGTTGTGATCTTCTTGATCTCATTAAACTTTTGGCTTCTTAGAAATGGTGAGTCCAAAAGCGAGCAAATGAGTGATGATATTACAAAATCCAATAAACACAAAAATTATTAAATTCCAATAAAATTTAAATACATATTAAATATTTAAAAATTACAAAATAAACTTTGTAAAACTCATAGGATAATATGGAAAAGTTGGTGAAACACGGGAACAATATAAAATATTGGTGGCACGTGAACCCACGCGTTACCATCACAGGTGGTGCAGCCGCTAGTGGATCATGAAACAAAGAGGAATCAGGTAAATCTTCCCCTTTTCTCATTTCATACGCCGACGGTGAGGACCACCATTACCTGCAAAACAAAAAAACATAAACAAATGTTCTAGTTCTCTCTTTTTCAGATCCGAGTCTTCCTCTGTTTTGGTGGTTGTCGCTACTTTCAACTTGGCCACTGTGATGATAAAGAGTCAACTGAACCACCGTGAGGATAGAGAACTACGGTGTCTGACAATAATGAGAAATAAGACAATAATTTTGGTGAGGAGAAAATGATGGGTGGCTAGCAACGATGATAGTGAGGGAGAGGTTGAGTGTGGTGAATATCAGGGGGTCTTCGAGTTTATGAGAGATGTGTCAGGCTTGCGTGGAAGAAAAGGCTAGTTAGCTTTTATTAGGGTTGATGGCTGGTGGCGGTTGCTACTTGTGTTGTTGGTTCATAACTTTGATAAAAGAATGGTGGTCAGTCTGATGTATGGTTGGAGAAGTTGGTTATAGAAAGCTGTCATAATTATTTTGATGTTAAATGGAAACTCTCACAAATTTCTTTGATTATTGCTAGGGAGACAAAAATATATCTACATATCACAAACTAATATGATTAAAAGGGATGAATAAGTTATTATTTGAAAGCTGTCATAATTATTTTGATGTTAAATGGAAACTCTCACAAATTTCTTTGATTATTGCTAGGGAGACAAAAATATATCTACATATCACAAACTAATATGATTAAAAGGGATGAATAAGTTATTATTTGAACTTGGTTTGGTGCAAGAGAACTTTGTGTTGCAATGCGACATTTATAATGTGTTAAATTATAGATGGATTAACAGTTTATATTCTTATGTAACAAAAAGACCCGGTATTTCATGTGTTTGTATTTTAACATAACAGAAAAAGTGTATTGAAAAGATAAGTTAAAATTCTTGTATATTAACAGCTACTGTAACAGGGAGGTGTAATTGAATTTAAATAATATACACTGATTTTTTTCATGATATCAGAGCATATCTGAATTTTTTAATCGAATTTCCTCCTTCTTCATCAATGTTCAAAACCCAGAAAAACAGTCATTATTCATTACCATCGAATCGCTACAGTGTTTGCTAATCAAAAACCCAAGAAAATATTGTTCATCTACAGTGTTAGTTGATTAAAACCCAGAAAGTTAACCTAGAAAAAAATCAACCAGTACCCAAAAAAACTAGTTCATCAATTCAGTTCATTAACCTAGTTCAACACGTACCTAGAAATCCCTCCATTCACCCACTTCAAACCCAGTCCCAAACACGAAAAAAAAACACAGCAACATGGAAATTAACCCAGCAACTGTACCTACCTACACTCCGACAACAAAAATTGTAGTCCATTAGGACAACTCTCTTCTTCATACTGGAATCACAGTAAATGAAACAAATTACTCACTATGGAGTCAACTTATGGAAATAAGAATTGGTGTAAGAAATAGAGCTGGGTATCTTACCGGTGAGACGAAGAAACCGGACCCAACTGACCCGAGAAGAGAGGCTTGGATTACTGAAAACCACCGAGTCAAAAGTTGGTTGATTGACTCAATGAGCTCATAGTTAATGCAAAGGTTCATCCGGCTACCCATGACGACAGAGATATAGGAGGCAGCAACTAGAACCTTTTACGATGGATCAGACGAGACACAAATTTTTGAAATAAACCAAAAATCATTTTCTACCAAACAGAATGATCGACGATTACCCATATACTATAACGAGCTGATTGCTATCTTCCAAGAAATCAACCACCGAACACAATCACAGGCCGAAATAGTCGATGGTGTGGTTCACCTTCACTCGGCCATGACAAGGCTTCGGGTGCATATCTTCCTCAATGGTTTGGACCTAGTTTTTGAACAGGTCCGGGGGGAGATTCTGAGGAAGGAGCCAAAACTAGAGCTAGAAAATGCTTATGCATATGTTTGGTGGTCGATTTATATATGAACTCTTTTTTTAAGAAATATCAAATTATTTTAATATCAGTGGTTTGATATCACATAAAATATAAAAATATAAAGAATACATCTTAAAAAATAAAAACAAATACTTTCATTTTTTATAGCAATTGTCGCACCCTCCGAAAGAGCGCGACGTCGTGGCGACTCTCCCCGTGAGCAAGGGAATTCAATGTCGGGGTTTTATCTTTATTTTCATGAAAAGAGAGTCGCCACCTAGTATTATAGTTACTAGGAAACCTAAAACTGGTCTTTCAGAGATTCTAAGGCAAGGGACTGGTTGCGTAAAGGGAAAGTTTTAGCACCCCTAGTACGCCCTACCTAAGGTATGTTGCTTGGTGTTTTGGTTTGTCTTATGATTGCTATGATATTGATCTTTCAAAAATATATTGGTTAAATGATGATGAAATGTTATTCCTGTAAAAATATTTTGGATATTAACCCTTTTAGGATTTATTTATCCAAATATCAATAGTGAATAATAATGAATTATCCCTGCCAATATTTTGGATATTAACCCATTTAAGATTTATTTATCCAAATATCAACAGTGAATAATACGAATCACCAAAAATAAGGTTTTTATATTTTTGGAATATTGGTCAATACCCTTTGGATTTTAAAAACATGTTCTAAAATTAAAAAATACAAGAAATGATTTTTCTTCGCGAAATCCATGCTAAAACTCATTTTTTTCTTCAAACTCCGAGATAATATATATTTTTGAAAGAAAAAGAATTTTCAAAAATATGCTAGTGTATTGGCCGTATGCAAGAAAACAACACATTTTTGTCTTTTTATAATTTCCTAAAAAAAATTATTTGCAAATTTATATATTTTTTTATTCCTTTTCTTTTTCTTTTTCGATGGGCTGGCTGTCAGCCCACCTAAATTCAGGTTGGGCTACTAGCCTAGATGGGCTGGCAGCCCAGACTCCATCTGGACTGGGCTTCCAGCCCAGACGGGCTAGAAGCCCATCTTAATCAAGGGTCAGGCCGGGCACAAAGCTCGGCCCAGCCGCCCCAGCGGGGTTCACTCCCCGCATGCAAAACGAAGATCTATAGTGGAAATGGAAGATTTTCGAGTGTGATGAACGGCGTACCTATTAATACAGTTTGGTAGAGGAGGTCGAGGTGGTTCTTCCAGTCGTGGTGGCGTCGGAAATGGTGGCCGGAATGGACGCTGGAAAGTGCAAGGGTGTGTGGTTGTGTCGGTTGTTGCTGTTGGTGTTGAGGGGAGGCTTCTGATGATGACAAGGTGGTCGGAATGGGTGGCCTGAGTTGCTGAACCGAGAGGGAGAGAGAGAGAAAAGCTTCTGGTTTTTAGAGAGAGAAAGAGAACTACAACGAAAAAAAGAGTGGAAGCTGACGTCAGGGCTAGTGGGGGAAGAAGACAGGTTTCTTTGCTATGAAACTGTAAAATTAAGTTGACTTCTACGTAAATTTCTCTTCTCTGTTTTTTTTTTATCCTTTCTTCCCCCCTCCTTTGTCTCTGTTTTTCCTCTGGTATTTATAGCCATGAGAGGCAACCCTTCGGCTACCCATGGCGTGCAGCGAAGGGTTGTCGCCGCATGAAAATTTAATACAGGGCACGCCTGAAAATGCAGTGCAAGTTTCAAAATATTTAGGGAGATAAAAGTATGATTTGGTCTCCCAATTTATAATTGCCCTAATCAATCCCTCAATTGGTTTTAAATTTTTATTTTTTGTGCAATTGCATCCCCATTAAAATTTTGAAAGTAACCTCAGCTTTGCGCGCCTTTATTTTTGGCCGACGATTAAATCAAACTAGCCCATAAAAATATGATTATATCTTTCGACTTAATTTTTACGTAGATTTATCAGATAATAAATTACTTTAGCCTTGAATTTGCAATTTCCTTAATTTTTGGGCCCAAAAGAGATACGATCGAGCTATCGAAAACATCCAAAATTTTCACCTTGATTTATATTTTATTTTATTTATTTTCGGGTAGTTTTGGGGAATAACCCAAAATTGGGTTATGACAGCAATAATGATAGTTGACAGTGATAGTATTGCCACTAATAATTAAAGATATTACTTATTTACAATAATATTTATAATAGCAGTGATAATAATTATAACAATTTAGCAATAACAATAACAATGAGAATAATAATCAAAATAATTCACTGATCGATGTTATTTTTGTGAAAAAATAAGTTATGTGACTTTTTTATATGTATGATATTTCAAATTTCATATCTTGTAAAAAATTATACAAGTCATACGTAGAGAAGACAAGTAGAAAAATTGTGTCAAATTATCTACAATAAAAAAAATGCATTGTGTTTCGCTGCAGCCAGCACCAAATTTTGTAAAATATAACAAAATTGTTAATGGTCCTATATTTTTTTATAATGTTATACATTTGAGCTAAATAATCAACTTACAAAATTAAGATTATGTAGTTTTTATATGTATTTATTTTACTATAGATAAGACATTTAGAATAATGATAACAATTATTTTTAGGACTTTTTCCTTGAAAAATAGGTGAGGCTAATTATATATTGTGATATTTTTTTGATATTAACGTTTTAAAAAATATATATATACACACACTCACACATAAAATTAATTAACTTTCTCTTTATAAATCTCACATTAATTTAATCTCAGTGTTCTAAAATACTTTTAATATAGTAATATGAAGAAAAATATCTGAAAAACTTATGTTTAATAAATTTTAGCATTTGTATTTTTTGCTACTTGTCAAATGAATTATTCATAAAATAATTAAAACACGTTCAACAAAACAATTAGTATGTTACAGGACAACAAATAATTCATCTTTAGTCAATTTGATCAATTGAAATTTTGTTATCTACCAATTAAAAATTATTACCCTAAGTAGTTAAAACAAAACCACTAATCAAATTATTTACCGTGTAAAACAAATCACTCATCTGTGCTAAAATTTCATCGATTGTAATTTTGCTATTTGCTAATGAAAATAATTTCATCAAACAAATAAAACATACACAACAATCAATCAGTGTACTACATGAAGCACATGACTCATTTTCAATGAATTTTAGTGCTTCTAATTGTACAATATACCAATTAAATAATTATCAAAAACAATTTTAACAATAACAACATTCAATCACTTTTAGATAGAAAAAAAAATTCATTTTCTAACAGATTTTATCAATTTCAACTTTACTGATTAAATATTAAGATAACCAATTACAATACACAAAATCAATCAACTTTTTATATAGAAAAAAACTTCTATCCTGGTATTTTCTATTGTAAGGTCAGAAGGCGCACGCATATATGAGCAAAACCAACAAAATTCTTTTGATCCAGTGGTGAAACTGTGGAAGTTTGACAACTTTGGAGGGTTTTATTTTTCTAATTCATGGAGCTTTCAAGATTCATTCTAAAAGAAAGAAAGAAAGAAAAAAAAACTCTTGACGGTAGTCGTAATATTCTATTTCTAGATTATGTCAAGCTTGGGTATATTTTCAAAAATTATTTTGAAAAATTTTGAAAATTTTTTATTTTTATTTTTTTCCTTTAAATTAAAAATATTCTGTGTTTTTAGATCATTTTCATGTACTAATATCAAAAATAATTTTTTTTTTTAAAAAAAATATCATTTTAATATATTTTCGAACAAAAAAAACACTTCATAATTATCATTTTGCCCCGGAAGAGTTGCTAATTAATCAGAAAAAAAAATAAAATAATGGGCATAAAGTCAACAGACTCCAAGCCCGATGGTTGACCACCACCGATAATGGCATGAGCATTTAGACAAGGAGACACGTGGGTATTCTCTGTTTCTCGAGGATATTGTCCTGAGCATCACCAACATGCTTCTTACATTCCTGTGGATTTGTGGTGGTCTGCTCAAGATTCTGCAGATTTCACCACTGCCGTCTCATTCCATGGGACTCTACGTTCTGCTGCACTTTCCCAGAAAAAGGCTACGCACCAATCTCGTGTTAAAGAATAATATAGATCATATTATAAAATTTTATTTACTAGCTTAAGTTTTTAAGTGAAATGATTTTTTAACATGATATCAGAGCCTTGATGACCCAGCGGTCACGAGTTCGAATCTCACCACCCCCATTCTATTTGATAAAAATCAAGCACAAAGTAATGTGGGTCTGTGCAAGTTTCAAGCACAAATGACTTTCACTTGAGGAGGAGTGTTAGAGAATAATATAAATCATATTATAAGACCTCACTTACTAACTTAAATTTTTAGATAAAATATTTCTTTAACATCTCGTACTCTTTTTAGTTCTCCACTTTGTAGGACTATGCCCGTAGTTTGTGTGGGGCCATCCTCTTATAATAAATACATCCACTCTCGCCTCTCATGTTTCCATCTCCTTTCTCAATGTAAAACACAAATGTAAATCTTAGGCCCATAAAAAACCGATTAAATCAAGAAAAAATTAGTAATTGAGAAACCGAACTATTGAAAAAATAATTAGAATATTTTCAAAAAGTTCTTATCTGGTTCGGTTTAGGTTTTTTAAGGCTAAAATTAGTAAATTAAAACTAAACTGGTTCAAATTAAAATAAATATATTAAAAAAAACTTTCTTTTCTTCTGGATTGGTAAAAAAAATTGGTTTGATTGTATTTTGGTGAAATAGAAAAAGGGAGAGACTTGGTTAAGTCACCTAAAAAACCATGTGTTATGTTTTGTTTTTTTACATAAAAGAACGAACCGAAACAAAATTGGTTTCAGTTCGGTTTTGTTTTATAATCATAATTTTAATTTGAGTTTTTTTATAAATAAAAATCAAACTGAACAAAAAATAATCAAACCTGATAAATCTATTCTTATTAATAAACAATTCATCACTTTGGAACCAAAGGAAGGTAGGGCTGTTGATGGGGAGAAAAAGTGACTCATGAGTTGACTCACCACCATAACCATACTTTATGGATCAATCTTGTTGACTACTCACTACTTCAATTATTTTGTGATTGCAGCATCGTTGTTGACATATTTTGTTCATACTCTTTTATGTGTCTCAATTATTAATGAAAGACACGCCCGCATATAAAATATAAATTTGACTTTTCATTTAATACTTAGTTCTTGTTTTACATTTCATTTCAAAAATATTGTTGGAAAAAAAATTAAAAAAATAATGTTTTTATGTTTTACTTTGAATTAAAAAAATATATTATTTTTAAAAGATCATTTTCATGTAGTGATTTTAAAAATAATTTTAAAAAAAATCTATCATTTTGATGTATTTCTAAATGAAAAAGTATTTTAGAAAAAACAATATCAATCACGCTCCTAAACAGGCACATAATGTAATTTTTTTTTAATGAAAAAAATCATGTGAACCTATAAATTTTCAACAATAAAATACATTTTAAATGGCCTAAAAACAAAAAAAAATTTATAAAAATAATCTTTATTACGTTTTTTAAAAAGAAATTTGAATGAAGCCTAAAAAAAGTAAGCTAAATTGGAAAGAAAACAAATCAAGGGACCAAACTGAAAATTAAAAAAATACAGGGCTAAAGTATAAAGTAAAACGATAAATAAATAGTATTTTGTGAGAGAATTAAATAAACCATGAAAATCATCGTTTCAAAAATTAAAGCATAATATTTTATTTTCTTAATAATAATATAGTGTAGTGTATAAAAGGTTGTTTTTATGTATATTTAAATAAAAAATATTTTAAAATGACAATACTTACTATTAAACATGAAAAAATTAATTAAAAAACAATATTTGAAAAAAATTAAACGAAAACAAAAGCCCATGATAGCGGTTCCCTAATTTAAGTATTTAACCGCTACTTCGATTCAAAGTGTCCTGATTCGAAATTGCAAGGAAATTAAATAAAAAATAAAAAATAAAAAATAAAAAGGGACACTTGCTCAATAGAGAGCAAAAGACTTGTTAAAATAATATCAGGACAACTGTTTCGCACGTGAGTATGGATGGTATCATAGACATTTGCATGAGCCAACGTGTAATCATACCATTGCCCTCTCAGCACATTTCTCCATTGAAGAACACTCTCAACTCTCAAGCCTCATATCACTTCACAAACTAACAAAAAAAAATAAAAAGAAAGGAGTGCTCTTCTTCTACTTCTGCTGTTCCTACTGCTAAGTTTCTTATTACCGCGAAAGAAAATCAAAAACTAGTTTTTTGTCTTCTTTTTTTTTAGAGATGGGTGGGGTGACTTCATCAATGGCAGCAAAATTAGCATTTTTCCCACCAAACCCATCATCATACAAGCTAATTAAAGATGACGCCACTGGTCTATTACTTCTTGAACACTTTTCTCACCGTGAAAATGTTGACGTTTTGCGTCTCCCAACTCGGCGAGGGACTGAGATTGTTGCTGTTTACGTTAGATATCCAATGGCAACTTCTACTCTGCTTTACTCTCATGGAAATGCAGCTGATATTGGTCAGATGTATGAGCTCTTCATCGAATTGAGTATTCACTTGCGTGTTAATCTCATGGGGTAATTTCTTTTTACTGTTTTCTCATTTAGCCTTTTTTTTTCAATTTTAAGGATTTTGTTCATTTGTGTGGTTTTTTATGGTTTGTGAGAGTGTGCATGTGGAGATAGTGTGTGTTTTTAGTGAAAATTAGGTGAATTAGCGATACCTAGTTTGGGATTTCTGAGTGAATTTTAGTTTGCTTTGTGTAGAAGGAAGGGATTTTTGGGGGGTTATTTAGAAAAGGTTACAAGCAGGGTGAAGAGTGTTGTTTTTTGGGTCGGGCTATGAGGTGTTTTTCATAAAGTTTGATTGTTTATTTGGTTAAAGTGGGTGGAAGAACTTGAGATCAAGTAATTGATTTGTTTCTGATTCACAGATTAGCTAACAAAGCTGTTTTATGTAGATCCTTTCCTCTGATATCATGATTGTGTGATGTTATTCTTAGATTGGTTAAGATTCTTGATTTTAGCCAAGAATTATGAAAGTTTCAGTGAAAAAGGGGAATCTCCCATGAGTTTTGATCTAGGCAATTAGCATACTGGATCAATTAGGCGATTCAGGGCTGATAGTTGTTAAAGGAGACAATTGAGACTAGCTTTGCTGCTTTTAACTTTCTGATGTTTTGTGTATACTACTCTTATTTTCATCTTCTTTGTCTTGTAAGTCGTTAACACTAGTCTACTGTTTTCTATTTGCTGCAATTTTATCAAGAAAGTCCAAGTCTTTGTATGGGGTGACTTAAATGAATAAAGCATTTGGCAAGCAAAAATGGGCCCCTGAAAATTGAAGAAGAGCAAGCATTTATGCATGAGGGTTGTTTCAGAAATCCAGAAGCATGCTTTGCAAGCTAGTTTTCTGTCTATTTTTTGACAGAACTCCATGTGGCTGCTTATTTGGAAAAAAAGGGTACGGATCTACCTTTCTGGCATAAATCTAGACTTGCAAGCGCCAATTTGGATCATAGGTTGCATGGATCCATTATATAGAGTTCTTTGCTGCAGCAAGTGTTATGCAACTTAATATAGGTGGTCAAGCATGCAACAAACTTGGGAAAATTCTGGTGTGAAACGGAAAAAAAAATTTCATGCAAGAGAACTTTTTATAGAGGAGTTGGCTTGGGTATGTTGTCACTGCAATCATATAGACACTGACACCGCCTCATACTGGCAGGCGCCCTGTGCCTTGCTTAAATATTAAGCTGTCAAAGACAGCATTTTGTTTTCATATAAGTGGTTGCCTTTTACAGAATTCATAGAGGACCAGTCTGATTCTGTGCTTGTTTAAGTTTTTTATGTACTTTATCCAACATTCGTGCATCAGATATAGAAAAGGAATTTAAGCCTCTTTTTTTCAATTTGTCTAGGTATGACTACTCTGGCTATGGACAGTCATCAGGAAAGGTATGCTGTATATAATCTTCATTAATTTTATATTGACTAAAATTGTTGTGGCAACTGATCCTCTGAAGGTTGTTCGATTGCTTTCTACAGCCCAGTGAACACAATACATATGCAGATATTGAAGCTGCTTATAAGTGTCTCGAGGAGAGCTATGGTGCCAAGCAGGATAATATCATCCTTTATGGCCAATCTGTGGGAAGCGGCCCAACCGTGGATCTTGCTGCACGTTTACCTCGATTAAGAGCTGTTGTACTGCATAGCCCTATATTATCAGGGTTAAGAGTGATGTATCCTGTGAAGCGCACATACTGGTTTGACATCTACAAGGTTAATATTTTGTTTCTTGGTCTTCTTAAATATCATTCATATGTTTTAAAGAGTATTCATGCATACATCATGCCTCTGAACATGGCTTCACTTAAATTTGTCCAGAACATAGACAAAATTCCTCTGGTGAAGTGTCCCGTGCTGGTAATCCATGTAAGTATCATTGTTCTATATCTAGTGTTTTTAAATTAAAAAAAAACTTATTTCCAGTACTTTTCTCCATTCATGTGTCCATGAAATTTTCTGAATAGAGTTTGGTCAACTAATGTAATGCTATGCAATTATAATTCTCCATGCAAATAAACTGTTGGGGATTGTAAAAACCTCTGCAACTCCTGCAGTAAGTCTTGTATAGCATATGAATGCGCAATATTTGGATACTACAGAACATGAAAATACATTTGAGAAATGAAATGTTCTTGTGAAAGAAAAGGTTGGTTGAAATGAAGTCAGACGGGGTACTTTCTGGCAATCAGAACAAAACTGTAAAATTTCATAGAAATTTAAAGGAACTAAGAAGATGTAGAGGCTTTTGTTGGATCTAGATGCAATGAGCTGTGAAATTTAATATGTGGTTACATCGAAGTTTAATTATAGGGAGCTTAGGCTCATGCACCTGTGAAAGTACACATGGTAAATAAAACATCTGAAAATCGAGGACAGCTAATATTAAGTATTGGAAGATCAAACAAACAGCACCCACCTTCATGTCTCCCTAGTTCCTTGGTTAGATTATATCCTGTGTTCCTTGTCATTTCCACTTTAACTGGTGATAGAAGGTGATTAAAGCCGACACATGCTCCTTATCAGCTAACTCCGTACATCATCGCAAATTCGAAGAATGCAATGAACTTTATTTTCAACATATTATAATATAATATGCTCCTTATCAGCTAACTCCGTACATCATCGCAAATTCGAAGAATGCAATGAACTTTATTTTCAACATATTATAATTATTTACGGCTATTTCTTGTTGGACCCTTTGAAGAAATTGGAAGCATCAACCATTCTGGGTGCCTTCTTGCAGGGAACTGCTGATGAAGTAGTTGACTGTTCTCATGGCAAGCAACTATGGGAGCTGTGCCAAGAGAAATATGAACCTCTATGGCTCAAAGGAGGTAATCACTGTAATTTGGAGATGTATCCGGAGTATCTGAGGCATCTGAAGAAGTTTATATCAACAGTTGAGAAATCAGCATGCCGAAGAAATGCTGGTAGGAGAAGTGTAGATGGGTTTGAACATGCCAGACGAGTTAGTGATTGTTTAGAGGGTCCAAGGAAGAGTACAGATAGGAGGGAGAAGCCAAGGAAGAGCACGGATAGGCCAGAAAGACTGAAATTTCACGAATTCAAGTTCACGCACCCGGACAAGGCAGAAAAGCTAAAGGTCTCGTTTGATCACATGGAGAGGTCACGGAGAAGCGTCGAATACTACGATAAATCGAGAAAAAACATGGATTTACAGCTAGAGAAAGCACGGAAGAGTGTGGACTGGGTGGATAGAATTCGATAACAATACCAAAATCATCTGTAAAAGTTGCTGTTTAAACGTGTTCTAGGAGGGGAAGGAGATAAGAAATTGTTTGTGTTTTCTTTTTCTCTAACTTTATGGATTGCAGGGTGTGCCTTGCTTGTTACAGTTGCATAATGACTCTGTCATGGAATTGTAGAGTTTCATTGTTATACTAACCTCACTACTACCACTTTCTTTACTACAAATAATTGACCGCAATCCCATTTCCTTTTCCAATTATTAAAAAATAAAAAGGTAAAAGAGGAGGTGAATTTTCAAGTCCAAGTCAACTATTGTCTGCTCACTAGTTTTATTAGATTTTATAATTTGTTTTAGTTTTTTTTTTTTTTCTTATGAAGTTAGCATGAAAAGGGACGAAAGCTAACCTAGGTTGACTTAATTTTTTTAATTGATTTTTTTTAATTTTATCTTTAAACATCAAATTAATTGAGGATTATATTTTATAATTTGTTTTTTTATAAGTTTATTTTAATTTCATAGGATGTTAATTAGAATTAATCCAAGTGATCCAATATTTTTTTGTCTCAATATTTAAAAAAAAATATCAACTTGATTTTTTTAAATTAAACTATATTGTTACGAAATATACAAGTTGCTTTTAAAATTATCAAATTAATTAAGATATATCAAGTCAACCCTTATATAATTAAAAAGAAATCTATTAAAGAACACATTTTAATAACTTGAATATTTTTTAAGATTCAGAAAATAATAATTCAGCTCACATTGAAAAACCAATAATCTACTTCTAAGCTATATATATGGGATGCGTTATCACAAATATATATAGATAGATATATATATAATTTCGAGGAGTTACCTTGATAGTTAAGTTTTTTTCTTTAATTATTAGGTTAAAAAATTCTATCCAATAATTAAAAATATTTATAAGTTATTTAAAGTATACCCTCAAAACATTTGGAAAAAAGAAAAGAAGGAAAATAACAGAATCTTTCCTTCCTTTTTGGTTTCTTCTTCTGCTTCTTTTTTTCATTGGGCCTCCGGAAGTTTTATATTTCGAGAAATACCCTTTCTAATTTTCAATCTCTCCTTGCTTGAAAGTTGAAGCAAGAAGTAGCGGTGCTCCTCCTCTCCTCTCTCTCCTCTCCTCGCAAACACCAAATCTCAAAAGAAATTGATTTCACGAAAAAACAATCGATCCATATGTGAGTAAATCAAAACAGATTCCTCTATAAATTTCTCTTCTTTGATTTTTTTTATTTATTAAGAAAAAAGAGAAGCAAAAACTCAACTGTTACGCTTAATTTTGGTTTCCAATTTTTTTTATTTTTAAGGTCGCAAGAAGAGATTGGTCGAGAAGCTATAAAGCAGGCGTTGAAAGCTTTAAAGAAGCGGCATTTACTGGAAGAAAGAGCTCATGCTCCTGCCCTTATTGCTCTTTCGAGGCCCATTATTTCTCAGGTCTTTTTTTTTCTTTTTGTTAATTTCTTGCCCGCTATCCACGGCGAATCACGCTTTCTTTTGGGGAGAAATTTTCTTTCTGGGCCTTGTAATTGTGTTTTTCTTTAATGAAAACTAATAATAAGATCGCAGTTAATTAGTATTAGTGCCGTGTTCAAGTTGTTTTTTTGTATATAATTGAAGGGATCAGAGTGGAAAGAGAAAGCAGAAAATCTAGAAGCAGAACTTCAGCAATGTTACAAAGCTCAATCTCTTTTATCCAACCAACTTGTAGTGGAGGTGGCCGAATCGAGAGCAGCAAAGACATCACTGCAAGAGAAGGAAGCAGCTATCACTGATTTGCAAAATGAGGTTACTCAAATAAGGTTGTCTTTTTTATCCTGTTACTTGTGTTTTTTATCCTGTTAGGAAGATAGATGCTTTTATTGTTTGTGGCTTGAGACTCATGTTTTTTCGTCAGGGATGAGTGTGATCAGTTGAAGGAGGATCTTGAGCAAAAGATTAAAGCATTAGAACTGGTTATCAGTGAGAACCATGCACTTAAAACGCAATTGGAAGAGATGACTCTTAAAGCTAAGAATGCTGAGGCTGAAAATAAGATGTTGATTGATCGATGGATGCTACAAAAGATGCAGGATGCTGAACGCCTTAATGAGGTACTTTGTAGTGTTGCTGTAGTTTGATAATGTACAGTGTATGTATTGGATGTTGTTCAACTGTTGGATGAGATTTTGCTTGGCAATCGGTGTTTTGCTTTCTTAGAGCTGTTGAAATATATGTAGACCTCCTTTTTTATATATGAAGAAATTCTTCTGGATGTGTTTAGAATAGTTTCTTCTGGAAGAGCCTTTTTGGCGGACATTTGGGAGTATATATATTGTTTTATTTCCATGTCATTTCCTTCATAAAGCCCATGGATGGTTAAGAAATTCTGAAAAATATATGTTTTTTGGTGATTGGATCTGGTGTTGAGTTCCAGTATGTAGAAAGTCATTGGCTCCTTTTTTGTTTATGAAATTCCAGAGAAAACTGTAGCCCAGTTTGATTATTCCTGATGCTGTGCAAAAGTTGAGTGATTCAGAGTGAATATGCGTTGCAAAAGATGCTGAAACCAATCTGCAGAACCAACCTTTATCTAATTTGTGAAATTGTGGAGTTTGCATAGTGTCTTTAAGTTCTTGCTTTTGCTTCTGAAGAGATGCATGTAGTGACTGGTATAAATGCAGCTAACTAAAGATGTCCTTTTGAACTTAGGCTAATGCACTTTATGAAGAAATGATTGATCGGCTCAAGGCAAGTGGTTTAGAGAGCCTTGCTAGGCAACAAGTGGATGGAATTGTCCGGCGAAATGAAGATGGTGCTGAGTACTTTGTTGAATCAACGATCCCTTCTACATGCAAGCACAAGATCACTGCTCATGAGGGTGGCTGTGCTTCTATATTGTTTGAGTACAATTCTGGAAAATTGATTAGTGGGGGACAAGACCGGTCAATCAAGATGTGGGATACAAATACAGGATCACTAAGTCACACCCTTTATGGCTGTCTCGGCTCTGTTCTTGATCTTGCCATTACTCATGACAATAGATCCATCATTGCAGCTAGCAGCTCAAACAACTTGTATGTATGGGATGTTACCACAGGGCGTGTACGTCACACTCTCACAGGTCACACTGATAAAGTGTGTGCTGTTGATGTCAGCAAAATTTCAGCTCGTCATGTTGTCAGTGCCGCTTATGATCGTACCATAAAAGTGTGGGATCTGCATAAAGGTTTCTGCACCAACACAATCATTTTCCACAGCAACTGCAATTCTCTTTGCTTCAGCATGGATGGACAGACCATTTGTTCAGGCCATGTTGATGGGAATCTTCGTTTGTGGGATATTCAGACAGGAAAGCTACTTAGTGAAGTTGCTGCACATTCGCTTGCTGTTACATCTATATCTCTGTCTCGAAATGGAAGTGTTGTACTGACAAGTGGGAGAGACAACTTGCATAACTTATTCGATATGCGATCCTTGGAAGTTTGCGGCACACTAAGAGCAACTGGAAACAGAGTGGCTTCTAATTGGAGTCGCTCCTGTATCAGTCCTGATGACAACTATGTGGCTGCTGGTTCAGCTGATGGATCTGTACATATTTGGTCAATATCTAAAGGTGATATAGTAAGCACCCTGAAGGAACACACAGCTCCAGTCCTTTGTTGTTCATGGAGTGGTCTTGGCAAACCACTAGCCTCTTCTGACAAGAATGGAATTATCTACACCTGGACATGATGGTCTGCGTCTTCACTTGTAAATATGATAGTTGTCTACACGGAGAATTTCTTCAAACAAGTGTGAGGAACACTCTGAGCCATTATCAAGTCAATGGAACCCAAAGTTAGCAATATGGCAAAAAATTCTTCTTCTGTACAGACAGTTGATTAGTTTATTCTTACTGAATGGTGAGCGTGGTTGAATTCAATTGCTGAAAGAGCACGACAGAGGTGGTGTTTATATATAAATGACGCTCTTGATTTGCTGGTATTGCACAGTACTGGTTAGTGTGCTTGCCCTTAGTGTTCAAGTGTCTAAGATTACAAGACATTTGTGATGCGTAGTCTCCACAAAGGAACCTGTTGGAAACATAGTTGTCTATTTCGTTTTGTTATGGCCAAAAAGCCAAAATATTTTGTATCAATTAAAAAAAAAGATAAAATGGTTTTATTTTTACCTCGGTTTAAATTCCGATTCGTTCTAGATTTTTCAGTTAAATACTGGCTGAAACCTTCTGGTTTCGTTTTGATCGTTTTGTTTTGGTCAAATAGTGTTTTTTTTATAATAAATAATTTTATAATATCAATCATATCTCTTAATCCAAATGTTAGATTAAGTCGAGATGAAATTTTACGAGGAGTCTTTTGACATATTTATATTTATTATGTTAAAATTTCAGAGCAATTAGAGAATGTGATCTTGCGAGATTGATGAAGGTATACTTGTAATATTATATATGTTCATAATTTTGTTCAGAAAAATCATTTTATTATCTTTTTTTAGATTAAATTATGCAATTTTAAATAATTTTATTTTTGGATTTGAAGTAAAAAAAATTAAATTAATATATTTAACTATATATATACATAAACAGTACAACCCTGAAATGACATAGCATGCCAAAATATTTTTTCAAAATATTTTATTTCAATTGAAAAAAAAATTAGTTGAAAATTGATTTGTGCAGAGTTTGAAAGTAAGAGGATGTGTAGATGATGACATGCATTAGGTTATTTCCTTTTCTGAGTGCTTTGGCATTGCAGCCAAACATGATTTGTCAATAATTTGACTGTTTTTTGAAAATTATATTTTTTAATATATCTGTGTTAAAAATGGTTTTTCATGTATAATTAATTAATAAGCTCAATTTTGTTTTTGTTGGTAAATAAAAAGAAAAGGAAGAAGTTGAATTTGTTTGGAAAAGAGAGAGAGAGAAGGTTGTGGGATTGGGCCAAAGTTAGAGTACAGATTAATCATGTGGGCCTTAATCTTATAGTCCCATATAGCCCATTGAATCCAGGTCGTGTCTATCCATCCATCATTAGATCTCCGCTTGTTGATTCCCAAATTATAGTGGGCACTTTGGAGGAAGCGAAGAGAAGCTAAGCTAAGCGAAGATGGTGAAAGTGGGCGGCTTTATTGCTATGTCAGTGGGAGCCTTTATATTTTGGCAAACTATGGATAAAATCCATGTCTGGAATGCTCTTCGCCAGGATGAGAAGGTTTTTCTCTCATCTCTTCTTCACTTCCTTATTGTTTTTTCAAGTTTGAATTGAATTAGTTTTTTGATAACTTCCTTCGTTCCTTCTCTTTCTTTTTCAAAAAAATAATTAAGTGTGAGTTGGAGCTTCCCAATTCATTTCTTAATATGGGTCTTCACCAATTTGTCTAATGATTGTATTTACTTGATTAAAATGTAGTTGAAGTTTGATGCCATTTCTTTTTGTAATTTAATGGTACATTTGAATATGCCCTTAGAAATTGATTGATTTATTTAATGAAATGGAAGAGAGAGAAAGATATTTGAGATCCTCATTTGCTAGCCTTATAGAAAGCATAATAGGTTAAGTGAGAAATTTATCGACTATTGGGTCTTTGTATTTGGCTGACAATAGGGTATCCTTTCCTTTCACAATGCATGCCTATACTTGAGTTTTTGAAGGATTTCTAATGATAGACTTGATGAAAAAAATAAATAACCCAAGGGGTCCTGGCGTGAGTGGTGAGGGCGCTCTCGTCCCTTAAGAGAGGTCAGGGGTTCAATCCCTACTCTTGTATGGAGCTGGCTATTTGGGGAGCACTTTCACCTCTTCGGGGCCCACCCGGTGCGAACGTGGATTAGTCTGGACCAGTGTCTAGGACACCGCGTGGTTTATACCAAAAAAAAAAATATATATATATATATATACTAAAAATATGGCCTTGTGTATCGTGTTTTTGGCATTCCTGCAACTCATTTATAATAGATTGTGATGTTATTGCTTGCGTATCTCGTGGCCTTTTTGAGATTAGTGACTAATAATGAAGAATGTGTAATGGCTTTTCTTTAAGTTTTGGTGCTGCATTCCCCGCAAGACAGCTGCTTGTTTCAATTAGTTTTCTGTTACCAGCTACTTTTGTACCATTTATCTGATATAATCTCCATAAGTAAAACATCTTCTATGAAAAAGTGGCTCTATCAATCACTGAGCATCTGTTCATTTGTTGTGGTGATAGGGTAACCCTAAATTTTGGGAAATGATTCTGGACTTGATTTTAGTCTCAAATTGCACCCCTTTTCTCCCCTTTATTGTTTTACAGAGCAGGATAGTGCTACTTTATATATAGAGCTTTTAAAAGATGAATAGCATGTTGTGGTTTTGATAGATAAGGTATGTGGAAATGTTTCAATTTTAGGTGAAGTTTCTCCTTGTAATCCTTTGTGTCTTTCTACATTCTTGTGGACCAGATCCTGTTGCATGAATTATGATGGATATGTATTTACACTATGTTTGCTTGGGAGGAAACAGGATGGATGAGTAGGGAGGGAGGGAAACGATTAGAAGGATGAAGTACCCATTCAATCAGGTTGAGTGGATATACACCCTAGAAATGGGAGAAGTTCTATGCTCTCCTCCTAGGTTAACATTTTTCCAATCCTTCTAAACTGGAGGGATAGTATAAGAAGGCATGAGCTTCTCAGTTTTTCTCTGTATTTTTCTTGTTTCAATTCTCCTCTCAATAACTAAACAACTGGAGGGAAGGATTGCTCTACATCCTTGTGTTTTACTCTTACGGTGCTCTTTATTTTTATCCTTCCACCAAAGAAATCATAGCTGGCTTTGGATTAGGTGGATTACCAGACATCATTGTCAATTCCAGTTTTTTTCCTTACTGATTAGCCAGCTTTGAAAGCATTTAAATGAGATTTTATTTGTGCCATCTGGCTCTTAAATAGTAGTTATCTTAAAATAAATGGAAACCTGTAAGGTGATCTTGCTTGGTCCATGGACAATGTAGATTGTAATAAATCTGGCCATGAACTATTTGGAGGATGAGTTCATCTCATGGAGGATGTTCCAGAGTTTGATATACTTTTTAATGATAAGGTAAAATTTTGTGATTGTTATACATTAGCATAAATGCTAATTATAGTATGTCATTATGGAGGGACGAGTTTCTGGATGCAAAGCTTGAAACTTTTTCTTGTATCCGTATAGCTTCTTTTAGTAGACATGGGAATTTAGTACAACAATGTGTATAGTTAACAGTTCTTGTTGTAGACATTACAGACAACTCATGTCCTGTAGCTGATTTTGTCAAAGGCAAAAGGTCTCACGTGGATGTGCCAAAGCTGTCATTTAGTGGTTTTGAAATTATTTGAGTTGATTTCTTTGCTTGGAGAAGGAATGACAAGTTTGAGCATTGTAGATAGCATTGCACACATGGAGACCAAATTTTAATTGGAAGTATTTATCAAAAGTATGCAGAGCAATATACATATCAGAAAAATAAACTGTTTTGCTGTTTAAAAACAATTTTTATTCATCTTCATCATACTATTGGGAGTTTATCTTTTATACCCACTGATTTATCAGTTCTTACTTGAATTTTCAGTTTTTGTGTATAAATACTTGCCATTAATTGGGTTTGTCTATCATCCTCTCAGCAAGAAAGATTTGAAAAGGAGATGGAGATCAAGAGGGTCAGAGAAGAGTTATTGCGACAAGCTAAAGATAAGGATGCTCTCGCATGAGTTACTTGTATGGTCCAATTTCAATTTGCCTCAATTCCCTGAAGTACCTTAATTGGTTGGCAGTTCGTTTTCTGCTGTCACTGAAAATAAATGAATTGACAGATTAGTTTGCTCATGCCAACATTTCTTCTCTGTTGCCTATTCTTCTTTTTTGATGGACGACGTATCAAAATTGTTTAAATGTTTGTTGAAGTAATCACTGCAATTATTGAAAGAGTTACACATCGTAATTAATCATACCATTAGAGAAAAGAGGAACATAGCGTTTGCATTTGCTTGACTGCTTGATGTGATTTCAGCTTCATCATGACTTTAATTCTTTTGAACCTGCAATTGCAATTTCTGTAAAGCGCAGATTGCCTGTGCTATATGGACTTAATTGGGAGTTGGAAATACAAGAGTTGAGGTTTCTTAGATATGGTATGCTAAAAACAGAATGACCAAATGGTCTCAGATGATCCTGCAAAAGTCAATAGTTGCAGTGAACCATTGTTAATTATCATCCTGCAAAGCATTTTTATGGTTTGATAATTGAAGTCCCACGATAAATTGAGGAGTTAACATGCTAATCTGTAGTTGGACCTGTATTCTGTAATTCTCTTCCTTTATCTATTCTTCTTCCTCGTGGATTGAAGAAGGCCAATGCTGTTATATGTTATCAAATGAACTTAATAAGATGACCACAAGCCTCTGCATGCTTCTTCTTTATATATATACTTGTTCGGGGTGTACCACATCGATCAATCAAGCAATAACGCTACAAGAAAGGTTTTCCTGCTATGGCTCTACTTATATTACCAGCCCTAATCGCGGCGTGCCATGTCAGTAGATGACAAAGAAACTCCCGAACTTGGATACATTGCTGATAGATGACGAAGGAACAGCCTAGCCCTGGTCTTTTGAATTTCCTTAATTATTTACATGTCCTCAAGAAATGAGGCGTAGTTTAGGATCATGAATCATTTGAACTAGGGTTCATGCCTACAATAATTTCTTTTAAGATGAGCAAGGCACGCAGTCCCTTTCATTCAAGCAGAAAATCATGGCCGTCCTGTAGCTCATAAGTGATAGTATATCAAAATCGCTTGTCATTTCAAGAAGGGATTGAGTATTTTTTTGGAAAATGCTGAAAATTGAACAACAGCTAAGCTGGACCCACTCTATTTCATGGATGTTTTCGTAACCGTGGAAGTCATCCTGTATATAGTGTGTTTTGAGCTGTAACCGCGGAAGGGATAAGTACCCTAAACACTACGCTACTGTAGTCCTACAAGCAACATCTTGGCCAAAAATATAGTCATTTTCAGTTTAAAGAAATTGGATTTTTCTATTAATTCATTGTCTTATAGTACATCAGCGAACTACCTGAGGATAATTGAGCCTTCAATAATTAATCCCACAAAAAAAATGCAAAGGGAAAAGATAAAAAGGGTAGATACTGAATGGTCTTGTTGTTAGTGATTAAAGAACATTTCATTCACTTTCAACCTTAATTTCTGGGAAAGTTTGGGAGTAGCCGGATGCAAAAAAACATGGCTCAGTACCGTAATCTGGAGAGAGTTCTCTGTCCTCATGTTTCATGGCCTGAAAATATAATTTTCTTACAGAATTCACTCAATCCCTTTACAGTTTTTCTACCAAACCATTTCAAAGGTTTTTATGATCAATGGATTCAGTTGAAGCTGAAGCAGTTACAAGCAGCTTTATTTCCCAACTTGCAAGACTATCGTGGCTCAAAAGCTTCTATGGACGCAACTATTTTAATAAATCAGTCGTCACCACCCCTTATCGTTTCCCCCCTCTTTCTTATATCATAATATAGTGCGATAGCGTGTTCTGCATGTAAGGATCATCCTGAAAAGTGCCCTAAGCCCACAAGTTTTTAATGTCATTAACTGCTCAAGAACTGCTTATATCCTTCCTTCTGATACATGTGAACCAATTTTGGGACTTTCTTGTTTTGTTGAAATCACTCTATATGTACACACACACAGTTTGTTTTCCATATTTCTCAAACACTATCTCCATATCCTCCACCATAATTATACATAGATAGCTGGTGCCCATAAGGAACTCGTACCTGCATTAATTGTCATCTGTTCGATTCTGCTTTTCGATCCACATATCTTCCACCATTGTTTCATTTCTCTATATAAAGCAGTCGATAGTAGTCCCTTATTCCCCATCTTGTGTTGAGTTCTAGTTTAGCAGATGGAAATGAAGAAATTCTTTCTTGTTGTTCTTTCTTTAGCTTTGGTTTTAGGAATCGCTGAGAGTTTGGATTTTCATGAAAAGGATTTGGAATCTGATGAAAGTCTGTGGGATTTGTATGAGAGATGGAGGAGCCATCATACAGTTTCAACAAGTCTTGATGAGAAACACAAACGTTTCAATGTGTTCAAGGAAAATGTTATGCATGTTCACAAAACGAACACGATGGATAAGCCTTATAAGTTGAAATTGAACAAGTTTGCAGACATGACTAACCATGAATTCAGGTCTGTATATGCTGGATCAAAGATTAAACATCATAGGATGTTTCGTGGGACACTACGAGGAAATGGTAGCTTCATGTATGAGAAGGTAGACAAAGTCCCAGCATCTGTTGACTGGAGGAAGAAGGGTGCTGTGACTGCTGTTAAGGACCAAGGTCAATGTGGTAAGTCTCTCTTTTCATTTCTTAAACTGAAGGTTTGCCTTATTTTTTCAATTCTATAATTCGTTCTTTCATCAAAAAGCAACATACATGACATTTGATTAAGCAGAAAGAAAGGCTGCATTCCATTTGATCATAGCAGCTATAAGGAAAACAGTACTGCAAATTTCCGTACTTCCTTTCTTGCTTGGATTGCCTGCATTTTAATTCTTCTATCCTTTTCAATGTGGTACAGGAAGTTGCTGGGCGTTTTCAACCATAGTTGCAGTTGAGGGTATTAATTATATTAAGACAAATAAGCTAGTATCTTTGTCTGAGCAAGAGTTGGTGGATTGTGACACTGCAGAAAATCAAGGATGTAATGGAGGGCTAATGGAATATGCTTTTGAGTTCATTAAGAAAAAGGGAGGCATAACATCAGAGTCTAATTATCCTTATAAAGGAAAAGATGGAAAATGTGATGCTGAAAAGGTTTCATTTCTTGTTACATTTACATTAAACTAAATTTGATCTATGAACTAACCAATGCTGAAATTACGATCAGTATAACATAAAAGTAAAACTCTTGTTTTTACAGGAAAACAATCCGGCAGTGTGTATTGATGGGTATGAGAAAGTTCCTGAAAATGATGAGGATGCATTACTGAAAGCTGCTGCAAACCAACCAGTAGCTGTAGCCATAGATGCTGGGGGTTCAGATTTCCAGTTCTACTCCGAGGTAAATTTCAGAAAGTTACTGAAATACTTTGTGAATTTAGCTTCAATCCGAGAATTCCCACTTTGCAAAGATGATGAACGGAATGTTCATTTGAGTAGTCTGTCAAATGAATAGCATTTGAAACAAAAAACTGACAGGCTTCATGGGAAATGCAGGGTGTCTTTACTGGAAAGTGCGGGACCGAGCTGGATCATGGAGTGGCAGTTGTCGGCTATGGAACAACTCTTGATGGAACCAAGTACTGGATTGTTAAAAATTCTTGGGGATCTGAATGGGGAGAGAAAGGTTACATCAGGATGCAGAGAAGCATCTCTAAAAAAGAAGGAATCTGTGGTATTGCAATGGATGCTTCATATCCTATCAAAAACTCCTCAACTAATCCTTCAGGAACCAGATATTCCCCCAAGGATGAACTCTAGACTACATAAGCAATATCATTGGTTTCAGTTGTTTTCCCAACTGCATCAGATTTGCCTCTTCAAAAATAATGTATCCCTGATTTGATCTTGATGTAATTTCTTCAAATACTATACTATATATAGTAGAATAAATTTTTTAAAAGATTCACAGTTGCGGAACTTAAGAGACTTGAAACAAAACAAGGAAAGCAAGACAATCAAGTCCTAAACCATCCAAGGGAATGTTAAGACTATATGCCTTGTCTTTACAGAGCTGTCAACCATTGCATTTGATCTCTCCCAAATAAAAGCACCTTCCCGCTTTACCAGGCAAAGAATCATGATTTATGATTTCTCCATCGGCAAGTTGCTTCAGGACACGTTGACCGGGCATGATTATTTATCAGCATTGCATGAGGACATGAAATTTGAGATAAAAAAGAAACAATTGAAATCTCAAATTAATTTTTCACCTAAAACGCTGAAATTTCACATTTATGCAGCATTTCAGTTTACAAGAACGATTTAATTAAATGAAACAGATAACTACAATGCTCTGAATCAGCTTATGGATGATGTTG
This sequence comes from Salix viminalis, assembly GCA_029228465.1. Lineage (NCBI taxonomy): Eukaryota > Viridiplantae > Streptophyta > Magnoliopsida > Malpighiales > Salicaceae > Salix > Salix viminalis. The sequence continues at coordinate 3,213,088 of CM055440.1, read as the reverse complement.
GTTGGGTAGCTGACGTAGGAGGATGTTTATAGCATGTACTCCATGGCGGAGGAAAAGAGAAATCTGACTTCTGATGCACATAGAAATGACTGGATCCTAAAGTTAACACTTTCAAATTTCAATCTGACAATGTTCATTTCATAAGAGAATGGATTCGCTCTAAAACAAACAGAAATGCGAGTTAAAGCCTTCAGAGGAGGAGGAGTGCTCCATGATTGAATTTCTTAATTCCTAATCTTATGTTCTCCTGACAGTAAACAAAGGACGGGAATTTTCTGTAATTTCTAATCGGAAATCAAGCATCCCTTTATCCAGTCTGCTGGAACCTCACGCATGCAAAATAATTGGGCCTCGCTAAGCTGACTCGCAACTCATTTATCAGATGGTTGAGACAATGAAACGACATCAATGTTTTCTGCAAAGTTTTGAAAATTTCTTCGTGCTTTCAAACGTTAATTTGACTTGATAACTTGTCAGATAAGAAATGAAAGCTGAAAGATTCCTGGGAAAATAAAAGACGACAAGTTGGTTCTAAAAATGAAGAAATTAAGAGTTGCAAGCAACCAGTACTCCTATCAGCAACCGCTTCCCTCATTTAAAGAATTCTTCACTCAACTCAATTTCATATTCTTTTCAACACTTCTGCTTCTGTAAGAAAAACTAATAAAGAAGTGGAGAGGGAATGACGTGGCTAGAGACGACACTTTCAATATGATTTCAAAAAACCTGATAAAAATCCCTTTCATATCAGTGAAAAGAACTGAAACTATACATGGTGATGCCTGTACATTGATCGATTATTATAAACAGGTAATTGATGCCCTTAAGGAACTTGTAACCTCTTTTTTTTTCTTTTCTAGTTTGATCTACTTATAAAGCAACCTACATCTCCTAATTGTTTCCCATCTTGTGTTGAGTTCTAGCAAATCAACGAAAATGAAGAAACTCTTACTCGCTGCTCTTTATTTGGCTTTGGTTTTAGGAATCACTGAGAGTTTTGATCTCCATGAAAAGGATTTAGAATCCGAGGAGAGTTTGTGGGATCTGTATGAAAAGTGGAGGAGCCACCACACTGTTTCTACAAGTCTTGACGAGAAACGCAAGCGTTTCAATGTGTTCAGGGCTAATGTCTTGCATGTTCATAATACTAACAAGATGGATAAGCCTTATAAGTTGAAGTTGAATAAGTTTGCAGACATGACTAGCCATGAATTCAGGACCGCTTATGCTAGCTCTAAAGTGAAGCACCATACTATGTTTCGGGGAGCACCGCTGGGAAATGGAAGCTTCATGTATGAGAAGATTGACAAAGTACCAGCCTCTGTTGATTGGAGGAAGAACGGCGCCGTCACTGCTGTTAAGGACCAGGGCAAATGCGGTAAGGCCCATTTTTCATCTCACATGAATATATATTCACTAAATTTCCCTTCTATAGCTCGTTTAGGCATGCTACTAACTCGTTTCATTTCGGTCAAAATATTTTGTATTTGTTAAAAAAACAAGATAAAATAATATAGTTTTTATCTCGCTTAAAATTTCAGTTGGTTTTGAAAATTCCGTCTAAATTTCAGCCGGAACGTTCCAATACCGCCCATTCTGTTTCGGTCAAATAGTGTTTTTATAAATAATAAATAATTTTACAATATTAATCATATCTTTTAATCCGACTGTTAAATTGAGATGCAATTTTACGAAGAATCTTTTGACATATTTATATATATTATGTTAAAATTTCAAAGCATTCAGAGAATATAATGACCTTACGAGATTAATGATGACATTCTCGTAATATTATACATGTTCATAATTTTGTTCAGAAAAATCATTTTATTGTGTCTTTTTTTAGATTAAATTGCACAATTCTGAATAATTTTATTTTTGGATTTGAACTTTTTTTTCATTAATATATATATATAAACAGTACAATCCCGAAACTGCGAGTCAAAACGCTCTGAAACTGAAACATTTTGTTTTAATTGAAAAAACGAAGAAACAACCGAAACAGAATTGACAACTTTGCTACAAACATGTACAAGGGAATATATAGTGCTTTGATTAAGCAAAAATAAAGGTTACCTCCATTCTGAACATAGCACTGTCAGAAAAAGGGGTAGAACAAAGGGTTTTTTTTAGTTCTTCCAGCTATCTTCTATTGATCGCTGTTTGATTGTAAAATGTTTTCAATGTGGTACAGGAAGTTGCTGGGCATTTTCGACAATCGCAGCAGTTGAAGGAATTAACTTTATTAAGACAAATAAGCTGATAACTTTGTCTGAGCAGGAGTTGGTGGACTGTAACACTGGGGTGAACCATGGATGTAATGGAGGGCTAATGGATTATGCTTTCGAGTTCATTAAGAAAAAAGGAGGCATCACATCAGAGTCTAATTATCCTTACCGAGCTCAAGATGGACAGTGTGATGCTAAAAAGGTTCCTTTTCACATTCAACTAATATGATTGCTCGAGCATGATCAGCACAAAGTATCACTCTTTTTTCTGTTTTTTGCAGGCAAACCAGCCAGCAGTGTCTGTTGATGGACATGAGGGTGTGCCTCGTAATAATGAGAATGCATTACTAAAAGCTGTTGCAAACCAACCTGTATCTGTAGCCATAGACGCCGGGGGTTCAGATTTCCAGTTCTACTCAGAGGTAAATTCACTTCTGAAAAGTTCCTGAAAACTTGTTAATTTAAGGAAGGAACTGCCACCAGACAAGACAGTGAGAAACTCAAACATGCGCTGGCATTTGTAATTAAACATTTACAGATTGAATATCAATATCAATGCAGGGTGTGTTTACTGGAGAGTGTGGGAAAGAGCTGGATCATGGAGTTGCAACAGTAGGCTACGGAACAACAGTTGATGGCACCAAATACTGGATCGTGAGGAATTCCTGGGGACCTGATTGGGGAGAGAAAGGCTACATCAGGATGCAGCGCGGCATCACTGACAGAAGAGGACTCTGTGGTATCGCAATGGAGGCTTCTTATCCCGTCAAAATATCCTCAACTAATCCTACAGGAGCCACAGATTCTCCCAAGGATGAACTCTAAACTACACTGACTTCAGTTTGCTGTCATTTCACTGTTGCTTTTACTGTATCAAAGTTTGAAACTTTCAGATCTTCAGATCCATTCACTGGTCAGGGATGAATGAATATTTCAAAATAACCTTGTCACACAATATATGAAAAAAGGAAGTTCATTGATACTGGGATGTCTTTATACAATACACAATAAGCTTTTTGATGATTGGTGCAAGTGGACAAGACGAACTATCAAGACTAGTTCAAAATGTGGAAACCAATTTGAGAAACATAATGAGTTTTTCACGTTTAAATTTGCCCCAGTAGTGTAATTCCTAATTACTAATCAAAATATTTTTTATTTAAAATAAAAAAAAGAGTTTTAACCATAGCATTTAATAGGGTCCTAGCCACCCTGTAAAATCAAACCAAAACCATCAATCCATCGGAAATTGCCAGCAAAGTCAGGCAAGACGAATACCTGGCGATTGAGGGTGGTAGGATCATGTCGAGACCAGAAAAGAGAGAGGAGGTTGGTATATCGATAAAACTTGTTTTAGGTGGCAAAACAAAAAACATCATTACTTTGTTTTTAGTAAAGAATGATAATAAATTTAAAGCTACATTACTTTTTTAAGAGGTTTTAATTCTTCTTATTAATATAAAATCCACAAAGAGTGTAAAATTTTTCTACCTTAAATGTTGTATAAACCTAGATTTTGGTTTTTTTTGTTAATGTGAGTGTTCGGGCTAGTTTACGCGTACCTTAACTAATCTCACAGACTCTGAAGTTAACAACCATATAACCCTCCAATAGCCATCATATTAGCAAATAAACCTAGATATTATTTCTACTAGAGGATGCGAAACAAATTTGATACATGCATTAAGATTTGAACCAATATCAATTTGTTTGTAGCAACCAAATCCTTTGCCACTAGAATAATTAATTTTTTCAACTTAATGGGTTTTGTTTTTAATCATAAATCGAAACCACGTGGAAATCTTGATTTATTATTAAACCAAATATTGTGTGAAAGTAAATACTAAGGTAAGGATCACATAATCAAGTCTACTAAGAAAATACTAACTAATAAGTTTGACATGAAAAACTTAGGTGTGGTAGATTTCATGCTATAAATAAAAATCTTCAGGACATTTGACAGATTTATCTTGTCTCAATATTATTATATTTAGAAAATTCTCAATAAATATTTTATAAATTGATAATAGAATTGTGAAAACACCAATGGGTATAAGTGTTCATCTATCAAAAAATAAAGATCAGAGAATATACCAATTACCTAGATAATTTAAAGCTTAATGTGTGTTATGAACTACACAAGACTTGATATTATTTATTCAATTAACAAAATGAGTAGATTTACTAGTAATCCAAGTACGGATCTTTAGAAAGCAATTTCAAATGGTACTCAAATATTTAAGGTATACCTTAGAATATAAACTATACTATACTAGTTACCCGACAATACTCAAAAGATATAGTAATGTCAATTTGATATATAATATTAAAAAATTTAAATCCACTAATAAATATGTATTCATATTTAGTAGAGTAGTTGTATCATGAAAATTCTTTAAGCAAACATATATTATAAAATTCATAATATAATCATAATTCATTTCTTTTGATAAAGTTGGAGAGGAAGCCACTTGGTTTTGGGATTTTTTAATGGATATCCCATGTGGGCCAAAAACCAGTGGCAACTATTTATGTCCATTGCAACAGTCAATCAACAATTACAAGAGTGCAAAGTAATAGGTATAATGATAAGTCTAAACATGTATATTTTATATATAATATTATTACATTCTTTTTCTTGAATCAAGTTTTTTTTATTGACCAAGTAAATTCAAAGGAAAATATTGCAAATTCATTAATTGAAAGTTGTTGAGGGAGCTTATGTATAATTCATCGAGAGGAATGATCTTGAAGCTTTTAAAGATTAAAAAAAAATGTAAAGATAATAATCATACGTAGTTTACTGAAGATCTCAAGTTCTGGGTTCATATGAAAAACTAAATCATATATAACATTTTTAGTAGCATTAAAAATTATTATTTTATATTTATTTATATGATAAAAATAAATTCTAGCTGTGAAAGAATAAAAAATGAGTTGTTCTGTTAATAATTTTCATATCTGGAAACACTAAACTAAATGGATCACAACATACGATTATTATTCTGACCAGGAAGATGGTATTTTTGTTAATAGCTGAAAAGGCTATGTTGATTTCCCCTTTCAATTTTGCTGCCACTGAGCCTCTGCACAGAGCAATTTTTAAGGCCGACCTGATCACCTGGAATTAGAATTTCCCGGCCACCGCACCTCCAAATAACTCAACAAAATCACAGCTCGGCCCAACTCTCACCCGCCGGTGATTATCCTTTCCCCGTCCCAAATATCGGTTTCTGCTGGAATCAACAACGCCATGAACGCTTGACAATGGACTGCTGGTTGCGTCATCGTAATGATCGCCCCGACACCATTCGCAATGGAAAAAAAACCAGGAAGCAGCACTTTCTGCCGACAAAACCTGAATTCAATATGTCATCGTGTTCAATGGGGTGGGAGAAATGACATGTGAAGGCCCTCCTGATTCAATCTGTCATTGTTTAGGAGTGGTTTCATATGTTACTTCTCTCACCCCATTGCACCACGAAAAGTAGCTTTAAACAGAGAGAGCACGGCTGTGATCGAAGCCATGCAATGATGATAAATCCAAGCCGGCCGGCCCCGGAGTGGATTTCTTGTTGCCCTTTAAGAGGACAGCCTCATCATCTCAGCTAGCTTCACTTGCATAAAATATTCAGAAAACCGATTCTCGGATTTCATTTCCTAGCATGCCATGGATGAGAGAAGAGTTTTAACTCTCTCGTACGTGTTAAGGAATCATCTCACTTAAAAATTTAAGTTTATAAGTAAGGTCCCATAATATGATTTATATTATTTTCTAACACACCCCCTCAAGTGAAAGCCTTTTGGGCTTGAAACTTGCATAGACTTGGTTTTTATCAAATAGAATGGGGTGGTGAGATTCGAACTCGTAATCGTTGGATCAACAAGGCTTTGATACTATATTAAGGAATCATCTCACCTAAAAACTTAAACTTATAAGTGAGGCTACATAATATGATTTATATTATTATGTAGCAGTACGTAGATTGTCAACAACTCAAGTGTTACTAGTTTATCAGGAATTGGACCTACAATCTCTTATTAGCTATCAATAGGTCACCACTACCGAAGCTACAATCTGTCAAGAAGACAGAGCTAATGGGATCAGGCCATCATTTATAAGGATGTTTCTGCGTGACTGCATCATCTTTATTTGTTCTGAAAAAGAAGCTTTTGAGCATGGAGTGGGGCCTAAAGGCACTCGCATCCTGTCTGCTATGATTCTGAAAAGCTAACCTTGGAACGATCTAAAGCTTATGTTTCATTATCGCATGTTCCCCTAGTGAATTACAGCATGTAAATTTAGCCTTGGAACGTCACTCCAGGAAGAAAAGGAAATGTGCAGAATAGTTTGAGAGTGGCCCTTCATGATTGAATAAAAGTTATCAAACCAGGCTCCATGCATGACCCGTCAAAGATTTCAAAGATTCAGATCACAAGTTAAATAATAGATATAACCAAGTCTTGACAGGTGAATTGACTGAGTCAACTCGCCATGATTACTAATTGGGACCTACAATGGAAGTCCCTTTTACTTCCTGTCACTTCCCAAATGCGCAGTCTGCTGGAGTTGATCAGGTTCCATGGAGCAACACAGAGTCGAGGCATCAAGAGATGCATAGGTTTTGATTAGGAAGACGACACAGGAATCGAAAGTTAGTTGCAGGCATGTTTTTACTGGCATTGAAATTTGAAAATTCTGTCTGTATAATATCAGATACTCTAATATTATTTGACAACATGAACAAAGAAATGAAAGCTGAAGGATTGCAAGGCAAGCTACAAAAGAAAGACTTGCCTGCATAACATAAAAAGAGATTTAGAATTTCAAGCGACCATTCCTATCTACTACCACTCTCCTCATTTACAGAACACCTCGCTTACGATGCAAGTAACAAGCTCTACTCCTTAGGAGACCGGAGGACTAAACTATCACAACATGACACTTCTTCTCTTACAAAAACCTGAGACAGCTCTTCATTATCAAAAATTAAAAAAAGAACTGAAACTACAATGACTTGTCCAATTATTGCCTGAAGTTCCTAATACCATGATCATGCATGGTCTCCCTTAGTTCTTCCCTTTTCCTTTTGGGGAGAGAGAGAGAAGACATGGCCCTGGCCGACGCAACCTTCTTCACCAATAATCTCCACAGTGTTTCACCTCCTTTTTTCTCTAGTTGCATTTTCAATTTAAATTGCCTGTCAGAATCATAGGTTGAAAACAAACAGCATTAGCACTAGCCAAGGTATTGGAATAGTTTGCAATAGATTATAATAAGTCAAAGTCATGTTATCATGGCATTACTAGCAATCCTTCAAATAAAAAAAGGTCAAAATAAGGACCCCTTATCGCTCTATAAAAGGACACGACAAAGTGAAAACTTTGAACTTCCAAGAAATTCTTGTATAACAATAAATTGTTGGTTGTCTTGTAATCAAAGATAGTGGCATTTTCTCCGTTGTTATGCCTCCTAAAAGCAGAGAGAAGGGATCCACTATTTGAGGCTCTATACCTCCCCCGGTCCCTCCTAAGTCCTTGAACAGTCCAGTGTAGGGCGATCTCCAGGTACAGCCAAAATACTTAGTCGGCTTAATCATAATGAAGATTAAAAAAAATATGTTGAAGTTTCCATTTTTATCTGTCACATTGAGGCAGGCCTCGCTTGGCCTTGATAGATTGGTTCAATGTTTCTTTCTAATCCTTCAAAAAATGATTAAACCAGCAGTCATTTATTTCATTGGAACTTAATGGACATAAATAACTCCCCCCCAGGACTTTTATGTGGAATTCGGAGCAAAAGAATGACCACGCGACAGGGTAAGACCTGCTAAGCAACTGTGACCAGCCACCGACAGTTTTAATATTCAAGAGGCAAAGAAATTAGCATTGAAAACTAAGCAATCCAAAAGCCGACCCTACATGACTACTGACTACTAAAAAGTGGTTCTGTATCAATCAATTAAAGGTTATTATCAAGTGGCAAAATTACACTTTGCGAACACTATTAAATGGAAGATGCTTTATTTTATAAAGATTCGCGGAGTGATGAGAGGCAAAAGGTGGAGGCTGGCATGGGGTCATATGCAGGGCAAGACATTGACCACTGGAATAGGAAGCAATGATGTTAAACGTGTCAACTTTAGATCCTTAAAACTGCTTTCTTTCTTTGGTGGGAATCTCTGAATAGTCTTTCAATTCCCAAAAATAAAAATAAAAGCAAGATCCAAATCAAGTTTAGCACTCCACATCCCAGAAGAAAAAATCTCTCTTTCCATGGAAACAGATAGCCAACTAGCAAGTTCAGGTTATGTACATATCAAACATGGATAAATACGAAACGTGCAAGGCCAATTAGCTGTAATAATGCACAATTAAAAACTCATTACTAACTATGATCAACGAAGCTAACCTAGACAATAGAGAAAAAACAAAATAAGGGAACTTCAATCAGTTACCTGCAAAGTGGAACCCTGCAAGAATCAGTTTGGTAACAGATTGATGAGTGAAGTCTTAAGAGCTGCCACATCCGCTTACACCTTGAGCATTTTCCATTACCCCGATTCTTACATTTGGCAAAGTGCTTGATCAGGAGCTGGAGACCTTCACATATGGAGAACTTGTCACACGGATCCAGTCTTTTGCTCGGTTCCAAGTCACATGGACCAACAGCTGTGCACCCTTCTGTGCATATGTGCTCTAAGCAATCCATTGCTTCACTTAGCTCCATGTACAATCTCTGCTCCTCTCTATGCCTCCTTGTTCTCTTCTTCCTCTGCGCATCATTTCACAATTAAATTAATACCTTTAACAGGTCACGATCGGGTCGATATTTAACTGTATTTCTTATAAATTAACGATTAAAACTTACAGATTCAGCTTCATCAATGAATTGGAGGATCTCAAGCTCAAGAAAAAGGTCATTCTCGTGCATGAACTTCCACCCTTCTGTTTTCTCTACAGCCTTGAAATTACTAGACAACATCCTCATACACTTGAGATAAAGATCCGGTGAATCACAGAGCCTGGCCAATTGAAGCACATCCACCACATTCTCAATGGTCAGCCGTTGCCCAACAGCTTTTGAACATATATGCTTCAATTGCGGGACCAAGTAAACGTGTGACAATGCCAGAAGATGGATCCCATACTTCTCCAACTCCTCCTCACTACACCTGCAACAGGGCTACCACCGTCATTTCACAGAAGCTGAAGACTAATCATATTTTCTCCTCGGATTTTGGAGAAAATATCGCTATTTTCGCTTACGTAACCGACCAAAACACTAAAGCTAAGGTAGCCTTAAAAAACATGCGTGGTAAGGGTTTTTTTCGGACACCAAAAATTGAGGGGGTAAGAAAAAAATCTTATAAGCCGTCAAATTAGACCGAGAGCTCTTATCAATAATAACCAAACAAGAAAATTCAGAAAATCAATGGAAAAGCAAAGCTAACCTTGAAGAGTAAAGGAATTGAATGAAAGCAGAAACAGCTTCGCATGGAACGCCGAGGATAGGAATGATTTTCTCGGAGCTACCGTGTTTACGAGGCCTTTCTATGATATTCTCCAGCACCGGTGACACCAAGGCCTGCCAAAAAAAATAACAGCATTTAATTAAAAGACAAAATATAAAATTCAAATCAAATCTGCAGGTTGTTAACGTTTCGAAGCCAGCTTTGATTGAAAAAAAAACACCCGGGTAAAAGATTTAGACCCTTTTTAGATTTTTTCGAAGATTGCTCGATTTGAGAATCAATTAAAAATAAGTGAAAGTGCAAGCAGGAAGAAAAGGGGACATACCAGAATGCCTGTGTGAGCCGGGATGCGGAGGCCACTGGAAGTGAGGATTTGGACGTCGGGTTTCTGGCAATGAATTATCATCGGAGAATTGTAAATGATCGCTCGTGAGGTCGTCGGAGATGGTGGGGAAGGCGGTGTTGTGAAATTCCTCCATGAGATACACGACTGTTTTTTTTTATGAGATGTGCGATGAATAACTATGTGGGAGATGGGTTGTGGTCTCAGTCTGGCTTTATAGACAGCTCAGGAGAGAGGCAGGCAATATCTCTAACCCACGCGCTTTTGGAGGGGCGTTTATTATTAAGATATTTTTATCTTCTTTTTTTCAATTTGAGAACGCCAGTTAAGACAGTTACTATTTTGTAAACAGTTTTTTTTTAGTTTCTTACAAACTTCCAACCTTATTTTCGGTCCTATGGCGATATATTTATAAATATATTAAAAAAAATATTTTTGATATCAGAATATTATATCAAAAACGATCTAAGAATATAAAAAAATAATTTAAAACAAAATGTAAAAATAAATTTATTAAAAATATATTTTGAAAACACATGTCAAACAGTCACTTAATCAAATCAAACATAAATGCCAAATACATTTAAAAATAATTTGAAATTGCACAAACTAAGATTTTTAAGAATATATATAAATAAATAATATTATTGTAAAAAATTCCAAGCCGACATTAACCTAAAAAACCAAACTTTAATCTTTGACAACACGATGCATGAACCACAAATGAATGACGAGAAAGTGAGAAAACAATTCAATGCATGATTGATTATTTGGTTGAACAATTGAAAATTTGAAAGCTAGCAGCCGAGCGTACATAACGTGGAGGAAGGCTATTTACTTTGAACAATAGGTCAAATAGGTCATCGTTTGTCTTTTGTTTATTAGAATTTGTAATCGTAATTTAATGACGTCATGGCATATCTCATCAATAACTATTAGATCTAATAGGTCAAATTTATTTCTCTTGTGGTATTCAATTCGATTATAGTGGTGATTAATATGATAATCATTAAAGATTTACATGATCGTTAACTTTTATAACTCTATGAAATTAATTATAATAAGTGCATAAATTAGTCCGGATATCCACGTTAATAAACAAGAAATGACACGTATTACCTCAAAAAAAAACTCAAGCTTATTTTTATTTTTTATATAATTTAATTGAGGTGTTCACTAAATATAATATGTTTTTCACACTCAAACCTGTAACCATTTCTGATATCTGATTTATCGGAAACTAGGAGTCAGAAAAAAAAAAAAAAAAAAACTAATTAAATCGAGAAAATCAAACCATTAAAAAAAATGATTATAATATTTTTAAAGAAATTTAGTTCAGTTTAGTTTTCTTAAGGCTAAAATTGGTAAACCAAACAAATTCAAATTAAAAAATATACTATAAAAAACTTTCTATTCTTCTAGTTCGATTTAAATTTTTTGGTCTAATTTTATTTTGGTAAAATAGAAAAAGAAAAAAGATTTGGTTAAAGTCCAAAAAAAAATCTTAAAAAATAGTGTATTATTTTTTGTTTTTTACATAAAAGAATTTTAATTTGACTGTTTTTATAAATAACTATCAAACCGAAAATATCACCCCCAATCAGCAATCCCAATCCAAAACCAATTAGATAACACCAAATTAGGTCCCCTATGTAGTGAGATTAGATTTTGCCTCCTTTTTTTAAAAACAGCAGGGCAACAACCAATGAGATCCGATAAGGCTAAAATATTTATCCTTAGGCGCGTGGGACACTCGCATCACAGCTAAGCATAGATCTCTTGCTGCCGTGTCACCTAGCATATAAATGAATATCCCGTATATTTTATTTTACCTCTATCTTTTTCTTTCTGATGACGTGTCCAATATATAATATCCGAGAAATACCTGACTCAGAAAAACAATGAAACGCCGGAACGTGACCTGGCGGGGATAGACAGCCTGGGAAGAAGGGTCGAGGCCGGAAATATTATAAACGGCCCTTGGATAACCAGAAGGGTCTTAGCTCAGTCTGACCTGTCACTCGTTCTCATCCATTCCATCCACTTGTATCGCCAACAATTGACACGTCATATTATAACCTTGTAAATGACACGTGGCAGAACCCCGATTGTTCGCCGCGACGAGAACTCCCTAAACCGTGCTGTGCACAAGAATTTCTCCGGGTAACCAGTAAAGTCCCCACACGTGGCGCATGATTTCGACCAGAATTATTATTTTGATGCTAACGGACGATTGCAGCTGGCCGGCTGACCCACTCAGGGCACCGGAAAACTAGATGGCCGGTGGCCAAGAAAGCCTTTTCACCAAAATTCTTTATTAATACTGTTTTTTTTCCTCTTCAAATTGATAATAATTTAATGGAACTGGAAAATCGTTGGTATCTTTAATGGATAAGATACAGACGTGTACATGGTCCTTTTCATGGAATATAAGTTGCCATTTAAATAATTATAATCACGTGAGACCTACCACTATAAAAATATAATTATTTTTTAAAAATCACCACATAGCATTATAGTCACTAAAAAACCTCATGGTTTACGAGACTCTAGATAAAAAGAACTTGTTACTAAAAAAAAATGATAAATTGTATTGTTACTTGATTATTTTTAAAATCAATTTTTATTCATTAGTTATTCCAAGATTTAAGGTAGATCTCTTTTCGTGAGTGAGTTTCTATCTTATTAAGTCATAACATAACTATCACACTTATTTTTTTACATTTTTAATATCTAAGGGTATAGTCTATAGTATAGCTTTATACTTCTAGATATTAAAGTACACATCTAATCATTAAATATAAAATTAAAAAATAATTTATGTTTTTTGACATTTTAGTTGAACCTAATTGATTACTGTAAATTGGTTATGATATCATTTTCTTGCATTTTAAAGCATGAAAATATGTTTTTTTTTATGAAAATATGCTCAAAGTAAACTTTAGAATTCAATTGTATATATGAAAACAAGATATTTTGTTTGCTTTTGAAATAAGAAGTTTTTTGAAAAATTAAGAGAAAATACTTTTTTATCTTATAGTGTAAATCTAAAACCCTATATTTAACAAAACTAGTAGAAAAATAGGCTATAAAATAAAATAAAAAAAATACTTTGGAATAACCTTCAAAAATCTTTTGATTTTTTTTTAGAAATTTCAGATAAAACTAAGTATTTTTAATATTGGAATTGTAACTTATAGAGTAAGGTAAAGTTTCAATATTGTGCTTTATTTGGAAAACATACATGAAAACCACAAAGTTTTTGAAATATTTTTTTGATTTTTTTTATTATTATTTTTGATGAATTGACACTAACCTAGAATTAGGTTATGAAATCTATGATAACATATTTTAGCAGAATGTAATGGTTTACCACAAATTTTGAAGGGAAAAAAAAAGAATAATCATTTCTTTGGTTAGCAAAAATAAAGTCACCCTCTTGAAAATTTGCATATGTTTAATGGATTGCGAGGGCTTGTTGTTGTCGAGATAACAGTTAATCTCTCTCAATCATTAAAATTAAAATAATCCAAAAAATAATAATTTTAAATCATCATGGGAGTATTCCTTGATGCAAGATAAAATATAAATTAAAAAAATATATAAAAATAAAAACCATGTTAATGAAAGTTGGGAAAATAAATTATATATATATATATATATATATATATAACAAATTGACGAGCGGATTGAAAAAATATTACATTTCAAATGCATATGAGTTGGGAGATTATTCAAATATATATATATATAAAAAAAAACAAATTGACGAGCGGATTGAGAAAATATTACATTTCAAATGCATATGAGTTGGGAGATTATTCAAATATATATATATATAAAAAAAAACAAATTGACGAGCGGATTGAGAAAAATATTACATTTCAAATGCATATGAGTTGGGAGATTATTCAAATAAAATAATTTCAAGTAAAATGTTCGTACAAAAATATTATTCAGAAGATTTGCTTTACAAATCTAATTTTAATAGATACAGAAATATTACTTGCTATATTTTATTAAGAAAACTCATGCCAAAATAGTTGATCCAACAAAAAATGCCCACATCTTCCATGATGGGCCGAAGTTGATCGTTTTGGGGTGAGAGAAAAACACAGGAACGAAAGATGCTTCAAATCCCTTCCATGTCGTTTTCTTTTCTTTATGTCTTTTTCTTTTTCTTTCAGTCACTTCCATTATTTTCAATCTAATAAATAGTTTTGTCGTTGTGAGAGGGAGTGAGTAGTTGCATAGAAAGAAAGCAGAGAAGTGAACAATTTAATTTCTTATGTTTATTTAAGAATATAAAAATTAAATAATCATATCCATAAGACCTCATAATGAAAATATGTTTATACCAATAAAATATTTTTTTATGAACTATTTCAATGTTTTGTGATGCTTTGAGATTTTATGTTTCTGTATTTTTTTTTAATTTCTTGGTTTTTTAAAATTAATACAGTCAATGCTTTATTTAATGGATAAATCTAAAGGGGAGATGCCATCAATCTCTACCATCGATATAGTTTTGGGCCTATACTGGCCCATTTAAAATCTTCATTATTGGGCCTTAACTACATTGCTTTACTTTTTTTAAGTAACAAACAAACCCTCATTTTGAGAAAAACAATCTCTGTTTGTCTTTATTATTATTATTATTATTTATTGGATGAAAATGATTTTTAAGTGGGGATATTGTGCACTAGGCTTGGTAAAACCCCAACGCCATTGAGCTTATAATTCCGTGATTATTAAGGAGAGTGGTTGGGGTTGTTTTTGAAAATATTTTTTGTTAAAAAATACATTAAAATAATATTTTTTTAAATAAAAAATAATCTTGATATTAGTATATAAAAATGATCTAAAAACACTAAAATTATTTAACTTAGAAACAAAATTCAATTTTTTTTCAAAATATTTTTAATATTACAGTGCCAAACAACCTTTTTCATGAATTTTGACTCCAGTGGAAGCTTTCTGGGGATAATGGAGAAAGCATCTTTTCAGGGCATAGTTGCCCTCTCCTGACGTTACTATTTGATGTGCTGGCTGCTGGGAAAGCATTGACTATTCCACCTCTTCTCTTTCAAGTTCCTTCCCTGATCAAACAAACATCCAGGGGGATTGATTGATGCATCAGCTGCCATCTCTTCTTCTGCTATCTTTAATTATTCTAACATGGAAATTTTTGGAAAATAATACAATTTGTTTTTTTCTTCTTAAAAATAGTGTTTCTGAATATTGGTCTTCTTCTCAACTCTTGTTTAAAATATATGTTTTTTCGCAAATTAATTCATGTATACAAAAATCAATTCGGGATTTTATGAAGATTTAATGGTCAAATGATAAAACTCAAATTATATCTTGAAAAAAGCAAGATATTAATAACTTTCCATACCAATAAAAAAAACAAAACACCAACTGAAATAGTATTGACAACCTTAGATATAATAGCCAACAAAGAGTCTACTGCAAATTAATTTATAAAGACATGCTTTTTTTAAAAAAAAAATCAGCTTGTGTATTTTCCCTAAAACTATATATAAACAGTGCCAATTTTATTTTATTTTTTATATATATAATTGGGAAAATATTTGTAGAAAGTCTAGTAGACCTAGCATGGAAAAAGGCAAATCAAATCTAGTTTCCTGAAGCCCTTGATCGAGGTTTTGAATGAAGAACACCCTGAATTCAAAGTCCAAGCGTTCATAATTGGGCAGGCCTTGGATTTTGAAAACAGCTTCAAAGATCACCATCACCAAGCTAGATGGTGGCATGGCAGGGTGAGAATTGATGAGGATGAGACAATCATGATGAGGCTAACTTTGACTGGTGCAAGAATCAAATGCCTATCAAGAAAAACCATTAAATTCCTCAAGTCTGGCATTTCTCTATCATCTATTGGTTTTGTGTTTCAAGAATATTTTTAGAAAAAATTTTAAAAAAAAATAATTATTTTTTATTTTAATATATTTATAAATAAATAAAATACTTTAAAAAACAATTTAAAACATAGTCCAGAGACTTAGCCATTACTCTTCGAGAGGGTGTCGCCTTAGTATGTAGTTATGGCTAAAGCTAAGGCACATGCTGGTGCCTTACTTTTTAGTGAGTAGCTATCCATGATTAATTCCATTCCCACTGGTTGTCTGCCACATGCTTACGAGTTAGGCTCATCCCATAAACACTCACCACAACTTAAAACTTAGGGGTGAATAGAAGATTATAATTAAAAGATTAAATTGAGAAAAAAAAAACCATATTGAGAAAAGAGCTAAAAAAAACCAGTTAGAGAACTCTAAAAAAATATTCGGTTTTATTTTGATTTCAACAACGGTTTTATTTTCATTTCAACAATCTAAAACTGATTATCCGAATTGAATCGGGTTGACCGTAAAAAAAACATATACATAGAATTTATTTTTTTTAATACGAGGAAATATCACCTCTTAAGAATGTTTTGCGGGCTCAGGAAGCCAATAAAATTACAATTTTCCTAAACTCTTATAAAATGCACACAAATTTATTCGAACTCGAGAATTATAATATAAAGTTCAAATCTTTTATTACCAAATATGAACTCTAAAGAGTGATGCTTTATTGTCGATTCATCTTAAGGTTTAAAGTCTAAAAAAAAAAGGTATCTAGCAATCTCTTAAAGATAAATCATTTTTCCTTTTGCTCAATTACATTTATAAATCTCTATTTTTTCATTTTTTTGTTATTTTTTTTTATTCAAAACCAAACCAAACTGAAAACTCTCACCCCTATCATAATTCATAACTATCACATAACAAGTTCTTTAAAATTGTATTTCAAGGTGCATTCACCCAACGGTTACAAGGTGACTTTTCTTTTCTTTTTTGTTTGTCTTGTCTTAACTTAATGATAATAATTTGTCGCTTTAATTAGCGTATAATTTTCAAACACTACCGAACCGAGTGATCTGCAACGTCTACAAAACAAGAAGATAAGGTTGATTGTAGAGGAAGACCTCATGTCTGTCAGTTGAAGTAATGGAAGAACATGGCCATGTTTGTCAGGTAATGGAAGAACACGCAGTACTGTCACAGCTGTTAAGGAACCATCTCACCTAAAAGCTTAAGCTTGTAAGTGAGGTCCCATAATATGATTTATATTATTCTCTAACAACAGCTACACCTTAACGACTTCATGGGCCATGCAGTCGGAAGGGATGAGGATCCAGTTTGTGTGAACGTGCTGTTATTATTGTCAAACGTACACAAGGACTTTCTGGCCAGGCTTCTATTACGATTTTTGTTTTCTGGCCACGGCATGTGCTTAAAATAGTAACAAAGTGTCAGAGATTATGCTTCAAATTGTTTTAAAAATATTTTTGTTGTTTAAAAATATATTAAAATAATATTTTATTTTTTAAAAATTATTTTTATATCAATCCATCAAAATATATAAAAATATTATTTTTTTAATTTAAAATAAAATAAAAATTCATTTTTTTTTCCAATCACATTTAATGTTGATGTCCATGTTCTCCTCGAGACCAGTACTGGAGCAGTATCTTGTACTGCTAGCTACCGCCGGTGGGTTACCTCCGGGCCCGGTTTGGGTAGCCTGAAAACTCGAAGTGGTGGCCAGTATCATGCTCGCTGCTTCACAGACTTGATTCCGGGGAACCGTAAGCACCAGGATCATGTAAGTTTTCTCTCGATGGGGCCATCTTGGCGGTGGGTGAAGACGAGGTGACGTCGGAGTTTGTCGGTTGCGTGTGGCCAAGGAAAGGTTAATGAAGATCAACTAACACCTGTATTTTCCTCCCTCCCAATTAATCTTGAGTTTAAACCTTTTCAATGCAATTCAAAATTCATAATATCCTTTTTGTCGCATTTCACATCTTATTAACTAATATATATAATTATATATATATATATATATATATGGCGGCTTTGTATTTAATTGATGTAAATTAACTACACAATGTGATGTATTAAATGCGCATTAAAGCTATGTCAGAGTATGAGGGAAATTTAGAGGGGTCTTTGGAGTATGGTTGTGGTTGTTTTTAAAAGTGTTTATCATTTAGAAATACATCAAAATGATATTTTTTTTATTTTTAAAAAATTATTTTTGACATCAGCACATCAAAATGATCTAAAAATACCAAATTTTTTTTATTTAAAATGAAAAATAAATTCAAAATTTGGCCAAACAGTGGTTCAACCGATTGGCCAAACAGTCACTTATTCTGTAAAATTGTTAGTATTCAAAGAATTGCTTGATAATTAATCCGATCAGTTCAAAAAAATTGGAACGGATTACACACACAAAAAAAAGTTTCGAATTATATTTTATCCTGCCAATACCGATGCGTTTACAAGATTGCTCCCTATTTAGTCATGGGAGGCTTCCTTGATTTTGATCGACAAAAAACATAATATTTTTTGGAAAAAAAGAAAAGAAATGTAATCCAAAGGTGTTGGATTCTAAATCAAGTAAACTATGTTTAATTTAATTGTAATTTATATTTATTATTTATTCATTTATTTAATGAGCAAAGATACCTTCAAATCAGCTTGCATGTGATTGAAATTAAATTCTTTTTAGAAATGCTTCACTGTATGATCTCAGTGTTTCTTTTCTTTTAACAAGAGTTTTTAAAATCTTTATCCCATAGCTTCTTCCATTTTGCTTCCATGCATCACTTCTAGCTGGCAACCCATCAACCCCCAACTTTACATCGATGGCCTGGGAAACTTTTAACTCTTTTTAAGGCTTTGAAGAGATGCGATGCTATTAATAAATGTTTTCTCCAACCCCCATTTTTTTTTTATATATATAAATTTATTTTTGGATAGAATGAAAAGAAAAGGAAAAAAAAAGAGGGTCACCTGCTGGCGGCTATCTTCTAATCTAATGTATGTAGTGGCAAATGACAGAGGCCTTAAATTATTAGTTTATGCAGAAAACGACCCACCATACAGTTCACGTTGCGCCCTGTATACCTGGAGGTGGAGAAAGGGAGGGAGATCGATACACCCAAATGGGAGAATCATTAAAATGTCTATCTATGATATGGGTTTTGTATGGAAGCCATGGATAAAAAAAGAGAGTTTTACACGAGTTACATGTAACTAAGATTTTAGTAGCTCATTTTGAATCTATAAAATACGTTTTTTATCGCATAAAAAAAGAAAAGGATTGTGTTGAAACCATATTTTAGATCACAGAATAGACAGACCAGTCCATAAAAAGAAGTTCCATGGCAGGCATGTGCTTTTTCTCCTTTTCTTCTCCCTCCTAATCTATTATAAAATCTCGAGTAGGTCCCATGGCGTAATATCTTATTGGGAGGAACGTCCCCTTTCGGTAATTAGATAAAGGTATTTCCTTTTCCCGTTCGCGCTTCAAATTCAAGCGTAGTTAACAAATGGTCAAAAATGAACTGAAGAAGGTAAAGCGGTTGCCTTGCGTGATTGCTGCAACTAATTGGACGGCATGGTAAGAAAGATGGTCAGTGGAGCTTCTCTTTTTCTTCGTATTTGCTCAAAAGAGACGGTGCTAGTTCTTCCACTGATCCAGTAGTGGGTTTTTGGGATATTCGACATGGAAGGAGCTTGTGATGATATACTGAGCTAGCTGTATAGCCTGGTTTCATAGGTTCTGCCATCATTTGAGAAAAGTTTTGGACTTTAATTTGGTGGTTCAACTTTCCTAGTCGCTCGCATTAACTCAACTGGTGAAGTCTGAAAGACTTTTCTCCTGTCTTTTACTACCAGTCTGTTTCATTTTGTCGCTGGCTCTGCCATGGTTTCATTGAGGGGGGAGAGACAGAGTTTAACATCATGAAAAGACAATTGATAAATACTATAATCAACACTTCTGGACTTGTTTTCTCTAACCCCATCAAGATTCTCAGAGAGAATTCCTAATGGTTTAAAGATTAACAGGCCGAGGTTGTAATCATCAAAGTTGAGTACAAATGGGAGGGGGTGAAGGAATTCAAAGGGGAGAAAAAAGAAGATGACAAAAACAGATAATGGGGAAGACGAACAAAAAATCGGAGGGAAGATAAAGCCATGGAAACTAATACTTGGACTTTTCTTCACCTTCCTCATTTTTGATTTCCCTTCTGCTTAATTGCTTTTTTCTAACTAGCTAATCGATTGATTAATTATAGTCCAAATCACGCGTTTCTTCATTGTTTCAAAATCAGCAACGGACTCCTTTCCGGCAACCAAGTGCACCAGCTGCCGTCGTTATGGTGCCGACGAGCGACGATGGCCGTGCACCCAAGCTGGATGCCCTGGCATAGCTTGAAGAAGCACCGGCACCAGATGCCGTGAAAAACGCACCGTTCGCTAGCAGGTCTCCCTC
The DNA here is from genome assembly GCA_029228465.1 of Salix viminalis. Classification (NCBI taxonomy): domain Eukaryota; kingdom Viridiplantae; phylum Streptophyta; class Magnoliopsida; order Malpighiales; family Salicaceae; genus Salix; species Salix viminalis. Next base: position 3,192,689 of record CM055440.1, on the reverse strand, counting down.
GGACCTCCAATTCCAGTTCTTCCATTCACTTTCCGGTGCATCTTCATGTTTTGTTACCTGCATTAGTAGAAGAAGAAGAGAATCATAAATGTGTCGGGGCTTGTGCCATTTAAGGCTTTACAAAAACAGAGCTTTGAGTATCACAAGGAAGTTAGTTATTTCAGTTGGGCAATAAATGGGTTCTCACCTCTTTACTGAACCTGATGTCAGGCGCAACAAATCTATTGCCTTGGCTGTTGATGGTTGGGTTAGCACTCCCTCCAATGGCGTACATTTCCCAATGGGTGTAGTCATTGTTGACCACATGGAAATACCCGTGTCTGCATCTGAAAACGTGAACAAATACTAATTAATTCCAAATTCTGAACGATAATCGACACCTGGATGGCTGATAACGAGCGTGTTCTTAGCTAATTACCCCACTAATCATCACCCTCGTATTAAAAAAAGAAGATTGTCTTACCTTGGCATTCTCTGGACAAGCCCTTCTCCGAAGTGATTGAAGGCTATGGTGACTTGCATGTTCTTGTCTTGAGTGTAGGAATCGCTGTGTCCCAGAAGCATGACTTTATCGTGGTGGGTCATGTAATTGTTTGAAATGGTGATCGCCGAGGACCCATGAATGGCATCCACGAGTCCATCGTTACAGTTTGACAGAGAATTATGGTCCACCCACACGTGAGTACCGCCGAAGATGGAGACGCCGTCGCCGTCCGACACTGTCCTCCACCCAAAGTGCTGCGGGGAGTCTCTCACCATGGCGTTCCCTCCCTGCTTACAGTCGTGAATGTGCAGGCCATGGATGATAATGTTGGTCACATACTGTATAGTGATGCACGGGCCGCCGGCAATATGAACACTGGCACCTCTGCCGTCGATTGTCTTGAACGAGTTCATGATCAATTCTTCCTTCAATTGAATTGTCATGTCACGAGAGAAAATGATCCACAATGGCTCGTCCTGAATCACAGCATGCCTGAGAGTCCCTGGCTTAGGGTTCACGGGATCATCGTTACCAGAGTCTGTGACCACATAAATCTTACCGTCTCTTCCACCAATGGCGTTCTTACCGAACCCAATCGCACAATCCGCTAGCCTCTGACGGTTCTTCTCCCAGTTGGGATCGCACCTCCAGCAATCATCAATGGGGTTTCCTGTTCCACAGGAGAGGTACCCCAACTTCCTCCTGGAAGCATTAATGGCCCTGAACAAAACAAACGCAACACATTACAATCACATCAAACTAAACAGGGCACGTACAGTTTCTAGCAGTTGATCAGCCACATACCTGTGCACTTCCTGCACCACAAGCTCCGGGTCCTGAACCGGGGATGAGGAGATGAGGGCCGGGGTGAGGAGAGAGAGGAGGAGGAGGAGAGAGAGTGAAGGGTTTGCCATTGCGGGTTGTCTTCTTCTTCTTCTTCTTCGAGAGGAGATCAGGGAAGGGTGTGAGAGATACGAATGGAGAAAAGGGAGTATATAAAGAAATTAAAGCCGGGCTAAATGGGCGTGATTAAACTAAACATGTGGGGTCCAGGATGTGCTTCGTGATTTCTGGATTGACGGGATTCCTACAGTGCTCTGTAGTAAAAGCAACAAAAAATTACAGTCAAAAAGACTCCACGAACATATATATATATATATATATATATATATGTATAGCCCTAGGTTTGTTTGTTTGTGTTAGCTCTTCTGCTCGTCTATACACCAACATAAATCGTACCAGGTTTAATTTTGTGTTTTTAATTTTGTGTTTTATGTCTTGTTTGAGCTCGTAGCCTTTTCGGTCATGGCAAATAATTTACAGACACCGGCTATGGTGGAAAAAGCAAAAGTTAGAGCATTTACATGTACACTGTTTTATTCTTAGTTAATTTTTTGGGGGCAGGATAAATTTTTGGATTTCATGGGCCCTTAAATCTGCTGTCTTACTTGCTAAAGGTGAAAACTAAAAACTACCCTATCTACCCCCTACGTTAATTGTTTTTCAAATGGAAGGTGTTCGATTTACTCAATTAAAAGCAGCAATAATTAACCAAGTGGATGATCTTGTCAAAACAAATTATGCAGCATAGATGATATAATCAAAGTCTTACTGATCAAGATCAAGCGATCACAAGTTCAAATCTCTTCAATACATGATAGCTTATATATATACAAGTTTTAAATATAAAATATTTTTAATTATAAACACACTCCAATTATCGTTTTCAAAGGTTATATCATGGGATATTCTCAAAAACTATATTATAAAAAACAACATGTCAACTCGAGACTCTTAATTTATTACACATAGATCGTTCAGAAATATCATCCACCGGTGAAGCCACTAGCTCATTTATTCATCCACTCTTTCATGCAAGTGTATAAAAGTCAAGATTTCTTAGTGGGAGACGTAGAATTAGCATAAAAATCATTCGATAAGCTATCATGGTAGTGGAAAACAGTATTCTTCAGGCTCCTTGTTTGCGTGACATAGGGAAAAGAATATCATAGTCCAACTCCTCGGTCCTCTTTGTCTTTTCAATTTTACTATCCAAACATCTTTCCATCATAATTTTGCTAGTATGTCCTAAAAGATGTGGCGTGATGGTAGATAGATTGTGATCTATACACAGGTCTCGAGTTCGAGTTAGGACATGTATCTCTTGTAAAAATCTGGGATATATAAAATTTTATTCATTCACTTGGATTCATAAAATACATTTTTCTGGGGGTAAGGTTTTACTCTCATCCAAAACAAAAGAAGTTGTTAGTTCATATAATAATACAACGCTTTATATATATAAAAACAACACTTTCATTTATGAAAATACATAATTAAGAAAAATAAGATATAAATACATCAAATTGATTTGATGCATAATTAAGTTGTTGTCCAGGAGCTGAACTGGTGACCCATTTTAACAACAGTATTCCTTGCAGCATAAAATCAATCCACTGCCAATATTAAAAACTAGAACACAATCTAATTTTATTTATTTTTTAAATATAATAATTATTAAGTAGCCAGGAAATACACAAGATTATCGATGCATTACTTATATATGCCACACGAATTGTGGCCTACCAATTGAAATAAATAAATAAATAAATAAATAAAAATTGATTTGATGATAAGTTGGACCAAGAAATTCCCGCGGCAACATCTGCACATGCATTTGCCCTCCAAATCAAACCTCGCTAGCTGCGCGTAGGCCCGAAATGTTTTTTTCTTTCTTTAATTTATTTATTCGTATTTTTCTCTGGTTTATTTCTTTAATATTATATTATTTACCGCAAACCTCGCCGGTGATCCACGGAAGAAACAGAAACAGAAACAGCAACAGCAACAGAATCCTGACATGGAAAAATAGAGACCTCTCAAGCTGACACCTGTCAACGACATGTCGTGTACATTTGGACCGTAAGTGAAGGCGTAGCATCCGTTTCAATTCTGGCTCCTGAAAGCAACGGCCTCACATGGGAGGATTTCCGTTTCTCTTTTTCTGATTCTCTTGTCCATGGAGGACAATTTGAGCCGCTGATTATGGCTTCGGGGAGTAATAAGAGCCCTTGATCTTGGGTGGTGGAGAATGATAGCTTTTTTTATTTTTTTGGAGAGAAAATAAAACTGGTAACTGAAGGGTCTTTGTTAAGCAGTTAGGGTAGGAAAGGCAATGGAAATAAAATAAAAGGGCCAGCCATGTTAGTTGTGATTTTTATTTTATTTTATTTTATTTATTTTATCGATTTTTTGGATGGTGGGACTGCGGATGGGTGAAAGCTACATAGCAACTCCTCTCATCCACCCAATTACACGTGGTACTTAAAGGCAATGCCATGTGGCGTTCGCTTTTAGGTTTTCTCCTTGCACATGCAAGATCCCTTGTTATTTCACATCAAATCAATTCTTCTTGCGAAGGAAAGTCAATATTTTATGCTCAGTTTTTATTTATTATTATTTATTTATTTAGTTATTTGGAAATTCACAGTGTCAAGTTTTGCAGCCCAGATCAGTATTTAATGAGGCATCATCGGCATGTGATTTTTGTACTTGTTAATCCCTTGTTTTTTTCACATCACCTAACTTCTTTCATTAGATTACACACAAGCAGGTAGAGAGCTATAACTGTTTAATATATATTATATTATTATATTATGAGATTTTATTTTATTTTTTTAATTTTTATATGAAATAATTTTTTAATATAGTATCAGAGATTTATTAAGCGATCACGAGTTTGAATCTCACATCGTTCATTTTATTTGATAATAAACAAGCACAAGTTAGTGTGAATGTGTGTGCAAATATAAAGTCAAAAACTTTCACTTGAGAGAGTGTGTTATGTTAGAGAATAATATAAATCATATTTTGGTATCTCACCTAAAATTTAAGCTTTTAGAAAAGATAATTCTTAATAATATTTGTTTAAGTTTGGTCCTTCAGGGACATGGCGTAATGACAAAAAACTTGCTATCTGCGTAACAAGTCTTAAGTTCGAGTTAGGGTATGTATTCCTTATAAGAGTTTGAAATAGTCAAAGTTTTAATTATTTATCTGATCCTACAAAGTACACTTTTCAAAATGAGGTATACTCAAACTATTTCCCATTGGGTTTTTTTCCTCAAAAAAACCATAAAATAAAATTACTAGGGCTCACTTTCTTCAATCCACTTGAAGATTTAGTTAGACGGTCACGATAATGGTCCATTTGTAACAAAAACGACACTTAAAAAACCTAGAAAAAAGAAATCTAAATCTATTGTTTAGTTCACATGCATCACAATCTCAAAGAGATAAGCTGCACCGGAGAGGAGAATGTTGACATCAACCTAAAAAGAAAGCTCAAGTCGTGCCACATCATGAACATGGCTCACGCGGTTCCAGCACTTGTGTGTACGTACATGAAAATATTCGAAACAAATAACATCAAAGGAGACAAGAGAGTGGAGGTTTGTCAGGATGGACGGAAGCCCCATCATCCACCAATCAAAACACTTCATGAAAACTACCAAGCGTAAGGACTAATAGGGTTCCCCTACATGATCATTAACTTCAAGATTCATGAAATTAATCGAATTGCACGTAAATTAACCCACATATCTATATTAATAAAATAAATGAATGAAGCCCTAACAAAATTATTTACCATTTATTACTCGTAAAATTAATCGAGAAGTGAGTAAACTAACTCAATTATCCATATTAATAATAAAAAAAAATCTAAACTAAGCCCCAACAACACCATTTACTGAGTGGATGTTAGGACTTGGAAAAAAAAGAGCATGAAGGACATGTATATATGTATGTATGTATGTATATAAAAAGAGAGGCATGCATAGTAGTTTATAAAGATTCCAAGCCTCATCGTCGTACGTAGATTGTGGGTGGTCCATCTCATCTCCTTAATTCCACTTGATGTAAGCTCCAGCAAAACCTCCCCACCGTATTCATTTCTGCTCAAGTCATTTTACTGGGACCTGCATGCTAATGGATGCATAGTTTAGCAAGTGTTTACTCGTTAATTTATATGAATGCATCAATTTACATATATAAATAATGTATTTACGATTGAATATATCTAATGTACTGTAATCTACTCTTTGATTTTAATACAAATTAAAAGATAATATATATAAAAAAAAACAGGATGCGTTTAAATCTTAATCAATACCCGTGCCAACTTCAAATACCCTCCTCTAGTGTCTTGGAACCACTCCTGCACGCCATGCGTAGCCTGGCACCTATATATAATGACACAAAAAGGGGACCTGAAATGATGAGCCATATATAAAAAAGGGGATTTGACAAAGCTTCTAAAGAAGGCAATGGCGATGGAGGTGTTTCATAATCATTGACACTCATGTGCTCTGGCTGTAATTTTCAACCAAGGTAACTCTTTTTTATGTTTTCACGATGCTGAGATGCGAGCGAGACCCGCTCGCTTTAATCAATTGTGTCTGGTAGTTAAGGTCAAACCTCCTCCATGATTCCATGCAAACCTTCTCATCATGTCTGGATCGGTGCTGTTTATCCCTGTTTTGTTTCGGTTAAAACAAACCAAACATTTTGTATTAGTTAAAAAATTAAATAAAACGATGTAGTTTATATCTTGTTTAAATATTTGATATGTTCCGAAAATTTCACTCAAATTTTGGCCGGAATGTTCTGATTTTGCTCTGCCCGTTCTGTTTAGGGCCAAATAGTGTTATTTTTAAATAATAAATAATCTCTTAATCCAACTATTAGATTAAGATGAAATTTTACGAGGAGTCTCTTAACATATTTTATATATATTATGTTAAAATTTTAAAGCAATCAAAGAATGTAATGACCTTGCAAAATTGATGAGGATATTCTCGTGATATTATACATGTTATAATTTTTTTTTATAAAAAAAATAGTTAAAAAATTTTATTAGTTAAAAAAAATAAGATAGAATGACGTAAAATTATGGTATGTTCCGATACATTTCACTTATAATTCGGCAGGAGCGCTCTGGTTTTGTTATGTCCGTTCTATTTTGGTCAGATAATGTTTTTTTTTTTAAAAAATAATGAATAATTTTACAGTATCAATCATATCTCATAATCCGACATTTATATTGAGATGAAATTTTACGAGGAGTCTGTTGATACACACACACATATATACATACACACTAAAAATTCAGAGCAATCATAGAATGTAATGACCTTGTGAGATTGATGACGACATTCTCGTGATATTAACATATTCATAATTTTGTTCAAAAAAATTATTTTATTGAGTCTTTTTTAGATTAATTTGAACAATTCTAAATAATTTTATTTTTAGATTTTAATTAATTTTTTTTTAAATAATATATATATATATACATATAAATACAGCACAATTCCAAAACAAAAATCCAAAACCCTTTAAAACCGAAACATTTAATTGGTGATAGAAACGGAATTGACAAATTGAATCAGGATAGGATAGATTGACAATCATTTATGCTGACCTGGAAGAAATCACAGGACAACGATGACAAGATGATACAGCAAATTGTGGGATCGGTGGACAGAAAGTTAATCCCACCTGTTTACATTACAGAGCACATATACCTGCACTCATCGCCTAATCTCTCTCTCATCTTCCCGGCCTGTGTTGTAAAGGACTAGCTAGGCGCATGTTAGATTTTCATTCTTCCAGGTTCCCGTAGAATTACGCGCATCACAATTAATTGGAATATCCAGGTTAATTTATACGCATTATAATTAATTATTAAATTTATTGAACACCCTCAACCCCAACAGACAAGTAAAACGCTACAAAAATGACAAACATTCATAGAAAAGTTCGATCCCAGGCATAAAAAAAAAAAAAAAAAAGTAATTTTCTACTGATTGTGGTAAACAGTGGAGATTAAGCTCGAAATTAATAGGATTGCCAACTAACTAATCCCACCTCGCATAGACGCCTATTGCCTGCCATCCAACAATGGATGATTAGCAAGCACTGCACCCGAAATTTTGTGATGCCAGCTTGTGGCGTGTAGGGACTCAGTGGGTTTTGCTCCTGTCTATCTCCGGAATCAACGATCAATATATAAAAAATTAAAAATATAATTTTCATGTGTTTTTAACTTAAAAAAATTAAAAAATAATTACTACTACAATATTTTATGAAACACCAAACAAGATCAAAGAGTATGGTACAAATTGTTTTTAGTAAATGTTTTTCATTTAGAAATGTAACAAAATGGTTTTTTTTTATTTTTAAAATTTATTTTTTGACCTCAGCATATCAAAATAATCTAAAAACACAAATAAAAAAAAATAATAATAATAAAAATTTTAATTTTTTTTAAAAAAATACTTTTAAAACACATTGTCAAACACCTCTATTGCCAAATTCAGAAACTATAACTTAAAAACACCCACCTGCACCTATTTGGGAGTGTGATTGAGATTGTTTTTAAAAGTAATTTTCATTCATAAACGTATTAAAATGATATTTTTTTTTTTAAAAAAAATATTGTTTAATATCAATACATGGAAATGATCTAAGAACACCAAATTTTTTAATTTAAAATAAAAAAAAATTTTCATTTTTTAAAAAAATATTTTTAAAATACAGTGTAAAACATATTATAGTGCTGGGAAAAAGGTGGAAAATAAGAGGGAGGAAAATAAAGGAGAGAAGATTAATTTCTCTTGCTTGGGAGCATGAGGGAAAGTCCGGAGAGCAACGAAAACAAAATGTTCCCATGACCCATACAAATGATAACTTGCAAAACATTGTAATTGTATTTTTTATTCTTTTTTATTATAGTAATTAATTTCGAACCGTTAAAAATGGTTCTTAAACTAATTCTTAACTTTGATACAAATCTCAATCTCATTCCGACAAAAGCACGACAGAGTAAGTTGTCAATACCGTTTTGGTTGTTGTTCTGGTTTTTTTATTGGTATGAAACATTTTAGTTTCGGAGCATTTCGGCGTGTTGTTTCGGGGTTGTATTGTTCATATATAATTAATTATATATTTATATATGAAAAAATTAAAATATTAATTTAACAAGCATAATTAAAATTCAAGATAAATTAATTTTAAATTATACAATATAAATACAAAGTCAAACAAATATAATATCAAAATTAGAAACACAATCACAAGTTAATCAAAATAAGGAGGATTTTAAGGCCGAAACGGCACACCCGAAACGGTACCGAGAATTTTTCGGCTGGAATTTGGCCAGTATTTCCGGAACGGGCTGAAATTAAAACTGAGATGAAAACGACGCCGTTTTATCTCGGGTTTTTTAATAGCACGGAACGTTCCGGCTGTTCCAGCCAGAACGGAACGATATTGACAACACTGCGACAGACCCATCACGATAGATACACGCGCACACACACAACAAGAATCAACTATTTTATTCATGATAGGTTGTAGACACACACACACACACACAAGCATTAACTATTTTATTCATGATAGGTTGTATATTGGATAATTTGTTTTAGCATAGCAATATATTAAATTTTTGTGTTAAATAGTTCTATATAATGAGTAAAGTTTATATGAAGTTTTTTTTCGACCTTGAAAGTGTCTAAAAAAAATAGATTTAATCTCAATTTTTTTAGGTTAATTTTGACTTTTTTTTCCCTGTTTTTATAGGATATGAATTGATTTAACAAGTTTTCTATGATATTTTTTAGGTGTTTTGAGTAAAAAAAATATTAAAAATGGATATTATAATGAAATAATTAGGAAGCTTTTTTATTTTTGAATACTTGATATGCCAAGTGTTTGGCCTGTCAGACCACATCTAGTGATGTCTATCCTTATTTAAAAAAATAATTTTTTTTTAAAATATAACCGTATATTTTTTTTTAAATACCTTTTAAGTTTTTATTTTAATTAATACACGTTTTTAATTTCTTTTTATTTATCTACCTTTTTTTACATTGCGATATGTTTTTAATTATATTGGATGTATTTATTTTTTAAAGAGGTTAATATGATTTATATATATTAAATTTATTTTTTATAAGATTTTTAATGTGTGCAACATTGTTTTTTTATTCAGTAAATTGTGCCAGTATGGATATCTAATACATTTTTTTTTGGTCTATTTTTTACCCCTGTAAATTTATCTTACTTTTTAAAATTATATTTTTTTCTCTTAAACTTCTTTTTTCAAGTTAACATGGTACAACAGAAATTACTAATCTAGTTATTTTCTATTTAAATAGTATTTGGTAGTGTGATAGCACTTATTTTTTAATATATTTCTAGCTTGAAAAAATATTAAAATAATAATTTTAAAAATATATAATATCGAAATATCAAAAAAGTTTTAAATTGTTTTTAAAATTAAAATAATAATTGTTTCAAAAAAACGTTGTCTTAGCAGCCAAGCTAAGTTATAACTTTAAAGAAGTAGTTGGCCCTGGTCGTGTCAAGGGTCCAAGATTGTGGACTGAGTTATAAGGCCTAGAGCTGGAGGTCATGCTTCTCTTGATGGAAAGCTAGGAATCAGAATAAACTAGTCTTTCACGCAGCTGTTGAGGGACAACTATAATTCAATTATAATAAAAATAAATATTTATACGAGATAAAATGATTGAATTTTTAATATGTATACATATATTTTTTTATTAATAACATGAATTGTTAATAAGAAACCAAAATCTATCAAAATAAATACTCATAAAAATATCAATTATTTGAATTAAGAAAAAAACATATTATCCTTTTTTTTATATATAAAAAACATTCCTTTTTTAAAAAAAACTTGTCAAGATATGAAAAGTAAAATAAAATAAAATAAATCATGACACAGTAATTTCTAAGAGATAAAATTAAAATAAATAAAAGAATAATTCATCTAAAGTAATTTATATAAAAGAAAAAATCTATTCTGGTCTAATGAGAATTTTTCTTATACAGATTCTTCATATCAGGTTGTTATATGATAAGCCATAAATAATTGTCAAAATTATTATAGAAACTATAGTTTTATTTGAAAACCATAATAAAACTAGATAATATTTTAAATATTATTTCAACTATTTTATTCATAGTAAATTTGATATCGAATAAAAATAAATCTAAAAATATTTTAAGGGTAATGTAAAAAGAGGCCGGAGCCAGCCTAGTAGGACGTGTTCCCTCTTCTAGCCAACACCAAAAAACAAAAAGGAAAAAAAAGTGTTTTTTTCGTATTGTTTTGAAAAGAAAAAAATTATTATTTTATTCTATAAAAATCTAAAAAAATTAATTAAAAATAAAAAAAATAAAAAAATAAATTCATTTTTTTTTAAAATACTTTTAAATTGTGGTGTCCATCACGCTGAAGGGTTTTTCTTGCTGAATTATGAGGCAATGGAGAAGGATTTAAAGGTCTTTGTGTACCCAGGTGGAAACCCAAAAACGTGTTATCACTTAGTAGATAAGAAGCTCAAGAGCAATTATGCAAGTGAACATTACTTCTTCATGAATCTGAGAAACAGTTCGTTTTTGACTGAAAATCCTGACGAGGCTCATCTCTTCTTTATTCCCCTTTCTTGTCAGCCAATGGAAGACCAGGCATGTGCTTTAAACCCAGGAATTTATTTACCTTGATCTTTGTAATTGAATGTAAGAAATGGACTGATTGATCTCTGTAATGCATTAATTCTGAGATCACGTTCAACTGATAATGTGTTAATTAGCTGTGCATTTTCAAGGATATAGGAGATTGATGCGACCATAGATATCACCACAAGTTTGTTGAAAGATTCTTTTTTTGTGTTCTTGCAACCTATGATGCGTAATTTGGATTTGGAAACTCTGTTCTATTACTTGTCTGATATGTTCAAGCACTTTCCTACAATTCTTCCCTTCTCGCTCATTCTAGGTATGCATATGCATATATATATATATATTCCACATAAGGATGTTTCCCTCCCACAGATACTGGAGCTCTCTGTCCCTCCTGAAGGAGATGACATTTGGAACGAGTAATTTTTTGTAATGGTGTAATTAACAGTGTGTTCATGGTAGCAGCAGTGTGTTTTTGAAGGCTTTTCTGCATTTCTGAATTCTCTATGAACGTTAATTTTTAAGTGAACTCGAATACTGAACTTCAGAATCTCGATGCAACCTGCAGCTCAGCTATGGAGTCTCTCCCTATCCAGCTAACCCCAGTGAAGATATCTTCATTGCAGGACTAAACTTTGTTTCTGGGCTGGTTCTCCCAGCTCAGAAGTAAGAAAGAATCTTCGAGTTCTTTACAAGGGTTTAGAAGAATTTGAGTTCCATTTCGTCGAGAATGTTAAGAGAGCATTTGTGCTAGATACTTTTCAAAAGGAGATACATAGGAGTAAGTTTTGCGTCTGTCCTCGTGGGAAGACTCAGGTCGGTGGTGTTTGCTTAGCAGAGTCGATGGCTTTTGGATGTGTACCTGGTAAGAATGCTTCCCATGAAGCTATTCTCTTGTTCTTGTGTTGAGATTATTCATTATGCAGCCAGCCCCACTCGCGAACTTCATAAATGATCGATCATCCACGACAATCTTCTTCGATAAAATCAAAAGAAACTATGAGCAGGTCATGTGTGTTTCTGCAGTTATCTTGTGCGACTACTATGACTTGCCATTGAATGGCATCCTTGACTGGGATGCGTTCTCTGTAATTCTCAAAGAGGATGATAATCCCATAATGGGGGAAATTCTCAAAGGCATACCAGAAGATATGTTCGAGAAAATGCGTCAAAATGTTGTCGAGGTAGATGAGATTACAAGATTTTTTTCATTACCTGTGCATTTTATCATTGCATTCCCAAGGAACTGATTTCTTGAAACCCGAGCAAGCTCATTTCCAAGATGCATCAACAATAGCGTGCTTAAACTAGGACGTACGTTTGTTGAGATTCTGCAGGAGCAGAACTTATTTATATATCATCTGGTTTGCAGGTACTTCAAGTGGCATCTTCGTCCTGTCAAGTTCGACGAGTTTCACATGGTGATGTATGAGCTATGGAAGCGCCGCCATGTCATCAGGTACTGAACCGCGAGAAGATGTTTCACGGTGGTGTGGATACGGTCCTAAACAACATTTCCTCCTGAATGCTCAGTGCTGCTGGTTTTCTGAGGCTAAATGCAGATAGCGTTGCTTGATATTTTCTTCAATTTCATTGAGTGTAATTGAAGGAGATGATTCCTTACAATTGCAGAAAGATTACTGAATATAATTAAGTTTTTGAGTGAAAAAGAAAATTGGAAATCCAAATAGCTATTTACTTTTTAGATTAGTTTTGAACCAATGAATATATCTGCTTGCAATTACATTACAAATTACAATTAAAAAAAAACAAAGGAAAAGAGCTTTAATTACTATTAATATTATAAAAAAAAAATCATAGAAATCATAGAAGCAGCGGTGATCAAACCCCATAATTCAGGACAAAACCATTATGAAGAATTAAAATGGTCCTCTAGCTAATTTCACGAAGAAAAAAGCTGGTTCTGAATGAATCTTAATTATTAGATTCATGGGATTCATCATCTGTACAGATAAAGAGAATCCGAGGACCGCATCGGAGGTGTGAAAAGGCAAGGCCTTCCCGTGCTGTTCTGTTCTCAGTTTTTTTAATGTTTTTGTGTCCTTAATCTGTCGACCGTTCCCGTCCGGTCATTGTCTTCATGTCTGTGATTTACTTTCATTCACAGGGAATCTGTCATTTTGCTGGTGAAATCGGCAGCAAAGAAAGCAGGACTGCACAAGACGACCTGGCCGGGTTTAAACTTCAACTGCCAAATCATTCCATTTCGAAGCACCATGTTTCTTTCTGTAACTATATTGTTTTTTAAAATAATTTTTGTTTAAAAATATATTAAAATAATATTTTTTATTTTAAAAAAATTTAGCTAAAACACATTTAACAATCAAAAACATTTTTTTTTTAAAAAGTTATTTTTTAAAAAATGTTTTTAAAACACAATATCAAATACATGGTAAAAAAAAGAGAGATTGAAACGCATTATGGCAAAAAAAGAAGAAGAAAAGAAGGCATCCTCTTCATCAAATCAATGATCCATCACACTACTCCAATTTCAAGCACCCAGTGTTAATCTGTTTCTCATTGTATTTTAAAAATATTATTTTTAAATCATTTTGAATTTTTTCTAGAAAAAAAAATTAGAATGTTTGAAGATAGATCATCAAACCTCCTACAAAGTTCAAGGGAAAACACAAATGGTGGTCAATTTTTTACTCTCTTTTTTCCTGTCTTCATATTATTTTAAAATATATTGATGTCAAGATAAATGATTAATAGGTGTATAAAGTTTTTTTTTATTTTTGTTATTGGTTAGAACTTAGAAAACCTACAATTTTGTTAGAAAAATCTCCTAGCTGTCTTAACATTTACACGTGGCTTTAAATGAGAGGCTAAGCCTCTGATGGGATTCGGCCACTAGCTAGTTGATCACAGAGACATATGGGCCTCTGGGTAAATGGGCTCGATTCGATGAGGCAGTTTTTGAAGGCCCGGGTCCGTTGTATAAAATTAACAATATATAATCAGAATAACGGTAATGTAACAAAAAAATACAGTAGGAAACAAAACAGAGTAACTGTGCCTGTTTGTTTACGCTGCGTGTTAAATTGTTTTTTAATATTTTTATAGCATTTTAATATACTATATTAAAATAACTTTTATAAATAAGAAAATATTTATTATTTTAATATATTTTTAATAAGAAATATTATTACTCCAATCAAAATAACAAACACTACTAAATGCATATTTTAATAATGCAGTTAAAGTTGTTTTTAAAAATAATTTTTATCCAAAAATATATTAAATAATATTTTTATTTTATTTTTTATAAATTATTATCAGTATATTAAAATGATATAAAAATATAGAACAATTAATTTAAAATAATTTTTTTAATAAAAATAATTTGTAAAAACGTGAGAAATATTATTTTAAAATAAGAAATAATTTATATTTTATAGGACAGCCATTCGTTTTTATAAGAGGTGGCAATAGAAGGCCTGGATAGGTTAACGGCGGTTGAATTCAATAAATGCAGGGAGACAGGTAGTCCAGCAAAAGTTCTGCAAGGAACCCCTCCTCTACTCGCTGCCTCGCTGTAATTTGCAAGGGGCTCTGACAACGATGCTATTAATTATTTAATTACCAGGGTTCCTTTTTCTTTTTTTCTTTTTATTATTAAAATATTATTTTCACATTTTCTTTTGTCCAATGGTAGGTATACATCTAGCCTTATAGCCTCTTCAATTTCCTCTACTTTAACTTGATTGTATTCTAATTACCCCCCCGGGAAAAAAATAATCATGATCTAAAATTTGCATTACCACTTGGCTTGAAGTCAAGGTCTAAGAAATTATTCCAGTCTATGATTTAGGATTTAATTAGTAAATTGAGCTAATTAAATGTAAAGGAAGGCAAAAACACAGTGACCCGGTGAAACACCTGAGCTAACCTAGTTAAAAATTCAATTAAAACTGTTTGTTTATTGCTAATAAAAATAATATCGTTGTGATTTATAAAAAAAAGTAAAATGACCCATGATGACTTGGCGATTCGATTAGAACCCTGTAACGAACCCGAAATCGAATCTTAATATAGGGTCAACCACTAGGACATGTTTAAAAACTCCTAGTCATTAGGCAGATTAATGGTTAAATAATCCTCATGGGATGTAATTTTAGTTCATTTAAAATGATTAGTCTCTGATTAGCTTAATCAACCACACACTAGTAGCACATAGAGTATTAGAATAGAAATAGTGATTTGCACTTTATATTAATTAATTAATTAATTAATTAATCCTGCATAAAAAGAAGGTTTTGAAAAGTAAAAAAATAAAATAAAAATAAAGAATCAGAAAGTTATTGAAACCCCCCAAAAAATAAAATAAAAAAGGTGGAAAAGAACCTTTGACAGGCTTTTAATTAAACAAGCATATCTTCTTTAATGCCTCAATTTAGACATAACAACATGGCTAGCCTTAGGTCATTGTCGTTGTAATTCCTCCACGGAATCACAGCCAGGAAAATTACAGTCCGTTCAATTACTTTGCTTCAAGTCAACACCTACAAGTATTAGTAAATCTCCTGTGAATGCGTGCTCTAGATGAATAATTAATACACGTTACCTTTTAAAAATGTTTTTTATTTAAAAATGTATTAAAATAATATATACTTTTATTTTTATTTTTTTCTTCAAAACAAAATCGAATCGAAAAACCCAAATACCCCATTTAAAAAATCAAACAGCAGTATAGTATATAGTTTATCATCAGGGATGCATAAAAATCAATCAGACATATTTTTTCAGAAATATTTTTGAAATGAAAAGATAAACATGCTTTTAGTTTTACTTTAAATCATATCAGGTTATTACAGAAGCTATTGAGTTACGAGGTTCACCTCTCTCCTGACTCTGGTCAACATGGGGGACGATGAGCGCCGCTCGTGCGGGCAGTGAGGTACGTGTGACCAATAGCTACAGTAAAAAGGTACACATGGCTGGCATGGGCATCCCCACAGTGTGCATTGTACAGGTTCAGCAGGGATGGGAAGGGGAGCATGACGGAGTTAAAAAGTGACGGTACCGTTTTTTTTTTTTTTTTTTTTTTATATATATATATATATATTAGTTGGAAATTTTTTTTTTGTGTCTTGTCCAGTATATTTATAAAAAAGAAACCATGACATACTTATAAAAATTTGAAATTAAAAAAATTGTCAGGGAAATGAGGTATTAAGTTCGAGTTTCATGATTACTAATATAATAATTATTTTTAAACGTAAATTGATCCAAACAATCATATTAATAAAAAAAATTAACATCTAAACAGATCGAAGAGGTAATTAGATTATAATATATTAGATGTATAAAATAATATCGAACATGTCTCCCTTGAAAACTGTACATGGGAGTGTTACAAAATTTGATTAAAAAATTATTTTTATATCATCAAATTAAAATAATTTTAAAATATTAAATATAATTTATTTTTCCTCTTTTATTAAAAAATAAAGAGACTTCGATGCGGAAAAATAAAAAACGGTGACATACACGTGAGTTGAATGACCTTGTCTCATCACCAAGAGGCCCGTGTGTACAACGCTCCAAGTAAGAGACTGAAACACAAACGCTCGGACCACCGCTGTCTGTCAACAACCAAAACTAAACTAACTGAAACAGACTCAATAACGTCCTGTTATTATGAAAATTACCAAAACCTCCTCCTCTAGTCCAAGCAGGCTCTCTTGTCGAGACAGGCAGAGCTGAGAAGGGAACCGACCCAGTAACCCCGAGTCCCCCACACCTCCTGCTCTCTTCCTTCATCCCTGTGCCTCTGCCTGACTACTGGCCCTGCCATGATTAATACACACACATATATATAAAGCATTTATCGTATGTATATATATATATATATATATATATATATATATATACACCCACAAAAATATATAGATAGAATAGAGATAGAGATCTGTCGTGGGAGCTCTGTCTCAAATGGGATTTCTCATGGTTTAAAATGGAATGAAAAGCAACATCAAAATGTTACCACCACCACTTCAACATCAAAATCTGGTCTTCACCCCTAGTGCTAGAGCTGCAGGTCTAGGTCCAGGAGCAGCAGCACCATTTTTGTTTTGCAGTTGAGCTAGTGCTGCTACGGTGGGATCTCTTGTTCAAAAATCAAGACCTTCTCTTCTCTTCATATGGTATCCATCCCGCTTTTTACGCTACTCATTTTCCACCACATTACCACTAATTTTTTGCTGCTACCTTCGATGTTTGTGTGGACCATTTACAGCTACGTTTCTAATTAGTTTCAAGTTTTGTTTTTGGTTTTCTCGTACCTTGTCGTTTCTTCCCTTGTTCTGCTTTGTTACTTGTTTTTTTTCTTCTTGTTTGTAATCGTTGAATTCTTCGATTCTCTCCCCCTCTGTGTGTGTGCGCGTGTGTGTTTATTTAATTTCTTAGTTTAAGTACTGTTAATCTCTTTGTTTATGGGAGTGGGATTTGCTTAATGTTTGTGCATGCTCTTATGTCAACTGTAAACACTGTTTCTCTTCTCTCTCGTGCTTCTATTTGCAGGCTGAAGGTACCTTATATGTATGTATGCATGCATGTATGTTCTTCCTTTAAAATGGTTGATGGAGAAGATGAGCTACATTCTTGCATGCCGTTTTTAACTATTATGTGGTTCGAACTTCTTTTTTTTTCAAAACAAAAATTATTCTCACGCTGGGTTATGCTGGTTTTCCGTTTATAAAAATAAAAATGAAATGAGGAGATTAGTTGTTATTATAATTACTATTTCATGGTGATTGCAAAACTCCCGTTTATTTTCCGTTCTGCAAGGTTATGGGTTCTATAGAGTGAACAGGAAATAAAGGTCTAATTGTCTTGTTTGGTCCTTTGGAATGTTTTGAGGTCCCCCCTCCCACCTTTTACTTTAATGAATAGATAAGGTATGGAGATTTGTTTCTTATCTGGGATGTTGGGATTTTTTGTTTTTCAAGATGGGAATGCAGCTCTCAATGGTGATGGATCCTGAAATTTGATTTTTGGAGTGTCCTGAAGGAATTCATTTGTTACTCCTACTATTTGATTTTGGAAAATGGCAGATGGGCGGCGACATTCTGTTGATATTCCCATCACAAGAACCCTTATAGCCCTTAGGAGAGTGAGGTCACTTAGGGATCCCTCAACCAATTCTATGAGCAAATTCTCTTCTTTGTTGGAAAATTCCAACTGGGAAACGAGTCCCACCAAAGATATATCTTTACAGTCTGCCAATGGTTCCAAAGAAGGTGGATCAAACCATAATCGTCTTTCGGGATGGAAAAATTTAGGCCATGATGGACAGAGTAAGCAGCAAGTTGATAATTTTGATTCGGGGAGTGAATTTGAAAAATCCAAGTTAATTTTCTGTGACAGCTTTGGTGGAGTGAAAAATATGGATGCTCTTTTTAGGACCAAAAAGGTGGAAGGATTGGATAGTTGTATGGAAAAGATTAATGGAACCAAGTCGTTGAGTGAAGCGTATTATGGCAGTCATAGGACCAAAGAGTTGAACTTGGCATGCATCACACCTTCGAGTAATCATTTGGAGGATGTGGATTCAACTCATGGACCCATTGCAGGATCTCCACTAGGAGAAAGTACAGACCAGTCTGTGACAAGACGGAAATCTCGATACAAAAATCAAGTCCAGTCATACGGTGGGGTTGGTGACATTTTGAGTCGTGTAGGTAGTCCATGCTTTTCTGTCAGTGATGCCCTGTCAAGCCAAGGCACATCATTGTTTGCCAACGAAGAGGCTGATTTCATGGTTCAAAAAGACCACGGATGTGGGATAAGCTGCTGCTGGACAAGAACCCCAAGACTCAGGGATTCGAACCCATCTTCTGATGCAGAAGGCAGTCCATTGTTGTTAGCTGAGACAAACCCTTGTGGGAAGAGAAGCTGGAAGCACGCTGCAAATGAAACTCCTAGGAGTTTGAGCCATAAATTTAGACCAAAATCTTTTGATGAACTGGTGGGACAAGGTGTAGTGGTAAGGTCTCTTTTGGGTGCAATTTCTAGAGGAAGGATAACCTCTTTATATCTCTTCCATGGTCCTCGTGGCACTGGCAAGACCTCTGCCTCGAAGATATTTGCTGCTGCACTGAATTGCCTCTCACATGAGGACTGCAAGCCATGCGGTCTCTGCCGAGAATGTTACATGTTCTTTTCTGGAAGGAGCCAAGATGTGAAAGAAGTGGACTCTGTGAGAATTAATCGGACTGGAAGGATTAGATCCCTTATTAAGGATGCATCAATGCCACCGATTTCATCACGTTTCAAAGTTTTCATTGTTGACGAGTGTCATTTGTTGCATGGAGAGACATGGGCAATTGTTTTGAATAGCCTAGAGAACCTTTCTGAAAATGTTGTCTTTGTAATGGTCACTCCTGAACTGGATATGCTACCGAAAAGTGCAGTCACTCGGTCTCATAAGTATCATTTTGCAAAGGTAAAAGAAGCTGATATAGCTGACAGATTAAGGAATATCTGTGTTGAAGAAGCCCTTGACTTTGACCAGGTTGCTCTGGACTTCATTGCGGCTAAGTCAAGTGGTTCCCTTAGGGATGCAGAAATTATGCTTGATCAATTGAGTTTGCTCGGCAAAAGAATCACAATGACCATGGTCCATGAGCTTGTGAGTGATCTCTTTTCATATGAATATTTATTGCATATTTCTTCTCATCGAATTTACAGAAAATGGTCATGTTATTGTAGATTGGAGTTGTTTCTGATGATGAATTGCTTGGCTTGCTGGATCTGGCTTTGTCATCGGACACTTCAAGCACTGTTATAAGAGCCAGGGAGCTGATGAGGTCCAGAATTGATCCTATGCAACTTGTATCACAGCTGGCAAATCTCATAATGGATGTTCTTGCTGGTAAATGCAAAAATGATAGTTCTGAAGCCAGAAGAAAGTTTTCAAGGAAGCATTCTTGTAAGTCGTGTATTTTCAAATATGTTTCCTGTCTAGCTTGGGAAATAACTGTTATTGTGAATAACATTTACATGAATGCTTTGCTAATGGTTCTTTAAGACTTATTTGGTATTTTCATTGTGAATTCTTTCTGACTTTGCAAGTTCACTCTTTGTCGGTTAAAGCCGCCGAGCATGGCAGGATGAACTGGGCTAATGATAGTTTATCAGTTCAGTGAGGTGTCCCCTGTATGGTCAAACTGCTTGGCACCAGTTTAATCATCACTGACCTGTCACAATGTGTACAGACAATGGGCATACATGGCTCCAGGCATAGCATTATAGGCCAGATCCATACTGATTTTTCGCCCATGGGAAACTCTAGATGTTTTGCTGGAATATCATTAGCATATTTACTAATTGACTATCTAGCATATGATGCCTGTTTAAACTGTGCTGTTTTCAACTTCAAGATGTACATATTCACCCTTTATTTTTAGTTGTACCATCGACTTTTATTTGTCACCATATTTGCGTATCTTTTTTACACGATGAAAGTTGCAAGTTTCCTTTTTTACAGCTGAAGGGGACATGCAGAGATTGAGTCATGCACTGAAAATACTTTCTGAAAGTGAGAAGCAACTGAGAATGTCAAGAAACCAAAGTACATGGCTCACGGCAGCTCTCCTGCAGTTGAGCTCACTGGAAGCCTCGGCTTTGGACGTGAATGATTCAAAGTCTTCAATCAGAAATGGGCGTGAGAGAGGTCAGGATGTTAACCATAAGCCTCGGCTATGGAGTATTCAGTTCATTTAAGTGTATTCTCTCTCTCTCATATAAAGCTCATTCTTTTGAATACAGATGGAAACTTTTCCAGCACACCATCCACAGGTGAGAGCTTGAAGCATCTTGCCCTGTATTCATGTGAAGACAGTAAGTTGCAAAAATCACAAGTACAAGGGGATTGTCAAGCGACATTAGATACTATATGGAAGAGAGCTGGTGAATTATGCCAATCAAATTCACTCAGGAATTTCCTAAGGAAACAAGGGAAATTATCTTCTCTTCATATTAATAGAGGTACATTCATGATTTTTTTTTCAATCTCTGCTTCTGCCTTTACCATACTTTGCTCATTTAGCACATGAAGGATTGGCCATACACGTACTTTGCTGTCAGTGTCGCTAAATGACTTTCGAACAATGGGTTCCTAACCAAAATTTATGTCAGTGTACTGCATTGAAAACCATATAAAAATTATAGATTTCAACATAACTAGGGAGTCTTTTCCTAATAATTAGCTGCTATAATGCTATTAAACAAACAGGTTAATGGACTTGCTGTCAAAAATCTCCTCATGAAGCTTGCTTTTACCATGCTTTAGCTGCTTATTTTGGCAAGCTGAAAGTTGTGATGGCATGGAAATATCTTTCCATATTGATTACTTTCTTCCTTCATAAACCCTGTAGATGGTGGTAGAGTTTGCTCAAACGATTCTCTTTTCCAGCTTAATTATATATTTGTTTTGGAAGCATGGAATGTGTTCTTATATCTTGCAAGTGATGACTGAACTATATTGCACTTCAGGTCTGGCAGTAGCTGAATTGGAATTCCATCATTCTGACTATGCATCCAAGGCTGAAAAGTCATGGAAGCATATTGCAAGTTTGCTGCAAACAATTTTGGGTTGTAATGTTGAAATTCGGATCAATCTTGTTCTTTGTGCTCCTCCTGCATCGAAATGTGCCAAACTATGGAAGCGATCTTTTTGTTTTTTTAGTTGTTCTCGGAGAATGAGGCGCAAATCACAACCACCACCCATGGAACACGGCATTGACTCCGACAACTCCGATAACAACTCCGAAAGGCCTATGATAAGAGAGAGAGCTATTTCAGCCTGCCCCTCTGGTTGTAGATCCCAGATATCATACAACTGCTATCAAGGAGTGGAAGTGGCAAGGGCTCTAAGAAATAGTGAAGGTAATGTGCTGAGCATAGGGACAACCTCGTCTCTCGGATCACTCCATGATGATAAGTCTAAAACCCCCGGGCATGGATTTTCTTCTTCAATGGCTGGTGGAAACGAGCTTGACTATACAATTTTCTATAATCAAGAGGCTGAGGATCAATAGTTCTTCGGTGAATACACAAGTGGTTTGTGCAGGTAATCATTAATTCTGCTGCATGAGGAAGATGAAAGTAGCTCTGTTGCATGAGGAAGATGACAGTAGTGTTCTGCTGTGTGGCCTGCGGAGGAGCTTCAAATACATTGCACATTTTTGTAATGCATATATATATATATATATATATACACATATATTAACAGAATTCTGGGCATATCAGTGTATGAATATCGTAGCTCTTTCGAATTGAAGTAGTTATTTCAAATCATGGTAGTACGGATGATCTTGGCTATCGATGCTATTCTTTTCATCCCATAATTATGTACATCTCTTGCCAATTACCATGTTATTTTCGTTAAAAATTTAGTAGCATCTAAACAGTAAATCCCTCTTGTTTTTGGTATCATGTTTTTATCCGTGTTTTGAGTGCGATTCAAAATTATAAAAATATATATTTGATGTGCTAATATTAAGAAAAATAATTTTAAAATAATTGTTTTGATGCATTTTAAAATGAAATATTTTTTAAAAATATATTGCATCACGATTTTAAATGTTTTTTATGAGACTGTCTAATATTGGGATTATAATTGTTATTTTTTCTTGAAAATATATTATGTTTTTTTTTTTAAAAAAAAAGATTATTTTTCATATTTTTATATCAAAATAATATGAAAAAACTACAAAAAAATATTTTAAAAATAATAATAATATTTTTTTTTAAAATATATAACAATCAAGCTTTAAAATGAATTTAAATTTGAGATTGTGGTGAGGATTTTTTTAAATAGAACATATTAAAATATGTTAAGAAAAAAATTAGCTTAGAAATATATTAAAGTATTTTTTTATTTTATTTTAACATTAGCACTTCAAAATAGAACTTTTTAATTGTTTTTATGTTAAGATTGAAACCTTTAAAAGCTTTTATAATTATAATATTGGTACCAAATCAATTAAGGGTTTGTTTGAGAGTGTGGGGTTGTTTTTTAAAATGTTTTTTGTTCAGAAATGCATTAAAATAATTTTTTATTTTTTATTTTTGACATCAGCATATAAAAATAATCTAAAAATACAAAAAAAATATATTTACAATAATAAAAAAAATATGAAATTAAAAAAAAAACACTTTTTAAATGTAATTACAAGCAATGCCTTATTGATATATATAGCTGTTAAATTTGTTTGTTGTGTTTTGGGCCTTTAAGATGGGCTATATAAGGTTTGTTGACTGGCCCAAGTTCTCTAATATTATTCGATTGAATAAGAATTAATTTTTAATATATAAATAAATAACATATATATAATTTTACAACACAGTACAGCTGAGCTTGAGCATGAAGCCTTGTAGAGTTGAGCAGTGATAGAAGAAATGAACGAAACGGAGAAGGTAACCGATGGGGATACAATAAAAATATTGTGCCCTAGACTAATACTAACAAGAAGGGAACCGGGTCTCCAATGGCTTATCGGATCTCCATTTTTCCCTCCTTTCACTATTATTTCCACTTTCAAATCCATCCACACCTCCTCCTCCTCCTCTCCAGACTTCATCAAAGAATCAGGTTCTCTCTCCATCTATTAAATTTCTCATTTTTCTCAACACGGTCTGATTTCCCTTTTAATTCACCATTTTTTTTCGCAGACGACTTGCGGACGCTGTTGATAAAAGGATTTGACATAATCGGAGGGTTAATTGTTGGAGGTTCGAGTTCTGATGATGGCGAGAAGAATGCTCGCGAGGTGATTGTTTGGGCGGGGAAATTGAGAGAGCTTGTAATTGGTGGTGGAGGACGAGAGAATTTGGAGAATCGAGAATTGATTGGTGCGGTTGCGGGTTTGAGTGGTGGTGATGTTAAGTTTTTTGTGGAGAGAAGAGGAAATGTAACGGCTGTTGATAGTGTTGTTTATGAAGAGAATCAGGAGAAGTTTGTTTGGGAGAGAGGCTGTTTGTTTCGATGTAATCTTCCTATTAAAATGCCGGTTTATTTACCGGTGAAGAATAAGGCTGGTGAGTTTTAACTCCTCCGCCTCATCGTCGTCAACATTACTACTACTACTACTACTACTACTGTTATTATCATGCTTTTAAATTTGGAAGTTTAAAATTCAGATATGGGGAATTTATTGGGGTTAGTGTTTTGTTAATTACTTTTGATCTCTGGTTAGTTTAGATCTTAAAATGGTATTAGAAACAAGATTAGTGGAGAGTTTGATATGGAAGTTGGAACCTACTTAAGGAGCTCAAAGTCAATATGTGATCATGGAGGAATGAAGATATGAGATGTTTGAAAAGGACACTGATTAAGAGAACGTTATCCACTTAAGAGGTGCATAAGGACCAAAAACGAATCAATGACGGAGAGTGTTTTTAACTGTAGCTGATGCTGGAAATATTTTCAGTTAAGGTGGCAAGGGCAAAGGCACACAAACGGTAGGCGTTTAGAGGATCATACAACCAATGGGGTGGCTTCAGGAAGTTAGAGTTGAACACTTTGTGAACTGGGTGAATTGAGTTGTTTTTTCCTCAAACTATGTCCTAGTTATTTGAATTTGTGCTCTTAGTTTCTTCACAAATGTGTATACGATGCTATTATCGGACAGTTTCAGCAATACTCATTTAAAAGGGTCCTATTGTTGTATTTCAGACGCAGAAAAGATGTACTTGCGTGCAGCTGAAGTGGTTGCTAGCAGTTTCAAAGATCCATTGGTTACCTACATGGTAGAAAGATTAAGCAAAGACATATCAGGTGCACCTCAACCAGTCATTATCCGTGGTGTAGACTTGGATTTTAACGCAGATCTCACAAATATCAAGCTTGTGGGTGAAAAATCTGCTCAAGATTCTGATGCAAAAAAATTGACATGTGCACACTTTTGTTCGAAAAGTAAATCTTCACCCGGCATTGATTTCTGTAGAGGTAAAGAAATAACATTTAAGTTGTTTCTCATGGCGTGCTTTTCATGTTGGAGATAAAGGGGGCTCTTATATACTTTTGATTTCTTAGACAGTTTGTTTGATCTGTCATTGCATTCATGAACTTTCACATATGACCAGCATTCTTTTCTTCTTCTTCTTAATGTATGTTTTTCTGCTTAGAATGCAGATGTAATCCAAGTGAGCGTTCTGTTCAATAGATCAGGAAAGTCCCCTAAATCTTCAGCACCCTTTGCGGAATATATTCCAGGTATTAGCTTCAACCTTTTTTTGTTTATGTTCAGTATATTTGGATGACAATAGTTAATAGTCTCAATTTCACTGTGGTTTCATGTCTTAACTCAAATTTAACTTTGTGGTTTCAGCTTTGGAAGAAGCCAGACTTTTTGTTGTGGATTTTGAGCTAGAAGTGCTCTGCTATGTGGCGAAGGATCTTCTGCTGATGTCTGCAATTTCAAAGTTGATCATCCCTGCTTTAGTTGATCAGTTCAATTCAATGAAAAAAGCAGTCTTACCCAAACTCTTAGCTCAACACCCACAGGTAAGACATTGTCAATGCATTTGAAAAACAAACCACACTTGTGTTATGTGCAAGCTGATGTAAAATAACCAAGCTATATAATTGTTGAGTTTTAGCTGAGCAAGAGAGAGATGTACCCATAGAGTGATTAATGGTGGTAAAAATTTAGTTTTCAATTGTGTAGGTTTCAGAATTTTGCAATAAAGTCATAGATGTCATGTATAGCTTCCAACCTTCCTAAAACTAAGTACAGGTTACATTGAGTTCATAAAACAGGGTTATGTAGCAAGATATGTAAGTTTTCTAAAAGACCATTAAGACAGAGCACCATAATATCCATGTGCTTTTGTCTCTACAATTGACCTGAGCAGAATGTCCAAATCACTTCTGCTTTTATCAGCCATTAATTCCAAAGACTCTTGTTACTAATGTAAAAATTACTGTCGCCTATCATGTTCTTTTTTCTCCAAGTAAGCAGGAAGTTTTATTTTTCTTTGCAGCTATGCTCTTATCACTTTAACCCTCCTGGGCTGTTGCATCCTATAACAGTTATCTATGAACTCAATTATGGGGAGACAGAATTGAAACAAGGTAAGCACTAAGCAGTGGCAAAACCAAACTTTCTGCTGTATTAAGAGAATTTACCTTCCAGAAAAAAAAAGGGATTTGTCCTGTCTTTTAGTGGCTGCAGAGGTCACTATCAACCAAGATCGATCCCTCCTTTCTTTTAGTGGTTTTGAAGTAGCACATACAGAATTTGAAACCATATTGACTGACCTTCATTACATAGGCAGTTGATTAAACACTTGGATTAGGATGTTACGCTTGCCTTTTAGCTAGCTTATGCAGCAATACCAGTTCATATGAAGCTCTCATACATGTCAGCATTTCTTTTACACCAGTAATTTCTTGGTGTGTTTTTCATGGAGCTATTTTTAGCAAGTGAATAGCTTCAAAGATGAACCAGGGCAGATTCTAAATTGTAGCTTGGTCTACTCTTAGTATACTGGTTATAATTACATGTGAATCCTGTGTTCTTTCAAGTCACTTGAACTTGCTTTTTGTGCAGTTGAAGTCAGAAGATCCTTACACATGAGGCTGGGATTACCTTTTGATCGTCCCCTTCTAAGAATTGCTAATGCTCTTGATTTCTCTATGATGAAGGATGGTTCAGGAAACAGCTCTAAACGAAAAGGTAACTGTTTAGTTTCAAATAGGAAACATTCTGCATTGTTTGCAGTGGGTGTCTACCTCTCATGTTTCCCTTTCCTATTTTCTCACTTATTTTGTCTTTTATGTACTAACCTTCACATATTTCTATGATAACATCAGGGCCTTCTTTGCTCAAAGATGTACATATTGGGATTCCAAGTAGTGGGGGTCAGTGCTGCTTCTGTTTATTTTTCTGTTGTCCAGCAGTTCCTCAACCCTATTGATACTGAAGTCATACTTTTTATGCAGTCTCAGGAGGCGTTGTCTCTCTGGTTCAAGGTTCTTACGAGTACCATCACTATCTTCAAGATGGCTTTGATGATTCAGTAATGAAACTTTCTTTCTCTGGTAGATTTGTTTTTTTGTGGAAACATTGGTGTATTGGGTAAATGATCAGTCACCTTTCCTGATAGTATGATTCTAGTGTTGCTAATGTGGAAGGAGAGCATCTCAAGGCTTTATATATTTATTTCTTGGTCTCTATGTTCTGGTGTTCATTTACCACATTGTTAGGGAATTCCTTGTTAGATAATAATATAAATCAGTATCCTGGGACCTCACTTAATAACTTAAGCTTTTAGATGAGATAGTTGTTTGACATTCCCGCTATATGTATTGATCAGCTTTTGTACATTATTCCTAACGGTATCATGTTCATCATATACTTGATAGGGCTGGGGCTGTGCTTATCGCTCTCTTCAGACTATCATTTCATGGTTCAGACTCCAATACTACACATCCATTGATGTTCCTTCTCATAGGTATGAATACCAGCAACATTTTGGAGTTTCTAAGATTGCTTTTACTATGTGCTTCAGTTGGCCTTATAGTTGTACTTGATAAAATAAAAAAAGAGAGCCTGGTTTCAATATGTGTATCATTCTGATAAACCCCAGCATTTGTTTGTAGGGAAATACAACAAGCACTTGTGGAGATTGGCGATAAAGATCCTTCTTTTATTGGATCACGGGAATGGATTGGTGCTATTGAGTTGAGCTTTGTTTTAGATAAACTTCTGGGCGTAAGTATGCAAGCTCCACAAGTGCTAACCTTGATAACTGATATTGGGGGTTTTCAGTTTCCATTTGTATATAATTTTGCAAGTGTGCTCAGAATCTTTTGAAATGTCAAATTCCTGCCATTGGGTTTGACAGGATGATTTGCTGTGTTCAACAGGTAAGTTGCAAAATCATAAATGTTAGATCAGGAGCTGAGCTTCCAGAAAAATGTCGAGAGCTGGCCTTGCATTTTGAGAATCAAGGAACACCTATTATGATTGGTAAGTGGATAAAATATATAGATATGGTTTCTCCCAATTATTTCTACAGAATGTATCTTCTCTCTATGTAAAGATCGATCACGTTAAGATGGAATGCTTTTCTGCACTGTGCCTATAATGTTGTAAAGTGTTCTACAAAAAGGAGAAATATAAAAACTGAATAACCAAAATACAAGTCTCTTAGTATGTTGTACGTAAATGCAGGTGGTGGTGTTCTTGCATACACCCTTCTAGGAGTTGATTACAATGAAGCGAGTGGAGATTGTGCATTTCTAATACTTGATCCTCACTATACTGGCAATGATGATCACAAGAAAATTGTAAATGGTGGATGGTGCGGGTGGAAAAAGGCTGTCGATAGCAAGGGAAGGAATTTCTTTTTACATGACAAGTTCTATAATCTTCTCCTGCCGCAGAGGCCCAGCATGGTGTAGCAGGAAACATAGATGACAAACAAAATCTCTATTTTTGTCTCTCCATTTATTTTATTGAGTTTGCTTGCAAGGAAATTATTTAAGCTATGTGGTGATTACAGGGAAAATGACTACTGCCTGAATTGGGGCGCTTCAAAAAGATGGTAAAAGCACAAGGAAAAAAGAATCTGGAAATCAGAAAATGTGAATTATCTGAAGCATTTCAAGTAGTTTTTATCTTTCCTTTTATCTTTATTATTATTATTATTACTACATCCTGCTAGATATGCCGTCTTGATATTTTTAAGAAAAAGCTTGCAGAGTTAGGAAAATCTGTAAAAAATGAGTAAACGATAAAATTGTATATAAATAAATAAATCCAGTAGGAAAATCATAAGCTAGTCTCTGTAAATCCCATTAACAGTGCAAACATGTCTGTCACATAGGTTTCGCTTGTAGTTGACATTTGGCAGCCCGAAGGAAAAGTACTTGTTGCTTGTGCATTTGGAGAGTGAGGAAGCATCTGAAGAAGAGAAGGAAGGCCATGCCATGACTGCTGCTTCTGTCAAAAATCAAACCTCATCTTCTCCTCCTCCTCTCGTTTCACTATCCTAAACCAAAAAAAAAAAAAAACCAAATATCAGATTTCCATTCTATCCATACCCTCAAGACAATCCTTTTCTCTCTCTGCAACTCCCCCTCCTTCCCTTTCTCTCTCTTCACCTTCTATTTTCTTTTTTTTTTTCTTGAACAGGAAAAACAAGAACTTGAACACCCCAAAAAAGTACAAACACAGCGAAGTGTGGACGAAGAAGTAGGAGAAGATAAAGGGGGAGGGGAGGGGAGGGGAGGACACAAGACCCACCTCGGCAATGAGAATTTGCTATCGAGAAAATAGACGCTCCTCGTGGCGCCTGCCCCCTTCAGGCACTCAAAATGAAGAAATCCAACAAATGAGCATTTCAAATTCTTTTTATAGGCCATTTCCCTGATGGAGTTGCCGGAGAAAATTTGACACATGCTAGGGAGTTGCCGGAGAAAATGACGGGAGAATTTTTGGGTGGTTATGAAGGGGGGGTTAGTGCAATGAGTGTGGAAATATTGGGGTTGATGGGAGAGGAGGGTCTGGTAAGTGGTAAGGGGTATTTTTATGAGCGGATGGGGTCGCAAGATCCATCTTTAGTTACTGCTCATCCTTGCTCTGCTCTGTTTCCCTCACACTTCATCCCAATGTAAATTCTGTTTCGGATAATATTTTGTTTTTTCAATTGCAATATAATATTTTAGTTTTGTAGTATTTTAGTGTACTGTTTCAGAGTTGTACTATTTATGTGTATATATATAATTAAATATTTTGATTTTGATTTTTTTTAGTTCAAATAAAAAATAAAATTATTTAGAATTATGCAATTTAATATAAAAAAGACAATAAAATGATTTTTCTTAACAAAATTATGAATATGTATAATATTATGAGAATGTCATCATCAATCTAGCAAGTTCATTATATTCTCTGATTGTTTTAAAATTTTAAAATAATATATATAAATATATCAAGAGATTTCTCGTAAAATTTCATCTTAATCTAATCATCGAATTAAGAGATATGATTGATATTGTAAAATTATTCATTATTTAAAAAAAATACTATTTGGCCGAAACGGAACCGGCGGAACGAAACTAAAACGTTTCGGGCAGTATTTGACTGAAAAATACAGAATGAGATGGAATTTAAACCGAGATAAAACCAATGTTATTTTATCTTGTTTTTTTAACTAGTACGAAACGTCTAGTTGTTTCAGCCAAAACGAAACTAAACTAACAACCCTGCTTCATAGTCTAGCTCAGATCACTGAAAGATTGAGATTTAACTTCGGATTTATTTGTATTTTTAGTTGAAGTTTATCTGCTAGATTTTATTTGTTAAATTTAATTTAATTCTCGTTGAATATTTTGTTCAGGGAACTATAAGCTCAATTGCTTGTTTTAACTAAAGTTTTTGTATTTATATTTTTCTAAATATAAGGATGTTTTGATTAAATGAATAAAAATAAGAAAGTCAAGATCTCTTCTTCTTCTTTTTTATCTAAATTTTCTTTTATTAGGTTTTAAATCTTCTTTTATCTCACATCAAATCCGCATCATCAAAAAACCCCACATTGCATTTTTATATGTTAATTTTTGCTTATCATACTCACATTACACACTTGAAAATTACCTAGTGTTTTTTGTTCTTGATTAATCTCTACATTATAAAAAGAAATCTTTACTTTATTTTTATATTGAGTTTGTATTTCTTAGAAAAATTTAATTATTAGATTTTAGGTTGTTTTGGTTAAAAATTACTTTTACAACATTTTTATGTATAATATTTTAGATCTAATATTACATAAACAAAAAAATACGAGACAATAAATAAACAAAATGGGTAGATAAATTTTCCCAAGTTATCTACAATGAAAAAAATATATGAACCACTTCCTCTGTGTTTCAATTATAATGTTCCTTTTAGGCAAAAAAAACCCTCATTTCTAACAAATTTTATCTATTACAATTTTACTAACTAAATATTAGGATAAACAATTACAACACGCAAAAAAATAATTATTTTTTAAATAGAAAAAAATCAAGCACAGCATGCGAGCAAGTAACTCCATATATTCTATAAATGGAAATGCTATTTCAAACTCCTAAGAACTTAACTTAAATGAGATCCTCAACTCTACTACAGATAATTATTTCTTAGATTCAAGTCTACTTGAAACACACAAAGATGTAACATCTAAAAAATAGATACAAGAAGGCACAATTATAATAATGATAAAAAAAAAATGCATGCCTACTAAACTCTCCTTCGAGGATTTGTGTCGCCACTACATAGATTTTAGAGGCTGGTCATCCAAACCGAACTCAACTTGTTGGTTGAGGCTACTAGCTGAAAGGGTGGGCTTAAACTCGAACTCACCCCCACCTTTATGGGCTCTATTAGGGCTTGTACGAGCCCACCATTCAGATACAGTGGGATTGAGTTGGGCCTTGTGGAGCCCAATCATCATCTTTTCATGTTTTAGATGATTTTTTTTTGATTTAAAAACTGGCATGATTGCTCACTAGCCGCCAGCTTCAAGTTCAACTACCTTAAGACTCAATCCCGTTAATGAGAAGACCCGTTATCCTTGAGATCTTTCAATAATTTCTTACCCGATATTTTCAATCGATGAACTCAGCATGACCTTTACTTGTCTGTCAAAGGAATAAAAAAGGGCAGTTTAGTAATTGAGCTGGATGGGAAAAACCCTAAAGATGTCCCATCTCTGCCGAGTGGACACAAGAGACGGACAACAGTCTGAAGACAACGCCACGTGGATACTCAAAGCGAAATTATACCGAAGACCCCCCGGTGACGTGTACCTGTAGCCTCCCTATAAATACAGGACACTTTCTATCTTCTCTCCTCTTCTCATCCATTTCCTATCAACAGTTCAAAACGACAATCACTTGCTCTAACTTGGTACTTGAATCCTGGATCCACTCGTATCGGACCCCGTTTCGCTCCATCTCCTCTAGGGTTTTATCCTTGTATTCAATTCAATAATCTTGTTTTTTTTTTCTTTTGGATTCGAATCGGAGGTGCTCCGATTTGGAGATCCGATTACTTCTCTTGTTTGTCTTGGCTCGAGATCAGGGCCAGGCAGAGAAGCATCGGGTTCGGACCGGACTCGGGTTTCTTAGATTTAATATTTTCTCTCTTCAAGTGTTCACACGTTCAATCATCTTACTTTCTCTGTGATACTGTTACTGATACTGTTACTGTCAGTTGCTTTATTTGAGTGGGTGTTTGGTTACTGAGAAAAGGAGGGGAAGTGAAAGAGAGTGAGCATTTTGATTATTATTTTTCTTATGTTTATTTTTATATTTCATAAAATATTTTTTATTCACTAATTTTATGTTAGTTAGAAGCTAAGAATGTCTACCTTATGTATTTATTTATTTATTTATATTTAATTTGCAGTTTAGATTTGAGGATCGCGTAGAATAGGACAAGTGTAGAAATGGCGACGAGTGAGGGGTTTCTGACGGATGAGCAGAGGGAAAAGCTGGAAACAGCGAGTCAAAATGCAGAGAATTTGTCGTCGTCGTCTCCCAAGGGTTTGTTCCCATCCTCATTGTTCTCTGAGCAACACATAAAAGCTCCTGCTGCGGGGAAAGCCGGTACCGCTGGGTTTGCTGGGAGGCAGGTCAGGAAATCACACTCGGGGAAGCATGTGCGTGTTAAGAAAGGTGGGTTGCAAATGGAGTGGTTATAATTCGTATGATGACTTGTGAGCAGTAGCTTGCTCCATACATGCTTAATGGATGTATAGCTTCATTGTAATGGATATCAATATAAAACTTGAATCGATTTAGCTCTTTATCGAACTTACATTCATACGGTCATTCTGATGATCTAGTGCAATTGTGCTATTGTACTTTGGGATGCGATGCTTTCGGGTTATCTTCAATTTATTCGAGGGATTGAGAATAGATGTATTGGATGGAGGTTAGAACATGGCTTAATTAACTTTATAGATTTCTGATAAAATATGCTTGGATAGAAGGAAAGATCGAAAAGTAGTTAAAAGGGATAATTGGGTGATAATATGGAAATTGATTGAAAACCTACAAACAATGGACTTATTTTTTGAGGATATGTGAAACGACTCCTTGCAGCGTATTTTACTGGACTTAATAATTGTTATCGCATAGTTAAGCCTGTGGGTCTGTGACACGTTACTGAAGAGAGAATATTTATTTGAATGTTCAAGGAGGAGGAGTATGTTACTTGTGAACTTTTCCCTTTACGATTTAGCTTTTTAATATGTGTCTTGAGGAGGCTGTTTATCTACATTTAGAAGATTTATTATCTTTATATTCGTGATAAGATTTTTATGCATCTATTCTCTGCTAAAAGTGGTAACTGTGAGTATAAATGAGCCCAAAAAAAACTCTGGATATTAATGATGATAATAAGCATAATGTATGGTCAAGGAGATTTTCATTTTCTTCTTCGTTCATGATAGTTATAAGATTTAAGTTATTAAATGCCAATACATTAATTAATTAGTCCTTATTGCCTACTCCGATCGGCATAATTTGTGAATATTTATTCTGATGATACGATATAACCTTAACAGAGAGAGTGACCTGTGTATAACTTTTAAAGGTAAGTTAAGATCCATAATACTCGCTTCCTTGGTTGAATGCTATCAAACTTTAATCTAATGTAGTGTAAATTTTAGTTGTGTGCTTATACTGACTGAAAAATTTGAAGAATATCAAATACTGCATCAGTCTTGGATCTTCATACTGAATGACTGGGATTTTTGGGTTGAGGGGAGCCTGTGGATGATCAATGGTTCCTTTGGGATTTAGAACACAGAAAAAGTGCTCTTTGTTCCTTTGGGATTCAGAACACAGAAAAAGTGCTTTACTTGTTTTTGTGTCTCAATTTGGTGCATTATTTTGCACTTGATTATAAAGCCCCTTGAGCAGCAAGTCCACACCATTTGGACTATGCATGCTAATCATTAGTTGACACTGAACAACCAATCCAATTTAGAGAGCAAATTTGTGCATTTTAGATCAGTTGTTCACAAACTCCTGCAAGCATGGTCAATAAAGAAAGAATTATTAGTTTGATCGACACAATTTTCTTTTATAAGAAAAGCTTCTGGTTATCTTCATGCTGATTAGTAATTTTCCTCTTTTCAATCATTTCAGATGGTGGCGGTGGTAAGGGCACATGGGGAAAACTGCTTGACACTGATGGCGAAACCCATATTGATCGAAATGATCCTAACTATGATAGTGGAGAGGTAAGTGTTGTTCCTGCAATGTGATTTATCCATCCCAAACTTTTTGAATATATCTTTTTGTGTCTGTTGATTCCCTTGGGTAAGTGTATATATGCCTGGTTCTTAGTCTTGCAGTGCTTCTATTTCTGTTCTTTATTGCTTGCTTTTCACCTCTGAACTGTTTGGGTAAATGCTCGTATCATGACTTATAGATTGCTCCCTTCTCTGTCCTATTATTGAACAGGAGCCGTATCAGCTTGTTGGGGCAACCATCACAGATCCTTTAGATGACTATAAGAAGGCTGTAGTTTCAATAATAGAGGAGTATTTTAGTACTGGTGATGTGGAAGTGGCTGCATCTGACCTCAGAGAGCTTGGATCTAGCAAGTATCATCTGTACTTTATCAAGCGACTTGTTTCCATGGCCATGGACAGGCATGATAAGGAGAAGGAAATGGCTTCAGTTCTGCTCTCTGCACTGTATGCTGATGTCATCAGCCCATCCCAGATTAGGGATGGGTTTGTCATACTTCTAGAGTCTGCTGATGATCTTGCGGTTGACATACTGGATGCAGTTGACATCCTTGCTTTGTTCGTAGCTCGTGCTGTGGTCGATGATATCCTTCCTCCTGCATTCCTCACCAGAGCAAAGAAGGCCCTACCAGAATCCTCTAAGGGATTTCAAGTCCTTCAAACCACTGAAAAGAGCTATCTTTCAGCCCCACACCACGCAGAACTTGTGGAGAGGAAGTGGGGTGGAAGCACCCATGTCACTGTTGAGGAAGTGAAGAAAAAAATCGCTGATCTGTTGAGGGAATATGTGGAGAGTGAAGATGCTGTTGAAGCCTGCAGGTGCATAAGGGAGTTGGGAGTTTCATTCTTTCATCACGAGGTTGTTAAGAGGGCTTTGATTCTTTCCATGGAGAACCGAACTGCAGAACCACTTATATTGAAGCTGTTGAAGGAAGCTTCTGAAGAAGGCCTGATAAGTTCCAGTCAAATGGCAAAGGGCTTTGCTCGATTAGCAGAGAGCCTTGATGACCTTGCTCTTGACATTCCATCTGCAAAATCCTTGTTCCAATCCCTCGTCCCCAAGGCCATCTCTCAAGGATGGCTTGATGCTTCGTCCATGAAACCTTCAGGTGAAGATGGTCAGGCACAAGCTGAAGATGAAAGAGTAAAGCGGTTTAAGGAAGAGGTTGTGACAATAATTCATGAGTATTTTCTCTCAGATGACATCCCTGAATTGATTCGAAGTCTTGAAGATCTTGGAATGCCTGAGTTTAACCCAATTTTCCTGAAAAAGCTCATCACCCTGGCCTTGGACAGGAAGAATAGGGAGAAGGAAATGGCATCTGTGCTGCTTTCAGCTCTTCACATTGAGATATTTTCAAGTGAAGATATAGTTAATGGTTTCATCATGCTTCTGGAATCTGCAGAAGATACAGCGCTGGACATTCTGGATGCTTCAAATGAGCTTGCACTCTTTCTTGCCAGGGCTGTGATTGATGACGTCTTGGTCCCTTTGAATCTAGAGGAGATAGGCAGCAAGTTGCAACCAAATTGCAGTGGAAGTGAGACAGTGTGCATGGCTCGATCACTTATTGCTGCCCGTCATGCTGGTGAGAGGCTCTTGAGGTGCTGGGGAGGTGGGACTGGCTGGGCTGTGGAAGATGCAAAGGATAAGATACTGAAGCTACTGGAGGAGTACGAGAGCGGGGGTGTTCTGGGTGAAGCCTGCCAATGTATTCGTGACCTTGGAATGCCCTTCTTTAACCACGAGGTGGTGAAGAAGGCATTGGTCATGGCAATGGAGAAGAAGAATGACAGGATGCTGGATCTGCTTCAAGTTTGTTTCAATGAAGGTCTGATCACTATCAATCAGATGACCAAAGGCTTCACCCGTATCAAGGATGGGATGGATGATCTGGCTCTCGACATTCCGAATGCGGAGGAGAAATTTAATTTCTACTTGGAGTATGCTCAGAAGAAGGGTTGGGTGCTACCCTCTTTCGGGTCATCCGTTGGAGATGGCTCCTCCTCGAAAGCAGTCCCGGCTACTTGAGAAGAAACGAAGCATATTTCCATTTCTCATTCATTCTCATGCATGTTGTTGCCTATTTACATCTCTCTGTACTGTGTAATGAATGGTCTCCTTTGGTGTTCAGAAGTGGATGGATAGGTAGATACGGGATGTTTTGGATTCCTTCTGATGTTTCCCTTTTTTGTGCTCATCTGATGGAGATTCTTGTGAGGTCCAAGCCATTGTATAAAGTTGGTCCTTTGTTTTATTTACTGACATAGCTTTAGGCGTCATCTTGACAATGCTTATCCAGTGAGCATGTTATATCCAGTAACGTTGCTATATTAGTACTCAGGGATTTATTTCATTTCTCCCCATTGTTATGCTCCTAAATCTCATTTTCGGTATGTTTTTGCTGCTGATGATCTCTCTGGTTTCATGGAGTTCTCTAATGGCGCTGTTCATGTGCGCTTCCGGCCGCCTTACTGTTCATTAAAGAGGTGATCGGAGTGAAGTTTGGACGGCACTACAAGGTTGAATCTCTATTGGAATTTCTACGATTGTTTGGCCACCGGCCTGCATCAGTGGAACATCGAAATCTCAAGAAATCGAGAGAAAAATCACTCAACTAACTCACTTTTGAAAAAAAAAATTATATACACGCACGTTTATGGAAACATCGAGATATATTTTTTGTACAGCTACCCCCTTCCCGGCTTGTCAGATATGGTTGGGAAAATGCTGGTGAAAGTGCTTTTGTAGATCAGGCTGAAGCTATCATCAGCGTTGCAAACGAGTGTTAGGTAATTGCACATGTTTGGGCTAATCTTGGCAGTGCATGCTTGGTGACCACAGAAGTGCTTGGAGCTTCTCATTGCTACAGTCATTTATTGCTTCCTTTTCTTGAGGTGGTTGTTCATCGAAGAAGAAGAAGAAGAAGAAGAAGAAGAAGCTCATGATACTTCTTCGGTACGTATAAAAAGAAATGACTTCTCCCAAATCATTCATTATTCACAGCTAAATAAAGGGAAAACAAAACTCACATCCCTGATCATGAGCAGTGTGTATTCACTAATACAGAAACAGAGATCAGATATATTCTAGGCACCATCAGGACCATCTATCCTAAGGGACTTCCAAGTTTCAACTTCTAAACATTATGTCATGGATGCTAGATGGCTGATTGTCAAAGCTTTTTTTCCCCTACTTTAGATTAAGGATACCATGTCAGTCTTACAAAACTGAGATCATTTGCAGCTACCGAGAGGAGGTAAAACAATGAATGTAGAACAAATAATGATAGAAATGTTAGAAAATAATACAAATTACATTTTATAATCTTATTTAACAGTTTAAATTTTTAGATAATACGTGTTTTCGTTTTAGTCTTTTCTCATGAGTTCCTTCAATCCATGGTTTGTCACAGCTCCTTAATTTACTTTTCATGCCACTCCAGCCTCTGTCAACTCACCTTACCCAGCGTTAAACTCCTAGTTCGTATAACAACAATTCTACTTTCAGTCGTGCAGAGGACATTTCCATGGAGGCTAGCGTAACATTAATGCTGGCAATCATAACAAGTCTGATAACATGTTTTATTTTCAAGGTTTTAAGAGATCGTATTTTCAAACAATGATCGGAGGCAATCATTTGGCAATAAAACCGAATAAATCATGGCTGGTGTCATTTTTGTTCGGTTGATACTTTGTTTTTTCGATTAAAATGGAATGTTTCGGTTTCGAAATGTTTCGGTATGTCATTTCAGGGTTGTATTGCTTATATATATATTAATTAAAAAAAATTAAGTTCAAATCCGAAAATAAAATTATTTAGAATTGTGCAATTTAATTAAAAAAAAACACAATAAAATAATTTTTCTGAACAAAATTAGGAGCATATATAATATATTACGAGAATATCATCATCAATCTCGCAAGGTCATTACATTCTCTGATTTCTATGAAATTTTAACATAATACATATAAATATATCAAGAGACTCATTGTAAAATTTCATCTCAATCTAATGGCTGGATTAAGAAAATATGATTTGATATTATAAAATTATTTATTATTTAAAAAAAAACATTATTTGGCCATAACAGAACAGGTAAAACGAAACGGAACGTTCCGGCCGAAATTCAGGCGGCATTTCTAGAGCGTACCAAAATTTAAAAGCGAGGTAAAAACTGCACATTCTATGTTGTGTCAAACCTTCGATCACTTACCCCTCAAATATATATGTTCGATCGGCTTCAAAGCCATGGATAATAGCCGAGTGCCAATCTCGAGCTCAACAATATTTTCTCAGCAAACTCTATGGATTAACTGGTTTCATTACACTGGTGTGAATAACAACATATCACACCTGATCTTGCAAATCTGACGGTCTGATCAACCACATCTAGTTCAAGAACTATTATTTTCTCTGAAAAAAATACCCTGCTACTTCATCTGTTTCATTAATTTCTTGTTCCTCAATCGGAACACATGCGAAATCTCTTGGTGTTCATAAACAGCTAGTTAACTGGAGCCTCATCTTCCTCCACATCCCTTGTGACTGTGGGCTCCAGATCGGTTGTGAAACTCTCTCCCTTTTGCTGAGGGACGACGTCGTTTTCAGCCACCGCAACTTTTTATTCCATTTCGCTGCGGTTGGCGCCATCACATTAACTGTAGCCACCCCCCGCCCTTGTATATATTTATGATTTCTTTTTAATTACATAATTGTCAAAAATAATCTGTAAACTTGTTCGGGATATCACAACTGTCACTCCACATGCGTGATTTATGATGATGAAAAACTTATAATTTTTCATAGTAGTTCTTGAGCTCGAGTTAAAATATGTATTATTTGTAAGAGTTTAGGATAATCGGGAGTTTTACTCATTCAAATAAACTCATAAAATGTATTTAAAAAAAATAAGATTTTCCTCGCTATAAAAAAGAAATATATCACAATATAATTTAATTGATTGTTTTAAAAAGAAAATTTGAATGTTGTAGGTACATCTTAATAATTGTTTCATTACAACTGTGCTCTGTTTTTTAATGTGTTTGAAATTATGGTAGAATTTATTTTTAAAAGTGTTTTTTATTTGAAAATACATGAAAATAATATTTTTTTTTATATTTTATTTTTAATATCAACAACTTAAAATAATATAAATATTGAAAAAAAATCAGCTTAAAAATTAAAAATCTCTAAAAAAATATAGTAGAATAATAATAATAATAAAAAAAACACTGCCTATTGAAGAACAGCACAAGTTGTTGCACTTTAATAAAGAAATAATGATGTTACAACATTTTTTTACAAAAAACAAGGATTGATGTAAGCAAGAAATTATGATTTTTTTTTTTTACGAATTGCAACCCGCAAACCGAAAACACCGTGAATGAAGCAATCTTTTTATACTTTTGTATCAACTTTTTTGGAATATTATTATTATTATTATCAAACTTTATTTTATATGCATATGGATTTTTCTTCTTATCTTCTATAATAATTATTGTTAGTTAAGCCACGAGCAAGACAAGCCAGTAGCCTCAGGTATCTTTCCACAGTTTGCAGTCCAAACAAAAGCCAAACGTCTCTCACAACACAAACTGAAACTTATCAGAATCATTGAAAAACCTTCCTCATACAAAACACCGTCAAAATTTCGAAACCTCGCCGCTCTCTCCGCCTCTTCCACGGCCAACAAAGCTGCAAAACCCCAGTAAATATTTATATATATGAGATATGAACACCACCATTCCAAAACTACCTCTCATTATCAAGCCCTTCCTTCTCTCCCTCTTGCTCTCTCTTACGGTCCTCATCCTCATAGCCTTACAAACTCCCCACCACCGCAAAACCACCGCGCAACAGCCAGACACCATCGCCTCCATGAGCGGGGGTGGCCTTCGTATCCGACCGGGGTACTCTTCCTATGATGAATACATTCAGAGACAGCTGAACAAGACACTAAACCCTAAACTCCGGAAGATATGGACAACACGGGATTGGCAGCGTAAAGTCCGCGTGTTTGCCGAGTTTTTCGAGTCATTAAAGCGAAGAAACCTCTTGTTTAACGATTCAAAGGCATTGTCGATCGGAGCTCGTGTGGGGCAAGAGGTGTCGGCTCTAAAAAGTATCGGCGTGAATGACTCGATCGGCATTGACTTGGTCCCCTACCCGCCACTTGTGGTGAAAGGAGATTTCCATGCACAGCCTTTCATGAACGACACTTTTGATTTTGAGTTCTCGAATGTGTTTGATCATGCCCTGTATCCATGGAAATTTGTGG
Source organism: Salix viminalis (assembly GCA_029228465.1). Taxonomy (NCBI): domain Eukaryota; kingdom Viridiplantae; phylum Streptophyta; class Magnoliopsida; order Malpighiales; family Salicaceae; genus Salix; species Salix viminalis. The sequence continues at coordinate 3,152,084 of CM055440.1, read as the reverse complement.
GGGAGATCGAACGGACGTTGAAGCCTGGTGGAGTCTGTGTTATACACGTGGCGCTATCAAGACGGGCAGATAAATATTCTGCTAATGATTTGTATAGCGTGGGGCCATTGGTTGAGTTGTTTAAAGACTCCAAGGTGGTGGAGGTTAGGAGGGTCGATGGCTTTGGACTTGATACTGAGGTGGTCTTTAGGAAAAACAAAAGCAGAAATATTTAAGAGATTTGTTTTCCTTTTTTCCTTTTTCCTTGATTTTTGTATTCTTGATGATGATTCATTTTGTCGATTGTGTTTCTCTCTTTCTTTTAAAAGAAACATTCAGTTGTGGTTGAATATATTGGTTGTGATTTTATTAATTTTTTGGCTAAATTTTCAGGGTTTTGTATTTATATTCATGAAATTTTTCACATACAATTTGAATATTTATTCAAATAGTGGAGTGGTGGATCCAAAATTTAATCTGGAAGTAGCCAGATTAAATGAGTTGTAGTGCTGGAGGTGATCTCTTAATGAATTGAGTTGAGTTCTTCTACATCCACGTGATATGTTAGCTAGACATGAATCAACCAAGCTGAGGTTGGGCAGTGATGATGGAGCCAACTACACAAGGACAACTCCCGTGCTATATCCATATATATATATATATATATATATCAAGATCTCCATTAGTGTTTGAAATTTGGAACAATTAAAGCTTTCACCGAACCAAATAAATTCGATAGTCAAATATCCCATATTCAAATTATGCAGCTTGTTCTTGAACAATTTGAAATCTTAAAGTCAAAATCACTAAAACTTAAGATTAAACCCTCTGATCAGAGAGATTTTTATAATCTTAAGTGCCCCTCTGAAAAAAAAACTCTGCCCCTTCTCAAATCTTGATAGCGGGAAATGAAAATCATTGTAGTAGAGAGGCGTGCATGGTTTAGGGACAGATAAATCAGCATAGGAGGAGAGAAAACAAGTGTTTTGGCAAACTTGTGACCCCTTTTCATCATCTTGCGCCTGATATGAGACACTCAGTAAGACAACTACAAGCAAATATTGAAGGAAAAGATGGCGAGAGCCACCCAGAGTTGACTGCTTGTTGAAGCATGCAGTATTGCGACAACTTTAGGTCTCTTTCACCTTAGCACCAACTATCCGTTGGGATGGATGAGAACGTAGCTTGTTTTTGCTTGTGCTAGCTGTACGCCATAGTCGTTAATTTCAAGGTATAACTATTTAGTATATTATTTAATGGTTTTCAAACTTTATAATTACTAATATAATGATCATTAAAAGCTTATATGATTGTTTTTAAAAACTTATAGAATTAGTTGAGATATATACAAGCTAACGGACACTCATATTAATCTAAAAAAAAAGAATATTGGGGATGCCACTCCTGAAGAACAGATAGCTCGGATGTGAATGTGGTAAGGCTGTGGTCCTATAATTGTAATCGAATTTTGGATAAGTGTTGCACAGAGCTCTTTTCAAAGGAATTCTTTTTGTTAACAACTCAGTCATGTAAATTACATATGTTGCGTGGCAATCAAATCAAACTGTTTCTAGAGAAGAAAAAATTGATGTTTAATGGTAAAATAGAGAGAAATAGTTCATATTTAAACCTTTTTTATATATAAATCTAGCTGCTACTAACTTATAATATTTCAAATCATTCTTCAATCTATACTTTTATAAATATTTTCATATGAACTGATAAAATCTAAATAATTTAAAAAATTAGCTCTAAGATGTCTGTTTTATGTTTATTTTTTACGTTTATAAGTTCGTTTGAGTTTCACGCCAGGGTGTTTTAGTTGTTTTAGATGAAGATATTTGATAAAAAAAAACTTTATATTAAAGAAAGACAGGAAATAACAAAAAACAATTCGAATTATAAAAATATATTAAACAATAAATATGAAGACAAATTGCACAACTATACGTGTGATGTATAGCTAAGGAAAGGTAATGGCCACAAAAAGGAATAGATATAGGGCATGAGCTTCCATCCATTTGATGGACGGGGTATGGCTGAGGCATGATAAAGTGCTTTGAATTCTTTTCTTTTCCCACACAGCAAAAAGAGGTGGATTGAGATTTTGATTTTTTGCATCGCTATCACAAAACACAAAAACATTTTACTTTATTTGTCCAATAAAGTCCATGAACCCTCGATGATTATTGAATAACTGGACCCCTTGTTGATAAACATTACTCTCTCGTCACATACTTGATGGTCATTATTATTTTCAAAGAAGTCAACAAAAAATAACTTGATTACTTTTTTTCTTTAGTTTTATTATTTTGAAATTTTAATAATTAAGTTAGCTAATTTAGGATGAGTAAGTAATGAATGTTAATGAAGCATCCCAAGTGAAAGGGTAAAAACTCTTTAATGAAAAGAATAGATACTTCATGTGATTAATGGTAGTAATCTCTGTTACAGTGTACAGAGTTGCAGACACCTTAGAAATAAGGTGGGGGTTAAGAAATGAACCCAGGTTTGGACCACCTCAGAGTCGAGTGTTACAGCTGAGTGTGTGTTAGAGAATAATATAAACTATATTAACTAGCTTAAAACCTTAGCTTGAAACTTGTACAGACTCACACTACTCTGTGCTTGATTTTTATCAAATAAAATAGGGGGGTAGTGAGATTCAAATTCATGACCGCTGGGTCAACAAGGTTTTGATACCATGTTAAGTAATCATCTCATCTAAAAACTTAAGCTATTAGATGAGGGTCCCAAGATACAATATATATTATTCTCTAACAATGTGAGTGTACAAATGTATGGATAGCCAATGGGATGGCTATGATGAATATGAAGACAAGTGTTAGATTGAATTTCATGGATATTTACTCCAAGTTGAAGATTAATGAGATAGAAAACATTAGGAATAAGCAGAGAGCAGATGCACATGTTCTGGGTACAAGTTAACTTTTGTCAGGGTGGTGAGCCTGGTAGTTGTATTATAATACTAGAGTGTGAAGAAAAATGTTATAAGAAGAAATAAGATTGCTTTTGGATATATATATAGACATAAAATAGCTGTTTTATTTCAGTGTTCAATATTTAATCAGCATTGAGGCATAAAAGTTCATGATTAACCATGGATAAAATTTCTTATAAATTAGAGAATATTTATGAGGAATGGTGATCATGAAAACAATATGAGCTAGCTGACATATTGCTTCTCAAGAAGACTTCCGCAGAAGGCCAAGTCGAAACACTCCTCTGGAGGATCCCCAATGCAGTCAAAGACTGCGTCGGCATTTAAGAAGTCCTCGTCGGCGGTGTAACTGCAATCAAAATGTCAAGATTTTCCAGAATATTAGCTCCATATTAACAAACATGGAGTTACAGTAACATGTCAATTCATGCGATAGAAATCACAGTTGTTGGTTATAAACGCGCGGAAGAAGAAAGAACTATGTTCTCAAACCCAGAGTTGACAGGGCTGCAAGAAGTTGAGTAGGTTTTTCTGAAAGAGAATAAGAAAACAAAACAAATAAACATAAACATAATGCACCAAAAGGAAGCATGCATGCATTACCGCTCTGAGATTGTTAAGAGTGAGTGATCAGATTAACATATTATATTAGAGATGGATGAATGGAGATGCTGCATATTGTATCCCAATCCAAGTACTTATTGACTTGAATACAGCACATAGTTGAAGCACAATCTACTTTTATTTGTAGCTAATGATAATTATATAAGAGCTGGGGACGTGGAGAAGAAAACATGCATGAGATGGTGATATGACTTAAGAGCCGGAACAACTAATCGAGTCCACCATGATGATGCTGTGGCAGTAAGAATCTCAAAACTTTCTAAGTGGAGACTGTAGACACACTCATGGATGGCTCAAAAGATTTTATCTTAGCCCTTCAAGGAGACTGGATATAGTTACACCGAAATCATTCAATCATTGAACTAAGGTTAGGTGATGTCCTCTAGTATCCAAAATCACAACGCATGGGAAAAGGCAGCAAGAAAGAAGCTTTTGTTTCTTTAAATAAGTAGCAGACTGTTTGTTTCCTAATAAAATACTCAGGGGAAGAAAAAGCTCAAGAATTCTGCTTGCTCGGAAGGAAAGGATCTTACCCGCTCTTTAGTTACTATACACTTCATTCCAGCAGCTTTGGCTGCTGCAAGACCTATTGCACTGTCCTCCACCACTACACAGCTGCAGAGAAGAAAATTAAAGCATGTTCTTGACAAATTAGAACTTTTTAACTTGCTTAATTGAATGCAAAAGGTAGAAAACTAGCATATGGCAAGAACGTGCATAAACCCCTCTGTCCATTTAAGAATTAGAGCATATACCAGATCGAGAAGCCTTGAGAAGTAATTATGAAGTTGATTTTATCAAATAATTGATTGTAGCTTACAAGAACTGAGCCATCCCAAAGTCACTGGGTATATATATTGAGAGAAACCTGACTCTATTGTCTATATTGAAATGAAACATATTCTGTGGTACCTTGAAGGATCAACACCCAGAGTTTTGGCTGCTAATGTATAAATGGCCTGTTAGGAAGAATAAATGACATTTCAGCAAGCAGCCGCGCATCAAACCCATTGTTTTCACAAGCAGAAAATATTTTAGACGAAATCAAACAGGTAATAATAAGGTGAGATTTCAATAATTGCAACTTCACAACAACAGTTGCATTTTTTTTTAACTCTGAACTGAAAGACTGCATAAATGGGAGCCATAAAGATGTAATTGAAGCTTCATTTGCATAAAACAAAAATCCATGGTATTAAACCAAGGGATATATAAAGTGTACCGGGATCAGGCTTTTTGCGTGGAACAACATCTCCTGCAAATATCTTGATCTTTTCAGATCGTTCAGGCCCCAGCAGGAAAGAAACTATCGCAGAGACCTGAAATAAGGATTTTTAGTATGGCTACCAAAATTTGCAATGCATCGTTGAATTAGTACCGTGAAATTTGCCAAAAAATTTATATAAGCAACGTGATTAGATTTAACACTTCGTCCAAATCCTGAAGTTCAAACACAAGAAATGTTTATGAGAACGAAAAGAGCTAACACATTATGCAAGAGTTATGTTTCTTCAGGAAATGAGACTCAGACCTATGATACTTAAAAGTTTTGGATGGCAGAAGTGCAGATTTAATATCCACTGCAAAACCTGGATCACATGGAACTAATCGTACGAGCAATACAACTGTAAGAACCTGATTGTGCATACCGCCTTCTCATTGGAAGTGCTGCAGACAGCAACTTTTACTCCTTTTCCGAGAGCCTGATCAATCAGCCTGTAAAATTGGGCAGTGCAACCATTGGATTTTTCATAGTATTATTAAATTACATGTTGAAGTAGAATGCTAAAAGTAAGAAGTTCTTGCATAAATTATAGTTCTCGATTTGTATTTGTAACCCTAACCCCAACACATCCAAGGAGAATTCAAACAGATATGTCAAACATATTAAAAATAATAGCACGGGCATAAATATTAAAAACTGATAATTTTTCAAGCTAGGACTTAACTCATGTTAAGTTTGAAATACAAGAAAAATATGCATAGCCAGTCAAACAGGTGCATAAAGTACTAGAAGTGAACAGATTTGCGAGAGGAAAGCACTAACTTTGCAACGCCTGGCCGAAGAGGTAACAATTTCTTCTCAATAAGGGCCATGAACAACTCCGTCTTTTCGCTTATGAAGTGAAGCTATAAATTCCTTTCTCTCTTCTTCACTCTTAGGAGCTTTTTCCGGCCACCCAGTCTTGTTAAAGTAGGCTGTCATTCTACAAATGCAAGAGTTGATTAATAACCAATTCAATTAGGGATATTTCAAACACAAGGAATGCTGCAAATTATACATAGAGATTTACCTATGCAAGAAGGAAAGTTGTTGAAATTTTATAGGCCAAAACATAACTTTAAAAGCCATGAAATTACAAACGGGGGAACATTACCTCTCTTTTCCACCTCCTATTTTGAGCAACTCGCCATACAAATCCACATCCCAGGTGACTCCCAATTCTCTCTGTGCAATAAATTAAACACCCAATTAACTCATCAAGACATCTCTAGTTAACGTCTCTTCCAAAACCACACATAAATGAAGCTAATTTATGTCTTCCTCCCACGGCATTAACACCTTAATTATAAGAAACCAAAAGGTTACCATCAAGACTGTATTTTCATATTTATCCTAGTTTATCACCATTCAAAAAGAGAAAAATAGAGAATAAAACAAGGATGCTATAAGCTTTATGTTCTCAATTCTATTTATTTTCCAGGGGTTATAGGCTTATAGCACTCAACTAAATTAATTACTAAGAGCAAGCTCAAGGGTGATCAAAATATCATCTAAGCAATTTTCAAACCAACAGTTCAAAAAAAAATCCTCACCGAAAAAAAAATCCCAGTTGACAGGATTTAAAACAAAATAAATAAATCTCCCAATTTACAACTAGTCCAACACCAGTGAATGATCAGACTAGTCAAACCCATAAAACACAGAACAAACAATCAAAGTTGCTCAAGAGAAAGAGAATAGAGAGTACTTCATTGAAAGTATCATTGAAAGAAATCCTGTGGCCATCTTTCTCAGTATCAACAAGCACGCCATCACAATCAAAGAGAAGAGCTGATGGAAGAACAGAAGATGAAGCTAAGCAAGTGATCCCGTTTGAAGTGCTACTCTTGTCCACCACTTTTGTTCTTGCTGTTTTGTTACAGACACGTATTCTTGTGCCCAGTAGCGAGGAAGATAAAGTCCTTTCATGGGATCTGAAGCTGCAAATGGAGGAAGTCTTAGTTTGAGTTACTGAGGAAGAAGCAGTGGCAGTAGTAGAAGAGAGAGTAGCTAAGGAAAGAGAGATGCTAGCTGTTGATGATGATGCCATTTGTCTCTTTCTTTGCGAAATCGTATGTTTCTCTGGTGTCTTTTTAACGGTTTTTAGGTACCAAACTTATCCTCCATAGCGCCACAAATTGTATTTTTGGATAGAAAGGATGGGCTTGGGCTAGTTTAGGCCCAAATGTAGGAGCACAAGCTCTACGTCATCATTATGCACCTCCCTTTCCCATTTAATGTTTTTTTTTATATATATTATGTTAAAGCAATCTAATATTGAGTCTGCTAACAAGAAATTTAGAGTTGAAATATTTATAAATAAAATAAAATAAATGTTTGATCCAAAAATTATCAAATATAAATATAAAAAGATATATACAAGTTGGGTCAGGTTGATTATGTTTCAAAATGTCAACCTATCACTCGATCCATGATATAAAGTTCTTACGTCAGCTAATAAAAATAAATCGATGAAATTAAGAGGGAAAAAAAAGTTGATGAGAAAAAAAATAATAACAGTGAAAGAGGTGTCGGTTGCAACTCAAGCTCTTTTTTAGAGTTTTTGGTAATTTGGTAATAGCAAGTGTTCCAAACTGATATATATAAACATAAATAAAATAATATTCATCTTGGACAACCTCAGTCAATAATAGATATACCTATATGAGTATATCTATGAAATATATTGTGGTATGTCAATCTATTAGGGGTCACAGATATTTTTATGCTATGTATATATGTATATATACTTTTTATATATATATGAAAACTATAGGGTTTTTTTTTATAAAAAAAAATACAGTGGGGGCTATGATTACCGAAGCTAGCTAAATATAAGCATGGAGTTTAGTGGAAAACAAGAACATATGATTAGACAGTTTTTTTTTCCGGATAAGATCTGGTAATTAATAAATAGAGAGGAGATAGTTATTAAAGACGGCACAAAATCTAATTACAAGGTAAAATCTGGTTAGAACTCAACCTCTTCATACCCGACAGAAGGACAATTCTTTTCAATCACAGTTTACAAGTTTGAATCCAAAGCAACCACGGTAAATCCGAGCATGCATGCATGTATATATATATATATATATATATATATATATATATATATATATATATATATATATATATATATATATATATATATATATATATATATTCCTTCAAAACCATATATTGTTTCCTCATTGTCATAGCTAGTGATTAATAAACGGCTATGGCGAAATATTTAATATTGCTTCTTCTGGTTTCGATTCTTGGTGCAGCTACTTCAACACCATCCCGAAGCTGTAATCAAGTTTACAGTGTGATTGATTATGGAGCTGTTGGGGACGGCGATACTGATGATACCCAGGTTCTTTTATTTATTTATTCATTTATTTATTTTATCACTAATATTTGATTATGGACTGTTAATTAATTTCATGCTTGTCAGTTCGTGTTTTTAATTTGAGTCCTAGTTTTTCTTTTCTTTTCAAGCTCGTATTTTTTAATCTTAATTAGTTATTAGTTGAAAATCCTGCCCCTGGATACATATTTATGGAACAATTAATCGGTTTTAATTAATTAAATATTGCTTAATCAAAGGTTAGCTAGTTGATTATTATTATATATATAATCGATAATAATAATAATTTTGGTATATTAATGTAGCCCATAAATATGATTATTTTTCTCTCTCAGGCCTTCAAGGATGCATGGAAGGACGTGTGCAAGTCTTCATCATGCTCCCCGATCATACAAGTTCCTGGAGGGAAAACATTCTTGCTCCAACCCTTGACATTCAATGGCGAATGCAAGCCCGGTCAAATTATTTTCCAAGTACTTAATTTAATTACTCCGTTTATTATAATTAATCCATTGCTCAATGTTTTCGCATTTTAGTTTTTCTCATAACCATGTTGCTTACGGTGCCAAAATCTAACATGGTACGCTATTTTTTCTCTATAATAATCGGAACTAGGGTTTCTTTTCTGTCAATGGTCTGAATTTAGGGTTTCGACTCATATTCAATTATTGCAACGTAAATTAACATAAGAGCTTGGTTTCTTTGTCTTACGATTCTAAACCTATTTTGTGTTGATAATAATTTTCTAATCGCGGGATTACTATCTTAATGATAGGTCGATGGAACGATTACGGCACCAAGTGATCCCAATGATTGGAACTGCCATGGAAATAAATATTGTAAGCAATGGATCACCTTCGATGAGGTTGCTAACCTCGTGATTCGTGGATCCGGCACCGTCGATGGTCGAGGATCAACATGGTGGGAGCGTCACTCCTCTTGCAAAGGTCACAAACATAAAGATAAAAGAGTTAGTATTCTTTCATATATAATCTTGATTAATTAGTTCTTAATATTAGCTCCCAAATTGTTATTTTTACTAATTTTTTTGCCCTCTTGGCAGGTTTGCGGGAAAAAACCAACGGTATATATATATTGATCCGCATGATGCCCTAATCTTTGTTTTCAACTTTGGATTAATTTTTATTTCTAACATTATTTAATTGATTAAATAAATGTAGGGTTTAACAATATCACACTCCCAAAACGTGCATCTTGAGGGATTAACATTCAAGGACAGTCCACAGATGCATGTAGCTTTTGATAGAGCCGAGTGGGTGTATGCTTCTAACCTCACTATCCAAGCCCCTGGAGATAGCCCCAACACCGACGGAATTCATCTCCAGCATGCCAAAAATATATTTATAGATCATAGTCGCATCATGACTGGTAAATTTATATATATATATATATCCCTTGTGGATTTATGCTTCTAATTAATTAATTTCATTTATTTTTGCTATATATTTATTAAGTGCATTTGAAAATTTAGGTGATGATTGTATCTCGATCGGGGATGGTTCATCCCAAATTAATATCTCCCGAATTGCATGTGGTCCGGGTCATGGAATAAGGTATGAGAAAATAAATTGTTTATATTATTACCCTATTATTTATCATAATCAAGTGATAATCACCTTGATTATGGATATTATCACTATTTAACTCTTTGATTTTGTTCTCTCTCTCTCTCTTTTGAAGCATTGGGAGCCTAGGAATAGATGGAGAAAATGAGACGGTAGAAGATGTCCATGTTAGCTTCGTTGTATTTACAGAAACTACGAATGGGGCAAGGATAAAGACTTGGCAGGTAATTAAATGGTTCTTAATTATAATTAAGTGAGGATATGAATAATAATAATATTATAATTTTATTTTTAATTGCGACTTAACCCCTAATTTCACGTATACAGGGTGGAAAAGGATTTGCTAGAAACATTGTCTTCGAAAACATAAGGTCTGAGGGTGCGAGAAATCCTATAATTATCGACCAATATTACTGTGATCATAAACATTGCACAGAACATGTGAGTATATATATATATATCCAGCGAATATTCAAATCCCTTTTTCCACGTCCATCAGTGGTTGTTTTATTTTAAAAAAAAATATTTATTTATTGCAGAGTTCAGCAGTGAAGATTAGCAACATTCGATATGAGAACATATATGGGACGTCCCGCAGAAAGCCTGCTGTTCATATTGCTTGCAGCAAGGCGGTACCTTGCACTGATATCTTGCTCAACAATATTCATTTGGAGGCAGTAGACGACGACGACGACGACGGTGATGAGCCATCTGCATTTTGTTCGAATGTTCAAGGGCATGCAATGGGCCACGTCTTCCCGCCACTTCCTTGCCTGTCTTGAGATTAACCAGTCTGCCATTGACGAACTAAGATGCGAGATAGATAGATAGAGAGAGAGAGAGAGAGAGAGAGATCCTTTAAATTTGTTATCATTATTACAATGGAAAATCTTCAACTATTTAGAGATTTTATGATTTATCATTTTTATGGATAACTTAATATTTTCAATGCCATTATTACTATAATTCCTCTTATTTTTTGGTTTACAAGAGACCAGAACTCGAGTCTCTCAAGGAATGATGCAATGAACATGAGACTGTGTATGTTATAGCTTTTTGGACGCTATTTGATTACTTTCTTGGCCAGTAAGTTGTAATTAGTTTGCCCTAAACTCAAAAAGAAGAAGAAGAAGAAGATCATCTAGTGTAGACCAGCCATTTGTTATGTGAAAAAAAAAAAATATTGACAAATTGATATTCTGTTTTCAAAATAACTTTCACCTGGGTTTATAAAATTCATTATCTGAAATTAAAGAGGTGAAGATACTCTTTGCGATTCTTAAGCCCTTTTATTTATCATTTTGTATAAATTTAGGGTTAAGTGTTAAGCTTGGAAAAGGGTTAGGAAATTTCGAGAGAGGGGAAATTTTGGGTTTCGGGTTCTTACCTTTTTTCTTTTATTTTTTTGAATTTAACACTTTTTTTCATCGAGCTAATTTCGTGCTGCAGCTATATATTATTTAATTATATTTTAAAAAAACTGATTTTATATTTAATTTAACCCACTATTATCTATAATATTAAAATTTGAAAATAATTAATAAAACCCCAGCAAAAGCTTATCAAATTTATTAAGTCAGACCAGTTTTTTTTTATTAATATCTTATATTAATTTTTACTTATTTGGAGAAAGCTATTAACAAAAAATTTATTATTTATTTTTAAAAATTATACAAATTTATATACAGAAAAACATTTATTAAAATAAAGGCTTATAAAACTTCTTATTGAAACTTATAATATTTATTAATTATATTCACAATACATGTAATTAAAAAACTATCTTTCAAACAATACGATTCGTCTCAATACCAGCACTAAATAAAAAAATTCATATAGTATATTTTATATATTTATACAATATATATACATTATAATAACAACAATGAAACTCCTTTTAACTTTTTATTTCTTCTATTTTATAGAGAAATAAGTGGATTTTTTCTTTTATGAGAAATATATTTAATTATATATGCTGGTAAATGAATTGGTTTAATTTTTTTAGTATTGTTATTTTCAAGATATCTGATTATAAATTCATATACATATATGCAATAGAAATACAACAAACTACTATCTATTTTATATCTATATCTGTTTTTTTTTATTTCAATGCAATATAAATTTTTTTATATTTTTTAACAATAAACAAACTAATTTAATAATAAGTTATCAATAATTATTTTTTAAAAACATATAATTTTAATTTAATAAATTATATAAAAAGCAATTTTAATTTAAAATAATCAATTAAATATTATTATATATATTATTTAATTGCTGAATAATACAGACTAGAGGCACCAAAAACGTAGTTATTGAAAAAAGCAGAAAAATATTGGCAGTTCAAACTTCAAAGCACACTACTTTTAAGTTTTAATTTAGAAAAAGAAAGCCCAAGCCCAAGACCAAGATAGAGAAAAAGGCCAAGCCCAGTCCACCTGCCTAAAACCCCGCAAATAATCTCCTCCATCCCTTTACAAGTAAAAACCCTAGCTTAGCTTCTTCACAGCTGAGAAAGAAAACACGGTTCTCGCTCGCCTCTTCGTATTTTCTCTCCACATACAAGAAATTTGAAAATCAGTGATGTTGAAGGTTAAGACCCCAAAGAACCGAAGAGTCCAGCGAGAGCTTGAAAAACGAGCACCAAGACTTGTAAGCTCTCCGCAGCCAGTCAGCCAGCCAATCAATCATTCATGTTTCTCTTTGGTTTCTATCAAAAAGGATAATTTTTTCTTGATGGGTTTTTCTTTTTTGTGTGTTTTGATGCAGGTTGAGAAGGGGAAGAAGACACTGTTACTACAAGGAACAAAAACAAGCAATGTTTTGAATACTGTATTGAGTGAAATATATCATCTCAAGAGAGATAACGCAATTAGATATACGCGTAAGAATGACAGTATAAGGCCTTTTGAGTCCGGTGGCGAAACTTCTTTGGAGTTCTTTTCTATGAAAACCGATTGCAGTATTTTTGTGGTGAGTTTGGTACCAAAGCTCTGTTCAATTAGAAATATGTATTGTATTTTGTGGTTTTACTTCATTTTTTGTTTTAATTGTATAGAATTGGATATCAATCTTGTTTTTATGCATGCATTGCTCGAAGATGAGTGCTGAAGTAATTTGATGTGGGACTTGGCATATGAGTGGGGTGGGTTATGCAAGAAGGGATATATAGACGTTATCTCTGTTTTCAATATGATTAAGATATTGCTGAATAGGAATGGTGCTGTTTTTTTTCTCTGACATTGATGCTTAGTTTCAAAGGCAGTGAGGCAATTTGAGGTGATTTCTTGGAAAACGTTGTTGATTCAGCATGCCGCTAAAGTGTGAAATGATTTTCTTTACATTATATAGTAAGTTTTTAAAGATAGATTAAAAAAAAACGTTTTAATTGTCTTTGAAAGTGGCTCTAAGTTTTTAAGATATTTGATGGTTTTTAAAGATAAACTGAAGACACTGACTGGTTCTTATTGTTTTGTTTCTTCCTTTGCTATTTGCCTGAATGTATGCCTTTTATTGAGTTCATGAATTTGTGATACTGTGCTATATATTTTTCATGCAAGTTACTCGACATAATCTTATATACCAACATACCTATGTGTATTTTCTGTTGTAGAAATTGCTTTGTTGTTCAATTTCCATCTGTTTTTACATGTAACTCTCCATTGTCTACATGTTTTCCCTGCTTATTTTTTTTTACTTAGTGAGTAATGGAATCTGCTCACTGCTGATTTTAGAAATGAAGTGCTGCTTTCTTTGCATCATATTTTTTATTTTCCTTGGAAAATGTGATATTGCCACATCTACTCAAATATGTCTCTTGGAATGTATTTTGCAGTTTGGATCCACCTCAAAGAAACGTCCTGACAATCTTGTCATAGGGCGAACATATGATCACCACATATATGATCTTATAGAAGTTGGGGTTGAAAATTTTAAACGAATGGATTCCTTCACTTATGATAAGAAACTAGCTCCGCAAGCAGGATCAAAACCTTTCATTGTTTTTAGTGGAGAAGCATTTGAGAGTGTAGATGAGTTGAAACATCTGAAGGAGGTTTTGCTTGAGCTCTTAAGGGGAGAGGTTTGTTTCTTCTACCTTTGCTCCTGCCTTTCTCAGTTTTGAAAGATAAGTAAATAAGCTTTGATCCAATTAATGCAGGTTGTGGATAATTTGAATCTTGCTGGGTTGGGCCGTGTTTATGTTTGCACAGCTATATCTTCAAATCGGGTGTTCCTCACCCACTGTGCATTGCGGCTAAAAAAGTCTGGCACAACTGTTCCAAGGATAGAACTGGTAGAAATTGGCCCTTCGATGGATTTTGTAGTTCGCCGTCATCGTCTTCCTAATGAAAGCTTAAGGAAAGAAGCAATGAAAACTGCTAAAGATAAGACTCACAAGAAGGTTAGCTAGCTAAATACTTCCCCCCTTTTCATCTGAGAATGAAATGACATTTCATTAATGTTGCCAGTTTTCTGCTTGCAGATTAAAAATGTTAGTAAAGATGCTCTACAAGGGAAGCTTGGAAAGATTTATGTACCTGATCAAAAGGTAAGTAAACATTTTTTCATTGTGAGGATTGCTGTGGGGTGAATCTGATCTCGTCGCAAGTAAACATTTTTTCATTGCGAGGATTGTTTTGGGTTGAATCTGATCTCGAGCTAGACGAGGCCTCATTTTCCCATGGCTAGCAGCCATGTTCAGTTTTAAATTGCGACTCTTTATTGTAACCTTTTTTTTCAAGTCTTGTGACATGGATGATTTTGCTTCTTTAGCTTGGAGAGATGGTGCTGCCTGACAAATCTAAAGGTGTGAAGAGAGAGCGTCGTGAAGCCAAAAAGAAAAACTCAACTAATGAGCCTGCATCAAAGAAGCAGAAAGAAGATTCTTAGATAATTAGTTCGACTCCCAGGCTGCTGCTGTATTTAACTTTATGTTAGAGTGTCTTGAAGCCAAGATGGAAGAAATCAAATATTGAAACCATATCAAAAAGCTGAAAGAAGTTTCTTAGATATTTTTTTCGACTCCAAGGCTGCTGCATTTAACTTTATGTTTTTCCTTTCATGTTTTTTCTTTGTTGTTTGGGGAAGTAGAGGGTAACTGCATTCTGATCTAGTGGAAATCAAATGCGGCAGATTAAAGAAGCAAATATATTCTCTTGCTATTTCCATATAGCTTGTATGCTTATGAGATTTTGGGTATTTTATGCAGCAAATTACATTGCTTTCAGTTGCAGATGTCAAAATTATACAATGAGCAAGTTCAATTTTTTTTTACTGTGAAAGAACCTTGAGAGGGTCGGGTTTTTATTCATTCTAAAGGAAATTTGAACATCAGAAAAAGATCAAGGGAAAAAAGAATGGATAGCAGGAAAAAAGAAGCAGTGAAGAAGTTTATCACCAGAATTTACTCATGACTGATATTTCAAATCTCTGTCAATCTCTGTTTTTGTTTTCACAGCTTCATTTGTACGTAATCATCCTATGCCATGGAGCTCATATTTGCATGTAGGGATGCTACTGCAGTTTGTGAGAATAGATTGAACGGAAGTAGTTCACAGGCCTTGTTCCTGGAGTTTCTTAATCAGTTGACAAGATTTTATATTAGTCGACCTGTATGGTTTGTTACTAGCTATGGACATAATGCCAGCTATATCCCGGCAGATTTTCCTGATAATGGCAAAACTTTCTCACTTTTTTTTTCCACTGGTATGCAGATGATACATACAAGCAAACCCTACAGAATCCAAATAAGCAAACCGAGATCCAAGTCAAGTGTTGCAAGAGCAAGCACAAAAGCAGATGAAAGTTTGGCAGCAGCATTGATAGCGTTAGTTGCTGTGTGGAAAAACCGTTTAAATGTTTCGTACCAGTTAACAAAACGAGATAAAACGGTGTAGTTTTTATCTCGTTTAAAATTTCGGTCCGTTCCAGAAATTTCGTCCAAATTTCGGCTGGAACGTTCTGGTTTTGTTCCACCTGTTCCGTTTCGGCCACAAAGCACAATTCTAATCAGAAAAATTATTTTATTGTGTTTTTTATTTGAAATTACACATTTCTAAATAGTTTTATTTTTAAATTTAAACTAAATGTTTTTGATATCTCTGCACTCTTGCCACAAAGCACAAGTCTCGGCAACAGTGCACTGGGGTGGAAGCATATTGGCCCCTTAATTTTGAGCTACTGCAACAGGGGTGGTGGAAGCACGCATATACAGCTCCACTCATGAAACACGCTACAATTCCACCCAGTAAAGACATGCAGTTTAAGCCATGAATGAAATTTAAAAAAGAAAGACAGGATAAACATGAAAAAATAATCAAATCGAAGAAAAAAGAAAAACTTCAAAGAGACTGGCACTGTGAATTCATGCAACAGAGAAATTGGCTAGCCGCTTTATTTTTAATTAATTAATTGATGGTGATGATGAGCAGCATATGCAAAGTCTCTTGATGAGTTTTTTAAAGTGATTTTTTGTTCAAAAATATATTAAAATGATATTTTTTTTATTTTTTAAAAAAATTATTTTTGAACATCGGCATATGAAAATGATTTAAGAACACCAAAAAACTTTTAATTTAAAATACAAATAATTTTATTTTTTTTCAAAAATATTTTTGAAACACAATATCAAACACTTTCTTAATAGGAGCACAGTACTATCATAGTATCATTAGTATCCTTATATCAAGAGAGCTAAAAAACTATAGTTTTTATTTTTTATTTTCATAACTTCAAGATAAAAAAAGCTATACATATTAAAATAAAATTAACTTTTTAAAATGATTTTTTTATTGGTATGTATATATATATATATAATATTATATTTAGTTATTTACACTTTAAAAAAGCTATATTACTAGACTTTTTCTATAAAAAAAAATCTTTGATAGGGTTAGAATTCTAAATTCAACAACACGACATTAATCATTAAAACAGGCATCGTCAACCATGCAAGCCCTTGATAGATGAAAGTGAATTGCTGCTCACTGGTTATAGTCTAATCTTTCTTTCCTTGTTCTTTGTCTCTCTATACTGTTCGTTCCACCATCAGCTTTTAGCTGTGAAAGATTTCCAGTATGGGCTGGATAATCAATATAGTCCAGATCTTAGCACTGTGAGGCCCATCTCTTAAAATGAAGTTGCATGGCCTACACCCTTCTCTAGGGAGGCCCATTATCTCTCTAACCCGGGGCAGGATATTTATATATATATATATATATATATATATATATATATGCTTGTGTGAATGGGGTTATCGGTTTCCTGCGAGTTTTGAGCCTGTAACTATGAAGCGTTTTTTCAAGCCAATA
This sequence comes from Salix viminalis, assembly GCA_029228465.1. Taxonomy (NCBI): domain Eukaryota; kingdom Viridiplantae; phylum Streptophyta; class Magnoliopsida; order Malpighiales; family Salicaceae; genus Salix; species Salix viminalis. Next base: position 3,135,004 of record CM055440.1, on the reverse strand, counting down.
GAGAAAGATGGTTCTGCAAAGAAGCCAACGCGGTCCACAAACCAAGAAGACAGTGAAAAGAAAGAGGCTTCAGAATTAGAGGAGACCAACGGCAATGGCAATACCATGAAGAAAGAGCCATTGAAAGTTCGTTACTTGGAATGCTAATAGCTTGCTACTTCGAGTCAAGAACAACTGGCCTGAGCTTTTCGAAAGTTTGTCTCTGACATTAATCCTGATGTCATTGTCATACAGGTGAAAAACGAAAGCACATTCTCCATCTCTCGATGTCATCTGTCTCAGTTTTTATACGGGAATTTAATTAAATTTGGTTGATTGAGTATAAAGGTGAGGTGGGTTTTTTATGATTGATTATACTACATTATAAACCCTAGCATTGTGATCTTTTAGTCTCATCGTCTAAAGTTTGGCGTCTTTTAGCTGAATTTTTTACTCTTTGTAGTATTTTGTTTCATGGATTTTGCACGTTTTTGAGTTTGATGCTGATTTGGCTGGTATCCAAGGGAAATTCATGGGAATTGTGTGTGCATATGTGAGTGTTTGAGGGTGCAGGCCTTCAAATTTTTTTTAGCTGTTTAAGAGGGGTTTTAACTTATATAATTAACTGAAACACACGGTTAAGTCCCTCATAAGACATTTGATACGAAAGACATTAAGGGGACGTTTCTTTTTTCGTTCTTTTTTATGTATTGAGTTAATGAGTAGGAGCTTTTACATTTTCTGATTTATTTAGTGATCTGCTTCCCTCCTGGGTCCCTTTCATTTGAGCGGATCATAGTTTAAATCTCATTTGTGGCACATCAATTTGGTTCAGACACATGCTAATCCTAAGTTGAATGAACTTTTGATAAGTATGGGATGATAAGCTATGTAACTGAGCATTATTGGCAGGAAGTAAGGATGCCTGCTGCTGGCTCAAAAGGTGGAACTAAAAACTCTGGAGAGATCAAAGATGACACAAACTCCTCCCGTGAGGAAAAGCAGGTAACATTTGTTTATATTACAATATTAAGAAAATTATGTGTAAATAATTGTTTCGACATTAATTCCTGTTCTTTTTTTCTTTTCTTTTTTGGTTTCAACTGTAAGGTTATTCTCAGGTCACCGTGAATTTCTTTAAGACTTGTTTAACTGATCAATTTCAAGCTTGGTGCTCCAATGAGTTGCTTTAGGTGCTATAATGGGTTCATCATACTATGATGTGGGGTACTCATGCCAAAGAGATGAATCCTTTATTGAGCATCATCTTGTGCTGGTTCAATATTCCTAGAACTTCATAGCTTTTTTCTTATACTTCTTCGGCTTTTGGTGATATGGAACTTGGCTTGCCATTCCATGCAAGTTCTGAAGTTTTCAAGGTTTGATTAATGCCTGATTGTGCTTTAACTTGCCCATATGAAATTGGCCTGCTACTTCAGAAATTACCAGTCTCTCATGTCTCGGCTATATATTGATTGGTGAAGCGCAGCTAAATTTGATGGAATCAAATGAAGTTAATACAGATTCTGTGATGAACAATTTGCATGCTTTCTGATCTAGAAATTGTAACACATTGGTTAGTATTGTTACTATTGGCCTTTCTATAAACAATAATTTCATGTAATTGTACTGCAAGGGATGTGTACAAGGCTCAAATTTCTAATGTTTAACATAACCTGTAATTAGTTTTTGTCGGATCATGCAGATATTAATGCGTGCTCTTTCCAGTTCACCATTCAGAGATTATCGTGTTTGGTGGTCCCTTGCGGATTCAAAGTATGCTGGGACTGCATTGTTGGTGAAGAAAGTGTTTTCAACCAGTAAAGGTCTCTTTTGCTCTTGACCGAACAGGTAGCTTGGTTTGAATCTCTCACTGGATCTTTCACTGTTATAATTAGACCTAGCTGCTTTCGTTTCATTAAGAAATATATCTATCCAATGCCTACCTTTAAACATTGTTGTGTATGTGTGTGTGTGTGTGTGTGCACGTGCACAATATAACCCATGACTGTATGCATTTGCCAATTTATAACATTTCAACTTTTTCAGGACAACACATGCTTATATCCACTATAATTGGAGAATGATTTTTTTTTCCTATAAATTTTAATTTTAGTTTTTTCCTTTACATTAGCTTGCATTCTTACACCTATTCCTTAGTTCCTTCCTTCTTCCCCCCTCTCCTTTTGCATTTAAGGTGACATTCTCTTAAATACTCTTATCTTTGTTGTTTAGCTTCAAAGCATGAACCAGATGGAAGGGTTATTTTAGCTGAATTCAAGACATTCCGTTTACTAAATACATATGCACCAAATAATGGCTGGAAAGAGGAAGAGAACTCATTTCAGAGGAGAAGGAAATGGGATAAAAGAATGCTAGAAGTTGTTGTGCAGTTATCAGATAAACCTCTTATATGGTGTGGTGATCTGAATGTTAGGTTGGCTTTTTTTCTTCTTTTTTTCATCTTTCTTTCTTTTGCGGTGAATGGGAGGTTGTTATTGCCCCTCTTTCAATTGTTTGTCTACTTTTTTCATTTAAATTTCTGTGTTTTGACTATCATTTATTAGCTCAAAGATCCGGCTACTAATAATCTATGTGGTTGGTTTTAAACGCTATAATTGATCTTGATAGATGTACTGACCTGAATATTGTGGTGTTGTGACTTACGGCTGTCACTGCTGCACATGTAACTCTTGCATCTTTCTTTCTAGAATGGCACATGCTAGTACAGGATCACCTCCATTCACAATTTGGAGTATAAAGAAACACAAGCCTGTGAAAATAGAAAAATAAACATTAAATATAAAATTTTATGATAAAGAAAATATAATAGTAGTCCATATCTTGTGTAAAATCATAGAACTCTTCGAATAATATCTAATGGCTGTATTGCATCAGAAAGATGTGGGACAAGTTTGGGGAAAGCTGTGGATGTTTATTTCTAGGTTAGATTTATAGAATTTTGTGAGTTTAGAGGCTTCTAAATTGAAAATAGTTCTGAAAGTACATAAAATGGAACAAAATCAAGGCAAATACACTACTAGTTTAACACCACCAGATTTAAGGCATCCCTCCTCAGTTGAAAAACCCAAGCATCATGGCTAGGGGTAAGAAATCATTCATTAAATAAAGCACTGCACTTACAAGAGACATAAACCAATTGGTTGCCCTTTGTATTCATAACTTCCTGCTGAAATTTAAAGACTGCGATCATGTTTATAAGTTTGAAATATTCCTAATCATAAGTAGACTTGAACTGCTAAACAAGAAACATAATTTTCTTACTTTGACTAGGAAAGAGAAACTTAAATAAGTATTCTAAATCCTTTGGAATTAGATTATAGTTTATATTCCATAATATAAATTTGCCCTTTTCTTTATGAGGACAAACCTGTTAGTGATTTGTCAAGAAAATATCCTTGCAATTATTCTTGCTTCTTGAAATACATTGAATACTTATTCATGTGGTTTTCCTCCAATCTTCATTTTCAATATGCAGCCACGAAGAGATAGATGTGAGTCATCCGGAATTTTTCAGTGCAGCAAAGGTCAATGGCTATGTTCCTCCAAATAAAGAGGTGCTAGAATTTTGTCTTCAAATAACTGTGGCCTGTTTTAGTTTCACAGTAATATTTTGATACAAGCATAATCTTGTAAACTTGCCTCTCAACACAAAACTGTTAGAAATGGTAGACAAGTTGATGAGATGTTGAAATGGGAAGGAACATATTCATTCTTCGGGGTTCCAACAATTTAGTATACTTCTCTATCCCAACAGTCACTAACATAAATGCCTTTGCTTGATTTTTTGATGTTGTAGGACTGTGGACAGCCTGGATTTACCTTGAGTGAGAGGAAGCGTTTTGGTGCTATACTGAAAGAGTGCGTGATTCCACTGAATATATACCTTTGTGCTTTTAAAAAGCAATTAAGATGTTGAAACCATGAGCCTTTTTTTGAGAGGGAGATTGAAGTTGCTTAAAAGTGATTAGCGGCAACTTGTAACTTGCACTACAATTCCTTTCCCTTCTCTCTCAAACAATTAGATATAAAGTTGCAGTGCTTCATGTTTGATATTTTATTTACCCCACTTGATCTTTTTATCTCCCTGAAACTGGATTTATTGGTCATAGATTCACTCTTGTTCTTTGAGTAGAATATTTATCTTTCCTACTTAATGTAGTGTGTGCTTTCTTCATTGTGCTTTAGGGGAAAGCTGATAGATGCTTACAGATTTTTGCACAAAGAGAGGGACATGGAGCGTGGCTTCTCATGGTCTGGAAACCCCATTGGAAAGTAAGAAACAAGTGTCATATAGATCAGCAACTCAGCATGCATAGGAAATATTTTCTGTAAATAGCGCTTTTAAAATTTGAGCCGTCAATTACTGGATTATTTTTAACCCTTTATCATGCATTACAATGCTTATATTTTTGTGTTGTGGGGAATGATTTGAATTTCCTGATGGGCAGTTTTCTTATAGTTACCAATGAAAGTGGATGAGAATTAGTTTTTCGTGTGGTGGAGAATGATTTGTATTTCCTGATGGGTGGTTTTCTTGTAGGTACCGAGGAAAAAGGATGAGAATTGATTACTTCATTGTTTCTGAGAAACTCAAAGATAGGGTAATTCAATGTGAGATGCATGGGCATGGAATTGAATTGGAAGGTAAATTGAGTGAGAAAATCCCTTACCATCCATTAAATCAGTTGAAAATAGAAACCAAAGGATTCCCTGCTCTTTTTTTATTTGGCAAGACATTATAACTTCATTGTACAATTAAGCCTCTCTATATCTATTAGCAAAGCCAAGTTTCATCACTGAAAAGAAGGTAATGCCGCCCAGAGGTCTCTTTTACTCTTATCCTTGGTGATTGGTCTCTACAGTGAGATCCTAGGCTTGCGTGGTTTGATGACAGCGCATGCCTGGTCTTTATATTTGAAGTTTACAAATCATCAGAGCAAGAAATGAGACTTCAAATTGGACTCCATTCATATCGACATTTTTCATTTCCATATAAAAACCATCTAGCAAAGACACTTGAAAAAGACTTTCATGATGAAGCAAAATGCATTTTACATTAACAGCCTATCTCTTCAACAGCAATAAAGGAGCTGCAAGCATCACACAATGTGAATACATGTCTCAGCTCTTGCCAATTTTCTCTACTCCAGCTTTTCCAGTACATAAAATGATATATGTGCTTCACTGATCTTGGATTGTTGACAGGTTTCTATGGAAGCGACCACTGTCCAGTCTCCCTTGAGCTCTCTCCAGCCAGTCCTGATTCCAATGAGAGCTGACCTTCCATGGATAAAAACTTGTCTATATATGTCCTTTTTTCATGGTTTTACTGTCATCTTTCAAACGAGACTCTAGTATTAGATGTATTGATACTTCTTGAGTGATCTCATTAACCCTGTTCTTCAACTGGAATTGTCTGTTGTAAATCAATATTCGCACATTTGGAAGTCAAATGTTCCAGTGGCAGGCATGAGAAATGAGAATGGTTGGTGATTGCCTGTCTGGAAGTTCAAGGCCACATTTTATTAGTATTTCTTTAGCAAATTCCTTCTTGCTAGTGGTAATGTCACTCATGCAAGCTTCTCTTTCCTCTAATCTAATGTAGTACAAAAATATCTTGGATGATGATTTATGGAGTATTTATATATGTCGAGATTCTCTTTAGTGGGTCAAATTTCATGGACCACCACGTTGTGGTGGAATCACATGATTATTGAATCTGCTACTGTATAATTTCATATTTCCCATTTTAAAAAATTCGTGGGCATGCATTGCATGGAACCAGTATTAGTCAATTTCTGCATTGGCCAATGCAGTAGAGGCATGCACAAATCAATAGCCTCTAGAGAAAACATAAAATCAAATGTTGTTTAATTTGCTGTGGTCCAGGTTTGGCATGGAAAAAGAAAATTATAAATTCAAGTTATCCATCTCATTTATAGAAAAAACTAGTTCATATGTTAAAATGGAAAAAAGAAAGGCTGTATCCTTCGATGATTTTCACTAATATTAATATTATTTCCAACCAATAAATTATATTATTAAAAAAATTAAAGGGTGGTGATAATGAAGGCAATGTTAGTTGCAATTTAAGATAAAATGGCAATGATGATGATGATACGATAATGATTATTAAATGCGGTTGATGGTGATTATATTCATAGTTATTAAAGTTGACTTTGAGACTTACTTGAAATAAGGCATAATAATGGATTAAACGATTTGATATAGGTTAATAAAAAAATAAAATAACATCATTTAAAAAAAATAATAATTTTGATCGGGTTGATCAAGTGATACGATGTAACTTGTTTTTTTAAACTAAACCTAGATCAAGGGATTTGTCACTTAGTTCCAAGGCAATTTTGTCGGGCAAAGTGATGAAGCAATGTAATATCTTCACATTCAAAAAAGTTAAACCAATTTATTGCAATGATATAATTATAATTTCACTCTTTTAAAAAACAATCAATTTCCTATTATTGGGGATAATTCAATATTTTTGTTAGGCCTATTAATTATCATCGAATTGATTAAGAGGTAAATTTATATTTTTCACTTTTTTAAGCACACTAGAATTACTAGAAAGCACAAGGATCTCTAGTTTAGAGTCAGTAACCTTGTCTTTTTATTTTTATATTCAATTGGATTCTTATTCTTTTAATTGATATTTGTTTTACTTTGGTAGATTGTTTATATTGATTTTTTATTTTTATTTTATCCTTCAATATTAAATTGATTAGAAATTAAATTTCTTGAATGAGCCTAGGTCTAAAATTTCATAGTTTGCGGGTTTGGAAATTAATCCATGTTTAAGAGATTCACTTGAGTTTTCTCTTTTTTTTCATTTATTATTTTTTAGTTGTCAAGGTCAATTTTAAATTCGATCAAGACCCAACCGGAAAGAGAACAAATGAAGGAAAAAGAAAGACATAAATTGTCCAACAAGGTTAACTCATTGCGGTTCATTACCTGAATCATAAGTTCTGGGTATTAAACCAATGTGAGTATAATGCATCCCTATCTTTTCATTTCACTCTCTAAAAGTTTTTATGATTTAATTCTTTTGAACAGTCTATTGTTTCATATTTATGTCGGGCCTATGTAGAGGCTAAAACAATAGTCCCCAGGGGGGGTAGCGTGGCGGCAACGGCCTTGCTCTTGCATTTGCAAGAGCAAGATTCGAGTCGGGGCATGCCCTAGTGACGCGAGTCACTCCTACTCTATAAGAGCCTGGGACAGCCGGGGTTTTCCTCGCTTCTTGGACCCATAAAGTGCGCTTTCTAGGTGGAGTGGTTTCTCCTCGTATTCAAAAAAAAAGTTAAAACAATAATGACATGAATTTTTTTAACCAAATTATCATTTAAATAGGACAAGTAGTTTTTCTTGACTTCCTAGGTTGAACAAGGCATGCCATCTTTTTCTTGTATATATCAACATATATGATTGTCGATTAATTTAATATAATAATGGTCAATTTTTTCATCTATCATTTCAAATATTTTATGACTTGCATAAAAATAACTATACTCATATATTTTTATAAGTAATAATTGGTTTTTTATTTGTCCCTCGAAAAAAACATCGAACCTCGTAACATAACTATTTGACATGTCATCTAAGATATAGTTTTTTTTGGATCAAGTTGGTCCATGGTTTTGTTAAGAGTTGTTTAAGAGTGTGGTTGAATTATATTCCTTTAAATTTTTGAATTTATTATTTTCAAAATAATTCAAATTAATATTTTTATTGTTTTTTATAGTTCTGAAGTGTTGATAGCAACAATAAAATAAAAAAATATTTTAATATGTTTTCAGGCAAAAATACATCTTAAAAAATTATATTTACCACCCTTACAAAGGTTATTAGCTTCTTGATGATCATGGAGAGCATAATTTTCTTGTAATTACAAAAGATAACAAGTTTCTTGGCGAAGAAAAAAATATGAAAATAAACTCAAAAATAAGAATTATTTTATTAACATGGATGTTTGGATCAGTTTGTGTATAATTCAATTAATTTCACATGCTCTAAAATTAATAATTATATAAGAATTCAATGAAAACTTTTTGATAAGCTTTGTCAAGGAAATGGACCCTCCTCACGTTAATGATATGCAATGCAGCCAACAGAACATGACAAATGAGCCACGATCACGTGGGTCCTGTTAAATGTCAGTTTTATATTTTTTTTATAGTGAGATTGAAATTGTATTTTATCAAAATTTAAAAAAACATTTTTAATATCTCTAGATTTTTTAATGAGTAGATGTTAAAAATAAGTTTTTATAAAATAAATAATATTATTTTAATATATTTATAAATAAAAAATACTTTAAAAAACAATTCACAATACCTCTATATTATATTTTTATATTAAAAATATATTTTGATCTAACCCGTAACAAACTACAAGTAAATTAACTAGCAAATACTATATAATTAATGAAACCATTCAAGTAATTTGAAAACTACAAGCAACAACAACAAAAACTATAAACTAATTCAATTTGTTGAAAAATAAAACTATACTAAAAATAAAACTAGTGTTAAAAAAGGATTGTCACCTTACACCTAGATATTTATTACACTATCCACTTTAAAACAAATCACTATTCATTCTAATTTATTCAATTTCATTTTATAATATTTCTATTTTGATTTTAGAGTTTTTTATTTGTTGTTATAGTTTTTTATGAACATTTCGATTCTCATTTTTCATGGTTATTTAAAGACGCGATATACACGAATATATTTGAAGTTAATACTTGTTTTTGTGTATTTTCAAAAACATTTGATGAGGGTCAATCTATTTTATAATAATTAAGTTATTTGACTGTTGCATACAATTTTTATATGCAAGTTGGTCTGAATAAATTAAAATATATATAAGTTGGTCTGAATATTATATTAATAAAAAAAACATAGTAATGAACACAAAATTTATCTACGTGCTTCATCTCCTCTGGATGATCAAGTCATTAGTTCGTAATATGAATAAGCTACGTGGCTCATTCGTAGCTCTTTATTATTTAATTAAAATCTCATACTGTCCTTGGTTATATCTTTTTTTTCTCTTTAGAAATCTCTGACGTTTCTGAATATATATTTTTTGTTAAATAAAAGGGAAAATAATATATGGGTTCATTTTAAAAGACAAATTGCCAATAAATCTCATAATAATATCTTTTGTTTTGCGGTATTCCCGTGAAAAAAATTACATTGAAAAAAGATTTTGTGACCGTTTTATAAATAATGATGTAAAAATAAAGTTATAAATAAAATAATGATGATATGTATATGTTGGTGGTGGTTAGGGTTGTGTTTATTAAGGGGGAGGGGGGCAGCGATGATGATTATTAAAATAATTGAATAATATCATGAGTGAGTTAGTATGTATAAAATATTTTATAAAAATTTATTAGTTAAAAATATTGTTTTAATAAATAAATTAAAAATTAATCGTAAAATATTTTATATGAATCAATTTTCATATAAATGTAAAGTTTAATGTTTCATTTTTTTAAAATAAATAAATTATTCAGGAGTCTAATGACTGTTTAGGAGTGTGATTGATGTTGCTTTTAAAAGTATTTTTGTTCAGAAATGTATTAAAAAATATATATTTTTAAAATCACTCTTAACATCATTACATAAAAATAATCTGAAATCATCAAAAAATTATTTTAAAATAAAAAATAATTTTTTTTTCAAAAAGCATTCCACTTATCTACCACCAAAATCTATTATCTTAAACACCCCCTGATTATATGCCTTTTTTTTTTCTGATCCAACCCTTCATATTTTTTTCTTCCTGATTTCAACCTGCAAACCATTGGGTGCTTTAATTGACACCCCTTCTATTATATTTCATCCTATTTTGCCATTGAATACCACGCACAAATCACTTATTTTGATTTAAAAATGCAAAGGTCATGAAATTGTCGATTTTTTAAATCAATTTTATATGTTATTTTAGTATTTTTACAAGGAAACATGTTATTTAATAAAAAGGATGAAACGTAACAAAAGGAGCACCAGTCGAACCATCCTATAGTTTAGGAGTTGGAAAATAATAATAATATAGGGAGTGTTAATCAAAATGACTTTTAATCTAGAGTAGAGAAGAGAAAATTACCATGATCATCCTCTAATTTGATCGTTTTTACATTTACACTTCATGTTTTTGAAAATTATAGTTTATATAGTAAATTTTGTCATGCGTGTAACAATTTACATCCCAAACTATCATATGATTTAGTCTGTGTTACACTCACTAATAATATAATTTGTAAAATTTTAAAATATGGAGAGCATGTGTAAAAACAACTAAACTATATGATAATCAAGGTAACTATATGATATTACAGTTAAATAAAATGAACCTTTAAATTAAAATAAAAATCATAAAAACTTCAATATTGACTATGTATTTTTCTCCATTGTGGTCATCTCAGTTTAAAAGTTGCATTTATATTACAATTAAAAACTTTATCCCGTGGAGTTAGGCCATAAAAAAGATTAGATAAAAAAAATGATAATTTAAAGATAAAATACAAAATGGATGAAATAAAAAAAATTGTTACACTATTTATTTATCTACATGAATAGTGAAGGAGTGGGAAAAAACCCCGTAGTTTGTTTATGAAAGCCTAATCCACTAGCGAAGCAAACAGACCTGTCCTATTAGAAAAAAGAAGTTTAAGGATGGAAATGAAACATTAGATAACACAATAGGACTAGAATGTATTTCAACCAAAACTTATTACCAATCCAATACTGTGTGTGTGCCGTGTGGGTTTCAAAATACAAAAATCACACAAACGGTAAATAAGGAGAAAAGGAAGTGGCATTCACACACACTCTCTCTCCCCATTACCAACACCATAATAAAACCCCACTCACATGCCTACTCCACTCTCCTACCTTTCTCTTGCCTTGCCCCTCTCCTCTGCCCTCCACTGGCATTTTCACCTCCCTCTTCCACTCCCTGTAATAAATTAGTCCTAAAAAAAACAGGCCAAAACCCCAAAATACCAAAAAAGGACAAAACATAAATAAAGAGTAAAAAAAAGCATAGATGAAGCTCAGACTGAGAATCTAACCACCAGCTCCTTCTCCTTCTCTCCCTCCTTGTCTTTCTCTTCCAAGTCCATACCACAATGGACTTCATTTGAGAGAGGAGGAAAAACCCACAAAAAAAGTTTTCATCTTTTTTGTATTTAATGGCAGCTCCAAGTGGGTTAAGTTTAGACCCACCGCAGCCTCCAACAACTACAGAAGTATGTCAATGGCTAAAGAACTTACCCTTAGCACCTGAGTACCGTCCGACACTATCTGAATTCCAAGATCCAATTGCTTACATTTTCAAAATTGAAAAAGAAGCTTCCCAATATGGAATCTGCAAAATTATCCCTCCTGTCTTACCCTCTGCTAAAAAAACCACTCTTTCTAATCTCAACCGCTCTCTCTGCGCCCGTAACGGTGGTTCCTCCGCTCCCACATTCACCACGCGTCAGCAGCAGATCGGGTTTTGCCCCAGGAAACCCCGCCCTGTTCAAAAACCCGTGTGGCAGAGCGGGGAGACCTACACATTTCAAGAATTCGAAACCAAGGCTAGAACCTTTGAGAAGAATTACTTGAAGAAGTTCTCTAAGAAGGGAGCTCTTTCTCCATTAGAATTTGAAACCCTTTATTGGAAAGCTACTTTAGACAAGCCTTTTTCTGTAGAATACGCGAATGATATGCCTGGTTCTGCGTTTTCACCGAGGAAAAAGGAGGGACAAGGAGGGGTTGCTGGGGAGGGAATGAGTGTGTGGGAAACTGAGTGGAATATGAGGGGAGTTTCAAGGGCAAAAGGGTCCTTGTTGAGGTTCATGAAGGAGGAAATACCCGGGGTTACTTCGCCTATGGTTTATATTGGGATGATGTTTAGTTGGTTTGCTTGGCATGTAGAGGATCATGATTTGCATAGCTTAAATTATATGCATATGGGTGCTGGGAAGACTTGGTATGGTGTGCCTAGAGAGGCTGCTGTTGCATTTGAGGAAGTTGTTAGGGTTCATGGGTACGGTGGAGAGATTAATCCTCTTGGTGAGTTTTTTTTTCCTCGTGTGCATTGGAGCTAGTGGTAGTTAGATTCCCCTGTTTCTGGGATATTTATATCTTTCTTTAATTGCATTGGTAGTCTTGTGGTTGTTTTTTACATGTCCATGTGAATTTTGTAGAATCTAGTTAAATGGAAGAATATTGTATGTGTGTAGTAAGGATTTGTTTATTTGAACAATATGTTTTGACAATTGTTAGAACTGGGAATGTTTGAGTAACTGATTTAAGTTATAAAGAAAGATCATGGAGCTATACACTTTGCAAGAAAGGCAGTTGTTGATTTATCTGGGGCGATTTTAATTTGTGCATTCTAACTTGCTTTGAGAGCTCTGAGGTTTGATAGTGTCTTTCAGGTATGGTTTTGCTTGTTACTGTACAAGTCCTTGATTGAATCTATAAAGTTTACACTTTACTTAAAGTTTAAGCAGCTGTGATAGATATTGAGTGGGTTGTGTTGCTTTTTCATAGACATTGCGTGATCTAACTAGTTATGAGAGAGTTGTGGTGCATGTTGGGTGTCTTTATCTTGGAGGATTTTTTTTTAGGGTTTAATGACCATCCAGTTAAATTTCTTGGTGATTTCTGTGTTTATTCCCATCAGTTTCTGTATCTAGTAGTAATTCTTAGTAGCTAGTTTGAGTCACTTGAAATGAATTGGAGGCACATGCATGAAGGATAAGTGTAGACTAATTCCAAGCAAATATTATGCGTTATCTTCATCTGCAAAAAGTTTAATGCTGGCTGGAGAGATGATCATGCATGAAATTCTGATGTTCTCCATGTAACTGATATGTGATTTTTTTTTCTTCATGCTGATAGTACACAGTGAATGTAGGTCTCCTCTCCCTCCCTCACTGGTTCCTGCTTAGTTTCCTTAGAACTTTCCTTAGCTTTCTACCTGTATTATATGCAACTATGTGAGCAACCTCTAGCTCTTCCATTTTCATTTTTGTGTCACCTGAATTTATCCTCCCAAGATGAAGAAACAAGCATGTTTTTTCTTCCTTGTGAGAATATGTGCCTTTGTGACTTCCCTGCACTGCTTTCATATGTCACTTTGAAGATGCGGGATTCATATTTGATGGAAAGGCACTTTATGTTTCCAGATTAATTGACGAGATTATTTCTTTTATCTTCTTTGATTATCCTGCTCTTAAAAAAAATGTTACACTGTTTTATTGACTGCTTCTGTGCCAAGTAAAAGCAACTTAGTTTAGATTTTAGAGTCAAGAGATGGCAGTGTTCTTTATTTTTGAGGATTCATTCTAATCGACTGAGTACTGAACTCCACTTTCACCCTTGATCTATCAGTTACATTTTCTGTTCTTGGTGAGAAGACGACAGTAATGTCACCTGAAGTATTTATCAGTGCAGGTGTACCATGCTGCAGGTACCCTCTTAATCCCTGCTCTGTTCCGCTCCTAAGCATTCTCCTTTAGCTTTCTAATAACTTCCTCAAATTTCAATATATGGGTCACTTGCTTACATATGAACTATAGATTTTTATGATGCTATTTCCTTGACTTAATTAAACGTGATTGATTAATTAGCAGTTCAGTATGATTGAGAACTGAGTTGAGGTGCAGGGAAAGATGATCAATCCTCCAAAAGTGATTTCTTAAGGACCTGAATTTCATCTCAACCTTTCCCTTCACTGCCTAAAGAGCAATCCATAATACTTGAATAAAGTCTTTAATGTTTTGCACGTGGCATGACTTTTATCTTTCTATTTCTAATGCTTCCAGTTGCTCCAAATCAGGTTAGTCCAAAATGCTGGGGAATTTGTGGTCACCTTCCCAAGAGCCTATCATTCAGGGTTCAGTCATGGTAAATTGCTTTTATATCTCACTTTAGCATCTTTCTTTGGGACAGTGATTATGCTGTTGTTGCTTTTGTTGATGCAAGTACATGCTTCATCCATTATTTTTGACTTCAAGGATTCAATTGCGGGGAAGCAGCCAATATTGCAACACCTGAATGGTTGATGGTTGCTAAAGATGCTGCTATTCGAAGAGCTTCCATCAATTACCCTCCTATGGTGTCTCATTTTCAGTTACTTTATGATCTTGCACTTGAATTTTGTACAAGGTATCCTGATTGAACATTTGCAACTTTCATCTTGGTTATTGAACTGCCAGTACAATTCTTTCAATACCTTGCCTGTGGGCTGTTTGGAGGCATTCTGCCTTAAAAAATCTGATTATTTCAAATTCAAGACTTTCTATAGTTTTTATTAATATTTTGCTGATGTACCCATAGCGTAGCAAGAGTTTCAATTCATTATTCTATATCTACTAATCTTGAAACTTAGTAGAATCTGAGATCTTAAGCATCACACTGCTGGTAAGAATTTCAATGGAAGTCTATCATATTGTCACCTCATTATTTGGTAATTCATCATTTGAGTTGATCCTCGTCGATTCTGTGTTTTATTCCTAGGCGAGTGTCTCTAGCATGTGAACTGATCTGTTGACTTTCTGTTTTAGGATGCTACCCTTTATTCTACATGCAATATTCATCATGATTATAGAATCATCATAGCTTTTATTTTCTCCATTCCAGAATACCCGTGAACATCAGTGCTAAACCACGGAGTTCAAGACTGAAAGATAAGCAAAAGGGTGAAGGGGAAATGCTGGTTAAAGAACAATTTGTGAAAAATATGATACAGAATAATGACCTGCTTCATAGTCTTGGAAAAGGATCTTCAGTGGTGCTTCTTCCACGAAGCTCTTCAGACATTTCTGTTTGTTCAAAATTACGAGTTGGATCCCAGTTAAGAGACAGCCCCACCCTTGGATTATGCAGCCAAAAGGATGTTATGAAATCCTCAAAAAGCTCAGGTTCCGGTGACATCTTGCAGGACAAGGACCAGGAAATCAATCAAGTGAAAGGCTTCTTTTCAGTGAAAGCAAAATTTGCGTCTTTGTGTGAAAGAAATAGATTTTCCATATTAAATGGAAATGAATGCTCAGAGAGTATAAACATAGGCACTGGAAGAGGTAGTTCCATTCATGGTGATAAGTTGTCAGATCAGAGACTGTTTTCATGCGTCACATGTGGGGTTTTGAGCTTTGATTGTCTTGCCATCATTCAACCAAAAGAGGCAGCTTCTAGATACCTCATGTCAGCTGATTGTAGCTTCTTTAATGATTGGGCCATTGGTTCTGGAGTAACTAGGGATGCTTTTGCTGTTGCTGGTGGGATTGCAAATATTTCTGAGCAGAATTCCTCAAGTATGTTTGATAAAAAACTAGTCCTTTGTTACTTTCCTCTATTACACGATAACATAGTAGTCAAAGTCAAGTGGCTCTTAGTCATGAACCAACCATGTGTTTAATTGGACGATGATGTGTTGTTTAGAATTTGGATTGCCTAATACAAACCCTAAACAGCAGCATGCCAATGTTGAAGCCTCTGGATAAGACCTGACCTTAGGAATAGGGAGGATTTGGGCAGGTTGATCTTAATTAAATGTTACCTTAATTCCCTCACAAATCATTGATGATGCTTTGAAGATTAAGTTTTATTACTTTTCATTTTAAGTGGGCATCAGTTGGTAGTCAGAATTACTGTTCTTGATGCAGTGGTATTTGTTGATATTCATCAGCATTAGGATAGGGATTACTGGGAAAGAGAATACTTGTTCGTTGGAGGAAAATAAATATGAAAATACTTGGGGCCAATCCATTACAGAACAGTTGCAGTGCGTTAATATAATGATAAATAAATAAATTATGTTTTTGTGGAATTCATAAGAATAAAAGTGGTCATGTTTACAGGTTACCTGGATTAACAGTGATTTTATTTATTCAAGACTTTCCCTGAATTGTCTCTTCTGATTTGAAACAGACTAGGAATAACCTCTGGATTTGTCATGCAATGATGAGTGGATGAAAGTATAAAATCTGCTGCATGTCATAATAATGTTCTTGGGAAATGTTGGTGTGCAGAACCTGTTTTAGATCAAACTGCATATTCTGCCGCCTAAATTGTTTGTATATCAACTCACTTATCCAATAAGCTACACGTTATATTTAACCTGCATATTGTATTTGTCTTTCTTTGCGTTTTCTTTCTGGTTTCATGCGTTCCTTCTTATATCTGCTAGTTTTCAACATGGATATCTTTGCTCTAAAACAGGATGGGTGGAAAAGAATACCACTGCTGGTTTTTATGATGTCCCCTGTTCAATCTCCTAATTACCATATTCAGATGGCAGATCAAGGTGTTGAGGTGGCTTCCATTTCTGCAAAACAGTTAGAGGCTTCTGCTCTTGGCCTGTTAGCTTTGAATTATGGAAATTCTTCTGACTCTGAGGAAGATCAGGTTGAAGCAGATCTATCTTACCATGATGAAATTAACATGACAAACCATTCATTAGAAAATAAATACCAGTGTCAGAGTTCTGCCTTCCCTACTTCCAAGCAGAAGTACTGTGATGCTGCAACTGGTGGTCTCCCTCAATCTCCGTCAAGTCTTGATGAGCAGGATGATGTTCCTCTCAAAGCTAATGATATGTATCCAGAACATGGAGATAGAGGGGATAATCTCAAGGATAAAACTGATGATACACTCAAGAGCTCTTTTGGCTTCCCAACTGGTAACCCTGCTTCAATTGAATCAAACATTTTGGATGGTAGATACAGAGATCCGATGTCGATGTCACACGTGTCTTTAAATTGTTCCCCAGTTGTCCATGATGCTGAAAGAACAAAGTTCAACAGGCCTATTGCACCATTAGAGAAACCAGACATGCCATTTACCCAAAGATCTGACAAAGAGTCTTCATGCATGCATGTGTTCTGTCTCGAGCATGCTGTAGAAATAGAACAGCAACTTAGTCAAATTGGTGGGGTACATATATTGCTTCTCTGTCACCCAGGTGTGTTTTCTTTCTTCTTCTTCTTTATTTAGCTCATAATAGAATGAGCGCTACCTTCTCTCATTTTCTAGTGTTTGTATTTCAAAATCAAGTTTCATGTAGAACTTTTCTTCTCGGGTGGTGCATGGCAAAGTATGAATGTAGAGATCCTGAGATAATTGAGTGTGGTCATACTAGCACCACTTGCTGTAGGTTGGTTTGTGATATTCAAGTGGCCACTGCCACTAAAATGGGGAATATGTGCCTTTTTTGTTTTCCTTTTCTGTTTCAAGTGACCATATATTGTACCTGTTCATAATGGTTTAGACTTTTTGTTAGAGTCTCATACCATTTTGTTTCACTGCATGGTTCATGTAGATTGGTCTTGATTAATACCAAGTGAACTCTAATCTCCATAATAAGCATTTTTTTTTGCAAAGAGCACCAAGGGGTGCAATCCATACACAACAAACCATAAACTTATTTACAAGCAAGGAATCTGCAAAAGCTTTAGTTGCGGAAAAAATAAACAAAATATTGTTTCCTATATGAGAACTATAAGTGAACAGCCATTATCCATCTTAAAAAACAGCACTTCACACTTGCCAAAAAAGTTCACAAGTCAAGAATTTTCCTTTTATCTGTGCGCTTTATACCCATGGAGCCCTACCCTCCTTTTCAGTTTTCCTGTTCTAAGGAACAAGATTCCCATTTCTGAAGAGAATTTGATCATGTGAATTGTGTTTTTAAGAGAAGGAATCCGTGTAACATGGATGAAAAAGAGTTGCCGCTCCATACTATTCCTTTGTCTCTATCAGTGTCACAGTAAGAAAATTGCACTATGTTCCATTATATTACACATATTTACTCTCTACAAGCCTGTAGTTTTGCTGTGAAATTGTCACTTAATCTGGAGAAAGTGTAGTCAATGTGTGATAATAATGGGAAACTCTATCCATCATAGTTTTTTCAGAAAATTAGCATGATTATTATGCTCAAGTCATCTCATCAAATTATATCAACTATTATAGCAAGAAGTTGCATACTATTTATCTGTTTACTTGAATTCATGGATTTTCATTTAACTTTTACAGAGTATCCCAGGATTGAAGGGGAGGCAAAGTTAGTGTCAGAAGAACTGGGGATTGATTATCTATGGAATGACATTACTTTCCGGGATGCTGCCAAAGAGGACGAGGAGTGGATCCAGTCAGCTTTGGATAGTGAGGTAGCCATACCAGGGAATGGGGACTGGGCTGTAAAGTTGGGGATCAATCTCTTTTACAGTGCCAACCTCAGCCGATCTCCATTTTATAGTAAGCAGATGCCATACAATTCTGTTATATACAATGCGTTTGGTCTTGCTTCTTCAGTTAGCTCGCCCCCAAAATTCAAGGTGTATGGAAGGAGGTCTGGCAAGCCAAAAAAAGTTGTGGCTGGGAAATGGTGCGGAAAAGTTTGGATGTCAAATCAAGTTCATCCCTTTCTAGCGATAAGGGATCATATGGATCAAGATCATGAACAAGAACAAGAAAGAAGCTTCCATGCTTTGGCAACACCAGACGAAAAGCTTGAGAAAAAACCACAAACCAGCAACAGAACTGAAACCGCTAGAAAATCTGGGAAGAAGAGGAAAATAACAGCAGGGAGTCGATCGATTAAGAAAGTAAAGTGTCTGGAAGCAGAAGAACCAGATTCAGAAGACTCAATGGGGGATAACTGTCATAGGCAGCGTGTGAGGGTTCACAATAGCAAAAACAATGAAGATGCTGAGAGAGAGATTTCATATGATTTAGTACCAGATAGTCATCAGCAGCATGGGAGGTGCAGACGCAAATGGGCCAAATCTGTTGAGAGTGATGATGCAGTTTCAGATGATCCATTAGCAGAGCATGTTCGTCAGCAGTATAGGAGAATGCGTAGAAGCAAGCAAGACAAACCTATCAAGAGGGAAAATACTGCTTCTTATGCCTCAGTGGACAACAAGTTTCAAAAGCAGCTTAAGAGAGTTCACAGGAGTGACCGAGCCAAATTTTTTAAGAGACAATCTGTGGCTTCTGATGACTCACTGGATGGTAATAGTGATCAGTGGCGTGAGAGAGCTACAAGACGCGCACAAGCAAAATATGCTGAGAGTGAAGATGCAATTTCAGATGATTCACCAGAGGAGAGTTCTCGTTGGCTACATGGGAGGGTTCCTAAGAGCAAGCAATTGAAATATATTGACGAGGAAGGGTGCGATTTCAGATGATTCATTGGAGAGTGGCTCTCATCAGCACAACAGGAGGGTATCAAGAGGCACGCGAGTCCAACTTATTAAAAGGAATGATATGGTTTCTGATGATTCATTGGATGAAAGTTCATATCAGCGGCTCCCGAGATTTTCTAGAAGTAAGCTGGCCAAATTAATTGAGAGGGAAAATGCAGTTTCGGATGATTCATTGGATGGCAATATTCATCAGCAGCATGGAAGGATTCTTAAAAGCAAGCAAGCCAAATTCGTTGAAGGGGAAGATGCGATTTCAGATGATTCTCTTGAGGACAACACTGACTGGCAGCGCAAAAGAATTCCTAGAAGCAAAATGGCCAAATTTGTTGAGAGTGAAGATGCAGCTTCAGATGATCTGCAGGAGGAGGGATACCCATCAGCATCGCAGAAGAATTCCAAAAAGCAAAAAGGCAAACTTTATTGAGAGGGAAGTTGCAATTTCTGATGATCTGTGGGGGAATAATGCTCATCGGCACTCTAGGAAGACTCCTAGAAGCAAGCAAGCCAGATTTATTGAGAGGGAAGATCTTGTTTCAGATGACTTGCTGGAGGATGATTCTGATCAGCAGGAGAAGAGGATTCTTCGAAGCAAGCAGAAAAAATCTGCAACATTTTGCCAAATGAAAAGAGGGATTCCTCGGAAGCCAAAGTGCATTGCCCCTAAGATGATGAAAAAAGAAATCCCTGCAATCAATGAAACAAGAGAGGCGAATAAAGCAAGAGACTCCCCAGCTTCGGATTGGTAAAAGCGAGCTGAATGCTAGGCAGTTTGATTTACGTGCTGAAGAGGGGCTTGAAGGTGGACCAAGCACCCGCCTTAGGAAAAGACCCTCAAAGCCTCCAAAACAGTCGGGGACAAAGCTGAAAGAAAAGCAACAAAACAGTAGGAAAAAACTGAAGGATGCTTCAGCAGCGAAGGCTGCAGTTGGCAGAAAGAATGTTAAAATAAAAGATGAGGAAGCAGAATATCAGTGTGACATTGACGGGTGTACAATGGGTTTTGGATCAAAACAAGAGCTTGCAATGCACAAAAGAAACATTTGTCCAGTCAAGGGGTGTGGAAAGAAGTTCTTCTCACACAAATATCTAGTGCAGCATCGCCGAGTCCACATTGATGACCGCCCTCTCAAGTGCCCTTGGAAGGGATGCAAGATGACGTTCAAGTGGGCATGGGCTCGGACAGAACATATCAGGGTTCACACAGGTGCTCGTCCATATGTGTGTGCTGAGGAAGGCTGCGGACAAACTTTCAGATTTGTGTCAGATTTCAGTCGTCACAAGCGGAAGACTGGTCATTCGGCCAAGAAAGGCAGGGGGTAATATAAAGAACAGATGTAATTTAACATTGCTAATGAAATTGTTCAATTGACAGGGTAGGGCTAGGTTTAAATGATAGAGATTAGAGTTTCCCTGTAATTGTCATTGAGAGTAACAATTGATTCTCTTCACCACCAGGGGTTTAATTGGCCTTCGATTCACTGCAACCTGAGCAGTTGCCTGGATATTGAAACAGATTAACCTCCATTGCCAATTCTCAATTCTTGTTTCTATTTAAGGGTCAGGATCTTGCTGTCTTTATTAGCTGTGGCGCAGTCACTATAACAAGGTTAAGGTTAGTATGTGAACCAGCTAGCTGAAAAGAATTTCCAAGCCATACTGTTTGTCTCTTATCATCTCCCTCCCTGCTCGTACCAGTTTTTCCCTATTTTAAGCGTTTTTTTTTATGTTCTTTTCATCTTTGCAAGGTCTCTCTTGAATTGTGCTCTTACCTTCACAGCTGCATAGTTATGGTGAAAGTTACTCGGACTGGACTCGGACCCTCCGAATTCCCCTCCCCGGCGGTGACCAAAATGCATATTAAACAAAATTGCAGCTTTAAAATAAAACAAATCTACACGATGGTTTTGCTTAGGTGTCAAGATAACAGTAGAAGTAATGTTTGCCTTAAACAACCGGACCAGTTATGGCAAGGCTCTCCTAGGCCATGTCTTTGAATTCTAACTTGTAACACTTGTGTCTTTTCAAACAGTCTATTTTTCATTAATTAGACACAAATGAACCTCTTCATATCTTAATTGCATAGTAAAATTATCGAAGTACTCTTCAAAAGTAATAAATAAATAAATAAATTAGTCAAATTTATTAGATTGAATTGAGTAAATGATCCGTTCTCATTTTTTTAAGAAATACTTGCATCACCTCACTGTTTAATTTAAAAATAAAATTATAAAGTAAATATCTTTTTTTCTAGGATATAAATATATTAATTTATTTCATATTATTTGTTCAACACATAGGTGGCAGCAGCTCATTAAAAGCAACACCACGTTTTCCTACATCCTTTTTGTCCTCTCCTCCTTGATTTTCCTTTTCACCAAATCAGGGCTCAAAAAATTGAAATGTGGAGGCAAAATGGAAAGACAAATTGAATTACCAATCCAAATTCAAACCGAAACCCCTCAATTAGGATTTCAATCTTCTTCTTCCCCTCCTCCTTCTCACCCAGTTCCCTCTCAGCCGTCCGATCCTGATCAAACGGCCCAGGACGTCGATAACTGTCTTCATCAAGAGCTACAGAACCAGATCGATTTGAAAGAGGAGTTTAGAAATCTGAATGATTCTCATGAAGAAGAAGAGGAGGAAGAGGAATTCAAGAGTGAAGAGAGTGATAAAAAGAGTGAAATTTTTGATGAGAATGACAACGAGAGCAGTGAGAAGGAAGGTGATAATTTAGAGATGAAGAATGAAAGTAACGGAGATGCTGATAATAATAGAATGCATCATCAGTATCCAGTGAGACCTGAAGCTGACGATTGTGCCTTTTATATGAAAACTGGGACTTGCAAGTTTGGAGTTAATTGCAAGTTTAATCATCCTGTTAGAAGGAAAAATCAGGTACAACCTCTTATCCTTTTCTCTTCTTTGTGTTAGTATCTGGGTTGGTGATTTTATGTGTTTAGATTTTTTGGGTTTTGTGCTGTTGGTGTAGTGTTTCTAGAGAGGTCTGTGGTTATGCTGAGTTTGATGTGTATTTGAGTGTAGAATTTTGTTGTTATTTGCATCTTTATTTTTATTTATATTGTGGGTCTAGTGTTGGTGGTCTAAAAGGAGTATCTTTGGCTGAAGGGGAGGTCTTTGCTTATGTTGTGTGTGTTTATGGTGTTGATGTTGGTGGTTGTGATTGTGTTGGTTGGTTGATTTTGTTGTTGTTATGAATAAGGGATTTGATGAATTTGGGAATAAAGAGGACTTTTGGTGTGGTGTTTGTTGAAAATGGTAAATGTGGGTGCTTGTGATATTTTTGTAAATTGTATTGATTTCTTTACTTGAAAAATGATTATTCAAAGTGATTCTGGGATTTGATTTTCTTGTCATGTGAAAATTTGTGGCTTAATGAATCTAGAAACTTGATTTTATCCTGCTGGAAATTGTGGGTGTTTTACTGATTTAATAACTTTTGGTTGGATTTATGTGATTGGGTAATGTTAACTAATTATCATTTTTTATCCACTGAAATTTGGTTTGTTACAAGGCTGTCAACGAGAAGGTGAAGGAAAGGGAAGAAGCGACAGAGATGCCTGGCCAGACTGAATGCAAGGTTATTATTGTTCTGTATTACTTACAATTTGAGGTTATGTTTACCTCTTTTTTTATTTTCCTTTTCTTTTTGCATGCCATGTTTTCCATGGGCAATCAATTCCATGACTCTTCTAATGCAGCCTTGGATCCCCAGGCTTTGGTACCTTTTTCTGACTGACTATTATGTTTGGTCTAACTATTATGCTAGCAAGATGTGCTAAATCGCAGTCTTCGGTTTGCAAATAGTTGTATTATAATTTCCTATAATTTGACAAAGGCTTTATTTTTAGACATTTGGAATAGGATGATGTTTCTTGCTTCTTTCTGCATTTCAGATTTGTAGGATTTTACCAGTGAAGATTGTCTTTACTTTTGGATTGAATATTTTCTTCCCGTGTTTTCTTTTCCTGCTGGGTCATATTTCTTATTGTTTTGCTTGTTCATTTACATCATTCTCTTTCCAATGATTTTTGTTTTAGAAAATATCTATATGTTGTATGCTTAGATTTTTGTTAATCCTGGTCAAATGTAAGGCACTCATTTTATAGATGGTTAGTCAAGTTGTTTTCAGGTTCACTTTATTTATTTTATTTTTATTTTTTTCATGTATGAGTAAGTTGTTTTTAGTTGATGTTGGCAATATTTCTTTGTTGAACTCTATGCAATATGTTTGGCTGAAGAATGGAGTTTTGTTTCTTATTATAATTATTTCTTGAGCTTGCTTGCAGTACTACCTGAGGACAGGAGGCTGTAAGTATGGAAAAGCTTGTAGGTTCAACCACACGGGAGAATTTTTTTTTTCAGTGCCCCCTCTGAAAACACCAATGTCACCAATTTTAGAGCTGAACTTTCTGGGCCTGCCAATCCGACCGGTATCTATTAATACATGTTTGCCAACTATTGCTTATATTCGTTATAGTTATGTGGCTTTGCTGGAAAACTTTAATAGTCATTATCAATCACAGGGACAAAAACAGTGCGAGTATTACATGCGAAATGGCTCCTGCAAGTATGGAGGTAACTGCAAGTATAATCATCCAGATCCTATGGCTGCGGGAGGAAGTGACCCTACTAAGGCATTTGTTAATGGGGGATCTGCTTCTCTACCAGCTCCATCACCATCAAGTGTAGGTTCTTGGTCTTCACCAAGGGGATTAAACGATCCTACATCCTTCGTGCCATTTTTGTTTTCACCAAATCAAGGAGTTCCTTCTTATAGCTCAGAGTGGAATGGATATCAGGTATTTACATGAGTGCTTTGTTGTCTAACTTTTATCACATTTAACCTGGCAACTTAGAAATACTTTGTGATTTTACCAATTCCTTGGGTGCAATCTGAAATTGGCAATGGTCTTCCTTTTTTTGTCGCATGGTGCCTTTTGAATTACCTTTCTCTTAGCTTTTAAGATATTATTTTGGGTTGTTTTCCTAGTGTTTTTACTTTTAGATGGTCCACAAAATACATGTTTTTCTTTAATGTAATCCCAGTGATTGATCATTAGACGTGAAGGGGCTGACACTGAGTGGTGAAAGCAAGTAAAAGAAGATGCAAATACAATGATCATTGACAATTGTGTCATATGCATGTGCATTTGCTGTTTATTGCATTTATCATGACAGATGTATGAATTACTTTTGCTGACGCCTGTCCTTAAAATGCTCTACACTGCCTACCTATGGAGTGTATTTGTTAGATTCAGTCACATACATTATTTTCTGGTGGTCAATTATGTTTAGAGTTGGTAAAGCATTGGGAACATTGGAACAGAGTGACTGCCGGATAATTATTTCTTGCACATAAAATAATTATCTCTTGCACATAAAATAATTATCTCTTGTTCTTGTATTGAAAGCTGAGAATTTCTTGCACATCCCTTGCCTCACAAATGTCAGATCAGTGAGGATTAATTTTTCCATTTTCTTTTAGCC
Organism: Salix viminalis; assembly: GCA_029228465.1. Classification (NCBI taxonomy): domain Eukaryota; kingdom Viridiplantae; phylum Streptophyta; class Magnoliopsida; order Malpighiales; family Salicaceae; genus Salix; species Salix viminalis. Next base: position 3,110,253 of record CM055440.1, on the reverse strand, counting down.
TTCTTTTCATCCTAGTAAAATTATGGTTGGATTGATTATTTCATAAATACTTGTCTTGACATGTCTTAATGGAGTTCATGTTTTTTCGTAGGAGTGGAGGTGTGCTTATTAAATTAAGTTAAAATTTGGTTTGAACAACTGATTATTGAAGTTTATGTACTTTTAATGGGTTATCAAAGATAAGATTTGACGTGCTTTTCTGACTTTTCCAGGGTCCTGTATACCCTCCTGAAAGAAGTCTGCATCGACCTCCATCTTATGCCATGAGCAACTCAGCAACTGAAAGTAATTTATATGCACCTCAGCAACAACAAACAGTAGTTGATGAATTCCCAGAACGACCTGGCCAACAACTGTGCAGTTACTTCATGAAATTTGGAGACTGCAAGTTCAAATCTAACTGCAAATTTCATCATCCAAAGAATCGGATACCAAAGTCACCCTCATTTACTCTTAATGACAAGGGCCTGCCACTGAGACCTGTTAGTTGATTCCTATTTCTAGACTAAACCTTACTTGTGAAGGGTTTATAAACTTTGGAAATGAATTTTGATATTTTGTTGCCCTTCCCATTTTTTTGTCTTCGCTTGCTAGTGTTTTTCTGTTCCTTCCATTTACTACTTTAAATATCACTAGGAAATTTTCTTTTGGCTGGTAAGAGATAGCTTTTTAAAGTTTGAGTTATCATTGACTCAATTTGGATTTTGGTTAAATAAGTAGAGCTGATGCATGAAGATAATTCCAAGCAAGTCAAATCATTCCTGAACAAGCCTCCAAGAAACACATTACACATGCTTCCGAACCAGTCCAATAAAGCTATATAGTCGGACATTAGCAAATTCCACTGAATATTTGAAATTAGTAGTTTTCTTACTATGCTATATATAAGAACTGATGATATTTTAAACATTGGTATGTCTCTCTTACAGCTCTATTTTTGTCTATCAAATCCAGGATCAAAACATCTGCTCTCACTACAGCCGCTATGGTATCTGCAAGTTTGGGCCTGCTTGTAAATTTGACCATTCAATACAACCACCTTTATCCGGATCTGGTGATAATCAGGACACTGCCTTGGGCAACTCTGTGACCCAGGAAGAGGCTAGAATGACTGAAAGCGGAAATGGAAGTGATACATCGGCTGAGCAGCCTGTGTAAATTTTTTGCATCAATCTCTGTAGTGTTCTAGGATCAGCAAAACCAAAGCCTTCTAAGCTTTCTCATCAAAGCATGGATGTTCTATTTTAACTTCTTTTTATTTATTTTTCCTGAGCTGCCACAAGCTTTTAAAACAGTGGCAAAATGCATTTATCTTGTTTTGCATCACCAAAAGCAAAAGTGAAGCCAGGATATGTAAATCATCTCTTTTTCACGCCTGTAACCATCTTTATTTATTCCAATTTCCAACTATACTTGTCCTAACGTTTCTGGGTTGGCCTGGTTGCCCTTTTTTGTTGGTTCTCTTTTTTTGTCTACTTCGGGTTAGAGTTGCTTAGCTGATAAAATCAAGGACTGAAAAAAATTACGTAGAGAAGTGCTCAAATTTATGAATAAGGAAAAGAATTCTTCGGTTAACTAAATATTGTTTTTTTTTGTTTATATATAATAATAATAATATTATTATTATAATAATAATAATTATAATAACCTTTTCCAACTTTTACATTAAAACAACTGATTAACAGGGGCTCAATCATTGGTATCAACAGCAACAGTAACGTCAAAGGATAATTTATTCTTTATCTCAAGAAGTTGCTCCCAGAATAAACTCTCTGGGTTCCACAGAGTTTTTCTGGAGAAGGTGGAAGGATTTATGGAAATATATAAGCATTCGGTTTAGTTTTTCCCAAATCTGATAAGAATTGCATGAAAAGTTATTGGATCATGAGACGTTTCTTAAACGTGAAACACAAAGATCTGAAACTCCCCATCACTGCCAATGTCATAAACAAATCCAATCACAATGAAATAAACTATACTCATAACCAACAAGGACGATCCAACACCTTTGGTAACAATCAGAGTCGTTACTCCAACAACAGGAGAAATCAAAATCCAGGACCTTACATCAAACAAGGTCACACTGCCAAACGTTGTCCTCTCCTTAAAACTTTTTCACCTTCTTCACTGTCATACCAGCAACTTGTTACTACATCACACACCTTATTTGCACAGCCACGTGCTCACTTTGCTGCCCAACCAAACCTCGCATCTACATTCTGGAGCATCATACCATGTTACTGCAAATCTAAATTATCTCTCACTGCACTCTAAATATGATGGTTCAAATGATATAATGATTAATGATGATACAAGACTCCAAAATTACTCGCTATTGTTCTATGAAATTATCGTCGTCTCCTAAATCATTCTTATTGTCTGATGCAAAAAATTCTTATATGTCCATCGCATGCAAAAAATTCTCATCTCTGTTTCTAATTTTTGCAAATCTAATCATGTGTCTATTGAATTCTCACCTTTTGATTTTGTGGTGAAGGATCTTCGCACGAGGGCACCTCTCATGAAATAAACAAATAAAGACGAGGTTTATGATTGACAAACTCATGTCTCCCTTCCTATCCAGACAATCATTGCCTTTGCATTGTCTCCTCTCAAACCTTGTCTTTATCCTCATCTCCTACTTGTGATGTTTTCTATAATGCTGGCATTTGCAATAAAATACACAAACTTCCCTTTCATATGTCTACCTTATAAAGTACCTCCTCTTGAATTACTTTACCCTGATGTTTGGGGACCATCCCTGATAAAATCACACGATGGTTTTCCATATTATATTATCTTTGTTGACCATTTTACCAAATACATCTGGCCTTTTCCGATCAAATTAAGATTCTCTGTCTCAATTGTTTTCACTCGGTTTAAACAAGTGCTTGAAAAATTCTTCCAAAACCCAGTTATCTTCGTCTATTCTGATGGTGGTGGGGAATTTTCTGCACTAAAATCATTTATTGAAACCCATGAGGTTACTTACTTTTCTACACCTCCACATACCCCTGAACATAACAGTATAGCTGAACGTCGTTGTCACCGAACATGTTCATGAAACCGGTCTCACTCTCTTGAGTCAAGCTCCCGTTCCTCTTCAGTTTTGGTCCCACGCTTCAGTCTATCTAATTAATCGCGTGCCAATAGCCCAATACCACCTCTATCCCTTCAATCTTCATTTGCCAAATTGTTCGGTCATTCACCTAACTATAGCAAGTGCCTGATTCTACCACCAAACATATTTTTATTTCTAGACACGTTAATAAAAAATTATCTTTCTATATTTTCTATGCTGACATCAACATGTTGCCATTGCTAATATCAATAAAATTGTTGGCCACTGTTCAAAACAATGTTAATGTTTGAACTTGCTATCTAGAGCTCTAACACCCTGTTTTTTCTGTCATATTTTTCTATAAGATTAGTTTAAGATTGATGAAGAAAGGTAAAATAAAATACTTTTTTTGAAAAAGATCCTGAGATGTCGTGACAAGAAAATATGAGCCCACTTTTTAGTATTAGTTTATGTCTGGGGAGTATGGTTTAAGTTGTTTTAAAGTGATTTTCGTTCATAAATTATTAATTTTTTTTTAAAAAAAAACATTTGAAAAGACAATTTCAAAGAAGAACTAGTATATAATTGTCCCTTGATTGCACACATGATCGCTACCATCAACATCAATATACGCATCACAAATAATAAGTTTAGTTTGGAGTGGATTTCTCTTGTGCCGTGAATTCATCATCACAAATAACAACAACAAATGTAAACTGTCTTATTATGTTCTTGCTCAGAGCCAGCAAGTGAAACACTGATAACATCTTACGTAAACACAAATATTCGCAACTTGTTTTTGACACTCTTTGTACCATTATTTGAGAAGCATAAGAAAGCATAAAATGAGAAGAAAGCAAACAATGCAATAAATAAGAGTAAAGGGTATAGAAGGGGGGAAAACAAAGAAAAGTATGGTCAGAAACCATTCAGTGCTCCATCAGAAGGCCCGGGCATTCGTAAGAGAATCCTCGCCCCGGACATGATAGCTTTCACAATCATTTTATCAAGGCCCTTATTGCAATACAAGTTCAACTACAGCACAGCCACCTCCTCTGCATGAAAAAAATAATTGAGCTATAAGAAATCTTTAATCGGAAAATACACAAATGAAAGGGAAAAAAGGACTTGGATATTTCTCGTTTCAAACATGTACCTTTGGGGGATGCTTATAATTCTCATTTTTGTCATTTCTGCTGTACTCAGGTTCAGTTCTTCGTGGCGACACGGCTTTTTCTGGACTGTTTTTGGTCTTCTTCTCGTCTCTGGCCTTGTTAAATATAACTGTGAATCCTTCAGCAGAGGCAGGGTTGTTCACATCCCACTCACCAAACTTGGGCAGAGGCCGACCTAGCTAAGAGAGAAATTATCGATTGTGATAGATTAGCCGACCTTCTCAGGACATTTTCCTACTTAAACTTTAAATGCTTGACAAGAAACTCGACTCATTTTGGACATTGAATCATTACCTAGAAGCTACAAGACTAAGAAACAAAATTGAAGCATTCGACACATGAAGGAACAAGATCCCAGAAAAATGAAATAATAAATAGAATTCAAGAAAACTCTCAATTACAGAAGCCATTCAACTCAAGATATATAAATGATACTCTGATGATGAAATAAAATCCCATCCTCCTCAAAACATCATAAAGGCCATCTTCATCATCTAGTTCGGCATGAACAAGAACACAGACACCATACAAAACCCCCCACCACTTATGATGATCATTAAGGATCAAAGAAAGAGGAATCTGAATTAAAAGAGACAGATAAAAGCAGGAAGATTAGAAAGAAAAGAGTTGAAGGGAAAAGAAATCTTACAGAAGCCATGAGAAAGAACAGAAGAGAAGAGTGGTTAACAGAGGGAAAACTTAGTCGTGATGGTTGGAATTTTATTGAGGAAAAGGAGAGACAATGGAAGAATGAGTAGACGTTATGTTCGTGTGGTGGTCTTTGCTAAATGCCAACTGTTTGTTAGTTTTGTTAGGTAAGTAATTGTGTTTGAGGCACCCACGTCGCTTACGCGCTTTGACGCACTAAATATTTTAAATATACATTAATGAATGTCAATCCAATATTTGGAAGCTATTGATAATATAAAAACAAATAATTTTAGTATATTTTGAGATGAATTGTTGCTATAATGTTTTAGGTGCTAATTTAACTATAAGAACCACAAATAGTGAATCGTAAATCATAATATTTATGGTGAAAATTAAGATTATTTTATCAAATAATAATATTGAGAAAATAATAAAATTTCAAAATTAAGAATTAAAATGATTGCAGACTAAGTTAAAGGAAGTACAAAAAATAATAGAAGAAAAGCATGGAATAGGTTTACTATTATTAATATTTTTTCTCTTTAGCATAAATAATATCTTTACATTATTAAAAAAATCATGATACGGTAAAACACACCAACAACATTGTTATATTATTCTAACACGTTGAAACACTCTGAAAAATATACTTTATAAATCTAGATGAACAAGTAAAACCACAATTGCTCCACACTTACAAGATGTGCAAACTCTTATTAATCACACCAGACCCTTAATAACTTTTTTATTTATTATTATTATTATTATTATTATTTATTAGCTCGAAAGAAGTTCACTGGTTAACTTGAGGTCATGAAAATTCAACACAGGAATGCTCGGACAAGGATGCGAATAGTAGAGTATTCCTATCATGGTATTTTCAAGTGAGAATAATGGAGTATTACTATCAAAACACTTCTTAGAGCAATCAATGCCAACTTGATGCGAATATATATAGTACATCCAATATTTTTCAGAAGTAATTAAAACCTGCAAATAATAAAGAGTTTGGTTATTATCAGTTTCATTGCTAGAAGTCGCACAGGACAACAAGTTTAGTTTTTTCTATACGAGGAAAAAAAAAGGAGGCATCATCTGAAAAACAAGGAAAAATGGATTGTACAAGGATGAAAATAACATGCATGCATAGATGGTTCTCTTGCAATACGAGATTGTACAAGGAGGCAACTACAGTTTCTGTTTCCTCATGGACAGTAATGATTCTATAAATAGGATCCACTCCAGTATGGAAAGTAGAGCTGCAGCAGGGAAAGCAGATGGAAATGCAGGAAACAATGTAATTGGGCTAATCGATAACCACAGTCGAAAGTCCCTTGGAAAAACTAGAGACAATTCGACACAAAACTACCCCAGCAGCGATCACAGGTGGAGAAATATCAGTGGAAAACTTGTACAGATACAACATTTACAGTCATTTTAAATCCTAATAATTTATGAAAGGGATCGATATCATACAAAAGAGTACTCAGCTACGATCTACAATCTCTACGACAGGGCCACTCCAGGAATCCAGGACAACAAAGAATCAGATCCCGACGTTAGCTTTGTTTCCGGCAAGGATGAGTGAGATCTCCAGCCCGCGGCTGAATGCTTGGTTGAAGAGCAGGCGAGACTGGAAGGTAGAAACGAATGGAAACCATGATAGAATTGCAATTGGAACAAAAATTACCATCCCCATCCCAGCATCATACATCCTGGCAAATTCACGCACTGAATCCCACAAGCCTAAAGTCCAAACTATCCTTTTCCATGCGATAGCGACCTGTTTCAGCGGAATTGAAACGGGCTTTGCAGTCAGTGAAGATAAGATGACAGGGACATTGATGATAAAATGCAGGTCAGGACTAGATAAAAGCAAGAGTTCAGAGTTTAGTCCATCAAAGTGCATGTACTCTACCAAACCACGCAGAAGAAAGCTGCTAAATGAAACAACACATCCTTCTTGCCTCTCCAGCAAGCTTTTTTTGCTTTCCACTCTGCTCTTTTTTTATATCTAGTTTTTTTCTGAGATGATGTGCCTAATAACATGCCTGTTGTTATCACATACTTGTCATGGAGTAAACAGTTTTTGCGAATTCCTGCTACGGAATAAGACCTTTCATGTCTGCTTTATACAGAAATATTCATCACATGAATTTTCGTTTCAAAACATTGCTGTTGATGCAGTTCTATGCAGAAAATAGCACGTGAGCATTTTCAACTTACAGATAGGATAGTCCATCCAGTGGCAATAAATGCAAGAAAGCTCGCAAAAAGATCAGGAATTGACAAATCAGTGAAGGCAACAACAAGGCAAAGAGCTGCAACAAGTCCTAAGGAAGCGACTCCTTGCATGAATCGCATCAATAGCTGGAAGCTGGTAGTTCTTTTGGGGCTATAGGTGAAGACCTACATGGTTATAGGACAAAGGATACATACGAACATGAGTATAACACATACTCAAATATAGCTACATAAATAAAAGAATAATAGATGAACATAAAAGGATACAGACCTTAAATATCATGACCAGGCAAACCAATACGACCCAAGAGAAGCCATAAACCTAAACAGCAAAACCAACTGTCAAGATCAAGAAGCAACAAGGCATGCTACAGTTCAAGTTTGCATTATTCCAACTATAATAAACTGGCAAGGAGAGGGAAAAAAAGGTCATGCAAAAAAAATTTGTTTCTTCCTGATCAAAACAAAGGGCTGTTAATTGTTGTTTATAAAGAACATACAAGAGAAACAACATAACAAACTTCTATCAGAATAAAAGATAAGAACTATACCGCAAAAGATGTGCTCTTTCCTGTGAGATGGAGCTTGTATACAATGCCATATTGAAAAATGAGGAATCTCAAGCTTAATATTGTTTCCAATATACGGCCTCTCAAAGTTTGGATATGCGCCTGGAGAAGAAAGAAACCGAATTAAAAAGTAATAAATATTAAAGGTACAAAGCACCACAATGAACATATTTAAATACATAGAACAATGTGTAGAAACTTTAACACCACCTGTTCTTCTTCCCACCATGACTCCCAGCTATTATCTCCCTTCACCCCTACACCACCTTTATATAGAAGCCAGCTAGTCCAATCTTCAAAATCATCAACAGTCCTGTTTACCAACATCATGGTAATTAGCAGACAGCTTAGTTCTTACAAAAACATAATAGCTCCAAAGTGTATGACATGCACACTTCCACTAGAGTTAAGAAATTAGGGGGAAATAAATAAGAACATGAAGCTTACTTTTGCCACTCAAAACCAGAGGGATTAAATATGTAAGGAGCAAATAACCATGAGATGACAAGAAACCAACTGCTGAGCGTCACCAGAACAAAGGACACAGCACCTCCATTTGAGTACCCATATGCTAGGTAAACTATGAGAAGCAAGGCAACTTCAAGCCTGAAGGAAAATGATGAATGTTATATAACAAAAGGAGAGAACTTTCAACTTAGACAAAATCAACCTGATTCTTTGCACCCCCGCCTTGACTCAGGATGGCAGATGCAATTAGAAAACGAAAATAACAAGAAATCATTCAGGTATAATATACTCACGCTTTAACAAAATGACTTCTTGAGTAAAGCCTGTAATTTTCAGCAAACTTGATGTGACGCACCACAAAACCTCTACCAGTTGCTCTGTACTGTTAGCAAAATTCAAGATGCATAAAAATCAATTTCCAAGCATGTAGGTAGAGGGGTGTGTGTGAAGAGAGAGGAGAGAGAAAGACATACTTTTGCACCTCCATGGAGGATAGTGCGTCCAAAATAATGAGTTCTGGTGCCCAATGAAAATGTGAAGAAGACTGAACATAACTGAAGTTGCATTGTAATAAAGCTGAAAACAGCCTGGAAAACCAAACCAAAAAAAAATTATTACCAACAGGGACTATTGCATTGGAGTAACAACATTAAATTAAATAACGTCTCCATGATAAATCCTAGAGCATATCCTAGAGCGATTTTGTATTACAAAAGAAGCTAATTGCCTAGAAGACAGAATAATAAACACGCTGTAATGATGGAAATTAAATGGACCAACCTTAAGCAATCCAAGTTCAAGTATGAAACCCATTATCATGGGGACTGCAGTAAAAACTCCAATCTGGACCAAGAACTGTGCATTAAGAGCAGCATCCAAAGCTGTATTTCCCATCTTCATTGCTGTAACTGATATAGCATTATCAAGTCCAGAGAAAGCCTGAAAGAGTTGATGCAATTAAAAAATGTCCTTGTCTAAATGAGAGAATATGCTTATTAAGGCCATGCACAATAGATATGAAAAATAATTTGAGGGCTGTATAAGAAGGCCAGGATCCAGTAGTTGTCTTGGAAACATCATAGAGTATACCCACAGGAAGAGAAGAATCACAACGAGCCTCGAAACAAGTGAGAAGTTTATAATACCATTTCAAAATGAATAGCCTCATATCCTAAATAGATATATTGATGCAAAACTCTTAAAAATCTAACAACACTTGTAAATGCAATGGAATCAAACTCTTGAAAAACTAACAAGATGCAGTCAACCTTGTAAAAAAATTATATGATGCAAAACTCCATTGGAGTCGAAGTTCAAGTAATCTACCCAACATGTAAGTTTTTCAGAATGAATAACTTACAAATTGACTTCTTTATCCCGTAAAAGAATCAAAATCCAAATACATTTTCTTGGGGTTAGGTAGGGAGTGGTTATAACATGGGAACCTTTCCAATTATGAGCATAACCACAAGATGTTTCCAGTATTTTAAGAATGCTATATTCAGAGAGTAAAAAAAACAAATATCTATGTTCAGATTTCAAGTTTCTTCCTTCTTTTCCTTTGTAGCTTAGTTTACAAGCATTCTTCTAATGATGCCAAAAATTCTTTAAACAATATTATGACAGATAGCTGGTTAAATGTCCAACAGATAAGGAAAATCCCTGCAAACACACCAATACTCTGAAATTCCCTCAAAATGGAAATGTTCCAAGGCTCTGAGAAAAAAGGAAGTACAAAAAAACTTGAAATCATAATCACCAAGCTTGCAACTGGTCATACAAGGTCAATTGATCCAGCCAAAAAGTTTCAGAGCTTGCAGCTACGACAAGTCCCTTTTTGAATAAATTATAATTTCTAACCACTATATTTAAGTAGTTGAGGTTTAAATTAAAATATAATAAATTTGCAGGGACAAAAAAAAGTCAAATTAGGACAGCAAAAACGAAGTTTGGTAGATTACCAGGTAAGCCCTTCCATACAAGAATACATATACTGTGAGGACTGTCATCTGCATCAAAGATACGTTCCTTGTCAGATAAACCAAAAGATTAGCTACCTGGTTCAAAATTGTTTATAGTGATAAAACAGATAAAAGAAACAGACATACCATAGTGCACACATAGAACCCAACAGTTGTGAAGTAGAAAGAAAGCATTCTAAAGAAATCAAGTAGTTGCCCAAGCCTGTAAACATCCCTGCTTAGAACTTGCTCGCCATTTCCTCCTGCCACTTTCCCTTCAAAAAGGGCAATCTGGTTTAACCCAACGTCTCTTCCCTTTCCAACCTACATGGAGCAGGATATCGAAGAACATAGAAGATTTAATTTCTTCCAAGTATAAACTAAAATGAAATAGACAAGAGCAACAAACCTGAATATATTCATGGTGAGTAATATTTCCTTGCCTCAACGTGGTGTTAAACCCTGCAGCAATTCTTGTCTTAGTTACATGAAAACAATTGACATAAACTCATTTGAGCTCGTTACAACTCAGTTAGCCAACATGATCACCCATCCAATATTTGACAGAAATGCTGCATGTATAATAATCCTGTTGTACCACTAAATATCAGCTTAAAAGCCTTCTGCCCCAGCAAATAAAACATTCAAGAGACATATATCCCAGGTATCAACTAACAACAAGATTGACTAAATCATAAAAATATGCTGCACCTTCTAATTAAAACCAGCACTTTTCCTTTGATTGGTTGACAAAATATCCATATGCAACATAGGTAACAGCAGCAGCAATGAAGCCTCAAATCCAAACCAGTTTGGGTAAGCTAATGGGTGGGAAGACTGGAGATTGAGCATTGATCATGCAATGTGCTTCACATTGCTAAGTAACCACTAGTTCACTAGAAATATAATACAGGCCATAAATGTCCAAAATGCATGTAAATTTACATTTGAGCAGGGCATCGGACAATGAGTATTAGTTTAATAATGAGAGATTACAGCACTGTAAGGAAACTTGGGGGTACAATCAGTAATTTACCAAAACTACCAAGATTGAAATGTACTAGTCTATCCTCCAAAACACAAATGATCTAACCACGAATAATGGGATTTAACAGGTTAGTACAGAATTTAACAAGGGAAACACCACCTGTCCAAATAGAAATTCAGATTTAGTTTAAGTCAAATGCAACTCCATAATCAATAGCTTCTGAAAATTTCCATTTATTTTGCATAAACGATAAATAATTTCCACTATTTCATTAAAAATATACCTGCATATATATCTTCACTAATATTAATCACACGTGATGCCTTACTGATGCCACCTCGAGTTATATGAAATATACGGTCAAATACATCTGGATGGCCATAGTGCATGCGGACTCTGCAAGATATTTTTTCAACCAAAAATCAAAATCATAAAAACTTTGCAGGCTATCCTTTAAGAGAAAAAAATTATAATATTAATCTTCATTTAGTGCACATGCAAGACAATAAAGATGATACAAAATAAATGAAAACCATCATAAAAAAAACACTTAAAAAGCAAGGAACACTACACTAATTTTTCCTATCTAAAAGCCCTCAAAGACATCTAGACTTGGCATGGTGTATGTTCACTAGTTTGGGAGATTCCTAAACTTGATGCCTTTAACTCTCAAGTATAATAGGATATGGATAATGAAACAGCTTTGATTAGTACTATAAGGAAACAGACATTGTGACAATTAATCATATGTTATTGCATTTGCATAGCTACTAATAGTTTGACATGTTTCATATCTGCATTGTAATTTATACTAAACAAAAATTAGAATGTAAAGTGAATCTAACTCAAATTATAGCATAACACACACCTAGCCTATGGAAACCAAGCAACTAATTAAGAAATGGTTTTAATGATAGATTATTATACTGAACTGGTCACAAAGAACAGTCTAAGTAGCAGAATCCATTGCGGACATCATTTTCATTAATCTCACTCACACACTTTACAGGGCTGAAACAAGTTAGAGACTGCTCACTTGAGTGGATATGCTAACACACGCTGGCCCAAAGTTACAAAGCTTGTTTCTTGATTGGACATGAACCAGGCTAACGATGAGACACTGAAAAAATAAACCCAAAAACAATTATTAAGAAGATTGTAAGAGTAAAGATTAAAAAAAACAATCCGGTTCCCATTATTTCAAGGAAATGTAGACAAACCTTCCTGTGAAAACATTTTCCCTTACACCAAGGATGGTGGGAGGTCGAATGCCATGATTTTCTCGAAATTCCTCAAGAAGATTTCTCATTTTCATTGCCTCTTCAAGGTAGTTGTCCTACAAAAGGGCATATAAACCACGTTTTGTTATTTAAATTCTTCCTAGAACACTGTATGCAAGGAAGCATCTACGGTTCCAAAACTTCTTACGAAAGAAAATCAACAATTAGAAACCTAGACGCGAGAGAAAAATCATACTATAGGAAGTATACTTGTAAACATTTGCAAACACATGCTTGTAAGAAACAAACATCTGGTAATATACTGTAAAATCCATACAGTACACTAAAATTCAAACTGCAGCAACCACCAAACTTTAAGAAACTCCTTCAGCCATTTATTCTTATATCTCAGCACCTACTATAACATATAAGAGACACAAAATTAATCACAATTCTTAATCACAGCAGAGGACCAACTATCATTTTTTAGCATACATCATGACAAGACACAAGGTCAAATCCATTATTTCAGAGCAACATCGACATTTAGAGAGAAATAGGGAAGATTTTCATGATCAATTTGGTTTGAGTGCCTGCTGAAATAGTTGGAATAGAATCTACAATAATTTTAAATGAAAAGGATCAGTACATGTTTCATCATCATTGAAAGAAAAGACACTTTCAGTTACCATATTAACCACAACTTCCTAACATGTTTTGGCGTGATGATTAATAAATTATCCCTCATACCAGAAATATAATAATATAAATTATAAAGAAAGTCCCTGCATCATATATGCTGTTTCCTCATCAACCCTGCACCATTCTGATTGCAAGATGAGAATATTCCAAAAACTTAACATTAACAAAGGCTGCTGCAGTTGCAACAAAAATGTGGTGTCATCAAGAAGCACATTCTATCTATACATTGAAAGACCAGAAACAGCACCAACAGGTACTTCATATGGTTTCTAGAGAATAAACGTCATCAAATGTAAAGCATGTCTCTTCGTGGCCAGATAAAAGCTATAGCAGAACACATCCCTAAATAATGGCATCTAATCACTATCACTAAGAGATTGAGAAATTTCTTTGGTTTCAACCCCAGTGAACCGCACAGGAGTTCTGTATGGCCAGAGAAATTATCCATTGATAAGCCCCATCTACTATGAGCATCCAGACACAAACTCAAGATTCAAGTAAAATATAAAACCAATTCTCCAACCAACATCAATCATAAAAGCCAGCGAAAACTTCAAAAATGAAGCAAAACACCAGAAAGGAACCTAAGAATGAAGCAACACAAATAATACAAACACATGAACAAATTATTGCAGTAGTGCACGCGTCCATGAATATGAATGCATATGTAACCTGATTCATGTCAATAGTCTGAATGGCTTCTCCACGAGTGAAAATTATAGCATGGTTTTGGTTCTCAGGCTTCCCTTCTCCGAGCTTTGGATTTCCAGGAAGTTTGATTGAATATATTTCCTACATATAATGATAAGGCACACAAATACCACATTTATAGCAATGCCCAAGTGAATAAACTATATGCACAACCATTTCTTTTCCAAAGCAATGAGATAAATGCAAAGAGAAAATAATTTGAAAAGTCAATGCCATAGCCAATGCCAGCATGATAACAATGATTGGGTCAAAATGTAGATTGCAAAAAGTGGGCATAACTGAATAAATATAACAAAACATTGCCTATAGAGCCTTGCCTCTAAAACTGTAGAGCCATAGGTCTTACATGTGAAAGCTGAAACAAAGCCACAAAGTTGTTCAATCCTTCCACAGGATCCTAATCAAAGTTATCACTAATATCCATAGTTATATATAAAAACACAAACTGTTTAAGATATTTTTTATTGACTACTAGAACAATCATTTTTAGAAAATGTATTGACTATTATATCACTATAACTCTATTATATTTTTGATAAATTAAAGAATCTTAATCAAAAGCAAAACGCAATTCCTACATCAAATGTATATTCGATTTACTTTCACCATGTATTCACTTGAAAGCTCTTAATCTCTTGGACAAGTAATGCCAATCACCCACACAAATTATTTTTAATTTAATACACATGCTTAATAAAATTATGGATCCTTTTATTGGTGACTCAATTAATGTTCTTCATTTAACCATGACGGGCAATTTATATAAATATAATCTGTTATTGAAAAAAATAACTCAAAAGTCATCAGATACAGAAAATTATTAATCAGTAAATTTAACAATAGCTTCTCCACATCCTTTCACATTTTCATTTCAATATAGATGCTAACTCAATTGATATGTTTTTAGATAAAGGAAATTTTTTAACATAACTAAATAAGAGTACAAAGCATGATGAACAACTTGAATATAAAGCAACCCCAAAATCTAATTCAATCACTTAATTAATTAAAAATGTTTTTTGCAGTTTAAATAATACATGTGGATGCACACACCAAAATTACTAGTTTCTTTTAGCAAAATGATCTTGGAAGACTACAGAGAACATTGCACCACAGACAAACATTACAAAAGAAACTGCCTACCTGATCTTTTCCATGTATATCAGCTTTCACAAGCTTTGAATAAAATTCATGGGAAACCTGTCCACCACTATCACTCTCCTCCACATGTATGTAAGCAACTCGAAGTGCCTCATTCCTGACTCAGAAATATAACATACATAACCATGTGCACAGAAACTTGCAACACGAATATGCAGAGTAAAATCTGATATAGACCCACTATTTAACTTATGCCCTCATACAGCAGGAAGAGAGAATGCAATTAGCATCAGAGTAGTCAGTTGGCAGATAAAATCTTTCCCAGATCAAGACCATGCACCAAGTGAGGATGCCACCTTACTCTCCCAGTAACCTCTTAGTAAGGGTGGCAAGAGAGTAGAAGTCTATACAAATATGGAATAGTGAATGTCACATTTACAAAACAGATTAAAAACTCAGAAATCTTCTTTCTTTCCATCAAAAGTAAATGAAATTTTATGCAGCACTAGTCAATACCCATTCCAAGGATAAAATTTATTGAGATGCCAAACATGCAAACAAACAGGCACCCAGCACTCATCCCTCGCTTCTAGGTGACATGAAATACCTTGGTTTTGTAGCTAAATATGTCCTAAAAGAAATATGATATTAGCAAAGATAACCATTCAACATTCATATAGCAAAGAGCAGGCAACAGGATAAAAATAGAACGTTCAATTCTATTAAAATTAAAAAGAACATATACCGCTGCAGCAAAAGAGAAATATCAGCTGCCTCTACAGCCTTTCGCTGCTTCTGTTGGCCATAAATCTGGCAGGAGACCACATAAGTGAACTTCAAATCTGCTTGTGCCCGAGCTTCTCGTGACAACTCAAAACCTTGTACTGTAGAAATGTTTGTCTGAGAATGATCATCCACTGCAAATACAAGATGACCTTTGTGAGTTTATTTCGTAACTCTTAGATTGAATTGATCAATAAGAATTGTTCAAAATTACACACCTCCCAGTGACCTCCCTTCTAGATAACTCTGCAGCATCAGAGCTCTCCTATAATACATCATACCTCGTACTGCATCCCAAGGAAAACAGACAAGTAAGAGTAAGCAAATGCCCAAAAAACTCTAAGAGAATGGCGAAGTGATAACATGAAATTATACAATTTCAAAATGCAATTAATAATAAGAATCATGTGGCTTTCATATTAAATGAAATTCTAACCAGTTCGGGCTAGAGTTTGGCCACGATAAGATGCCCAGAACCTAAGCTCCAAGGAATCACTAGAATTTTCTTGAAGATCTGCATCTCCGGTAGACTCTGCTCTACCAATCCGCTCCAGGAAATTCTCCCATTCATCTGGAGGAAAAAAAAGATTCTCAGCTATGAACAAAGGAGATTATCGGATGTCAATCATATAATATGGTAAAGAAAACTGATGCTGTCAAAAATGAAAAGAAAACTGAATATACTAAAGGGTTAGCATTTTCAGTAATACTAATTTTCGCAACTCTGGTCCTTTTTAAAAATTCCTCAAGACAGGGAGGGGATTAGGAGAGATTTTACAGGGTAGAACAACAAAAAAAAAAGATATACCTGGAAAGATTTTTTGAAGATAGAAAAGAACAGATATTCCATCCTCATTTTCCACCCGCAACTCGGAGGAACTATAAAGCACAGTCTCACTGTAGTATGGAGTGAAGACACTGTTCACAGAGGAATCAAAACCATAAACATGTGAAGAGACAAAAAAGGATATGCTTGTTTCATGTAAAATATGCTTCCACATATATTTTTCTCATATTCTCCAGTTAGGTTCACTTGGAAAAACTAGGTCAATGAAAAATATTTTATAATCAGATTTTTTTTATAAAAAAAAAAAACCTTGAAACAAGGAAAAACAACTTACATTTCTCAAGGGTATGAAAATATTTTACGAAACAATCATTGTCATTAAATCATGGGTCCCACCACTAATTAATACTTGTCTTTATCTTTCTATCACTTATTTTTCATATAAACAATCATTGTCATTAAATCAACTTGCATTTCTCAAGGGTATGAAAATATTTTACGAAACAATCATTGTCATTAAATAATGGGTCCCACCACTAATTAATACTTGTCTTTATCTTTCTAACACTTATTTTTTATATAAACCAAACACTAAACAATTACTTTCATGAAGATTTTATTAACATAGCCAAAAAATTGAGCATAATATATTTTTCAAGAATATTTTCCAAAACCAAGTTATTTTACATGAAACCAATGGACATGTATACTATTTGACATACTATAGATCATATTTACCTAAATGGTGTCATTTCAGAAACTGGCTTTGCCGATGGCATATCCATGAATAGTGAATTTGCAAAAAACTCTAATCTTCTTCTTGCTTCAAGATTCTTTGGAATGTTGGCTGCAGAGTCCTTCACAGTGAGAAGAAGTTGCAACCTTTTTACCTGCTCCTTCTGTGACAAGGGAGATTAAAAAAAGCTACCTATGTAAATGCAACCAGCACAATAAACTAAAAACAAAACCAGATTTGCATGAAACAAATGCTTACAATTTCTGGATCCTTTGGCCACTCTATCCTAGAGAACAGGCGCTTTTCATTTCTAGCTCTAGCTAAAACGTTCCATGTATCAAGTTGCTCTCTGTGGCAATTAATCAAAACTAAACTGTGAATTATTGTGTTTCAAATACAATAATAAAGCAACAGTGAGGCTCAAACCCCACCGCCCAAAATAAATAAATAAACACCTTAGATCCGATGAGAGCAGATCATGTGTAACAGCATCATACACGTCAAGTACAGCATTTGCAGCACCATTGGCAAGTTCAGGAGTCTCATTTTGTATCTGAGACACAAGTGAATTATTCTTATGAAACAAGAGCACATAAAGCAAATAAGAAGTAACATACATTATTTTTTACAATACTATCTATTTCTGTTATTCATGTCTGCTTCCTCCCCATCTACTTCCTAAACTAAGGATGATCTAGCAGGTTGACACTTATGGACCCAAGCCAGGGTGATCCATCCATGACCATGGTGAAGCTCGGGGTAGAAGAATAGTGTATGTGTAAATGTAATAATTGTGGCATCTAATATTGAAAGCGTAGAAAATCATCTTTGAGACTTCAAACTTAATCTAGAATCCAAATACAAATGAATTCAGATTTTCACAACCAGCTCAGACCTTTTAGCTGGTCCTGGTTCATTCATTACTGTCATCCAGGCAAACCAGAACCCAAAGTCAAAAGTCCATTAAATGACCTTGTGGCAAGCTAAGTACAGTGTCACATGGCTCAGCTCTGGGAACGCGAGCCCATTGGATGTGACACATGAATATTATACTGTTAGCATTTACTAGTTTCTGTGGTCAGAAAAATGTCAAATGTTTATGAGTGACATGGTATCATTCAAATGGATTCACTTGAACCCACATTGGTTTGAAGCTGAGGAAAATGGAACAGAAGAAAGCTAGAATTGAGTAGCAGATTGTCACAAGAGGACCAGATTTTCCCTGTCTTGAATGTTCAAGATGACTATCTATATAGCATAACATACACTACAATTGTCAAAGTTGATGATGGTAAAACCACAATTTTAACACCCAGCCTTCTATGGGAAAAGTTGCAGAGCTGTTGGTAAGACCAACACGCACGACTTGAACTGGAGCTTTTTTTTGCCACCAAATGATAATGTTCTCATAAATTGTAATGAACAAAGATCAAACTAGAAGATAGTCTGTTCGACTCGGTTCTTTAGACAGCAAAGCATTCTAACCTAAAATTCCAAGTCTCTAAAATGAGTAACACAAAAATCCAAGTCTTATAGCATAATCACTGATGCTCTTGTCTGAACCACAAAAGAAACAAGGAGAAAAAAACATATCTCATGAGCAAAGCAGAGAGAAAGCTACAAAAACAGATTTAGCAAAGAATAACGCCAACAAATGTAACTAGCATAATTGCAAATACAGTACCTCGAGGTAAAGCAGTCTCAATCAAATGATAACAAAAAGATTATACTACCTTGAAGAAAAGATAGCATTCAATTCATATTAAACCACAAAAGTATATAAATAACAGTACTATGTTTTTAAGCTACCCTATTTTCAAATTAAAATTCCAATTTAAAGCAATTCAAACTAATGATATCATATTAAAGACAAACTGTGTAACATCACCCTATAACTTGTCTGAATTAATGTAATCCCCGATAAAATAACATTATATCAATCAGAATATGAGAACAACATATGCCTACCATTCCACCATGTAAAGCAGTTGTATCTCATATTAAAATGTACAATTTAAAATAGCCTAAATCCAATAGATATTGCATTTATTATTGTCAATAATATATTGCTCCAACTTTTAACTAGGTGACTGCTTCGATAGATTTTAACTATTTAACTTCAATGAAAGAAAAAGAATGTAAGTCTAATGCATCAATGTTTTATTGGTAAGGAAGATCACGAAATGGTATAAAATGTCCTCGGCTATAAATTTTTAAAAGCTAACATATGAAGCCATGAGTTTCTTGTGCATAAGTTGGATGATTGGAGGCAGTGCAGCTTTCATATAGGATAAAAAAGGATTTTAGGGACAAGACCATTGCTCCCCTCCTTGATGGATGTATGGGTTATGCCTAGTCTGTACATTATTCTTTAGATAGGAAACCAAAATGCTTATACTGTCTATTTGAAGCTATATTCAAAAACCAACAATATGAATACTGAATAGAAATGGAAAGTATAATCTAAAAATACATACCAGAAGTCCAAACAGTGCAATAAATCTTGACAACACGTGAGGAAGCTTCTCAAGCCGTAAAGTTATGACAAGTGATCCCTCCAATATACTGTTGTTGATCTCACGAAAGATTCTTTCAACCCTATCATATTAAGGCATAAAACAAAATGAAAAAACAAATGAACATCTGCACACCCCCAAAACATGGGATACAAAAGCCCCAATTCATACCAGAGTCTTCCTTCACCATCAACCAGGGAATGCAATATTTTTTCAACACTGTAGTAGCATTCCTGAACTGCATATGCCATGTATTCATCCTTGCGTATTCTATTCCAAAGATCCGTTTGTGTATCTTTGCAGTCCAAAGCCAAATCCACTGCCAATAAGATCTGGAAAAGCATATGAGTATAAGACCTAGCTTAGTGTGATACTGGAATTCATCTGTAAAAGGTAAATGTATTCTGTAGGGTGTTAAAAAGTAATAAGAAGCACCTTGCTGCTAAGAAGAAACAGCGGCCATTGAACTAATCTTAGACTTCCTGTGTTGCTCGGAACAGAAAGCAAGTCCATCTCCCTGGAAGCAAAACAACCATGAAGCAAACTGTGATTGCAGAACAGCTAACACAAATAAATTTATGGAATGATAATAAGGATGCCCCATTGATCTACCTATTGCTAATATAATCTTCCTCGCGTAAGCTTTTGATTATCTCATTCCAGAAAGGAGCAAACAGTGCAGCATATACTTTCTTCATATCCTGAGATTCCTATACAAAACATACAAATTCATACAACAAACATTTAGATTATGCATTCAAGAACATATACTACATACATAGGGTATTCTGCCTCCAAACACAGGAGGTTAACTCCGCACATAAAAGCTAGTTCTAGGAAGACACATGCTTCCTTTATAAATTTCAATATGAACATTTCTCCCATTAGCCTCAACTGTTTATGAGATAGAATAATTGTGTTTCAAAGATGTGCACCCATTACCTAATGTTGTCATATGCTAAACAGCAACTAAAAAGGGCACACCAAAGGGATGCCACCCGCTTACAAAGAACTATATAAATGATTAAAAATATTACATTCCCTACAGCCCCTATATTTCCCAGTACCCTATTTGTAAATCTCCCCAAAAACTTGCGGTCTTTGTCAACCAACAAAAGAGCAGAGAATAAGTACTAACATGAGATTACTTCCAGAAACAATGGCTTAGAAGAGGAAAATGAAACATATCACTTACTTGAGTTGTATGTCTGTTGAGCGGCATCCTGCAGAACACATCACCCAAAACATTATTGAAGAGAGTATAGTAAATAGTAGAAATATAGACCAAAAGCCATGAGGAACTTCTGTTCTTTTATAAACAAGTACAGAGGTCATTGAAAAGTGAAGCTGTTAATATTCTGTAATTGCAAGATAGCAAGACAGAATAAACTCGAAAAGATATCAGTTCTGCAACAAACTGTCCAAACTGCACGCTTCAATCCATGATGCTTAACAAATTTAAGTAGTGCTCGCAAAACCTATTTGACATCCATGGTAGAAATACAGTGAGCTGCAAAGTTTAGGAATAAACGCGTTTTATACACAAACCACCTCAGCAGCTGCCTCAGTATTCCAAATAACATACATTCTGACACCAGAAGTGATTATGATTGCACTTATCCAGTGTTCGATGGAGTATTAACACTTTATTAGGAAAAAACAGTACTCAAATTTAAAACCCAAAGTTTGACAATGACTTCAACCCCAACATACCTACACTGTGCATTCCCATTTGTAAACAGATAATTAAACAGTTACCTTTGTGCTTGTTGAGAGACAAGATTCTTGACAAAGGCCTCTGGGAAACTCTCAAAACGTTTATGTACCATTTCGATACTGCGTATCTGCCATTAGTCCAAATTGAGCAATGGATGTGATAAGTATAATTATGGCAGGAGAACTTGAAATTAAAAAAATGGAAGCATCTGGCATGCATGAAAAGGTTGAAAATAATACAACTCTATTAGTTTCAAATAAGCAATCCATGATACTTTGTATCTTTGTATACCTCGCCTAAACGAGCTCGTGCACCCATCACACCCGCCAACAATTGCTGATAAGACAGTGTACCATATGTGAATGTCCATGATATAGATCTAAGAAGAGGACAACAGGATTAGGAAAATGAGAATTTGCAGGTCATAAATTAAAACACAAATAGTATTCTTAAATTGATAAGACACAAGTGTTCTACTTTCAATACGATACAAAGGATAAAGTTTCAAAACTGAGAAAAGGCCAAAAACAGCATCTTAGTTAAGGTAAACGGGATTTATTATAAACCAAAAAAGCTTCATTCCAAGGAACTTCCATTGATTTTGACTTTTCAGAAACAGGTTCAATAAAATAAAAGAACCTGCTTCTATTGCATTCAGTAAGCCATCCTATTCCAAATTTATTTTTACACATGAAGATAAACAAATAGAAACTACTCACCGCCACAACAGGAGCCCATAGGCTAGCTATGGTCAAGACATTGTTATTATCTGCAATAATCATGAATCAGTGATTTATACCAAACACAGTTTGATTCAATAGCCATCCAGTAAAGAAACGTGAATAACAAGTTTAGTTTATCAGAAAATGAAGTGCACAGAAGAGCAAAGTAAATATTAGCAGATTTTTAAATTATAGCCAGAATTCCCGTAACAATGTGATTCTTGGTTGCCGTTAAGAAAACAGTGTCCCAGAATGACAGCATGCTTCAAGACCCTAAAAAAAGAACCCTCACGGGGAAACAAATGGAGATTAATATGACACACTCAGCTGCTTTAATGTTTATAAAGGTGGTTCACCAAGAATGGTAGCTTCTATGGTTTTTCATCACTTGAATTTTTCTGGCATAGAAGTTCATCACATGCTACCAGAAAGTTATAAAAAAGGTTGGCGTTGATTTACATAGTCCTGCTAAACACCATGGTAGAAAACAGAATTCATGAAAGCAAGGATGATGGGAGACTCACTCTTTGAGATCAAATCATGCCATGAGTATGGTAAAGGTGGAAGGTTCCTGATGGTATTGGTTGGTTTGACAAGGGGTCTAATCTGCACAGCATTAAGAAATACAAGTAAAAAATATTCTGATGTCTAAAGTTTCTCCTGTTTAAGAGCAAATAACCAAATAGTAATTATAATTCATAATTAACAGATGCAAGATAGCTTGCCTGCAGAAAGTAAGCAAAGGTGAATTTGCATGCAAAGATCACCAACCAATAGAGGACATATCTGCAGTTGTAAAAAAAAACATTAAGTGAAGCAAGATCAAGAATTAAAAAATAGCATGACATATCAACTAATTCTTTTGAATCACGATCTCTAATGTAAACCTTTGAAAGTTAAATGGGGTCTTATATCACTGCCAATGAAAAAAGACAGTAATTGGAATGAACCTTGATTATATATATATATATATATATATATATGTATATATATATATTGTAGGACATGGACTTATTGGAACCAAGTCTCCATAAACATAGAATCTGACTAAGCATATATGAACTGAAAAATTGAGCATTTTATATTTTGAACTCCATTCATATGAAATCTAACCGGCACATCCCAGGCCATCCATGCACCACAAACACGCATATTGAGAAAATAGACACGTTTCACTAAATGCAAAGGAGCATAACAAATTGATTATGGGAACAAAAAAAAAATTTACATGTAGAGTCCAGACAAAAACAAATGAAGTTGTCTCCAAAAGTGAACTTTTTCACAAGCAAAAACAAATAAAGCAATTGATAAGAATGAAGAGAAAACATAACATGAAAGTGTTACATCTATAGTGAAACATAGTAAGAGGAGTGCAATGCCATATTATTTGTTACTAAAACTACTTAGTATCATGAAAACAAACCTGCAGTAATCACTCATCTTCTCAAAAAGACCACGACCAACATAGTATCTTTCCTGAACCAAATTTATTTCACAAGTATAGGTCATTTGATACATTACCAAACATTTTATAGCAAATGTTAGCAAATGAGATTGAGTGGAGCTTGCCTGATATATCCATTTGAAAAATTGGAAGAATGATTGATCAGACATATCAGACAGAGCATGACAAGCTGGAAACTTTAGCATCAGAGCAAGGAAAAGGCGCAAAGCTGCATAAACACCCAGAACAAGTATATATATACGGAAATGGAACGAATCCGAGTTTTGTCGATTTTTTTCTTCCAGAACCTTCCTGTAATAAACAAATACTTTATATAACTCATGAACAAAAGGATAATGCATGTGAAAACATGCCTTGGTAAATGTCATCAACTACTCACACATATAAGTATGTTACAAACACCGAGCTCAAGCCACACCAGAAAAACCTAATAACCAGTCTTGAGATAGCCATGCCTCTCGCTGAGGAATAAGCGCCAAACATAAGCAGCACATCTAAACAGCCTGCATATGTAACAAGTGACCAACAAACAAAAGAGAAAAGAAATGAGTATTGGAAAGATTTGTTCAGATATTTCATCTGATATGATAATTCCAAAAACTTTAGAGAAAGCATACTCTCAATGAAGTTCATGACGGCAAATGAGGGCCCAACGCTGAGAATTTCTTTAAAGGTATCTAAACTCAAATTTCCATGGTTGAAGGCTATAATTGTCAAAGCCTGTGGTCAACATGGAAAAGAACAAAAATTTAGCCTTAAAAAAAAATCATGGATCCAAGAAGAGAAAAAATCCTGAAATTGAAAGGGAAATAAGACCTGGAACATCAGAACTAAAAAGATCCAAAGCCGATGGAAACTTCGATATAAGTGAAGAAATGTGCGATGCTCAACAAAAGTGCTTTTACCAGTCTGTCAATTTGTTAAATGAAAAAAAAGAGGTTTAAAAATCAGATACAAGCACTTTCCACAAGCTAGAAGTGAAATAGCATGCATTCCCTTCAATGCAAAATTGCCAAAACAATAAAAATGCACTAACAATTCAATAGATAGAAAATGTAGCTATTTGTTATCTGCAAATTGCTTAAGAAAATAAACATAAATGTCAGATATGAATAGAAGATTCCAGTCTAAAAAAGACACAACAGCTGTGAATGTTAGCTAATCCAGAAACTTGTCTGCTTGGCTTTCCTCACATGCCCAAACTGGTTCTTGATAATGATTCTAGGTAACCATCAAGCAACAATCACTGATTAGAAATATGGAGAAAAAATTCCAATTCCAAACAGAAAAGAAATATAAGGGGAAATGGAGGAAGAAAAAAAAATCATGAGCTTCATGATAATATCAAGGATCAAGAACTGAACTATGTGACCTTTACTCCAAAAATTATAACAGAATTTTCAGATTAAGCACCAAAACTATGATAGACTTGGCAATTTCTACTAACAAATATGGTCATCATGATACAAAATGCAAGTAGAATATTCGACAAAGGGTGAAAAGGGAAACAGTAGAAGAAAAAATACAGGTGACTATTTCCAAACACACAAGGGAATCCTACCGCTAGGAATGCAAAACTATCAAATTTTACAGGTTCATAGAAGGTATACGCCCTTCATAACTCCAACTTGATCATGAATTGATGCATAGAAAATTCAACTCCTATACAAACTCATACTCTACAATAATTCAACATCATAGTCAGCTCTATGTGAAGAACATCAACCCCATCAAAAATCATTAAAAAATAAGTTTTAATCAACCTTCCATGAATGTACAAAAAAAATACATAACCATGATCCAAGGACAATAAAATTATGACCGAGTTATCATGAGGTCTTCATATCAAACAGCACAAGTTCAAATGAGACTTAAGTTCAGTGTCAATATTATCCTTTAAATATTTAGTCAAGAAAAAGTTGCATCCATGTGGTTTCAGTTTCAACATATTATAATAAAAGGGATACAAAATTTGGTTGACTTAGGGAAAATATCATCCTACCAACCTACCCTTTTTGACTTTTTAGGCTTGAACAAGAATGAGGATTCTTTTTTCATTGGCCAGCCCAAATCAAAGCAAGTAGGGGACCTGCATATAAATTACAAATGAGAACAAAGGATGATTCAAAGTCCTTAATGAACAAGCAATCATAAAAACCCTAAACAGCAAACCAAAAATATTCGTTGAAGTCATCATAATTCCTCCATGCTGAATGCGCAGCTTTTCCATTATTATTTGACTCAGCTTCCTGCAAATACAAACTATCTCGTGTATCAGTAGGTTCAGAATAATTAGTAACATCACAAGAAAATTTGTTTGATAACTCACATGATGTCCTTAAATATTATTTGAAGTACACAGACAGATTCAACCCAAAGAGGTGGAAGGTATCAAAATTGCAATGACACTTTAAAATAGAGCTAAAGATGACAAGAATCCCTATTCATTTAAGTACATTGAACTCCACAAACACACAGAGACAAAAAAGAGAATACAAAATCATGCAGGAGAATTCTATAGGGAAAAAAATTAATCACATGCAACGGCCATTTGGCCCACTTCAACACCCCATCACCTCTTCCCGTCCACAAACTGTACATCAAACATGAAAGAGAAACTCTTCATGCAATTTGCCCAATTTTCCCATCTAATAATCCTTCAAGAAAAAGGAACAACCAACACGATACAAACTTAGTCACATGCAATAGCCACTTGACCCACTCCAACACTCCTCCACCTCTTCCCTTCCATGAATTGTAAATCAAACATTAAAGAGCAAGTCTTCAAGCTCTTTACCCAATTTTTTCACCTAATAATCCTTCAAGAAATAGGAAGCAGCCAACATGATCCAAACAAAGTGAAAATAAGGGACCAAATCTCCCTTGTCACTGCAGATGATTGATCAACTCACTGCTCTTTTCCAAGCATATAGCAAATCAAAATAATCACACCTCATTGTGAATATATCAATGGTGAGTGTTACTTGAAGCACAGATCTATTAGAAAAAGAAAACCCACTTTCATAGGCACCTACGTTCATCAAACTGATGTAACATCACCTTCCACCCAAAATGTTGCAAGCAGCCTGTAGGCAAAAATTTACTACAATCATTCTGACACTAATTCAATAAATCTTCTCCAATTCAACCCAAATTGAGTCACTGAGTTGGCCAATTTCATTGCATAGCTGGTGTCAGTGACAGAAGTGGTATCCTTTGCAGCCATCTTACCTGAGATTCTATTCACATTGACACTTCTCTACTCCCTGCCCCAAGTGCTCCTTTATTCACTAGGCTCAGACGCATAGATAAGTTTACCTGGTTGACATCTACTTTAGGAAATTGCTTGGAGGAAGGCTCATCTACCTTACATAAGATTGAATTCATAAGATCCAATCAATAATTGCATCATGATTTCTGTCCAGTGTCTGTATTTCAAAGGTCAATCAGTCTCGCCATTCCAGATTCAAGCAAAGAAAAAAAAACCTCTCTGATCTCTAATCTGGAGGAATGCTAGTGTGCAAGCTCTTCCCTTCTTTTGAGAAGAGAGTTTTTTCCCTATAGCAACTGCTCCTCCAGAATGGTTAGTAATACCACTTAAGGGCAGATAGACCATCCAGCCAGTGCTGCTGGCCACTTCTAGAATGATGGTAACAAAAAAATTGCCCTGGGACTCAAACTCCAGAAATAAAAAAAAAAAAAAAAAAAAATGGACTCTACTGCAAGCACAAATTTGCTAGGCAATCATCAACATATGTGATTTCACTTCTGCTATAATATGTTATAATCAAAACTTTCCCCAGTGGAATTTCATAATCAGTTCTACTGACCGCTACAATTGTCTCATATATAGGACAAATGATTTTCTCAAGGAAAGACACGGAACCGCTTTCTGTTATACAGCTTGTGGCACGATTAGCTTCACCATGATCCAATATTGCATCCAACTCTTTAGCCATCTGAAATGCGCGAAAAAAAATGTATCATAAGTTGCACATAACACACATCATAAAAAAACAAATTTTCAAAAACATGAGAAGGGTAAACCATTTGTTGATTAGTCTTACAATCTACACAAGGGAAAATCTATCTCTCACCATGAATAGAAAAATGTCTTTTTCACATATCCCAGCCATAAGGCAAAGACGAGTGAAGAAGAAGTCAGGCATCATTTACAGCCTAAAATTGCAATAAGTGATTTGGTACAGGAAACAATAATTATATTGACCGACTCTGATCAGAAGGAACCAGTAAACAATAATTATATTGACTATGATATGAAGGAACCAATTATAATTGCAAGGGGGTGGTAGGATAAAGTTTGAACAAAGCAAGTAGCAGACCAAGTGAAGAACTCAGAGAATTGAACGACAAGGCAGTGAGACTTACCTGATGAAATATGTAGCACATGCACTCTGGGAGAAAACGAACATTTGCAGCTTCACCCCATATAAGAAAATATAGTGATACCATAAAAATTTTCCTGTCCCTATTAATTGCTTCAATACTGCAGGAAACAAATAAAAATCAGACCAGTGGCTTAAAAAATAACTCTTTAAGGATAACAGGAGGCACCAAACCTATTCCAAGCAAGGCGTTTTCGCAAGTATTTGCACCATTTGATGTAGTTATCCAGCACTTTCAAAAAAACCTCATTGATAGCTTTCTCATCAATCTTCTGCACATGGAAAAAAAGGGAGAAAGCAAAAACTTTGAGAAAAATCTCACCCACCACGTCCCCTTGTCCTGATTAGAAACTATAAACAATCTGAAACAACCCTCCAATAACAAATCAATCATGTAGCACAGCATATAAAATACTAAATCCAAACTGCAAAGTGAGGAATAATCACAGAAATGTCTGCAAAATTATTGTGTCATTACATATTTGATTAGTTCATGCTTCAAGTGATTTTAGTACATTCTTAAAAGGTAACATAATTGGTAAAGCATCAGCAGAAACAGATACAGACTTTGAGAAAACAATCATCAAGCGCAGAAAGTTAGGCATTTTGTAAAGTATTTATAGGTTAGGTTTGTATGGTTTTGTTTTATACAGAAATCACACCGTTAAAAGTTGAGGCCCATAAATGACAGCTAAGCAAACATTGCTGCTCAGATGTTTCAATCTTACTAGAACTTGTCAAACCAATTCAAAATTCCTTTGTTCCCAATCAACTGAAGCTCATCCAATGAAATAAAAATATAAAATTATCTGTCTGCATAAAAAATAAGAAAATAAGAAAACAAATTCAAAAAAAATTATCCCGCCAGTTTTTCTTTCATAACTCAATAGGGAAGGGAGATTGAACTTATAGCATCTTCTTTCAGGAGAGGCTGCAATTATAATATTCCTAGGCCACTACATTCAATCAACTTTATAACAACAAATTGAAGGAAAGCAACTATAATAATGTCTGCCAAAGTAACAAATATTAATATAAATCTATATGCAAAATGATAAATATTACAACCCAATTGACTTGAAAAGGAGAATGACAAAATGACAAGTGTCGGCACTCAAAACACTCACTGGGTCTGCTTGGATAGGTAGGCCGAGTCGAGACTGTGCATTTGCTATTGAAAGAATAATATTTTCACGCTGATTCCTTACATTATCATTCTGCAAAAGAGGGAGCAGGCAGAATGTTACTGAACAGGGAAACAAAGGGAAGCATGATTTGGACATTTATTATTAGTACATATTATGAGAGACAGTTCACTACTTGCATTTCCACGAACAGCCAAGATTTTCACACAACTGCAGTCTCTTCTTTTAATTGCATACTTGCACAAATTAATTAAACTAGATGAACATCTATACTAATTAAAATATTGTTTAGTCCATTAACATTTTTTTCTGGAGATAAAGGAATTTTTCTAAATAAAGATAAGCAAAGGAAAACCAATGTGGAGGATTGAACAGACTCTCAGCTACCACGAAGGTGAAATGAAAGCGATGTCTAATCTTTCTGTGTAGCAGCAAAAACACTCCCTTTAACATTCAAAATGCAGAACATAGTAGTGGTTTTTTTAAAATTCTTAACATGGCATTTTGAAACATAAAGTCACAAAACCGAAAAGATCATATTCCAAAGAAACTTTTTATTATGACAGGGACAGAAAGGTGAAAATGACACCAAACAAAGAAGACTTGACAAAATAAACACAAAATAGTATATACTTGTTAAATAAATTGAATACAACTATTAAATTCCTATTGACAAGCAGAATTTTAATATTACAAATTTGCAATTCTCACAGTTAGAAAAGCACTACAATCTAGTTGAAAACTTAAATGAGATGATTTAAAAGATGCGTCTATACAAACCTGAAAACCAAAGACATATTCGAGAAGATCAAACATATCCACTTCACGTTCTCCAGAAATCTTAAAATCAGCAGGAAATCTGGGGTAATGCTCAGCATATCTAATGGCAGAAATCGCACCTCTAACCTGGAAAATTAACCCCGTTTAAAAAACATAAGATTTTTCTGTGAAACTTGAATTGATTGTGCTTGATGCATCTCTTATTTCTTTAAGTAAAAATTTTAGATTATGGAATGGGAGTGAGTAGAAGCTGGAGGCATGTAAACTCAGTTAAACATCAACAGCAAAGAATGTGGCATAACTCATTTAAAGATCAACTTACTTCAGGGAAAACTCCAATAGCATTAGTTAATGAAGGTGCTTCCAAAGGGACAATATTATACGTTGCGAGCTCCCCAACACTTTTAATTCTTTGTAGCTGGAAAAATACAAGATCAAAAGGCATGTCATTCAATACCTTTAGATTTAGAATTTACAAAATATCAAACTGTCCTTTTTGAGGTTCTGTGTTTGGTGAGAAACAATAATCCCTCATCATCAATTTTTCCTTTTTATTCAAATAAAAGATAGGCTGCTATATAAAGAGAAGAGAAGAGAAGAACTTTTCTTTAGAGCAAAAATCATTCCTTTTTTTTATCAAATAACCATCACTTGTTCTATGGACATAATAAAATCCAAGCTCGTGGAACCAGTTCATTTTAGCAGGCTAAAGGTTCGATTTAGCAAACTCAAGCATTTGCAAGTCCTTGATCTGCATGAATGTGAAAGGTAGAAACAGACTCTACAATATAGCAAGTTAAACTGCATCATAGCTTGATACTCCATATAGAAAAGGAGGTTGGAGACAGGTACCTCCTCCATGATATATCTGCCAACCCCGTGAGGATCTGCATCTTTACTAAGTGCTTCCATGACCTCTACTAAGGCCCTCAAGGTAGCAAATACCTTTTTCATCTCTAGAGATCTTAGATCAAACCTAAATTACAGGACAATTTTAAAGATTTTAATCAGTGATGCAAATGTATAACCAAATTCACTAATAACAAGAAGAAAGTAAGCATTGTAGCAGTTTATTGTGCTGTATTAACTTATGCAGCAGTGGTAACTTACAAAATGTCTAACTTGACATTTTAACCATAAATCATTCTTAATAAAAGCAATCACTGAATGACCTCAGAAGTTACACAGTTGATCTGAGTGAACTTCTAATATCCGCACAAAGAAACAACAATATGCATGGCTGCAGGTAAAAAACTAGATGGACAATGACAGAATCAAATTCATAACTACAATGTGCACGATAAATAATGAAAGATGCCACAATGCATCTTATAAGTGGAGCAGATATATCGTAGATTTTACCATGCCAGAAGACTTGATACTCCAGAAAAAATCAATTCAATAATAGTTTATATTAGGGAAGAAATGTTTAGTCATACTCTCCCAGATTAGCAGTTGAAAAATTTCCAGATTCACGAAACTTCTGTTCCTCTCTTTGGATGTCATCCACTCTATGCCGTGTCTTGTAGCGCCGGTAAAACTCCCACAGGTGTTCAATATCCCGATTGCGATCTATACGGGCACCATCCCTTTTGGCAAGTTTTTGCTACAACAAATGGTGAACTCCTCAAAACTCAAAATAAAATTTTGAAAAACAATCAGAGTAAGTAAGGTGATCAACAGTGTTACTCATTGCGTTCAAGAAGACAGAAACAATGACATTCTACCCCATTCTGTAAGCACCAATCACAAGACCAAGATTAGACATACCTTAATAACAGACATCAAACCAGTCTTGAATTGAAGAACACCACGACCATCACTGCTTGGG
Organism: Salix viminalis; assembly: GCA_029228465.1. Lineage (NCBI taxonomy): Eukaryota > Viridiplantae > Streptophyta > Magnoliopsida > Malpighiales > Salicaceae > Salix > Salix viminalis. Next base: position 3,078,514 of record CM055440.1, on the reverse strand, counting down.
TCCAGATTCTGTGCCATACTATATGCCTGCTCACACACTGAAATAAAAAGGCAAAACTTGTATAAATATTTTCAAGGTTCAAAAAGAATAAAACAAGGGAACACACATTCATGGGGAAGTATTAGAATCTTGGAATCCTTGGCATATGCTCCTGAAAGAAATATGAATATCCAGAAGCTAATATCCAGAAGCTCATGTTGGCTTTCAGAAAAAGTTAATGTGCAACAGGAGATATGTTCCCATTCAGGAGCTAGCATGAGTCAGGTAGCAGATATAACATTGCACCTTATTGCATCTTCCAAGATTAGCAGAAATCAAGAGACTCAATCAGAATTGAATTTGATTACAGATACATATTAAAACTTGAAATGAAACAGAGAAAAATTAAGGATCGAACTGCCCTCACATTGATATATTCTGCATTGAACACTTAAACCCTCAAATGTAAAAGGAGCTGGATATTAATGAAGTTGTATCTACTATTTACGTATAAGCATTTGATTTTCACTTGAGAAAAAAAAGCTTTCTTCCAATTCATCATATATTCAAACTGCCTAGCTTTACTTCCATTGAAAGAGCAGTCTATCCAGATCAAATGAATCCTGCACCATCCTGACCCCATCTATGATAACAGTTGCAGCAAAGTATCATTTTTTTACTGCATTTGGGAAAAGCCTCTTAATACCCCCACAAAGCTTCCCACCAGAATCACAGTACACAGACATTTCTCCAGCTTGCACACAGATCATCCAAAAAAACCATACTCTGATGGTTTCCAGCACTATTCTCTCATAATAAACAAGATCATAAACATCGTATAGGCCAATATGATATTCCAAATTCAAGACATATACTGGAATTTATCCATCACTTGTGTAATTTAAAGAGTGAAGGAAACGCAGAAGTGACATCTGTCTTGTTAAATTTCTACTTGAAAAAATGATAATAAGAAGAAGAAGGAGGAGGAGGAGGAGAAAACAGTTAATATCAGCGTTAAATATTAAAAATTCACTAATTTTACAATCCCAACGTCACTTGACTTGAAAAATACAACTCAGCATCTCCAATTTAACACTGCATAATCCTCCAAGATTAACTCCAAGATCAATAACCTATAACTATCGTTAAAAAAATCAAATTAACCAAAATGGAAAATCTCTTGTTCTTAAAAAAGAACTTACAAATTCTGGCAACGTTAGGGTCCTCGTCTTGAATCTCATCGGCGGCCTGCAAAATCGCGTCAATATTGGTCGAACGGACAAGCGAAGCCGGCACAGCTCCGGCAATTCCACTAGACGTTTTCTCATGACCATGACCGAGTTCTCGCCTCAACGCCGCCCTCACTAACCTCTCCCAATTATCGCTAACCCGATACATCGTTTACAATAGTGAAGGATCGAATCAATCCAACAATAGAAAATTTAAAACCCTAGATTAGGAAGAATTGTGACTCGAGCTTTGACTCGGCCCGAGTTGGAGAATTTAAAAACACGGTTGACGCTTTATTCTCAGATCTGTGATTCTCATTCGAATTTAAAAGTTGCGTTTTTGCTGGTTGAAAAAAAGATGTTTAAAAGAAAGAAAAGAAAAGATTGCCAAAACGCGGAGCTAGTGGGGGGAAGGCGAAAGGGTGGTGGTATTGCGAGGGGGAGACCGTTGATTTACTGATTGTTTCTGAGAGATGGTATTGTGAGGTCTGGTGTATTGGAGTTAGGGTGGTGGTTCATTTTACACGGTTGGATTTGTTGCTGATTTTTTTTGTTTTTCTTCGATTTCTAGATGGTTTTCCTAGGGAGGGATTTGAATGGAGGGGTGAGTTTGTATGAGAGTTTGGGTTGTCATGCCTGGTGTAGAGGATTTAGGTCTCTCACGTGTGAGATTTGAATATGAGATCTCTTTAGTTCATTTCTTAACGATTAAGGCGGTCTTTTAACTTATTATAACACCGAGTGGTCACAAATTTAAATTAGCATTTGTAGCTGTTTTTTTTTTACACTGTTTTATAATTATAAAAATCAGTTTATTTGTTAAAAACAAAACCATAACATATATCTGGAATTATTATTATTAATAAGAAAGCTAAAATAGATTGTTGATTTACTGTTCATGCACACCTAGATCTAGCTGTGGACTGGGGTGCGCGATCTACTGCTTCTCACTTTTAAATTTCAAATTGCGTGCACGCAGGCCTACAATCAAAAAGTTAATACTTCACTCGAAAAAACTCAAAATCGACACAAAAACATCAAAAAAAAGCTAAGCCAAGCAAAACAAGCACAAAAATCACATCATCATCTCTCGTCTCCCTCGGCAACTTGTTCTCTCTCACTCCCAGTTCAATGACCCTTTTCTCTCTCTAAAACCAGCTCGGTCGAGCTCTCTCTCTCCATAAAAAGTGGTTGATCGACCACCCAACACCACTTTCATCATCACCGGGAGCTTCCCCTCCACACCAGCAACCTAGCCACACTCTCCGGCAAGGCAACAGAGACAGTGGCATTAGCTGCAATGTGAGCCCGACGCTTCCTTCGGCCACCACAAACCACCGTTGCCGACGCCGCCACCACTGGACAACCTCCTCGATCTCCTCTACCAAATGGTACTAACAGATTGACCTTTCGTCACACTCAAAAAATCATTATTCATCATCTTCTTCAGCTTGCTGCATGCAGTGGGACGAATTTGTGTCCCACTGTTCACGCGACCAGGGCTTGATAAAGCCAGACCCAAATGCCTAGGAGAGGTGGGCTGCCAACCCACCTGGATTGGAGGACCAGTCCAAAATTAACTAGGCTCTCGGCCCACACAAATTGGAGGCCCTGTCCCAAATTAATTGGGCTTCCAGTCCATAAAAAACTGGAAGCCCAGACCAAAATTTACTTGGCTTAGGCAGGCTGCACCTAGCCCGAAAATAAAAGAAATAAAATAAAATAAAAATGCAAAAATACAAATTGGTATGAAAAAATACTTTTATTTGTTTTCTTTACTATTATTATTATTATTATAAACAAAAAATATATTTTGTTTTTTTGCATACGGACAAATTCCAAGGTTTTTTCCATTGTATTTTTCGTAAAGAATATGTTGCAACTTTCTCATGTTTTAAAACGAAAATTGGATATCGTAACCAGTTAGAATTATCCTTTGGAATTTGGCCAAAATATCAAAAACAATTAGAACCATTTTTTTTTATCTATTAGGGTGTAAATTTACATTGTAAAATACATCCATAGATAAAAAAACAAAAAGAGGTTTTAACTACGATGTAAATTTACATTGTAAAGTACATCTGTAGATAACAAAAAAGTTTTTAATTGAGGTGTAAAATTACATTATAAAGTACACCCGCAAAAAAATGGTTTTCAAAAAATTGCAGTGAAGAAAACAAACGTTGTTTCATTTGAGAAGCGATGAAAGAACAAATCAGGATGAAGAACTGTCGACAACAGAGGTTATCGAATGTTATTTGTGATTTGCATTTTGGGCGGTTGGATTGTGATTGCTAAGAGAGTCAAAGATGCCAGGTGGGGAGCAGACTTCTTTCATTACTTTACAATTTATAACTAACAATAACTTAAAGAATTATGGATGGAGTGCTTGGTAACAGTAAATGAAAATAATAGAATTTGAAAGAAACCTTTATTTTCATTTTATAGTATTTAGTCAGAAAATAGAAATGAAAATAAAACGTTGGAAATGGTTTCATTTCTAATGATAATGAGATTTTCCTTTTGTTGTTTGTTTTAATTATCTTTGTTACGTTGTTATTATTATTATTATTACTAATTTAAATAACCTAATTTAAAAAAAAAAAGAATAAAAATTGATGCTTGGATATTATATACTAATTTCAATAACCTAATTTTTTAAAAAAAAATAAAAATTGATGCTTGGATATTATATTTAGTATATAGCTAAAGGAGATCGCACTTTTAAATAGTAATAAACAATGATTTTCACTGTTAATTACTGTGTGCTTTCCCCTTGTATTTTTTTTATAACCAGGCTTTCCTTTCTTTTTTTTTACCGGGATGTCCGGGGCAGCTTACACACACCACGACTAATCTACGGTCCATTTTTTTTACATTTTCCCCCTGTTTTTTCTACTTATATATATTTTTTTATTACCAGGGTGTCTGGGTCAGCTTATGCACACCACAATTTTTTTCCCTATACTGTTCATTACTGTTTGAAAATGGTGCTTTTTTTTGTTTTTTTTATAATCGGGCTTTCTTTTTTTATATATAACCGGGTATCCCTGGTCAGCTTACGCGCACCATGATTTTTTTCCCCAACATATACATTTATTTTTTGATAACCGACGTGTTTGGGCTAGCTTACGCGCACCACAAATAATCCCCACACCCATTTTTTTTTCTTTTTTTTGGTTTTTTTTCCCCATTTATACAATTGTTTTTATAACTGAGGTGTCTGGGCCAACTTAGGTGTACCACTACTATTATTATTAAGAAAAAAACTATATCAGCTCGATGTTTCATTATACACACAAACTAAAATTATTGTGGATTGGAACAGTGAAATGAAGGTTTTACCCTCGATATGCCTCAGCTTTAGCCATGAAATCATCGGTAATTTTAGAGAAAAAATAAACTTTTCTAACAGATTTTATCAAAAGAGTTTTAGCATTAACAACATTCAATCATTTTTAGGCGGGAAAAAAAACTCTTTTCTAACAGATTTTATCGATTACAATTTTACTAATTAAATATTAAAATAACCAATTACAACAAGCACAAAATCAATTAGTTTTCTACATAGAAAAAAAGCTCAGCGCATCGCGCGGGCAAGTTCGCTCGTATCATACTATAACATAACAAATGAGTTATGACATTTTTCAAAGGTATTTGAGAGTATGGTAATTTTTATTTTTTAGATGCTTTTTAAAAATATATTTGATGTGAAAAAGATATTAAATTTCTTTTTTAATGTTCTATGATAATTATAATATGTTGATATTAAAAATATAAGAAAAATATTTTTATTCATTTTTAAATAAAAAATAACATACAACACAATATTAAAGGCACAATTTAATAAAAAAAAGATTTATTCTATAGTTGTGTCTATAAAGATAAAACGCGTATCTTTTGTGTATAGAAAAAAATTACATCAAACCTTCAATAGGTTATTTTTTCACCTTGCCTCTGTGAAATAGTAATAAAAAGAATAAGGATGAAATTTAAATTAAAAGGATTGAGTGGACAACTTACAATCATGGATTAAAGAATAAATTTGAAAAAAAAATACAAAATGAGCCAAAAAAAAATACAAAATGAGCCAAAAAAAATCAACAATCAAAATAACAAGGATCATTTTTTTGTAAAAAAAAATTAAATTTTAGTTTAAGGAGTGAAATTGAATATGTATGTATGTGTGTATGATGACCCAAAAGAAAAATTAGCAATAAAAGACCAAAGACCAAAATTAAAAATGACAATAAAATAAGAGAATAACTTTGAATTATGGATAATTTGTTGTAATTTTCAAGGAAAAGTGAGAGGGAAAAGAGAAAGCAAAAATAAAAGTTCGCAAAAAACATGCAATTGTGTTTCTAGTTAGAACACCCCCCCCCCACCCACCCACCCACCCACGCCCCACCCACCCACCCACACACATGAAATAACACATTGTGAAGCTTTTAGTGTGTACACATATACCACAAGAAGAAATTAGCGGAGGTTCTTATAGTTAGTTTAAGGATAAAAAAAGTGGGGTTTATGTTTACTTAAACTATGAAACAAGACAAAAAGATTATAACTTGTCGAAATAGGTTCTTCGTAACAATTATATCGGAAGTTAATTTCTCAAAGTTGCAACCCAATTCTTGAAACCAAGATCACCCTAACAGAAAAAAAAATAAAGAGTTCAATTCACAACTATTATAATGATGAAAAATAAAATTGAAAACAAATATATTTTATATACAAAATAATGAAATAAAAAATAGTAATAAAGAGAATAGGGATGAAATTTAAATTAAAAGGATTGAGTGGACAACTTACAATCATGGATTAAAGAATAAATTTGAAAAAAATACAAAATGAGCAAAAAAAATCAACAATCAAAATAACAAAGATCATTTAAAAAAAAAAAAAACTTAAATTTTTAGATTAAGGAGTGGAATTGGATATGTATGTATGTATGTATGTATAATGTCCCAAAAGAAAAACTAGCAACCAAAGACCAAAGACCAAAATTAAAAATGACATTAAAATAAGAGAATAACTTTGAATTATGGATAATATGTTGTAGGGAAAGCGAGAGGGAAAAGAGAAAGCAAAAATACAAGATCGCAAAAAACATACCATTGCATTCCTAGTTATACATACCCCCCCCACATGAAATAACACATTGTGGAGCTTTTAGTATGACCATTGAATGAAGTGTTTCACCATTAAAGAAGTCGGCACACACCACAAAAACGTTATCACCTTCTTTGTTTGCTAATGCGTGTATTACACACCCTAACCAATCTTTACCCTTTCATAAATGTTTTCCCTCATTTTTCTTTGCGTGAAATTTAGCCCCTCAAGTTCTAATCGTTCTCGATCAACAAGATCTAGTTGTATTTTGACAAATTGAACATCAACTATGCACTAATATTTTTTTGTGATTGTTTGATCCTTATATTTATATAATTAAAATAAATTGTTATGCCAATTCCCAATTCACCAAATCTGGGAGGATCAAAATGAAAGAAAAAGTTTAGCAACAAGAGAAATTAACTTGATTTTTTCTTGTTCATGCAATCAAGTCCTTAATGGAAAAAAAATTAAAAGAGCTTAATATTTTCAAAACTAAAAGTTTAGTCCTCAAATATTTAATTACTCAAAAAAAAAAATTACAAAATCAATAATCAATGATGAGCACTCAATCCAAACCCGCACTATCAATGTCAAAAACATTAAATTAAAAAAACAAATTGAGTGACCAAGACGTAAAATACTGAAGGACAAAAAACAAATGTAAAAAGAAAATTAGTGAAATGTTTACTGAAAAAAAGTTACAACAAGTTAGATAGTTTTAGGTTCTTGATCATGAGATTTCAGCTTGCATTAAATTAAAAACAAACATTTGTTTCAAAGATGAGCACTCAATCCAAACCCGCACTATCAATGTCAAAAACATTAAATTAAAAAAACAAATTGAGTGACCAAGACGTAAAATACTGAAGGATAAAAAACAAATGCAAAAAGAAAATTAGTGAAATGTTTACTGAAAAAGTTATACCAAGTTAGATAGTTTTAGGTTCTTGATCATGAGATTTCAGCTTGCATAATGAATGATTATATCACTTAATCATGAAATAACATATGATTTTAAGATTATTCTATAGTGGCCTAACAAGAGTTCTTATAGTTCATCCTAATGGATAATGAATTAAATTCTATCATGAGTGTGGATAAACATAGTCGTTGCATGTATATTGTTGGGGTCATCTAGAATTTGTTGAAATAAAAGCATTTTAAAAATAATATAAATCACATTATTTTGATGTATTTTTGAACGAAAAACACTTTAAAAAATAACTTAAATCACACTAACAATCAATCACTTAATTTTCAAGGAATTCCTCTTTCAATTTTTACAATTGAAATTTAAGACAAACATTTAAAATTCATAAACTTTGAGGACTAACTAAATGAGAAACCAAAACTTCATGTATCAAAATAAAGATTTTCATGTCATTTCACTTTGAACCTTTTTTATCATTTGATTTTAAATAGTATTTTTATACTGCATTCTAAGATTTTATTTTGTAAAACCAATCTATAATTCAATGTCAAAATATTTGACAATACTTTGAATTGTCGTTATGTTTTTAGAGTGTTTGATGTTATAGTAATCACGAGCTGATTAGCCGGCTTCGCTCGGCATTTTTATCAATGTAGAAAATTAATTGATTTTATAAATGTTGTATTTTGTTATTTTAATATTTAATTAGTATAATTGTAATTGATAAAATATGCAAAAAATGGTTTTTTTCAACCAATATGTGATTAAATATTGTTATTGGTAAAAAATTTTTTGATAAAATTTGTTAGAAAATTTGCTAAGACGGTTAAATGATTTATAAGAAATTTGTTGTCACTGGATACTCTGATTAAAAAAACAAAACAACAAAAGAAACCCGGTTAAAAAAGAACAACTGAGTTGGACAGTAAAAAATCAAAAATACATGTGAAAAAAAGGTTACTGCTTCTTAAAAGAAACAAACAAAGGGTCTAAAATATAAATTTAAATTCAAAGCAAAGTTTTTTTTAATATTTATTCATCATATTATTATATTAAATATCTTTAAGAATGCCGATATTATTTTTTTTTTTTAAGAAATTGTAGGTCATTTTTTTTCTCTCTTTATATATTTTTAGGCGATAATATTAAATAAATATTAAACACATATACTTAGTCTCACATATTATATAGTGTGATCGAAAGGGGAAGTGATTTTTATATTTTTTAATTGTAGATAACCTAGGTAAATTTGTTAAAAAAAAACAATATGAGTTGCCTTTTTCCCCCAGTAATATTAGATCTGACACATTATAAATAAAAACATTGCAATATTTTTCAAAAAAGGAATATATATTTTTTGCATGCTATAATTACTTATTTGTTGTCTAAAAAGAACAGTGTAGTTGAAACAGAAAGTGCCTAATATATTTTTTAATTGTATATAATTTAGGCAAATTTGTTTACCTTTTGTTTTTTTGAGTTGTATTTTTCCCCGGGTAATATTAGATCTTAAATATTAAAAATCCAATTTTTTTTCTCAAAAATACACTTCAACAAAAGAGCACAAAATTAAAATTCGAAGCCAATTTTTTTTTTTATTTTATAAGATTTATTCTTCATATTATTATATTAAATGTATTTAAGAATGCTGATATTAATTTTTTTCTTCCAAAAAATCCGAGGTCATTTTTTTTTTATCTCTTTATATATTTTTAGGCGATAACATGCAATAAATATTAAAACATATAATAATAACTTGTTTGCCGTTTAAAAGGAACAGTGTAATCAAGACAAAAGTGACTTGTATCGGTTTTTTAATTGTAGGTAACCTAGGTAAATTTGTCTATTTTTTGTTCTTGAGTTGTCTTTTATCCCCAAAAATATTAGATATAAAATGACTATTGCTATTATTGCAAAAACAATTAAAATTATAAAATTTTAACGGAAGAAAAAACACTAAAAAACATTAACAACAGAGTAAGCAAGAAAAAAAAACTATTATTATTATTATTATTAATGAAAGTGGCAGACATAAATCAAAGGAAAAAAAATCGTTGGAAAATAAAATTATTAGAAAAAATGTAACAATTATTTGATAAGCATTACAAATTTAAACAGCGATTTACATCATAAATCAAAAGCTGAAGGGCTGAAATGAAAATCATATTTATTCTCAATTTCAATCCAAGGATAATATTGCAAAAATTCAAACCTGTATACCGAATTTAATGACGAATTTGGACCTAATCCGGACGAACAAAAGTTGCAGGACCGAAGTGAAAGATGCACATATAATTAATTTCAACCGGAGGGACCAAATTGCAGCAAATTAAAACTAATGTAACAGAAGTGAAAGGTGCAGGAAAGGAAATTGAAAGTTGAGGGACCGAAGTGCAAAGGGTGAAAACACGGGGTCCTAGGTCATGTTTTCTTCTCCCTATATATATTCCTATGAGATAATATTCAATAAATATTAGAACATATAATTAATGAAAGACTAAAAATATCCTAGAAACTTTAACAAAAGAAAAAAAAAAGAAATATCATTGTCATTACTGTCAAAACAATAAAAATTATTAAATTATACTGAGAAAAAAAAACATTAACAAAAGAGCAAGCAAGAAAAATAATTAAATTATTATTATTATTATTATTATTATTATTATTATTATTATTATTATTGTGTCAAGCACAAAATTAAAATTCGAAGACAATTTTTTTTTATGTTATCCGATTTATTAATTATATCATTATATTAAATGTATTTAAGAATACTGATATTAATTTTTTTTATTAAAAAAATCCTAGGTCATGTTTTCTTCTCCTTGTATATATTTCTATGAGATAATATTCAATAAATATTAGAACATATAATTAATGAAAGACTAAAAATATCCTATAAACTTTAACAAAAGGAAAAAAATAAAATATCATTGCCATTACTGTCAAAACAATTATAATTATTAAATTGCACGGAGAAAAAAAAACATTAACAAAAGAGTAAGTAAGAAAAACAATCAAATTATTATTATTATTATTATTATTATTATTATTATTATTATTATTATTATTATTATTATTATTATTATTATTATTATTGTGTTAAGTACACTTATATATACATGGACAAAAGTAGGGAATACTCTAGAAATATAAAAAAATAAAAGTATAAGGGCTGAAATGAAAATCAAATATAAAGGGATTAAATTGAAAAATTAAAAGTCCAAGGGCTGAAATGGAAACCATATTTATTATGAATTTCAATCAAAGGACATAGTTGAAAAAATCAAAACTTGTGTACCGAATTTATTGAGCTATTTAGAGACAAACCGGAAATTAAAAGTAGAAGGACCGAACTGAAACTATATATTACACTGATTTTGAATTTAAGGACGCAATTGAAACAAATCAAAACTAATATAATTGAAATAAGGGCCAAAACAACAAATTCGGGCGTTCAGGGTCTGAAATGAACTTTGCCAAAAACACTGCCTCGCTGACGTCAGCATGCGCAGGAGGAGAGAGAAATGAGGGGGGGAAATTCAAACGCTCATTGACACGTACCTGGGAACAACATGTTTACACGCGTCGCCCCATGTGGAAGAGATCATGGCGAAACATCGTTCTAGACGGCGATTGATAATTTTTGGACGCCGTATGACGCCGCACGCGCCGCCCGAAACACGCGTGCGCGCGGAAACGGATGGCGCGTGATGGGACGCGCCAACAGTAACCCGGAGTGAAAAATAATAAAATTTTGGCTAATTACCGTGTTAGCCCTCCAACCATGTGCGTTATTTTGTCGTCATCGAGGGCTAAAACGGTGACTGCACTGTTTGAAGAAATATTAAAAAAAAAAACAGCCCGGACGAACCGGGCCGGACCGGACCGGAATGGTCAATTACCTCGGGGCCCCTGAAACCGGCAGCGTTTTTTGTCTTTTTCGGGGGCTAATTTCGTTATTACACTGTTCATAGGCAGAAAAAACAAAAAAAAAAGGGTGGACGAACTCGCGCGACGCACGGAGGAGAAAGCTCGCGTCCACAGTGCCTATGAGTGTGTGTGAACAGTGTTTTCAACAGTAATTTCGTTTTCTTTTAGGTATATGTTAATGTTAATTATTAATATTTATTTTTAAAATAAATAAAATAAAATATTTTTTATTTTTTAAAATTTATATACCATCTTATCAAAAAAATATTGAAATAAAAATATTAATTCCAAATAAAAAATAATATTTTTAAAACGTAATAATAATAAATTTTTAAATAATAGGGACTGCAATCAATTACGGGCCGAGAATTGTTCATGGGTAGTCAAGGTCGGGCTCACTATACACGTGCCTGAGGTCGGACCAATTATTTTCGGCGCTCCAATCGGTCCGCCATTTCAAACCTGGCAAGCGCAAACAGCAGAACTCCCAGACCCAAACAATCTCAATATCCAGAAGACGAGCTTCGAATCGAATCAAACGCTCCACTGAACGGTACTATCACTTTTTTTCTCTTTTCAATTTCTGTTTTAGATCTTAGGGTTTTCACTTCCTGGTTGCCCGTTAATCTTTACTAATTGTATTCGATTAGGTTGGATAGAAGATGGAATACTCGGAACCCGTGACAGCAGAGATGGAGACAGCGCAAGTTAATGCTGTTTCCGCCGCCGCCGGTCCTAGGAAACCTAGGATTCTACTAGCGGCAAGTGGGAGTGTAGCTGCAATCAAGTTTGGGAATCTTTGTCATTGTTTTTCTGAATGGGCTGAAGTGAAAGCGGTTGCTACTAGGGCATCTTTACATTTCATTGATAGAGCTGCATTGCCTAAGGATATCGTGCTCTACACTGATGAGGATGAATGGTCGAGTTGGAATAAGATAGGAGATACTGTGCTTCATATTGAGTTAAGACGGTGGGCTGATATCATGGTTATTGCTCCTTTATCTGCGAATACGCTTGGCAAGGTAAGCTGCTTCTTTTTCTGTCATTTGGCTACTTTCTATACGAAAACCTTCCTTTTCCATGCCTTCCATGTCTGGTATAACAAATATTGAACATAAATTTCCCTGGTTAAATGACTTAGTTAAACCATATATGTGATTGACATTGTATATTTACCTGTAGGCATTTTAAAAATCCAAAAGGAGAGATAGAAACCACCATTTGGTGGAGGAATAATATTCCCTCTGTTGTGTCTCCACAGTGTATATCTAGCCAGTAGGCTGCATGAACAGGCTAGAATGGTTAATGTTTCGTACTGAATAATGGACCAGGGTAGTGTTTTTTTGTCAAGCTCCTCTAACGCTAGATATTGAGGATAAATAAAAATTAAGGACTGGGCTTATTTTGGGTTTGTTTTTTTCAAAACATATGCTCATTTATGTCGAGTAATTCATTACTGAGTGTGATCTTTGAGAATGACTTATCTTGGTCTCCTGTAATTGTTTTTCCGACATTATTAATTAGCTTAATCTCTCTCTCTCTCTCTCTCTCTCCAAGAATCATTGAAAAACAAGCTAATCTTTTCTTCAACATTAATGTGTCAATGCAGATTGCCGGGGGTTTGTGTGACAATCTGCTGACCTGCATTGTCCGAGCATGGGATTACAGCAAGCCACTTTTTGTTGCGCCAGCTATGAACACTTTCATGTGGAGCAACCCTTTCACAGAACGGCATCTTATGTCAATTGATGAGCTTGGAATTTCCTTGATCCCACCTGTTTCAAAGAGGCTGGCATGTGGAGATTATGGGAATGGTGCAATGGCTGAACCTTCTCTAATATACTCGACTGTAAGACTATTCTTGGAGTCACGGAATCAAGCTGGTGATAGAAGAGTAGGTTAATTACCGTGGATCATTTCATCTCTAGTGAGATTATTGTTGTCTTTATGCATGTAATTGGTTTCAAGCATTTTTCATGCCTAGAAATAGTTTTTAAGAGCTTAAGTGATTTTTCACTGATTAGAGTACACTGATTCCGGATGATGTTTGATAGCTTATGTGAATGGTCACTGATTGGAGTGCTAATTTCCATTTTCCAAATAATCTGTATGCTGCTGAAACATTTCCAATCTTGACACTCGCATTAAATCGTAAGACTCTCATCAGAAGACAGTCAAACCTAGGATTCAAAATCTTCGCTTCCAGTGACATGAAGTGAGATTGATTCTAATGAATCATAAATTGCAATCTTAATCCTGATGATAGAATCACTGGTTATGTCAACTAAGCACTGCTTCTTTTCTATGCATGTCTTGCATCATCATCATTGAGAGATGTAGGCAAGAACCCATGCTATTTTGGTGAAAGTGGGAGGGGGGCAGGGAGATGCGGTTTCCATATTTTAGCTTGAATTTGATCATACCAGATGATTAATGTCCCCAGGTGAGGATGGATCATGAGAAGGAAAGGTTTCTCTCCAATTTGAACTAGGTTCCAGTTGCCCAATAACAGGGAAGGGAAACAATAACGGGAGCAATACATGCGCAGTTGAGTGATGAGTTCCGCAAATATAAACCGTGAGGTAATTTTTTTCAATGCGAGATTGTACTGTTAGCCATCCGGTCGGATACCCTTCAACCATTTCTAGATTTCCAACCAAGTCATGGAAATACAGTCCCTTAGGATAATGAGGCTCAACAATCTAAACCTAAAACCTCAACCTTCAAATGATGCTTTATAGACCCTACTGTTAAAGAGTGTGATTAATGTTGTTTTTAAAAGTGTTTTTTTATTTGAAAACATATTAAAATAATAGTTTTTTTTTTAAATCATTTTTATATCAATACATGAAAATATCTAAAATACTAATAATTTAAAATAAATAAAAAATATTTTCTTAAAAAAATAGTTTTGAAAAAAAGGTGCCACAAATGGCTCAACAACCCTTGCCAAGTTCAAAACACAATCCAGGCTAACAGCTTTGTAAATGAACCATCGATGGCAGTGGTATTGGGCCGTGGCCACAACAATGGGCCCTTGAAGGGAGTTTTGAGAGGTGACAGCAAAGAAACTAACATGACAGTAGGATTTTTCTCATTCATAGGGCTAAATGGCTTCGGAAAAATGCCCGTACAAGACTTAGAAGCTACTAGGCCCGGGGTCCATGTTTCGTTATGGGCCAGATCGAAAGCCTAATACTGCATTAAAAAATAAGTGTTGTGGAATATTTGAAATAATAATTCAAGTATTAGATTAAATCAATGTTAATAAATAAATAAAAGTTGATGGGACCTATTTGACTTAATGATCCAAGAGCGAACTTGTAACTTTTTATCTAACCCTAACTTGAATATAAAACAGCATATTGTCAAAGGATTGATTAAAAAAAAAATGAAGAGTGAAATGAAAAAAAATATATTTAGGGAGTGAAACGAAAAGATGATGATGCATTATATTAGCCTAGATTAATACATGAAATTTATAACATGAATAATAGACAAAATCACTTGGTTGGACAATCTCTCTTTTTTCCTTTTCTATAATCTCTTCTTAGTTGAGTCTTGATTGAGTATTAATGGACCCCGGGTGGAATTAAATTCGGAACTAAATTAAAGAGTTATAAGGAAATGTTGATGAAATTAAAAAAATATACATATTATTTTGTATCAACCCCAATCAACTCGAGTTACCCCACTTGAGTCATGAACATGGTTCCAATTAAGTAACATGTTGGGTAACACGTCCCTTTTCTTTTCTCATCCCTTACTCTCTTCTCAACTAGCTTTAATTAGTCATAACATAACATGTATCGACATTAGATTACCAAAGTGGCCCTACCAATGTTTTTTTTTCCTCTTAAAGGAATTCGTGGACACCAAAATCAATAAAATTGGTTGTTAGAATTGGCAAAAATCAATTAAACTTGTCTTTTTAAATCAGAATTTGGTGATGCTCTCTGTTTTCATAAACTAGAAAATTAAAAATTAAAGTTTTTTTAAGAAAATAAAGATTTTTTAAACATACCAAAACAAATTTCATCCCCATCATGGTTGATGTTTATTCTTTAAATTTATCTCAAATTTCAACTGAAACGTTCCGGATGGATAGCCATATCCAAGCAAGTCACTGCGAACGCAGGATAGACAAAAGCCAGCAATTTTTAAGGAAGCATGGTGAATTTCTTCGCAAATCTGCATGTACACATGGCTGTAAATGTTTAGGCATCTCTTCAAGGCACCGAAAAACAATGCCGAGAATGTAATGTTGAAAGGCAATGTTTTTTAACCACCCACCAAAGCTATAATTTCCTTCGCTGGGATCTCTTCTCCTTGTCAATCTCTCTTTTAAGCGTTTTTTAGTTTGTCAGTAGATTTACTTTTCAAAATATATTTTTCTCGCAAATATATTACAATAATATATATTTTTTATTCTTTAAGAAATTTACTTTTAGCTTTTTGAAAAACACAGAAATAAAACACAGTTGGAGATCACGTTTCCTCATTTAAGGCACCGACTAAATCCGAGCCCATTTCATTCTTGATTCACACCATTGACACTTGATGTTTGCACGGACCAAGGTTCTTATGATGGAAATAAATAAGACACAGCCCCATTCCATCCGCAGGTGTCTTCTGGCTTCTTGTAATTGAAGAGCACGCCGCATTTTTTGGTATCTTTAGCGGTGAAAGGCATTAATATGTCCATTGTGAGGTAGGCGAAAGACTAAAGAAATCACATGATTTATGCCCAGTTCTTAATAAACATGATATTGTATTTCAAAAATATTCTTGAAAAAAATAAAAAATAAATATTTATTTGAAATTAAATGTTTTTGGTGTTTTTAGATTATTTTCATATAATAATATTAAAAATAATTTTAAAAAAATTAAAAATATCATTTTAATACATTTATAAATAAAATTTTTAAAAACAACTTCAACCGTTCTTTCAAATAATAAGTCGGTTTAATTTGAAAAATGATAGCATGAGTTGAAATAGCCAGGACAAAACTGGCATTCACAAAAGAAGATCACACACACAGATATATATATATATATATATATATATATAAAAGCAGCATCATATACTCAGGAGGTAGAAGCTGCCAAGTGCTAAGCCTGTGAACCTTCGAGAAAATGGTTTCTCCTTCCACGTACTTCTCTTTTGTTGTTTTCTTTTTCTGCTCTTCGAATTTTGCTTTTACTAATGCAGCTCAGACCACTAGCCCCTTCAAGAAAATCTATGCCTTCGGTGATTCGTTTACAGACACCGGCAACACCAGGTCCGTGTCGGGTCCTGCTGGTTTTGGCCATGTCTCAAGCCTCCCATATGGCAGCACCTTCTTCCACCACCCCACCAACCGATACTCCGACGGGCGGCTTGTGATTGACTTTGTAACTGAAACACTGCTCTTACCATACTTGCCACCCTACCGCGGCCACAAGGGCAATGCATCTCATGGGGTCAACTTCGCCGTTGCCGGCTCCACAGCAATAAACCATGCCTTCTTTGTGAAGAACAACCTTACCCTGGACCAGACTCCTCAATCTATCCAAACTCAGCTGATTTGGTTTAACAAGTTCTTGGCGAGTCAGGGCTGTAATGGGACCGTGTCATCAAGCCCTGGATGCAAGGCAGTATTTGATGATGCACTGATATGGGTTGGTGAAATCGGAGTCAATGATTATGCTTATATTCTTGGATCTTCTGTATCAAGTGACAGAATTAGGGAGCTTGCGATCAGCAGCAAAACCAGATTCCTACAGGTAATTAACAACTGAATTCTCATTCTTCTACAAACATGGCAACAACTACTCCATTTCAATCACTAAAATGAAAAATCAATTCAGTGATGGTAATGTCATTTCTTCTACTCAACCTGGTTTTATGAAATTGCAGGCACTGCTGAAGAAAGGTGTGAAAAATGTTGTTGTTCAAGGCCTGCCTCCAACGGGATGCTTGCCATTGGCCATGTCCCTGGCTCCTGAAGATGACAGAGATGAATTGGGCTGCGTGAAGAGTGCAAACAATCAAACCTACACCCATAATGTTGTTTATCAAAACACAGTGCAGGATCTCAGGAACCAGTTCCCTGATGCCGCCATTGCTTATCTCGACTACTGGAATGCCTACGCCATGGTTATGAAGAATCCGAAGAAGTACGGATTCAAAGAACCATTCATGGCGCTGCTGTGGAACAGGAGGTCCTCCCTACAATTTTGAAGTGTTTTCAACATGCGGCACATCTGATGCAAGCACTTGCTCGAACCCTTCTCAGTACATTAACTGGGATGGAGTTCATCTCACTGAAGCCATGTACAGGGCGCTCAGTCAAATGTTCCTGAGTGGAACATTCAGTCATCCTCCATTTAGTTCCTTGACGGACAGGAAACAACATGTGTGAATTGCTCTCCTTCAAACCAGCTTCAGTAACGCTGTCTATGATTTATGAGATATCTTTCTGAGTCTTTTGATGTTTCGTTCAATAATTTTAGACATGTATGAGCTTGAGGTAGCCAGACTCTTGACTAGATGGAGATGAGGAAATGAATGAATGAATGATGATTTACGCTTTCTGGAACTCTTGGAATTGAGTTCAAAACTCTTGTACTTAGAATTAATTTGAGTCCAATTCATAAAAAACGAGCAAAGAACAAATCAGACGAGGGATCTCTAATTTACTACAATAATTCCTTCAAAGAATCAGCACTGAAAGTAATATTCCACGAATCTTCTTCATGCATTCGATTTCCTCATTCTCTGCGAGTTGTTTAGGCATGATTTCTTAGCACATTTGAGCATAACATATTCATTAGAGAATAATATAAATTATATTTTAGTAGTGATAGCTTAAGTTTTTTAGATGAAATTATTTTTTAACATAGTATCAGAGGTTTGTTGACTCACGAGTTCGAATCGCACCATCCCATTCTATAAAAATCAAGTACAAAATCTATGAATAAAAAAACACCGTAAAAATTCTGTTAAAGAAAGTTGAATTGATGTCGCCACAGAAAAACGTTATTGATCATGGAACTCATCGCCAGAGATCTTGCTGGATCTCCTTCAGTAAAATATCGACGTGCACTTTTCAGATTACCTCACTCCAGCCTCACTAGCTTCCTCCAGCTTGGGGGCATTAACATTTGCTATCTCTGCTCAATCAGTTTTCTTAAGCTCCTTAGTTTTCATTGAATTTAGACAACCATTCTATAAATAAATAAAAAACCCACAAATAGTTCTTCACGTTATGGGCTTCGATGTTGCTTCTTATTAACAAAATTTCCGTCTTTTTATCAAAAACATTCAAACAAGCTATTAATGGTCTTATATATTTCTTATATATATATATTTTTTAAATAAAATAAAGATAGAAAAATTCTAACCAACGACCGTTTAGTTAACGAAGTTTTGGAACCGTATCAAAAAATCATTTTATTTAAAAATTTAAAATATTAATAAAACTTCAAAACATGATTTGTATTATTATTATTATTATTATTATTATTATTATTATTATTATGTGACAGTGGCAACTAATTAAGAATCACTAATTCCATGTGGTTCGTGGCTGAGATCATAGCCTAAGAAATAATGAGCGAGCAACCACTCATTGACTACAAGATTCAGAATAAAATGTGCAGTAATGCAGATAAGTTGCTTTCACTGTTCTTAATTGCACCTCCCAACAGATTTTACAGCAATCCTCCTCTTTAAATTCGAGACTCGCATCTACATGATTTTGCCACTCGATTGTGACCCGCGACTTCCCAACTACTTCCTCGAAGGGTTGATTTGCTGGGTTTAAAGATCATAAATGATGCACAGCACATTCTTGCTCAACCAGTCTTTCACATTTTTACCTTCAGATACAACCAGAATGAGTCATCCCGACAACAAAGTGTAATATCAGCCAGAATTCTACCTTTTTCTCTACACCTTGCAACCACCCTTTTTGCCCTCTCTATTCCTTGTGTCTTCCATTGTGTTGCTTTCTAATCTTTTCAGAGTGCAGTTGTGGTTGTTTTTGAAAATGTTTTTCATTCAGAATTGTATCACAATTATGTTTTTTTATTTTTTTAAAATTATTTTTGATATCAGCACATTAAAATGATCTAAAAATACCAATTTTATTTTAATTTAAAGTAAAAAAATAAAATAAATTCATTTTTTTTCAAAAATATTTTTGAAACACAATGACAAACATTCCTGGAACATGCTGAGATCCCACTGGAAGTAACAGAAGCACTTACACACTCTAACCGAAAAACACACACAGTAACTGGGCATCTCTGACTTGAATAAAACTCACAAGACAACTCTTTTTATCTTTTAAGAAATTATCTCACCGAAAAACTTAAGCTATTAGGTAAGACTTCAAGATATAATTTATATTATTCTATAACATTATCAACCTCCATGTCTTCAAAATTATTGTCTGTAACCTGAGTCGTTGATTGTGCATTATTGTCTGTAACCTGAGTCGTTGATTGTGCAGGACTAAACATTTTCAGACTTCAGCTACAGTTAAACCTTCAGCAATATGCTGCAACGAGAAACGCCATGGTTTTAACATTTTGACCAAGAGAAAAACTCACAAATGGTATTTACAGAAAGAATTCTGGAACTCTCCATGTAAAAAAGGTGGAAAAGGAAAAACAAAGCGTGCCTTACGGTATCTGAAATCGGCATCAGTGCAATACTTCTGCTCATATTTACTAACCAGATCATAGCTATGTTTCCTCTGTTCCTGTGAATAGAGCAGGAAATCATACCACTTATATTTTATTTGATAAAAATCAAGCACAAGGTAGTGTGAGTTTGTGTAAGTTTCAAGCTCTAAGGAAGGGAATATATTAGAAAATAATATAAATCATATTCTGGAACTTCACCTAAAAGCTTAAACTCTAAACTTTTAGGTGTGATGGTTCTTTAACATGAACAATGAGAGAATGCTACAGAATCATCAACTCGATATAGGAAGCACAGAAACAGGTTTCTTCATGTATCGAATGATTCGCCTGTCAACTTTAACAATAACAAAGGAATTCTTTTTAAATGCAGGTAAAATAAAACTGTGAACAAGCATGGAATTTACTCCTAATACTTATATTAAAAATTAAAACGTCCACATCGTTTGAAAGATAAAGATCTAGAGATTTCTTGTGGCACAACAAAATGCTGGACTGGCTTTTATTCTTCAGCATATCATTCTCATAAATCATTCCAAAAATCAAAGTCAACTCATGATCATTATACTGTAACAAAGCTGCCAAGAAATAAGCTTCTAAGAACAATGGAAGAGGCAGATCTCACAGTTCAAACTATCCCCAATGTTCCTTTCTCTTTCATTCCACATCCTCAACGAGAAAAAAAAAGTGCTGGAAAAAATACCAGATTCGATATAATAACTGGGATTTCTTCCACTGAGCATATGAATTATTCTGAACAACCAATCAGTTTATTTTCAATTTGTGGAAGCCTCACCATACTTATGTCCATGTGATGGCATGGTTTTTTTCCCTCCAAATCTGACATTTCTTTCTTTGTGTTCATCATATCAGACGAGGTACTCACAATACATCATGAACAGATCATCCGGGATATCCTTCGGCAAACTCTTTATATACAGATAGAACCTAAATATATCTTCCTTTAACACGGTGTTAGTGTCAACAACATCAATACTGCAAGTGAGAACCCACAAGTCTTCTGAATTCACTCTCTTCAGATTTCCGCGGCAAAACGGGCAAGATGCAGACTTTGTGTTCCTGCAAGGAATGGGTGTAAAATGTTAAACCTACGCACCTTTAAATGATGGACAATATCACAAATGGAGCTTTAAAAATCACAGACCAGTCACGGTAGCAGTTGATGCACATTGCGTGGCAGCAGCTTGGCACCACCATTTTAGTGCAAGGTACCAAGCAGATCCCACATTCGTCTTCCCTCAGCAGATCCACATCTGAAAGCTTCCTCCTATCTTCCAGCCTGTTCTTCACGATCTTTTCCAAACAGTGACCCTCTTCCTGAGTCATATCTGGCTCCATTGTATCACCATGAAGACGCTGAAGTGATGGTAGTATAACAGCTGCAATTTGATCGAGTCAGGACTTGAAAATTGTTAAACTAAGCACAAGAACAAAAAAACTCAGCCAACATAGGATGCCATGGTACTCTATCTATTCAGGATTTGTCAATGAACTATCTCACTTTAAAAAGGTTAAGCTATTACGTGAGACCCCAGAATATGATTTATATTATTATCTAACACTCCCTCCTCAAGTGAAAGCTTTTTGGGCTTGAAACTTGCACATAGACCCACACTACCTTGTGCTTAATTTTTTTATCAAATAGAATGAGAGTAGTGAGATTCGAACTCGTAACCGCCGGATCAACAAGGTTCTGAAAACCATGTCAAGGATTCATCTCACCTAATAATTTAAGCTGTTAGGTGAGGCCCCAAAATATAATATATATTATTCTTTGATAGTATTTGGCATGAAATCTTACAAAACATACATTGGTGTTGAAGAATGGGATGCCGGTACAGCAGACAGCATCCTTAATCATTACAGGGGGAAAAAAACACAGAATCACGCTGAATGTTGTGCAAGCAATATCAGCAAGAAATTCCATCTTTACATCCATGTACCATTTCTGTGCATGTTATTGACAGTCACTGTATAGATATGAAAATTATAGAGGAAATACTTTTTCTTACACACCATAAAATTGCCTGATGGATGCTTTCCGTCTGCATGAAGAAATCTTCTGCTCCCTGTCTGAACATACCTGAAAATGGAAGTAATTACTGAGCACAACAAATTTTGAAAACTGTGTTCTGATTCTTCAAAAGAAAACAAAAAATTTAAACGACCTAATTTGAAAGAGTAAAGCACAACTAGCAGTAAAACAGCCAACCAACCTTATATACAGCAATGTGAAAAAGGTTCAAATAAGTTGAAAGTAGACATGTACATGAGCAATCCATCCATTGGAGTAAAAACAGAAAAATGGGTGTCAATTGATTATAAACCAGTTTCATTTGAAGGCAGGAACCACATTTGGCTCTTGGAATAGAAGCTGCCCTGCAAATATCAACCATCAAGTTAATTCAAACATGAATGAACCTCAAAGAAGTATTATTATAGATTTAACATTTCACAATTCAGTTATGCCGTGCAATGATCCAAACTCCATAAGAAATTATAGCAACTAAACTGTTGGCATAAACAAGGCTAACTCTGCAAACTGCACCCACAACACAGCAGAAGTTCAGGATTTTCTGAAATGAATGCATGCCCTTCAAAATGCAAAATACAGATAACCAGAGGAAAATGCATCTTTCTGGTATGCAAGCTGGATAAACTTCAAGCACAAACCAGAACTAAGAATGGACTGTGAACAAGCTATAATTTCCCAAATGAGTATTAATCATAAGAAAACCTTAAAATGAACAACTTGCTTATGTGATGATGAAAATCAAAACGAAAATTAATCATAAACCAAGGGACTTCCACAAAATCCACATAAGTCATGCAATTTTTCTGGTTGCACTTCAACAGCAAATTTCGAAACTTTTCACAAAATTTCAGCAGCAGCAAAACATAAACAGCAAAGAAAACAAAGAACACGGAAAAAACTCTAGAAACACTGAGAGAGAAGACTCACAGCACATTAGCATGTTGAATATCAGCCTCAAGAACCGTAAGGGATTCTTGGCAAGATGACATAGCAACAAGGTCATGATAGTCCATCATCTCTCTTACTTGCTTATGGTCTAAAATTTCGTTAAATAAACTTTTCTAAAATAGAAGAAGAAATATTACAAGAAAGAAATGATCAAAGAAAGGAAAGTGCAAAAAGTTTTTCTTGCTTGCTAAACAAAAACCAGAGAAAGAAAAGGAAAAGTTCTTTAAAGTCTAAAGTCTAGAAGAAGGGGGCGAGAAAGCAAGCCTATGAGGCAACTTGGTCTTTAAAATACCACATATCACCTACTTAACATGAGAGATTTTTTAAATTGTTTTCAAAATTCTCAGTTGATCATTTAATTTTGGTGAACAGATAAGATTCATGGTTTGACTTTAGTTCTTGGAGGTGGACTGTCTTTTGGGGTACAGCTATGAGCAGGTGATTACTTCCTCCAACCAGAAACCATCTTTTTTGGCCCAAGGATTCGGGATAAAAATTATTTATCTAATCTTAATTAATTCTTCAGGATCATTGAGCTGGATGGAGCTTAAGCATTTTTTCTAATTTTAAGATTTAACCCTCGAAGGGCTGTGTCATTGCCAAGGCCAATGTTGGTCTGTTCAACCATGACTTATTCCATGGCAACAGCCTGTTTACAGGAATATTTTTATTTGGCCTCTTGGAGGGGAAATGTGGATTAGTACTAATCAAAATTGCTGAACAGAAGAGAAAGAAACAAAAGTCAATCTTCAAATGCACCCAGAAAGAGAGGGAGGTGGAGACTTTGACTTGTAAACGGATCAACAAAACACAACTACCTTATTTATTAAGGAAGCGACTGCATTTAATGTTGTAGAAACCTGACTTTTCCAAGGTAAAGCAAAAAAAATATAATCCATTAATTAATGTGTATTTTTCCTCTATTAGCTTATCAATTAATATTTGTCCTTTTAAATTGAAAAAGTCAATGCTCATCAAATATTAAAGAATATAATAGGAAATCCAGTCCTTGTAAAGTATTGATTTTCAAAATGACCAGAAAGTTAGCAACAGTTTCATTTTCATATCTTCATGCTCCAAGACAAGATTTATCTATCTAATAAAAATTGTTTAGGAAAAGCGAATTTACTAGCTTTCTGATCAGAACCTGGTTGGAAAGTCGGGCCTCCTTAGCCAGGCAGCAAGCAAATGAGCTATTGGCTCTCCAGGCCTGTAAACTGTTACCATCCATCATCAGACAGAGTCATTGAAAACTAGAAGATGTTGATCTTTGATTCAACGTTGGGGTTATACGAAAATAATTATGTATTTGTGGACTGTCAAATAAAATGAAATTTAATTAAAAATGATTTGTTAAGTATTTTTTAGGCAATTGGGTTTTTGGTGTGTGAACCTTTAATGCGTAGAGATTAAAGATTTATTTCTATGTTAATGATGGTCTAAAATAGGAATACTAAACGGTGGAAATGACAAAAGACATGTTAACCAAAAGATATTTGGTTACCTATATATATGATCATGGTACTCAGATTACACGTGCTACTTCATTCTCATTCTGACATCCAATCATCAGAGAGAAAATTCTCTCAAAAGAAAAACGTGTTAATCTAGAAGATCATTCATATGACTTTAAAGAGCAATTTTCAGATATGAATTTAGATACACTTCCGCTTTTATCATTTATGCGTTCTTGATAATTCAACATGAATAATTTCTTTTATGTTATGAAATTCTAGTTCTATCATAATATCCATATTCTAGTTAGACATTGACTGGAAACCCACTCCTAGTTCTGATCCCCTTCTTCCTCAATGCAAAAGCTTCTGTACTGTATGGCCATTACGCTAAAGTAAATGGTTAATTTTTTCTGCTACAATTCATGGGTACTTAGTAATAAATGTACTAGATAATTCTCCTACTAGGATAGGAATAGGATGGCAGAAGGCAGCAGAGCTCGCAAAAGGGAAGTTCATGCTATTATAAGAGTGCATGTGAAAGGCTAGATTTTCCTGTGAGAAGAAATCAGAAGGAAAGGGCTGAAAATAACACTCAAAATCTCACCACTGAAGATGGTCCATGCATCATAGAAAATAAAGGCTCAATGAGCCAGAATAGGTCAAGTGCCTCTAGCTTTGCTGGTGCATAGGTTGAAGAATGATGCGGGAAAAGCCAAGATGGGCACACAAAATGCTTCGACTCTAACAAAAATGGGACTAGAACAGAGAGTTTGTTTCTAAAGCAGAAGGCATTGAAGAACCGAAGGACATGATCAATGGAGATTAGTGATGAAAAAGGGAGAACATTGAAGAGTCACTATATGAAAGGTTACAAAGTAGATTTTCCACAAAGTGGTGACGAAAGCTTGTACAAATCTTTCCATTTTCCAATTCGACCCGATCCATTCGTTCGTAGAGCTATTTATTCTATCGCAGACGTTTCTACAATCCACAAAGGGAAGATATCAGTATCTTTCAACGAGATAGTGCTTTCTCAAAGAGTTGGGGGGGATGATTTTGAAAAGAGGATGAAGTTAACAGCTTAAGTTTGAGTATGTTTTCCTTCACACAAGTTTGAAGAATGTTTTTTAATTGAGTAAACGCTCACTGTACACCAAAATATAATTTTAACAATTCATTAAATTTCAAATTATCGAATTGATTAGATTATTGGATTGACATTTAAGTTTGAATATCGAGTGAATCTATGTTAATTATTTTTATTAAAATAATATTTTTTTATCAATTATATATATATATATATATATATATATATATATATATATATATATATATATATATATATTCTAATTCAATTTAAAATATAGTTCAAATCAAATTATAATTTATGATTTTTTTAGATTAACCCAAGAAATAACAACTGTATAGTTAATGCTGAAAGAGCTATGACCATCTTGAATATATTAAGGGTTAGAGAGAGTGGTTGAAGTTGTTTTTCAAAGTATTTTTTATTCAAAAAAATATCAAAAATAATATTTTTATATTTTTTAAAAATTATTTTTGATATCAGTACATCAAAATGATCTAAAAACACACAAAATATTAATTTAAATCAAAAAATAATTTTTTTTAAAAAAAAGATATTTTTTAAAATACAATATCAAATAAACATTAAGCTGATGGAAACCGCGCATCCATTTAAAATATGTTATTTCATTATTTTTCTCTTAATCGTGTTAGTTTGCCATTTTTTTCTAATTGCTGTGATATATTTCTTTTTAAAAAAAAACCCTCCAAAAAATTTATGAAACGCTATCATCACACGTGTTTTGATTAATTAAGACGGTGACGGCCAACAATAGTTTAATGAAGGAACCTTGGAACCTTGTTCATATGATATTTTTAAAATATGTTTTTTATTCCTTAAAAATTCATATGATATTTTATCCATTTTTTATATATAAATAACTCTATTAAAAATATGACATGCCTAAAATATATGCCAAAAAAGCCAAAAATCTCATAAATAACTCTCTTTCATTGGATGGATTATCATGATTTGATTGTTCTTCCTTCGAGGCATGATATACATAGCAAAAAAAAAGAAAGAAAGAAAAAGGATGTGTTGTAAAGTTTAAACTATGCTTGTTGTCTACATGCCAAAAATCATGATCCTTGGTTAGCACTCCTGAAACTCCAAATCATTACACCAATGTGTCGACAAGTGGAGGAAACATACGCAAACACTTGAAATAAACATTGCCATTAATTACAACCTTAAATAACCTCAATCGCAAGATCTGCAGCAGCTGCGGCAGAAACTTGATTTCTCTCTTTCACCACCATTCCCCTCATCTTGATCACCCACGCCATCAACCTCACAGTATAATCATACAAGCTCAGAGCAACGTACAATCCAATGCCACCCACAATCCCATTTGCTACAGAGTAAGTTAGCGGCATTAGAATCATGGTGATGAAAGCCGGCACCGCCTCCTTCATGTTCTCCCAGTCGATATCCTTCACCACCTTCATCATCATCACCCCAACTATCACCAGCGATGGCCCTGTTGCCCACGGAGGCACGCTCGTTAACAGCGGCGTAAAAAACAATGATACCAGAAAATATAAGCCGACAGTCACAGCAGTCAATCCTGTTCTGCCCCCTTCTCTGATCCCAGCAGATGATTCGACGTATGTTGCGGTTGTTGTAACTCCTAACGTAGATCCCACGATCGTAGACCCTGCATCGACGAGGAATGCCGTGTACTGCCCTTCGAAGCTTCCCTTTCCGTCCACGAACCCTCCGACCTCAGCCATCGTGTACAGCGTGCCGGTGGTGCCCAGCATATCTACGTAGAATAAGGTTGCAAGAGCCAGCCATGCATCGCTTGTGTTGAGATTGGTGAAACTTATAGCACCGGCTGTGGAATGGATTTTATGAAAACCCACAACTTTCTTGAAGTAGTTGTACTTGGTGTCACCGATTAGGGTTTGTGGAAAGTACGTCACAGCAGTTCCTCTAATCCATGATACTAATGTGACGAAAAGAATGCCATAGATCATGCTGCCTTTGATTTCCTTCATTAGCCCGTAACATGTGATTAACAACCCAACTGAACCAAGCCAGAATGTGGGGCTCCGCATTTTGCCGGAAATGCATTCTCCGGTCGCCGGATTTGTGCTCGAGCATGCTGTCATCGTCACCAGCGTGGACTGATCAGGCCCCACAAGCCCCATTCCTTGATGGACTTGCAAGCCGACGAAAGCTATGAAAAGCCCGATACCAGCTGCGCAGGCGAGCCGGATCGGTTTTGGTATGATCCTAGCGAGCTTCTCTCTAAGGCCGAGAGCAGAAACTATGAAGAAGGCACAGCCTTCAAGTAAGACAATCGCCATTGCAGTCTTGTATGAAATAGGCCCGGAACCGTGAAACCCTACCAAATTGTAAGCCACAAAAGCATTAGGACCCATACCCGGGGCCAAGCCGAAAGGCAAATTTGCTAAAATTCCCATGGCAAATGACCCTATCATGGCTGATAAAACAGTAGCTACAATGAGGTCACTCTTGGTTTTGTCAAGACATCTCTGATACCCTTCATTGGGCTTAAGCATGCAGTCTGGACCAGCTGTCTGGTTCACCGGAGCAGAGCAGTCCGCAGCGGAGCAGGTACCACCGGAGTCGGCAAGAATTGTAGCGTTGACAGTGATGATATAAGCCATGGTGAGGAAAGTGGCCGTGCCAGCACGTAGTTCCTTAGTGAAAGTGCTCTTTCTAGCATCCAGCATGAAGTATTTACCAACTTTTGTCTTTGAGACTGCATCATTCAGAGCTTTCTCCATATTTTCCCATGAACTTGACAGTCTTGGACATAGCCCCCCTCCCATTTCCCCTGTGCCCCTTCTTTCTAGCGCTCGATCTAGTGATGTATATATGATGAGTAGTATATGTGAGGTAGGTATGGTGTCTGCTGGTAGTGTATGTGATGGGGTTATATGGAGATATCAAGGGAATCCTCGTAAGATATTATAGGACTCAGTGTGGGTGATGAAAGGGATGATGATTTGCCTGATTTAGGGGATACGCGTTCCAAGAAAGAAGTAATAGTTTTAGCCTTTAGTTATCACCTAAAGAAACTGTGTAGTTTGGATTAATAATATTAAATTAGCATATATGTATATGTATATGTATATGTATATGTATATGTATATTTGGTTGTAGGAGAACCATATATGGGAATCACAAGCAAGATTCCTTTTTTGACTGATAAATTCTCCTCTTTCTCCCTTAAATATTACATAACAACATATATAGTTATATACTAAATCCTTTGAATATTCATCTCTCGAACATCATTATCTAGCTATATTTGTAGATTAATAATGTCCAATTTCTATTAAAAAGTAAAATATATATCTATAGATAAGGTAGTAGATGGGTAATTACTGCTAAATGCATGTATTTTTATGAAAATAAATATTTTTTTTAATTATCTTTACTTTTTTCGGTTTATAACTTCTTTTTCTTTAGAATAATAATAGTTTTTTTTTATTCCATATAGATGGGTTTGTGATAGCTTTTTAGTAAGTAAGACTTTGAAAATCTTGATGGTGAGATCTAAGATAGAATGATGACACGCAAAATGATTTTATGGATACATAGTGGGCAGAAGTTCATTGTTTTTCAACTAAAAAGGTATGCTTGAAGAACATTACATTAAATGTTTTCATACTGAAGGAAGGTTTCTGAATGAGAAGTATATATCCCATGAAATAATTTGAAATCATGGATGAATATGTTTGCGATAGGTTTTTTTTATAGAAAATAAATACTTTTATTTATTTATTAGTTTAGAAATTTTATTTTATTTTATATTCAATATTATCAAGCATTTCTAGTTTTTTCTATTTCAAGGGAATAGTATTTTTATTTATTTATTCAATACTAGAGTTTTCTAGTTTGACAAGCGAGACTTGAATAAAGAAAATTACAAATTTTAATATCTCTATATAATTAATAAATAAACTCCGCTATCGCTATCTTGATGAGAAGATTGCTGAGATAAGTCCGAGTGTATGGTATGCGTGCATGCCAGGACTCCATTGCTGGACGCATTCAACCTTTAATTTTGAGAAGATAATCGAATTACTTTCGGTATCCAATGTTTTAAAACAAAATTTAATGATTTAGACCCACTAGATTAGACAACCAATATATAGAATCCTGGGAAATCATTTCTTTAGTTCCACCTTCGAGATCTTTGGAAGATCTATTATAATTTTATGGTCATCGGTGCGTCAAACTGATACAGAGACCAAATTAATTGATCTTCCAATATATTAAAAAAAACAAGAAAAAAAAAGATTACATATTAAATAAGGCCAACAGATAGTCGTACAACGTTAAAAAGTATTATTAAAGTATTTGTTTGTATTTGTTTTGGATATGAGAAAACTTTACTCTCTGGAAAGTCTATTTTACGGGTCCAGATGAGCGAGTAAAATTCTAGTTGTTTCAGGTTCTTATAAAAGATACATGTTCTGACTCGAATTTAAAACATATCATTCAAATTTCAGGTCATCTATCATCACATCATGATCATTAGAGACATTGATCGTAGATTGAATGTTGTTTTATTGCAAATGCTAGCTGATAAATTCCCTTGACTCGTGTGGTTGAACAATCGATTAATTGTATATAATTTAAGTACATTTTGATAATTAATTAGCTTATTTAGCTGGCAAGACAAGGTGAATTTTAAATATATTTTCTGGCTTCATGATATATATTCGCCTGTCCCCTTGAACTTTTTCGTTCTTTTTTTTTCTTTTTTTTGCTTCCAAGAAGACAAAAATCGCTACATAAAGCATAAGATATTGTGGTCACCCGCTGATTAATTTCAAATCTTTCTTAACTATAAAAGAATAATTCAATTTGCTATGTGCTCGCTCAGCTCCTGTCCCTTTTCCCAACCCTAGCTAGCTACCGTATAAAAATATACACGCATGCACAGCTTTGATTTGATCAAAAACTTTGGTTCTTCTCTTGTAACTTGCAAGATTCCACCTAAACAAATTATATTAAAATGAAATGATCAGCGACCTAGCTAGGGTTTCAATCTCAATAATTCCTATGATCATAAGAAGTTGATTAATTTAGCCATGGTGGCCTCCTCTTATCAGAATGCTGTTAACTGACAGGGTTGCCTTTTTTATGAGGCCATTTTCCTTAAAGAAAACCACACTTTGGATTTAAAAAACATGTATGATCCTGCTTTCAACTGTGAATCTTGATCAATGAACTTGTATTATAGTATATTCAGATAATTAGTAGCCCTTGAAACCCTAGAGGGGATGTAGAAATTTTTTTCTTTAGTGCTGCGAGCATGAGCGTGAAGATATTGCAGGTTTTTTAATGTTTTATTGGAGCTAGCTTCAATGGCTGAAGTGGGTTCTTCTTTTTAGAGACAAGCTGGGGCTGATCAAAGTAAGTGTATTAAAAGAGGAAAAATTAAGAAAAATAAAAAGATCACTGGATGCTGCTAGCTAGTGTTAGATTTTGGCATTACTTAGAGATAGAGATAATTAAAAAGACGAGGTGAGATGAGGGGATGAACGTGGCGTTGCCAGCACTGGTAGGCTAAAGTGGTGGACGCGCGCGCGGGGCGGCTCTTCTTTTTAAGGGCTGCAGCCATCATTGCAGCCATTGCTCTATCTGGGATTGTGGTGGTGCACATGCTATAGCTAGCTGATCATAGCCTAGACATGGCGCCGCCGCCGCCGCCCCCCATATTTTCCGGTTGAAGGACCGATCATGAGGTACTTGATGCCGGTTTTTTGCCTGAGTAGACTATCTAAATATTCACCTTTAGCACAGAAGTTGATGCTAAGAAATGAGCTCCGTTCCATCGTAGTCTCGTTCAACCTGCACACGTTCTTCATAATTAGGTCATCGTTGGACTTAAAAAATGGCGGTGGTATCGGGAAGGAGAAGGGAGGTTGCAGTTTTATCTCACATAAAAGTTTAAGCTTGTAAGTGAGGTCCCATAATATGATTTATATTAATATCTAACACCCCCTCAAGTGAAAGTCATTTGAGCTTGAAACTTGTACAGGTCCACATCACCTTGTGCTTGGTTTTTATCAAATAAAATAGGAGTAGTGAGATTCAAACTCATGACCGCTGGATCAATAAGGCTCTAATACGATGTTAAAGAATCATCTCACCTGAAAACTTAAGCTTGTAAATAAAATCCCATAATATAATTTATATTATTCTCTAACACAGTTCTCGTTCGATTAATATATCATGATTGAAGATTTGGAGTAGATTCTATGATCCATCGGATGATTGGATTCTAGCTTATTAACAGAGTGCCTATGCTCCATGATTTGCGTGACTCATATTAATAAATTCATTAGGTGAGTGTCGATCCTTTGACTCTGATAAAGACAAAACGGTCACGTTTCCTGATGGTTTCCGAGCACTTCTTACATCTGGAATTTTTGTGAAGTGGCCAGCTCAGAGCATCCAGTATCCAGATAGGATAAATTAGGCAATTAGCACCCAAAATATAAATAAACAGTGGAATAGCATACGATAGAAAAACAAAATAGCACCGTTTGAGGATTTCGCGGTTTCGAAACGCGACATTTAAATAGTATTGTGGTTCTAAACTATGATGTTTGACTACAAGTTGTGGTTCTGATCAAACTTGACATCTTCAAATAGGTTGTTTTGAGAAACAAATTAACATGTGATAAAATTGTTAGATTGTATTGGTTATTTGTCCGGTTTTTTGATAATTTTCGTGTTTTAAGCTTGAAAAAGTTCATAAAATCATAGTTTTTGTTGTTATTAAATTTTATTGACTTTATAATTTTAAAGAGCTAAAAATTTAATAATTTTATCAAAATTGGTATAGAGTTTCCTTTATATAGAAACTATTCCTTGAATTTTATCCCGCTTAATAAAACCTGTAAAAAATCATAATAGCCCTAGGCAACAAATTCTAATTAAACTCAACATATTCTCATATTCATAATCACAAGTAACCCATGAATGCAAAAAAAATCATATATACATTCAAAATTAACTAAAAATAATTCAATAGTACAATATCCAAGTAATTCTAAAATATAGAAAGATAAACAGTTCTACCTCTAAATTGTCCATTGGATGAGTCATCAGTAACACGACTGGATTTAGTTCTTGCACGTGTTTGAGTGATCTCGTTATCTACCACGATATCATAAAGAGTTAGCCTCTCTCCACTGATTTCAAGTTCAGTGCAGTAAACATTTAACCACTGAGACGTTATAGTGTGAACTTCAATTTCTTCATTTGTACTACGAAGATAAGATATGGTCTTTCAACCCTCACATGACAATAAGTAAATCTGATATTAAAAAAATAATGTTAAATTAAAAGATAAATATATAAAACTCGACGATTACCATTAAATCTGATACTACAAATTCAATCAAATTTCCAAATTCTAACATTAAAGCAAACTAACCAAAAATCAAACATCATTCATGATACGAAGTCTACTTGATATTTTCATTCTCATAAAATCAAATCCAAGTTCATAGCATATTAATATAATTCAAAAAAAAAAATTAAATTCATCAACTTATCAACAATTCAATAAAACATATAATTCATTATAACTCAACTGCAATATGCTATATTACATAAAATCTTCAAGCGTGTTTAACTATATTATTAGTCAATT
This sequence comes from Salix viminalis, assembly GCA_029228465.1. Taxonomy (NCBI): domain Eukaryota; kingdom Viridiplantae; phylum Streptophyta; class Magnoliopsida; order Malpighiales; family Salicaceae; genus Salix; species Salix viminalis. The sequence goes on along the minus strand of CM055440.1, from coordinate 3,045,434 downwards.
CCAACAATATACACAAAATCCCTAATTCAACAACTTAATCTAAATTAAACACAACACGTAATTAATTTAACTTATTTTCATGTTTAATTATATCAAATAAACCCCAAATGATTATATACTTAACTAATTTATCATTGACTCAACAAAACCATAAATTCCTATAAACTCTAAATTTAACGTAAACAATTATTTGATTTAACCAAACCGAAACACAAATTAATAAAAATATAATATATTTAACTTGCTTATAGGACTAGAAGAAGGGTTGTGGCGGTGGCGACAACAGTGGAGGCAAGAAAAAGAATAATAGGTTCTCAACAAAGAAACATCAAAGAATGATTAGAAACTAGGATGAGCTTTGTTTTTTTATTGTTTAAAGGGTAAAATATAAGTGATTAATGGGAATTTTTATAGAGAGAAATAAAGGCATTGATGGTATTTTTATGAGATAGACAACATCTTGGTGTTGTTTTTTTTATACGAGTTGTTTAAATTTTAATTGATGTCACACTTTTAAATCGCAATAAAATCAAACTATGCTATTTCGCTCAAACGGTGTCGCTCCCTTGAATTTTTAAGTTTATTGTGTTAATTTCAAAAATAAAATAAAAAATAGCTTCTTTCAAGTTGATTTTTTTGTAGAACAAGAGAATAAACTAAAAGAAGACAGAAACAGATGCCGGTCAAAATCATAACGAAATTTGAGCTCTCAAATACAACAGATCCTGCTTGCATGTGATCGAAAAATTCAATTATCACTGCGGTTTGTTTGAATTCGAGCACAAGCACGTGCAAGTAGGAATAATCAATTCATTCTGAAGCATAATTTAATCATTGTAACAGCAACTTCTTTTTTTTAAAAAAAAGTATAGCTGACATTAATTGGGAAGCTGTATATTATTTATTTTTCTTCTTGCCTCTCTTTTTTGAACTAGTTTCAGCCTCTTCTGCTTCTTCAGCTTTCTGCTCCGCCTCTAATATAGCCAACTGCGCGCACACAAAAGAAAAATACATCATCATGAAGGCCATAAATGTGAATAGATCTATATCTTTGGCAGACTCCTTGTAAACTATCCTTGGATATAAATAAAGTTGGAAGGATTACCTCATCAAGAATTGGTTTAAGTTCCTTGTATCGTGTTTCGGCAAGATCGAAACCATCCTTACGAAGCTCCTGCAAAGATGGAAATGACAATTTATGTTGCGCATACTTAAGAGCCTCCAGTTGTCACGTGTGTGCATGCACGTGTGTGCGAGCATGGGAGAGTCTAAAGAAAACATGGTTCATGGTTTGCAGGAGAGGGATCCTCTTCTTATTTTGGTAACACGACTCGATCACAAATTGTCTATTTCCATCTTTGTTTTTCATTTCAATGAAACCAATTGCCCTTCAGCCACTTCCTTCAAGATCTAAACAAATTCCATTCTTCTAACAGATAAGGGCGGTATTTGTTATGAGAAGACATTGAACCAGAGGCATACCTACGGGCTCGCACGCCACGGTTCTCGGGAACTAGAAACAAACAAAAACTAATCGGCAACTACTTGATCAAGTGGATCAAAGTGTCTAATATGACTCCCTGATTCAATCCTATCCGACCAAAGACAACATTATATATTCTATCTATATTATTTACAAGTGAGCAAGAGCATGGTTTGGTCACTGAAACTTGGCACTTTTCTTTAAGGAACCAAGCAAGCCAACTACAGATTATTGAATCACAGAACAAGTCATTGATGAGTAGAAGAAACAGAAAATCCAATATCAACAGATTAAAAAAATCCACCAAAACTGGCTAGAAAATTATAAGATAAGGGAAAAGACCTTTCCAGTGTGCTGGGTATGTTCATGTGCTGCCATTTGCCAGTAAAGGTTGGTACGTTTATAGAAATCCTTCAAAGATTCTCCCGGCTTCAAAAACAAATGACAGTTGTTAACTAATGAAAAGAAGTGAACAAACAAAAAAAAGGAAGTACCGTTGGAGTTCTTTGTGCATCTGAAAGGCCAAGATTGGCTCTTATCTGCTCTATCCTGGCCCGTTTCTCCTTCCTCCGTAGATTTTTCTTTTCACCTTTTATTATAGCAACAGCATCTCCCACTTGAAGTGATCCAGAACCATTATTTCTAGCCTAAATTGTCAAAAAAAAAGTGAAGTAGAGTTGAACAAGTCAGCAACAACATAGAATGAAATTAATAAGGATATTTTCAGAGCAATTATCTTCAGCTCTCTTCTTCGCTTGCACAATACACACACACAGACCACGCACATGCACACATTTACATGTTATTATATGAATGTCTCAAACAAAGGCAACCATCTGCATATACACAAGCATGATACATTGAACCAAATTTTTTTAATGAAAGCAAATTAGATTGCAATAAATTTTGTATCTCCTTAGTTATAGCTAACAGCATACTGGGAAAAAAGGGGGGAAGAGATTAACTTAAATTCCAAGATGAAGTATAATTTTAGGATAGTTTGCACTTTATATCAAATGTCAAATTCATCATTAAATCAGCGTCTTCAAATTTAAACTGGATGGAAGCAAGAAAGGAACAGAGGAGAGGTAATAGGGAGTGTAAAGACAAAATAGGGCAAAAATTGCACAGGTTGAACAGAGTTAGAATTCAATCCTCCTCGGTCACAAAACCAGGTGAAGAAGGATGGAAGGAAGAACAGTAGCTCATTTGATTTTGCTGCATGAGAAGGGTAAGAAGTACCTCTACATCATTATCATCGTCTTCATCCTCACCATCATCAGTCTCATCATTGCTATCGCTGCCACCCTCACCATCACTTGCATCTTCATCTTCGTCATCATCTTCATCCTCTGATGCTTCAACCCATTCTGATTCAGATGCCTGTAAAAAGAAACAATACCTTAGTAGAGCCAAATTCAACCAAGGTGAGGTGCTCACTACAAGGATCAATAACTAATCCAGCACGCAAATGGCATGAAACACTGAATTCCAGAGAGCAAAAGGTTATCATCTGATATCTGAGCAAATTGAACATGGGGAAGAAATTTCACAAACCGGTATAATGCACTTCCACTCATCAAGTTTGCTGAGATTGAGAGAATACAAATCATCGAGTGTAATTTCTTGGTCTCTAATCTCCATCATGCCACCATATATGTACAATGTATCTCTCCCCACAACCATACAAGAGTTTATACGTCCACATGGCTTCACTGTCTAAAAGCTCAAACTAGGTTAATAAATACAACAATTGGACATGAAAAGGTGCATTAAGTTGACCAGCTCTATCCATGACAAACCTCTGATAAAACAGAATTTTGCAGAATCTGTTTAGCTTCAGATGTTTCAGGTTTCCCATCTAATTTGGCGGCTGATGAACTTCCATCAATAACGGTAATTTTTCCAGTCAAATTGTGAGATATTTCATCAATGTTGCTTTGTAAATTTTCTGCTTCTTCATGGTACTCTAGGTTCTCATCTGGATCATTTGGGTTAGGATCCTCCCCTGTATCATTTGAATATTTCTTATCTTTATCAAAACTAGTATCCTTTTTTTCAGAACTCTTTTTCACCTGCAAAGAACCAATGCAAAGCAATGATTATTACAGCAGAAGTCACCTAAAATTAACAAGTTATAAGTTATTTATTCACAGGTAACATAGAAACGTGTTTGTAATAAACAGAAATAAGGAAGATCACTTCAGAAAATGAGAAGCAGCAAAAATTGAATAGGTGCATGGATTTTTGCAGTGTGATATTAGCTGACAAGTATTTTGGAAATTAGAGTTGAAGGACAGGGAACAACCAAAGAGTTCAAAATTTTTGGCAGCTGAGGATATACTTGGTGCGAATCAGAGTATTGTGAGTTAGGTGGTGAGTACAATGCCCAGATCAATAAAGACAGCTAGCTAAGTGTATTATTGATGTTGTGGATGGCTTGATAGTTCTGGGGGGCTGTAAGAAAATTATAGCGACAATGAGACTGGAATGAGCCAAAAGCCCATCAAAGAGAAGCAAGGGATTGTTTGTAGCGGAAAAGGATTTAGCCATCAATAATGAAGATTGGTTGTCCAGCAATTAAGTGACAAGTGGCATTGGTTTGTGATTGCATATAAAAAAGGACAAGTGTCAAGATTTGAGCATCCTATGTAAAGGTCAAAAAAGGACTATTTATTGACTAAGCCTGATCCAAGCCACCAAACAAATTCTCTCTTGGATATCACATAAAGCTTTCACTAATTTCAGGATCCTACTGCAAATCCTTGATTAATCTTATTCAATTATGATAAAAAAATAATAATGTCACTAACAGTTATTTGAGAATAAGCATGAACATGATGGTTTTTATATGCAGTTATGTTGTCAACAAAGTCATTTACAGTTACGAGTGTGACCATACCCTATCTTTTGTAGACTTCTCCTTCCGCAGCTCCAGTGGATACCTATATGCAAATGCAGCATCTGATTATATGAAAATACACTGCACTACATGATGTATTTGTTTCCACATGCCAAACAAGTTGATTTTGTTTTCTAATTTTATTGCAGAATAATCAAATTTACATATATACAGAGAAGGGAGGACAGTCTCATGGCAAGAGGTAGGGGGTGGATCTTGAAACCCTCCATGTTGTTATGATATTATGCTGTTAGCACATAATTTGTTGTTCTGATTAAGCCTGTGCATTTTGGTGACTGGGTTCTTAGCAAATAAGCAAGATATATCCTGTAAAAAACTTCAAGTGCATATGTCCAAAAGGGCATTGCAAACAACTAATACAGCCAATTGAAAATAACTTAAGATGGAGAGTACCAGCGACGGTTGTCTAATTGGAAGCCATAAAGTTCATTCAAGAATAAGCTCATCATTACATCACCTGCAATGATAAATAAAATTACTAGAAGAGGATAATGACTAACACAGGAAAAGCAAAAGTAAGAAGAGGGGCTAGTGAGTAAAAATTAAAATCTAAATGTTTTAAAACAGGATAACTATAGATGCTGAACAAGCAGATTTCATTCATTTCATTGTAAGTGGTTGTTTCAATTAAGCAAGAAATATTGAATGGCATTTACTTTAACAGCATATCAATAACTTGTATCTAGGTGAACTTCTAGATGACCCCTTGCCTCTCTTCAAGCATAAATAGGGGGGTCATTACCCTACTTAGTTTAACTCAGCTTCACGGAATGAGAATGGCAAAGAAAGAACATTCCAAAAAAAGGTGTCAAGTCAATGAGAGAAAAGATAATATCTGTTTTCCAGGATACATGCATTTTTGCTGCCCAAAAACATACACACCATGTTTGGAGGTTGAACCATGTCTATGACAAAAACAATCATGGGAAACATAAAAGTTTAAATTTAGGTTACTCAAATTGTAGACAAACGTTGCACAGATGATTCAAAGATGGTGAAGAATTTCAGAAAAATAAACAATAGAAAGTGAAGGAAGAAGATAGACCAAACTGAGCTTGATAAAAAGGTAAAAGGAGTGTCAATTCAAATAGTAGCTTGCTTACAAGCACATGCACAGTGAAAGAAATTTACCTTCCATTTCCATATCCACTACACCTCCAAATAACATTGCTCGCTTTTTATGAACACACATGGAAAATCCAGCACGAGGACCAGGAGGCATCCCACTTTTCTTTACCTATCACCAGGAAAAAAAAATATAAAATACATTTACCATAAATTATTTCACAAGTAAAGAAAGCTCAAACTAAAGGAAGGTGGTTTGCACTTGCATAAAAAAGGTAAAGTATTCAATACTTTTTAACCAATTAAAGACTTTAAGAAATAACAAGTGTACAAATCAACAATTTTAAGGGGCTATCAATTTTATCACTGAAAGAGACAAATATTCTACTCTGAAGTTTTAGACTTTATATCACCATAGCATAAATGTAGACGTGAATAAAGTACTAGGTTGCCAAATATGAAAGGTTACCAAACACCCTCTTAAGTCACCAAACTTGCCTTTTGTATTATAACCTGCCTTTTACCAACTCAACCACAATCCACAACACACTTCAACCCAAAATTAATAGATTCACAATGACCAAATGTAGCCTCTTCAAAGGCAATGAAGTAAGACACCGATTGGATATGAAAAAAAGCAATAAGGAAAGCAGTTGCACAGGGAAACTTTGTTCTATTGGAGAAAATGAAAGAGAAAAAAATTAACCTTGTTCCATTCCCAGGTCCTAGGATCAAGGGACCACATATCTGAATGAACATTTCCTTTCTCTGAGATGCTCTTATCAGATGAAACTTCTTTGGAATAACCACCATATAAAAAAACCTGCAATGAAAAGGTATTCAGCAAAATGTATTCAGCTCCAACCCCAACCTTGTAGCTGGGAAAGTAACAATAGCCCCAAATTCATACAAGGACAAATATCAAGGAAAAAGCATCCAATAGAACACACTGTGCGTGATGTGCTAATAGAAAATCCAAGATACAGCATAACAAGGATATATGAATTCAAGCAGTCAATAGATTCTTGTTTTCAAGGCTATCAGTCTTCAGTGCTAGCAAAACACATCATAAATATCAACAGATCAACAACCAATTAACAATAGTTAAACAAAGAAACTATATGAGAAAGTTTTAATCATTTCCAGCAATTATAGATATGGAAGGGGGTGGTTGGGAAAAAATCCATACTAAAAGAACCTGGCATTGATCTTTGTACTCAGCTCTACTTGTAATTAAAATCCTACGCGTGAAAATGAGGTAGCAAAATTTACTTTCTTAGGACTCTGTGTACATATATTAATTATCTTTATTCTGCAATTTAAACCTTTTTCTTTCTGCATATTTTCCTCACATTACTTTCAGAATTATGCACTGTACTTCATTTGTTTTCTCAAATGCCAGTAGGTGCTACTCAATACAACCAGCTTTTGCATCTTTATCCCACCAAATTCACAAGAAGCATATTTTCTTCCAAATTTATTCATTTATATAATAAATCGAGACACTTTTTCAATATTTTCATTTATGTAAAGCTCAAGACATTTCACTGCTCGTCTTCTAAGATAAATATCACCTTGAAAGCAAATTATATATGACAAAAAGCATGCCCAGGTAGCATTTGGAATTACCTCATCTTGATAAACAAAAAACTGAAAACCACTCCGTGCACTTGGCCACATGGCTCCAAGATTTGGTTTTATTTCTTGCCACTACAATGCACCAATACAGAGTAATTTTAGCATAGAAACAAAAGACTATAGACAAAAATATCAAAAGTATAATATGAACAGATTTTTTTTAATTTTTTAGATAAAACAGTTAACCAGCAAATGAGGAGCCAAATATATTCACCTTGAATTGATCCAAGTCAAAGATGTGTAGATCATTATAATACCTGCAGATAAGGAAAGAAAAGCTCCATCAAGTTATGTTGCAAATTGTTTATAATTAGAACATGTTCCATATCAAATTATGATAGATACATATAGAATCCTATACAGTGAGTTGTTATATAGACTTCATTCTCATAAATGAAGTATCTGCAATATGGCTTTACCAATGGTATCAACAAGATGTCCCTTCAACTAAAGAAGATTTCTAGATAGCTTCTGTTGAAACTTTTTCAAAGAACATTGAAACTCAAAACACACCAACCTATTTCTCTTAAACCCAGCTTAAGCAGCATGTAGAACAAAAGCCATTTTTCTATCTTAGCTTAGCTATCACGTGCTTGATTCTTTATAGATTCTGCAGTTAAATTGACCCTGTCTGGGTGCATCCTTTAAAATAATGGCAATGGAGGCAAGCAGCATGACAGCAGATCATGCATTTTAAGTTGCTAAAAGTTTATGAAGCTAATTCACTTCTTTCCCTACCAAGCTAACCATGCAAAATTATCATAAATGGACTAAACAATAAACAGGTTACAAGCACTTAAAGGAACAGAAATGTGTCAAAATAGAATTCCTCACAATGATGTACTGAAGAGTGTTTAATTCAAGCAGACAGATAGCACAGATAGCATGAATAAATAATTAACTGGAAAGAAAATAGTTCAATGAAGCAAAGACGTATCACAACCTCACTTCTCTGAGAGTGTCATAGAAGCCACCAAAAAGAATAATTTTGTGCTTGTATAAAACCTGCAGCAGAACCCCAAAGTGGGAAAACAGGCCTGAGATGCAGACTATACTAAGATTTGTTTGTTAAGATAATACGGTAGCTACAAGATGAATAGTGAGATATTTCTTAAGGAAGAGAGGGCTATTGTATCAGAACAATGACAACCACATTTAGCACCTAATGTCATTTCAAGATCTTTAGCTATCATAAATAATGCATGATCCAAAATAAAAATCTCATTAATATGATCCATAAGCATCGCTTGATACAAATAACAGACAAAGTAAATGTATGATAAGAAATTAACCAAAACTCAATTTCATACCCTATTTCTTGCCAAGTCAAAATCCAAGGAGTGTCATACATCCTTGATTATAGGAAAATGAAAGGAAAAAAAAAGAGCTAGCCTACAAATAAAAGAAGGTAAAGATGATACCCCTACTACTCTAATAAGTAGTGAGTGAATTTAAGTAGAGCTGAACCAACCATTCGATGACCTGAACGTGGACTTGGAGAGCCTTTGAAATTTAGTTGTTCCCATTGATTTGTTTTCAAGTCCAACATCCAGAAGTCCTACGACAATAAATAAAACCAAAATCAGAATTCTAGGTGAGCTAGTATATAATGCAAAACAGATGACCAAAGCTTCACCTTGTAGTGATGAAAGCGCTCCTGGTTCGGGGAAGTGAATTCACCACCTAACAACAAATAAATCCAGCTAAATATGCATAGTGAACATAAAGCAATCAAGCTTAAATCTTTTACTATTAATAAAGTCAAGCTTTCAGATTTCATCAATTACCAAATATGTAAAGATAATTCTTCCAAGCAACCGCCTGGTGAGCACTCCTTGGAGGCGGACTATTAGGGCTCGATACTAACTTCCATTCTTGCTTCTCCACGTCATAACGATAAAGATCACCGTACACAAATGTCTACATCAACCCACAATCACATCATGTTATCCTTACCAAAATTTTAAAAAAAAAGATTAAGTTAGAATATCTAACCTTGCTACCATTGTAGAATTCACCACCATAAAGTATCAATTCCGTGTCTTTCAAGGGATTAATGTTTAGCTACACAAACCAATCAATAAATACAAAATATAAACAGTTCAACATGGAAAGACAGGATTCGATTGCTAAAGAAAAGAGTCATTACCGTGCAATTGGATCGAGGAGACGGTGCTGCTACATTCTCCTCCACATGGACTTCCTTCTTCTTAGCTTCTTCTTTTTGTATATTCAACTGTCAAAACACGAAAGAGATCATCTCTTCTGGTAATAATTGAAGCATGCGCTATAAATAAAATCATCAGTGTTTTTCGAGCAGAATAAGATAAATTTGATGATAGTGATGACGATTATTAAAATAAGTTAATTAAAGGATAATGAATTACCAAAATGGCGTCGATGTCATCTTCAGGAGAGAGCTTTTTGGTTTCTCTGCGAGCTTTTTTTTCTTCGGCTTTTGCTGTTTTTTTCTCTGTTTTCTCTTTACCTTTGCCTACTTTCTTCGTTTTCTTTCCCATTCTTTTCTTTGCTGTAGCCTTGAAAGGTTTTGCTTCGATGGCTGCTGCGGCTGCTGCTCTTCGGTGCTCACTGATGTTATTATGCTGAAGCAGGCATAAGCTATAAACTGCTGAGAGAGAAGAGATTATTATATTTGTTTTAACTTTTAAATCAATTATAACGGTGTCGTTTGTTTTTTCAGTGAAGAATTTAGACGCTATAAGCATGTTTAAATAAAAGAAAAGAAATCCAATAATATATATAATAAAAGAAAAGAAATCCAATAATATATATATATATATATATATATATATATATATATATGAGAAGAAGAAAAAAGCGATTAATGAGGACCAAAATGAAGAAAAAAAACAATATACTATTCACTTCGATTGAAAAGTTAAATTGCTGAAAAATTATTTTTTTTATAAGAAAAAAAAATCTTAAAAATAAAGATCAAATTGAATATATCAATACATGAAAAAAAACTTGCAGAAATTTTCAGCTTATTATTTTACATCAAGAAAACTGGAAAAGTAAATCAAGAAATGTATGTACGCATCCAATCAAATAAATCATGAACTATTATGTAAATAAATTTAAAAAAATAAATCATGAGTGATAAATAAAAACATAATGCAAAAAACAATTGAGAGACCAATGTGTATCAAGATATTTAATATTGTAACTCGTGTCATTTAACTAGTTGTGTTTAATAAGTTTGTTTATTAAAATAAATTTGTAATAGAAATAAACACACAGAAACTTATTGAAAAAAAAACAAGAAAAAAAATATCATGCAAGATTACATATATTAAAAATATGGAATATGAAAAAATATAAAAAAAAACATTACAAATGAATCATACAAATCTATTTAGAAATTAAATACACTCAATATAATTAAACAATAATCACTATTAAAAAAAGACTAAATAAGTCAAAAGAAATTCATAAAGTAAGGGTATTAATTAAAAAATAAATTTAGAATTTTTTTTACAAAAGACATGAAAAAAAGATATTTATAAAAAAAAATGAAAAATAAATGAAACCCACTTTATCGAAGCACTCAAGCAAGGATTTTTTTTTAAAGTTAACGGGGTAGATGACATATCATATGCTCCAATACTTTGAAAAAAGTAAAAGATAATATGTCATTTGAAAAATCCCTAAAATCTGATGGTTTTTCATCTAAACATTTATTTTTTTACTCAAAACACTATAAAAACTTTTCAAAAACCTTGTTAAACCAATTCATAGTCTCCAAAAAACGAAAAAGAAGATCAGTTGAAAATCAAAAATATTTTTGAGCTCGAGTGTGTTTTTTAGGTATTTTTAAGATAGAGACAAAAACTCATCTTAACCTTCCCTTATCATATAAAATTATTTGGCAAAACAATTGATTGTTTTTGTGGTCAAAATCATTGTTAACAATAACTTTCTTTCTCTAAATTGAAATCTGGCAACCTCCACCACCAAAGAAGCACTTAAAAAAATAAAAATAAAATATGGCACCAAAATTTATATACTAAAATTTATTTTTAAATGAAATATTGGGATCAATTACTTAATAACCAAGAAAAAAATAAGAGACTAAATTGAACCTTTTCAAATACATTTAAAGTCACTATTTTTTTACTAGTCTTTTATAGTTCAACCTTATGTTTTTCAATTAAAATAGTTCTCCTAGAAAATATAAAATTGGGTTCTAAATTTAGGCTACCAAAAGGCTCAATTATGTGAAGTAAAAGTTTCAAGAACCAAATTATATATATATATATAAAATGCACTTTGAAATCATATGTGAGATGGTGAATAGTAATAACTAGGGGAAAACAATTATAGAAAACCTCTAACTCTTTTAGTTTTTACTATAATTAACTGTGATTGTTTTTTGTTTCATAATGAGTATGGGAAACTTTTTTAAATCATTGTTAGAGATCCAAGTAAACATATCCAAGCAACAGAGAGTAGAGAATCAGAACATCTCACTGATATTGGAACCTATCCAAAATTTCAATGAATGAACTTGGATATGAGATTTCAATAATTGTCATGGCATAAAGATAAAATAATTGTGTGATTGTCTAAAAAAACAAGTTAATGCAATAAATAAAATTAAATAAAATATGATTAAAAAAATAAGCAACAAAACTAAGATTCTAACCAATCAAAACTCAAAAAATACAGAAGTGAAAAATAATAAACCTAAAATAACCTGGGTCATTTTAGAAATAAATTAAAAAAACCCTACATAAAACAAACAAATAAAAATGATAAAGCATAGTCTTCAATTGCATAAAATTTGAATGACAAAACATAAATTACATAAGCTTAAAAAGAGAGAAAATAAAATTCATGCAAAACTTAACACTTCGAACCCAAGTTAATCTCTAAATTCCATAACCCATAAAATCTTATATTTAAATTATAATCAACAAAAAAGAAATCAAATATGAAGGATTAACAAATTAAAAGGGTTGATCTATGATTTTTTAAAGGCCAACATGAAAATTAAAGGGGAGAAAGAAAATGATTGTTGGCACCAAATACAAGGTGTTTTTGAAAAACATGTCTTTCTCATCATGAAAAGGCATTCAGAATATTCATTTGCTACCGTAAAATACAGTTTTTGGTGGTCAGACATAAAAGCCATCTAAACCCTTCACAATTTGCAAAACAAATTTGTATTATGGTGAAAAAAAATTTAACCTGCCTTAAATTCATGTTTCAAAGGTTTTATGATTCGAGAATAATTTTATTATTTTGTGTTTTGATGATACAAAATAATTTATATGTTCCTATTAATTATACTTATATAATTGTATTTAAATAATTACTGGATTCTACTTTTTTTTTAATGAAATTTAGAGTTTTTTTATTATAATAATTTCAATTATTTTATAATTAATTTTATTTTTTATTCTCTTGTAAACAAGCTGCAAGTTGTAATGGGCCTGATAATTTAGTTTCTGAAAAAACAAAGGGAGGCACTTTGTCCATGTCAAGATTTACAAAGCAGCGACATATCATTCAGAACCTAAGCCCAAGCCTGCCCCGACTTGGGAAAACGAGAGGAGAGAAGCAAAGGCTTAACCAGCGACATGTCATCCAAAATCTAAGCCCGGGCCTGCCCCAACACTTGGAAAAACGAGAGGAAAGAAATAGGCAAGGGTTTGTTTGTCCTCTCCCTCCTCTACGCAACTTTTTTTATTTTTCAGTAGCTTCGATTTTATTAGATTTCCAATTAAAAATTAATCTAAATTGATTCATCCAGTAGAACAAAATCGAAATAGAAGTCGCAGTAATCTGAAAGCAACAAAGAAAGGAGGAGAACAGTAATTTGATCAATTTCTTAAAAAAAAGACAGGTGAAGAAGATGAAGACGACAAAAGGAGGCAAAGTTATGAACCCTACGGATGCTTACCGTAAGGAGCTTCGTAAGAAGGAATTAAAACGGGTAATTTATTATTTTCACTTCAAATTCTATTATTATTATTATTATTATTATTATTATTATTATTATTATTATTATTATTATTATTATTATTATTATTATTATTTTAAATTCAGGCTTTTGTTTGCTTTCTATCAGTACTGTTATTTGTCAATTGTGCAAAAAATCACTCAGTTTTTAAAAAATTTACTCTATGAGAGTGTCAAACCTGTTTGATATATTAATTTTGCTGTTAATGGATTTGATATATTATTTTATTTTCTTATTATGTTATGGAAAATTAATAAATAATCGATTACAGAATTACTGCCATTTTAGGTTGTTATTTAGTGATTTCTAAAATTTTCTGCTCGTGTTTGAATAACAGAACAAGAAGGAAAGAAAGAAGGTGAGAGAGGTGGGGATTTTGAAGAAGGATCCTGATGTGATCAAGGATCAAATAGAGAAGCTGGATTTGATGAGTAAGTTGTTGTCTACTAATTATTTGAAAAATCATCTCATTTTATTACCTGCTGCTGTAGCGCAATTTATTAGCCGTGTTGAATAAAACTTTGCTACCCTTGTATTTTTTTGTGGGTTCAAATTGACTATAGTAGATTGTATTCATGTTGTTTCTAGCTAATATGAATGTTTAAATATAGTTCTTATTTCTAAATTGTATAGGCCATAAAATATTAAGATACAACAGCATAGAGAGAAGATGCTACCTTCAGTTTAATCTTGAATGCTAGACTCCTCCAAAACTATGCTCCGCTCTTATATTATGCTAAATGTACTTCATTGCTGCGTAGCCAATTTATTATTTCCCTTTCCTGTTGCTCTCTCTGACATTCCATAAACTCAAGTACTGTTTTGGGCTGTTTAGCATCAACTGCATGACCCTTGCAATGATAATCTTTGTGTGGTTTTTGAGAGTTTTGAGATAATAACTGTGCTGTTCAGCTTATGGCTGTGAATTCCAAGATAGTCACCCAAATAGAGGATGCAAGAATAGAGGGGGGTTTTCAATTATTTCTGCCTGTGTGGTCTTATGCATATAATCAAATGCACTGAATGGTGAACATTGATCTGTTATGGTGTATTATCATCTCCAAATGTATAATATTGATTTTTTATGGATTCTCTCTTTTCATGAAAGACAATTTTTGGGTTATTATGAAACACTGAAGCTTCTAGTTTGTCATTTGCTAAAAGACAGCATGAAGGAAGATTTTCTAACAGTATATAGTCCGGAGCCACTCTGTGGTCTTTGTGATAGCTTCCCTTTGGTATGCATCAGTTTCAACAACTGCTCTTCTTTTTGCTGCCTAATGTGTGCTCTAGACTATGCCTCCTCTGCATCTAATTTGAAAGTGAAGCTTGGTTTGGAAGCCTTTTCAATCTTAACTTGTTTGTATGCTGTTGATTGATGCAGAGGCTGATGGTGCTTTGGACAAAGCAAGAAAACACAAAAAGAGACAACTTGAGGATACTCTTAGCCTTGTTATAAAAAAGAGAAGGGTAATGGTTATAATGCCATGTTTTCTGCTCCTCCGCCATTCATTTTTAGCTGTTCAAAAAATTAAAATAGTAGCCAGATAAGTCAAGTTTGAAATGTTCAAGAAACTGGGAAATAACCTGCATCTGATTCATGGTTTGTATATGCAATCATTGCAAATTTCATGATAGGTCAATGAATAGTTGAGAGTTTAACATTTCTATCTATATATGTATTTTTTAAATAACATCAGTTGTACTACCATGATAACCAGTTTTCCGTACTCTCCTGGACAGGAATATGAAGATAAAATGAAGGAGAAGGGTGAAACCCCTGTGATGTTCAGGTGAATGAGCTTCTCTTATCATATCCATTTCTGTTTTTGTCCATGAATCATTAGGGCTTGCACGTCTTCCATCTATTGACAAACTGTATTTTTGTCCTCTGATGCAGTCATTTGGGCCCTCTTCGAAGAAGGACATCTGCAGAAGAAGAAGAAAGAGAGAAGCATCCAAAGCCTGAAGTATGTCCGTCTGCCTTTAGTTTTACTTTTGTTAATTTGTTCTATTTTGGTCTCTTATAATCACTTACCAAAAATTTGTTATTGCAGGACTCTGTGTACTATCACCCTACTATGAACCCTACTGGAGCCCCACCACCTGGAAAGCCTCCCATGTATAAATCATCCATAGGTCTTCCCCCCTCTCATTTTTCAGCTTTAAGATATGTTGCTGGAATTATGTGGAATGTGCCTTTTCTAACTTTACTGTTGACTTTGGCCTGCAGGACCCCGAATTCCTTTATCTGGTGCTTCATCCTCCACAACTGAATCAGAGGATGCTGCTTTAGGAGTACCTCCTCCCTTGCCAGAGAGCGGGGACTTAGGCCCTGGTGATGGCTCTGCTATACCTGCTTTGTTGCCCCTACCTCCTCCACCTCCATTGCCACCAATGCCTGCAGCTCCAAGCATGGGCATGTCATTACCCCCACCCCCTTTACCTCCACCTCCTCCAGGTCCTCCACCAAAGGACCAGGTTTCAAGTCACACCCCTCTTCCTCCACCTCCACCCCTCCAACAGTCTGCCCGACCGCCTCCACCACCTGGCACAAATGAAAGTGGGAGGGCGACCAATATATCTGCATTGTTAGATGAATCATCCTCCAAGGATAATGTTCAGGTGAGTTCTTTTTACATTCTATATGCATGCTGTTAAATGCAGCATAAACCTGTTAGAAACATTATACTGCATGGATCTCCTGCGGTACAAGTTTTCAGAAGTTAATGGACAAAAAAGAAATGATTTGTACTTGGTGAACGGAAAAAGCATATGCATGTACTTGGTTGGCTAGCAGGCACCGAGAAAAGGTGTATATACCTAGTTCAAATCTCTAACCAATCTAAAGATATAAAATCGATGCTCTTGTACTAATTTTAGTGTGAAATTAACTGTTTGTTTTGTTGTAAACTAGTTACAATCAGAGAACTTCTAAAATTCCTTCACTGTTCAGAACTTACCAGTGCTCTGATTTCTGAAATGCCTTTCTAGAAGCCTTTTATTTTGATCTTTTGTATAGGAAAAATTGTTCTAGAATTTTATTATGAAAGATCATTCTGGTTAATAGGACATCTTATTTCTCTCAAATAGGTACCTGCTTCACTCCCTCCACCTCCTCCAATTGCAATGCAGCTGAAGTCTGCTAATAATCTTTCTGAAGTCAATTCATCCGAAGCTGATGCCAATACTGCAGCAACAATGGATAACCCTAAAATGGTTCCCCCCCCACCTCCTCCTAGGCAACAACCTCTAGCACTTGGACAAGCCTTGATCCCAACTTTACAGGCAGATGTTTTGCCCCCAGGCATATCACGTTTCCCCCCACCTCCTCCAAATGCCCAGCCACCATTATCTTCTCCTGGAATTCCTGGACAAGTGGCTCCTCCAGGGGTGATGCTTCCATTAATTCCCAGACCTCCATATGGTCCTCCACCTGGACCTCCTCCAATGATGAGACCACCTCTACCACCTGGGCCGCCTCCATTCTTACAAGAAGATGCTGCAAATAGGCCATATGTCCTTCAGAAACCATCTTATATAAAATCTGCTGCATCCACTGTTGTTAAACGGCCATTAGCACAGCACACTCCAGAACTTACAGCTATGGTGAGTTTGATTTTTCCTATCAGTTCTCTTTTCCTTGTTCAAATTAAAAACTATGCTGCTCTGCCTGATCAGTGTACATTATAGACGGAAGATACTTTTGTAGTTGCAATTTCTTTTCCTGCAAAAGTGCAACCACAATGCAGCACACTCCAGAATATATGGCTATAGTGAGTTTGATTCTTCCATCATTTGTCTACTGTTAGAGCATCAATTGTTATTAGTTTTCAATCCTGGGACAACTACCTGAGACTGCTGACAAGTAACTATGATACGTTGATGTGAACACCCCGTCCTACATTACATGATGACAGTTTTTATACTCCTTGTCCATATAATCTTATAGCGCCAAGTTATAATTCGCTAGAATATTGCCACACCCCTTGTTTATTGAAACAACCTTTTATTTCTCTGGAAGTGTGAACCTCATTGTCTTTTCTTATCTAATATCACCAAATTTCATAAAAACTCTAACCTAACTTTTGGTCTGAATTCAGGTTCCTGCCTCAGTTCGAGTGAGGAGAGAGGCTGCTATCCCTAAACAAAAACCAAAGGTCGTAAACTCAACAACTGCAGTAGCCACCAGGCCAGCAGCTCCAACCACTGTGAAGCCAGATTCAACTTACTCATCGGCAGCTCCAAAGTCTAAGAGCATTGATGACTCGTATACGGCGTTTTTAGAGGACATGAAAGCACTCGGTGCGCTTGATGGTTAAGATCATTATATCTGGTGAGATCGGCGCCCTTGATGGTTAAGATCATTATATCTGGTGAGATCGGCAAAGGCAGGGAACAAACGTGTACAGGCTGCTGTGGTGGATATGGGGCTTGAGCAGAAATATTTGGTGTTGCCATTGGCCTTGGTTCTAACACAACTGTTCTGTTCCGGAACATCTGATTGTATCATCAATGCTTCATTTAGCAGTTTCTGAAAAAATTAAAACATCACGATTACTGAGGTGGGGGTTATCTCTGGCCAATTTTTCTTGAGCGATGATGGATATATGTTAACTTGGAGGATGGTGGAAACTGTACTAGATTTAAGATTAGTATTTGCTTAATCATTTCATTTCCTGTCCATTTTTTACCTTAGTTTCCGTTTACTCTCTTCATTTGACAGAGGTGTGTTTCAATTTTATGATGCCTCGTTGATAAATCAGTTGCAGCAAGGACCTTGGTAACCGCTCATATGTTTTTCTTTTATCCCAATTTTGCAAAGAAACTACTAATAATTTGACTTTTGTTTCTGTTTTTCAGTCAAGGCAATATTTGTTATCGGTAGAGGTTGCTTTTTATTTAAAAATATATTAAAATAATATTTTTTAAATTTAAAAAAAAAATTAAAATTTTATATTTTGATATAAAATATCAAAAAATATGTATATATATATATATATATATATATATATATATGTTTTTTCATTTCAATCTCACGCAGAACAAAATAACTTGTTTGTGGTTATTTTCTATTGTTTGGCTCACTCAAATTTTGAAAGGAAATGGATTCCCATCCCATTTCTTATAATGTAATGTAATTCGGCTAGCTAATAACATAAACTCGGTCTCACCGAAAAACATATCGTGTAGCGTTTTGTGTTGTGGCTCAAATAAAAGTTGGTTAAATTTTATTTTTTATATATTTTGGGATTGTTTTAATGCATTGATATAAAAAAATATTTTTATTTTTTAAAAAAAAATTAATCTTTTTCTAAATAAAATATAATAATTAGAAAAACAATCTTCTCTTCTAATTTTTTTTATTTAAAAATGATCCAGGAAAATAATTAATATATCACTAAGTTTTCTCATCTTTTATATATATATTCACCTTTAACTGAAATGAAAATCGAAATGAAGAATCACTGTCCGGGCCTTGGTTCCGTGTTGGTTCTAAGAAAGAGGCCCTTCACATGGGCTGGGCCTGTAAAACAAATACATTTATGTATCTCCACCATGTCCTATTTGTGCTAGGATGGTTATAATCACAACCAGGAGCATGTTTCCTCCAATAGCCAAACAGACTTGGCATAAATTTTTTCGCTGAGATTGCCTTTTCTGCATTTGGAAAAGAGAGAAGAAAAATAAAATAAAATTGAGAGATATGGGAAAAGCTTCAAAAATTACTCTAATTCTTCTCTTGGTTTCACTTTTATTCAAGCAAATACTATCCCAGGTTTTACTAATCCTTCATTGATCTCATAGTACTGTGTCTCTTCTGTGACGTTTTGGCTGTTGAAAAAGTGATTTAACGATTGACAGAGATGTGATTGTTTCTGTATACTTGACAGTAGAGCTGTGTTTGTTAGATATAGTCTCTTAGTGGGTTTTTTTTTCTTCTGATTTTAACCAATATTAGTAGTGAATTATGGTCAAGTCAGTTTTCTTAAGGCAATGTTTTTTTAAACTTATGTGATGGGAAATTGAAATTTTCGAGTTATGGATTGGCCCATTTGGATTATGATATGATCGAGTTAAGCTAATTGTTGTTTGATTCTGTGTATGATCAGTGGAGATCGTTTTTTTATTGGGTTGGTACTGTTTTTGAATGCATTGATTAAAAATTGTTTTAATGATATTAAAGATTGTTTGCTCATGTTAATATCTCTGGCAGGATGTCGGAGAGCATGTGGCTGCGAGGTTTGTGGATTTTTATTATTTATATAGTCATTGCTGTAATTTTGTTTCGAAAGTACACGTCTAATGTTTGTTATGATGCTTGTGTTTAGAACTATTAAGCAAGAAGAAGAGCATGGACACAAAGTACATTGCTCCAGAGAAAGAAGTAGGGCTGCCTGGCAAGCTATAGAGGAGGTAACAGGGATTATTTAGCTCATTTGCTTTTTGCGATCAACACCTTGTGGAGATATCATTTGTGTAGCTTTTGTGATGTTGTTGTTTGTCCTTCCTTGTGGTGTAGTATTTGATGCCATTTGTGGAACGGGAGAGGTATCAGATTTTGAGTAAGTGTAGGCTTCATCCGAGCAATGATCTATTTAGGGACCAAGAGGAACACAAAATTCATGTGGACATAAATGAATGGAAGTGTGGATACTGTAAAAAAAGTTTCCGTGCTGAGAAGTATCTTGATCAACATTTTGACAACAGGCATTACAACCTCCTTAATATTGTATGTGGACTCTGGTCCCTTGTCTTCTTGGGTGAATTTGATGCTTATTTTGCACGATGCTTCTTGTCTTCCTCTTAACTGTAAAAAATATTATATTGTGGATGACATTGTTGGGGTGGAGGGTTGTAGAGGAAGGGGCTTGGTGAAAGAAACGCACAGCTCTTAACAGAACTTTTAATGAACTCAGAGTGATAGCAAGTGCTTGGCTGATTTATGTGGAGCTTTGCATTGTGATTTCATGATGGATTCCAAGTCAACTAAGACCAAGTGCAATCCTGCCGCTGTTGCAAAGAATCGCCACCTTTGTGAGGTTGCTTCTGATTGCTGTGTCGTTTTCATCATGGTCTCTGATTAGTTGCTCTAATATCCATTGTACTCTGTACAGAGTCTTGCAGATAGCTGCTTTCCTCTCAGTCAGGGCCCTTCAGCAAGTCGCCTGCATGGTAATGAAGATGCTTTATAGTCCTTGTGCTTAATTGTGATATCTTTTTTTATTGCAGACTGAATCCTTTTATTTGTTCAAGGACCATGTCTGATATTTAATACATGCACTGATTTCTCTTACTTCACAATGTTGTTCTCACTTGCAGAATTGTTTTTGCACCAATTTTGTGATGCTCACACTTGCTCAGGGAAAAGAAAACTTTTTCCTAAGGGTGGCAAGGTAATGCTTTTTCTTCACAACAAGTTTAAACTAGACAGGTCACCAAAACTTAAAAAAAAAACCTTTTGAAATGCATCCATGTTTCTAGCTGTTTTGTTCTTTCAGGCTGTATAACAAACTCTGAACCTAAAAGTGAATAAACCTAACCATAATCTGTGAGTCCTCGTTTGGATGCCAGAAGATTATAAACTATTGTAGAATTGGTTTATGTTATTTATCCACCAGAAAATTAATCTATCCTACATTCATGCTAGCCTGTCGTGTATTTTCTCCAAAAACAAATCTGTAAATTATCTTTTGGATGTCAGAGGTAGAAAACTTTTATGCTGAACTGTCTACTTACTTTCCTCTCCTTATTTCTGCAGAAGGAAACAAGCGTATTCTACCTGGCTATTTCAATTCTGACAATGATGATGATCCCCCTATTCTATCTCATTGTTTATTTGCATCAAAGGTACCATTCTTAATTCGAGTTTTTTTTCCACTTTTTCTGACTTCATCCAACAATTTCATAAACTTTTTTATCCCTCTGCAGTGAAATGAGGAAAGGAACCCAGGAGCTAAGGAGAATCCCAAAAGTTGGAAGGAAGACGAAGCCAATGTAGTTAGTGGTAATGTTTTTTTTACTTTTAGAGCTTCGCCGGATAGAATTTAAGGTTCATGCTTTGATGGTTAAATCATGATTAAGGTAATGACATCATTGATTGTCTTTTATTCATAGGAGCTATATTTGAAAACTTCCTACAGTTGACTACATAGATACATTTGTGCTGATGTTTTGCACTTTTGTTTTGGCCATGGCACAGTTCATTGTTTTTGTTACTTTGCTAGCTCCTTTACTTAACAGGTATCTGAATGGCATGTCAACCCTTTGTCGTCGAGACTGTGACCTAGGACTCTTGCATTTTATATTAGCGTGCGTGACGATTTTGGATGTACATTTAGTACTGCGATTAAGTTTAGCAGCTTGTTTTAACTTTTAACAACAGGTGGTGACTGTATTGCCTAATCTCTTCTATGCCCTCCCAATAACAGGTTAGGCTCCGAGAATCACTATCTGTTGAAGAAATGGAAGATGGGGACACGAAGATGAATGGTTGTAAACAGTTGTTTGCTCTCCCCTTGAAGGGCCCCTGTGTAAATTTACAAGTCCTCTGAAGGTCTAGACCGATGGAGAAATGAATTGCATCAGAATATCTGCAGAACGCTAAAACTCGGATGAATTTCCATCAAAATTCATGGTGGCATCCCATTACTCGTGATAGGGGAATCAGTTGACAAAAACATGACTTGTATACAACTTGATATTCAAATGGATCAACCATATATTGACATTTTTCAGTACTTTTGAATTGCATCCAATACAGAAAATGCCAGAAATTTGGACATGCTTGTATCATATCCCCCCTAAATAATTTCTGTTGATAAGGTTTAAACAAGAACGGGGTAAAATAATCCTTGGCCGGCGGATCAAACTTATTATTTTGAAATTATTTTGCATATCAACTGGAAAGTTAGAAAGTGTAGCTTGATGCAAGCACAAAACTTGATTGCAAAACTCTCGAAGCTCCTCTGTGTAAACCACTTGTTCAGCTGCTTTTGCTCAACTATTAGCAGCAAGTGTTGTATTGGAGTTTTAGCTTATCTTGGACAGTTTTCTACGAAAGCTTCCATCCCCAGCAACCTGCACGTTTCTTTCTTGCTTTATCTGGCGTGGCAAGGAAATGTCATATCATGAATATCCTTTGCTGGTCCAATTGTCCCTTTATCCCATAAAACTTGAAGTGGTATTCTCTGCTTCTATTTAAGCTATAATCTAGCTGCTTTGTGCAAAAACTGAAGTAATGTGGCAAACAAAGGTCGAAGCATAAATAATTTACAGTTCTGCTGCTGAAATCCTACCTAGCTCGAATCGCACGCATGCTGGTAGGTTCATAACCACTATACGACTGCGTACTGTACTCGAAGTCTGAGTCCGGTCCACCAGGACAATACACGCAAATATTCCCCGTCGTCGCGATATGCGGGCACCGGTGAGGCTTCGACATGACAGCAACAACTGCAATTCCTGATGCCGTGCGTACCGGTTTGGCTCGGAGTTTCGGTAGCAATGACTCGCGGTCAGAATCCGGCAGCGCTTCGATCATCTCGACGAGTTTCGGAGCACGTGCGAGGCCGTATTTGCGACAGGCGGCAGATTTTAGTGCGTTAAGATCGACGGTTTGGTTTTTTCCGTGAGAGGTCTGCCATGGAATTGACGATTTCGGCTATGGCTCGGACTCTAGCTTCTTCTTCGGTTAGTCCGTGAGGTTGATAACCGCCGCGACCAGGTCGCGGGAGTTTTTTGCTCTCAGTAATTACTGCAGTTGCCATTGGAGAGAAGGGAGGCAGAGGAGAGAGGTGGAATGACGCTCATACGAAAGGGAAGAGAAGCACTCGATTCTGTTAAGAGCCCCGCCCGTTCGGCTGGTAAGGAATCAGCTCCCCGTGTTTGGTAACCAGTAGTTAAAACGGGAATGATTTTTTCTTTTCTTTTCAAAATAAGGATTTTACTGGCAATATTTTCATGGGAAACAAGTTTTTTTTATGGATTATCAATATTAATTATTTATATCTTTTTTAAAAATGGTGATAATAGATGTTGAAATAAATTATGATGTTTTTTTATTCAATAATAAAAGATATTATTGTATCCATTTGTGTGTCTATAAACTTTTTTTATTGCGATACAATTTCTAAACTATGATTTTTAGGATGATGAACAAATGTTTTCACCTAAAAACATATTATTAAATATTTTTATAATGTTAATAATATATATTTTAATTTTTTTTATTGTTTTTTGATATTTTTTATAAAATGTAACTCAATATATCAATTTAAAACACCCATAAACCACCTTAGAGGTAATGACGCTTTGTCATTCTTAAAAAAAATTGTTTGGCTTTGAATTTAGGATATTTTTGTCTTTTAATATGGAAAAATAATTATTACTTGTTTGTTTGGGGTATTGTCAACTTTTTCATGTATCGATAAATAGCTAAATAACCAGGAAAAAAATAAACTAAAAAACCAACATTGTTGAGCAGAGCTATTTTTTCCTTTCCATTTCTCGTGTATAATAAAATTATGTGCATGCCCTTAAAAAACACATAAAGTCAAGGGTGATATGGTATTTTATTGCATTTAAGTATTTTATTGATTTAAGTGATGATAATAATGTCATTCGACATTTAATCAAAAAAAAAATCAATTCTAAAAGTTGATGATGCATTAGAGTAGTCGTGCATTTTGGGTAACATGTGTAGCTATTTTTTGTTGATTTAAAATGTGATTATTTCATCGTGTTCTATCCATTGTCGTCTTTTTTTTTATTATGTGATTTGTGTCAGCTTATAGTGACTAATTTGTCATCGGATGGTCTTTTTTTCCACTTTATTTCTCACTCCTACCCTAAAAAATGAGTTATGGCTCTCCTTGTTATTGGTCTTTCACTTCCTTTTATTAAACTTTTGCTTGTTTTTTATTCAATCATTGAATTCTATTTTGTAACACACAATGTTCTTCTAACTTGGTTCTTCTTATTTGATTTTTTTATTTCTTTTCTTTGACTTTTTTTTTTGAAGTTTCTATAGTTTTTAATTTTACTTGACAAATTAAGTTTGCTTTTTTTTTTTCAGATAACAACAACAACAATAATATCACTAGAATTATTATTGCTGTTGCTATTGCTATTAGTGGTGGTGGTAGCAGCGATAAAACAATGATGATAATAGTAATGATAATACTAATGATAGTGATGATAATTATAGATTACAATGATAATAGTGGTATTAATAACAGTGATAGTACCGACAATAACAAACAACAACGATGATATTATTGTTAGTAGTAGTAATTGTCATGACACTGATAATGATTATATATATCCTTCATATCATGTTTATAGTTTTTTTTTCTTTGATTATAGTGGTGACGACGATAGTAATGATAATAATAAAAAGAAAAGTATTGATGGTATTAATAAAAATATTAATAGTATCGGTAATGATAACATTTTATTACAATAACACCGATGACAACAGTAATAACACTTGTGTTGATAATTGCAGTAATAAAGGTGATGATAATAGCGATAATGGTGACAGTGACGACAACAACAACGATGATAGTGACGATGATAAAAATGATAACAATAATGATACACATAGCAATGCTAGCAGAAGAATGAAGACGACGACAAGTTTTATCCAATGAGTTTTGTGGAATAAGATCAACTTGATCTCATACCATGATTCGCAAGTTTTATGTATTAACACAGGACAAACTTATTTTTCATTATCCTATATACATGTCTACCGCACTACCTTAAATTATTTAATCTTGTTATTTTCTTGTAATTCTTTTATCCAATTATATATTTCTAAAAGTTTTTATATATATATATATATATATATATATATATATATATATTCCAGATGTTTTTTTTATTATTATTTAAAAAGTATTGTCATTGTTTTCCACATTAAAAAAATACAAACTCGTTTACTAAGCATATCTAGTTTGATCCTATAGACTAATTTATTCGCATGGTGTTATAATCTAAGGTCGCAATGTGATCGATAATGACAACAATGATACATTCAATATACTTAACCTCGAGTGGTTTAGCTCTACTAGTCAGATTTTAAGTTATCTCATTAGAAATAATCAATCTGAGTCTCACAAACCTCAGAGGTACGAAAACTTACATGGTAATTGCCAATTGGTATAATAAATTGAAAATTAATTGTATAAACAATACATATAAAAGTATAATTTCTGTAAAGTTAGCCCATAAAGTTTTCGTCTACACAAATTATAAAGTATCTTAAGTAATTTTCCTTTTAAAATAAATTCAAAATGCCCCTATTAAAAACATCTAAAAAGTATTTCATTCACTTCAAATATATTATTTTTGAAAATTTTAATTGATATTCATTTAACAATACTTTAAATCCAGTTTCTATGGGTATTATGGTCACTACAAGTAATAAAAAGAAGGTCGATAGATCTGATCTCACCAGCGCTACTATAAATCCCGAGAGCGCCAAGACTTGGCGGCCGCTTAAAAAATTCAAAATTTCACCGAGGTCTCCATTCAAAGACACCGAAAAACTCAAATTTCCTCAAACCCCTCTTTCCCTCTCCTCTCTCCCCATCCTCTCTCCTCCCCCTCTTCCTCTCCCCTTGCGTGCGTGTCTAGATCTGGGGTGTCAGGATCGAACCAGTGAAGAGGAGGTTTCTCACTTTCTCCAGGTAAGACTACTCAATTGAAATCCTCCCTCTCATCTTCCAGGTATTTCCAACACAAATCTCGTCCCTTCTGTTTTCTTCCGCTTGTTTGATGCATTGAAATTGCTGATCAAGTATTCTTGCCCTTTTAAATTGATGCCCAATTCGAAGCAGTTTCTGTTTAAACTCAAATCTGGGTCTACCAGTCGACCTAAAAATCATGAGCTATTGTTGCTTCTGGGATTTTTAATTTCAAATCTTTATTAGACCTGAAATAATAGTAATTATGGTTAGAGAGCAGAGGGTAGAGTCTTTTTACAGCCGCCTCCGCGAATCGGTTTCAGCTTCGTCTTTCTCTCCTCTACTTATATTTCCCTCAACTTCTGATGCAGACTCCCTCTGCGCTCTTAAAATTATTTTCCACATTCTGGAATCTGACTCTGTCCGTTACGCTTGCTATCCTGTTTCTTCCTTCCAAGAAATCCACAAAAATGCTAATTTGACCTCACTTTCTAACGAACCCATTTCAATCCTGTTAGTGAATTGGGGTTGTCAGCGTGATTTGAGGCGGTTACTCAATTTAGGCCCTGCTGCACGTGTTTTTCGTGGTTGATAGTCACCGCCCCATCCATTTGCATAACTTGAATGACCAGAATGAGAGTGTGATTGTTCTTTACACGGGCGATGACGAACAACAAGCTGATTTGGCTTATGATTTTAAAGTTTCGGAGTTGGCTAATGCGAGTGAGTTGAATAGTGATGACGAGGGGGGAGAGAACTCTGACAGTGAAGATGAAGAAGATAGTGAAAGTGAGGGAGATGAGGATGATGGGTCATCAAGGAAACGGAGGAGGGTTTCTAACGAGGATGAAGCTGACCCAGTTCAGCTTTTTAGGAAATTGAAGAGGGAGTATTATCGCAGGGGCACTTTTCATGGAAAGCCTTCAGGGTGTTTGATGTATGATTTATCGCATTTGCTGAGGAAGAACACGAATGAGCTGCTTTGGCTGGCTTGTGTCTCGCTGACTGATCAATTTGTTCATGAGAGGTTGACGGATGAGAGGTACCAAGCTGGGGTCATGGAGCTTGAGCAACATATTAACAGTTCAGGGAATTTGGAAGCAGTTACTGTGGTGACCCTCAAAGATGGAACAAAGATTCGAGCACCCGAGTCTTCAAGGATTGCCTATGAAGATGAACCTAGACTCATGTTGTTGAGGGAGTGGAATTTGTTTGATTCAATGTTGTGCTCTTCATATATGGCTACAAAATTGAAGACATGGAATGACAATGGAATGAAGAAACTAAAGCTTCTTCTTGCTAGAATGGGATTTGCCCTCGTAGATTGCCAACAAAAGTTTCAGTACATGAATCTTGAAGTGAAGAGAAAGATGAAAGATGAGTTTGAACGATTCTTACCTGAATACGGGCTCTCTGATTTTTACTACAGGAGCTTTCTGAGGCTACACGGGTACAGCTCGAGGGTGTCTGCAGCAGATGTTGTGTATGGTGTCACTGCTTTGCTCGAGTCATTTGTGAGTTCTGATGGGTCCTGTGCTTCTAAGCAGTTTGGGGTAGCTTATGACGCTCTGTCCTTGAACAATCTTGACAAGTTGAAAGCTGGAATGCAACAAGCGATCAAGGTCCAGAGGGCAATTCTTAGACAAGGAAGTGCAGCAATAACCAAGAGTGGTTCTATCAGAAGTGGAAGAAAGTTCAGGTGGGTGAAACTTGAGGATTCAGTTGATACAAAACTGTTGGGATACCCCCAGGCTTTGACTAAATTCTGCTATTTTCTGATGGATGCTTTGAGAGAGAAAGGTGCCAGGGCAAAGCCTTTGGTTTGTGCCTGCTTGTCGCAAGAGCCAAACAAGATGTTGATTGTTGGGGTTTGTGGGAAGCCTCGTCTTGGGGCAGTTCAAGGAAATGCCTTTGGGAATGCATTCAGAAATGCAGCTTTAGAGATGGGAACCGAGTTCTTCCATGAGTTGTTTGAATCTTCATGGATTGTTTTAGACAAAGGTGCAGTTAATAACTTTATGATCAGATTAACTGAGAAACTGTGATATAAAACTGTCAAAGAAAAACTTTTGTTGTATTGTTCTCAGGAGAGTACCTGTGTTTCTCTTAGTTTT
Organism: Salix viminalis; assembly: GCA_029228465.1. NCBI lineage: Eukaryota > Viridiplantae > Streptophyta > Magnoliopsida > Malpighiales > Salicaceae > Salix > Salix viminalis. Next base: position 3,017,533 of record CM055440.1, on the reverse strand, counting down.
TTCCTAGTGTGTTCCAAATAATTCGTAAATGAAAAAAGAAAATTTATTTTATTCTGTCAAGAATAGTTTTTCTTCTTCTTCAAAAGCTGTTGTATTTTCATTTAAGTATATTGCATTTTGCGTTAGGTGATTGCACTGATGTATCAGATTATCCTTGCACCATCGTAGCTGTTAATTGTAAAGACTTGGAGATGTTCAAGTTAGTGTTCATTGTTCAAGAACTATGCTTTCGCTTTCACTTCCTTCTATAAGTAGCTTTTGAAGTAATAGGAGTATGATATAATGATAATGTTCATATAACATGATTTTGTGGAATGTTATTCAGTGATATTATATTACTCTGCATGTTGCTAGTACAATGTTGCTCAACAGGGATTTGGCCTCGCCCTTTCTGCATCTTATTGCATGCCATGCTTACTTTCTATGCGATGGCTATGTTCGCGTGTGAACTGTAGCATGCGATTTGCATACAGATCATTGGCTGCCGAACCAAATGTTCAAAATCCTTGCTTTGGTTACTAGCCTGTCCAACCAAGTGCTCGGCATCCTTTCTTTGATTTTGTTTGAAGCCTCTTATCTGACTCTTTGAATTTCGGGAGTACCCTTTTACCTGATGATTAACATGAGCTTAGTGTTAGCAACATTTTTTACACAACTTCTTCTTATAAATTCTGCTTTTAATGTTAATATTTTATTTTTATTTTTATATTGAGCTATCATACTCTTGTGACATATATTATAATTTCGATGAATTAACTCAATTTGATAGATTAATTCATTTGACTCAAGTTTTTTAATTTTTTTAATTTCACTATTTAATATTAGATTGATTGTTAATTAGATTTTTTTTTTACTTTCTATTATATTATTGTACCCTCATGACTAAAAAGATGCTTAACGGGTTAAATCAAGTATACTTGAGTTATTTTTCGTGTTATTTTTTAATTGATTTTTTTTTTCAATTTCATCATTCAACACTAGATCAATTAAAAATTTATATTTTTTTATTTGATTTATATGAGGATATCTTGGTCTCTTGACCACGAGTTTTGATATTTTAACCTTGGTTAAATCATCATCATACTGAGATAACCTCATAAGTCATGGGTTGACGGATTGACTTAGTTTTTTTTTTCTTCTTCAATCACAACCTTTAACATTGAGATGATTAAGAATTGAAATTTACAATTTGTTTTTATTTGTTTCTTATGAAGTTATCTCGGTTTTATTATCTAGATCGTGAGCTAAACATATTAATTGGGATACCTTTTTGAAGTTCATTTTTAATTGATTTTTGTTGCAATTTCATCCTACAATATTGGATTTATTACAAATTACATTTATAATTTGTTTTAATTTATTTTATATGGGGTTATCTTCAATTTATGACTAGGATTGTATTTTTGTGTTGCTAAGCATGATTAATATAAATTAATTTAATATGTTGTTATCTTATATATTAAAAAAATCATCTTGGAATTTTTTAGTCAAATTAGGTTTTTACAGGTTGAGTTGATTTTAAACCTATAAAATCAATCGGGTTACATCATACCAACCCTCATGCTATTTAATTTTTTTGATTAAAAAAATATTAACCAGATTTACAAAGTAACTTAAAAAGAAATTAGAAGACCAACTCCCAATTCTTTTGAGGTGAATCATCTTGTATCTATATATTGTGCTTCAAATTGAAGATGTATTAAGGGTTATTTTTTTATAAATAAATTGATATTAATTTGATTTAAAAAAAATAAAAATCAAATTAGATATTACCCAAATTTGACATAGGTTGATTTTTCGTGGTGGTCTGACAAGATACACTATCCAATTCAATTCGGACGTGAAACTTGGGTTAGCTTCAGGGGATGTTGGGCCAAAAACTTGACCCGCCGGGCGAGGCCCGTTTTAATAACACTGATCTGTAATAAAAAGAGTGTCTGAATTGAATTGCTATTTCCACTTCCACAGCGAGAAAGCATAGAGCAAGAGAGAGAGCTAGCGAAAATTGCAGAAGTGAAGATGGAAGCGGAGGGGGGTGCAAAGAGAAGGAGAGAAGTGGAGAACAGGATTCTGGAGAAAGTTGGACAAATTATTTCAGAAATAAAATCTGCCAAACACGTAGACCAACTTATTTGCTCTCTCCACTCTCTTGCTCTCCTTCTCTTCCCTTTAGATTCATCCCTCATTTTACCTACTCTTGACCAGCGTTTCAAAGAACAGGTTACTATCCATTGATTTTTTCTTTTCTTTTTAACTTTATTTTATCGATAAATAAATGTTTTTTTTTCTCCAGATTCTTAGTGCTAAAATTCCTTCAGCAAACGAGAGGAAGGAGTGGTGGCAAGCATTTTACCGAGGCAGAGGAGCTCCGTTTCCTACATTTGCTAGGGTTTTATTACTTGGTAGTTAATAATAAACAGTATTAATCTGGAACTTTCAATTAATTATTTGTGATTGCTGATGATGAATGTATACTGCCGTTTGCACTTGGATGTAGATGTCGTGTCCGATTGGTTAGCTTGTTTTCCGGTTTCGGCGAAAAAGCTTGTTTATGATGTTTTCTTTGTTAATGGACTCGCCACGGAGGTTGTTCAGGCTTTAGTTCCTTTCCTACAGTACAACGGAAATGGAAGTGTTGCTGATGTTAATGCTGTTCAATCCAATACTGAAAGGTATAAATTTAGTTTGTGTAGAAGAATAATTGTTGATTTTATCCATTTAGGGATGGTGGTGATGATTTGTGTTATTTAAAAGCAGCACTGTGATGAATGCATTTAACTGATGATAATTGTGGTTTCATTTTCGTGGTTTTGTTTTTGTAATTGTACATTTGATTAGGTTTATGAACTATTGTTGAAAGATTTTAATCTACTTGTTGACATCTTTTGTACAATTCTGTCAGGTTACTTGTGCTGTGTTTGCTTGAAAATGATGGTGTGCTCCAAATTGCTAAAGAGTTCGGCAGTTCTCAACTTTATGAGGATTTTTCAAATGTACAGCTCCAACCATTGGCGTCTAGGGTGGCTCAAATTGTTGCATCTATTCCTGACAAAGCACAACCAAAAGCCCCGGCGTTGCTTTCATCACAGTATCCTTGCTCTCTCATGTGATAGTTATTTTGTGGACTTGAGTATTTGTGCATATGTACATGTATTAGTTCCCAAATCCTGATGAGGATGACTAAGGCACTAAGCCCCAGTTCCAATCCCCTTATTCTCTGATGTGATATTCGGCATCATGTGTGCTCATGTGTTCCGTGGTTCCATGAATCCTGTTTTAGCTTTGATGCTGTATACTTGTTTTATCACTCTCTCTTAATTATTCTCTCATGGTTTGCAAATGTAATATCAATACTTGATCAGACAGCAACTTCTTCCTTGAAACTCCTTCAGTATATTGTTTTGCTTTACAAGAGCTATATAGTTCATTCTTCAGGCAGATCACCTTTCAGCTTCTCCATGGAGCACAAGAGAGGGATAAGAATCTATCTGATGAAGAATCTACCTCATATAATTTTGAACTGGATGGTATACTGCTATTTACCGGGGAAACATTTTCTCGTATTTGTCGACGTGGGGCTTCAGGTAATTGAAATATTTCCAGCGCTGCAGTTTCAAACTCATGTTTTTGCTAGATGTGAATGGTTAACGTTTAACTTCCCATTCCTTAGAAGGAATCCTGTATTAAGCTATATTTAGCTTGCATTAAGTGAAAGAGAAACTGTCAACTATAAATCACATAGAAAAAAAAATTCTGAATGGAAATTTCTTATTTAACTTTCCCAACTAATTTGATCATAAGTTCATAGTTTAAAGGGCTTAAAATGTGATCTACTTTCATTACACAGTACCAGGCCCCTGGAAATGGTTACAAATAATGTACTAGAGTCTGGCCATATGGATTATTACAGTCAATTTTCAAGCAGGCTCTGCATTCTATCTCTCCTGATTTAATTTTGTTTGCACTTGATTAGGAGTCTTTGATGAACTCCTTGCCTACAAGATTCCTATTCATGCTTAATATAACTTTATTAGGAGTTTCCTGTAGAAGTGGTTTATCACTAAGCCATTCTGAGATGTTTCATTGATAGGATTTTGTACTAGAATTGATGCAACTGGAATATATTGTCATGGTTGCAGAAGTGCTACTAGGAGAATTAGTCTCTCATGTTCTTGGACACATCCGGAGCTTCTTATCATCAAGTATTGATTCAGTTATGGCAGATCTGCTTGAGTCAGATTCTGGATCTCAATTTTGGTTAAAGATAATGGGAGCAATTAAAGACCCCTATGCTGTTGAAAGAATCTCTGAGCAGCTTCTGCGTCAACTGTCAATTGAACACACAACTGATACTGAAGCTTACTGGATTCTTTGGATATTGTTTAATCGGATCTTTAATAATCAGCCAGCTGTCAGGTCAGCGAACATGATTTATTTTCCCTAATAAAAATGGAGATGATACTGTTAGAATTTCAACCTCCACCTGCTTTCACCACCTTCCCCTAAAAAAATTCTCTCTTTGGTTCCATGGATGAATATTAAGTTCTGATGATGTTATATTCCTACTGCTGAGCTCATCATGAATCTCCAATCATGTTCTGCACAGAGAAAATTTAATGTTATACTGATTATCAATTTTTGTTCTTTCTTTTTGCAGGTCCTTGTTTTTGGACAAATTTTTACTATGGAAAATATTTCCCTTCTGTTGCCTACGATGGATCATTCAATTTGCTGTTTTTGAATGTCCGCCCGTTTCTAATTCACTTACTAAAGGGCGTGAAACCCATGGTCTCTTAGACACAACACAGCATCTGATGGCAGTATGGTCTAGACAGGAGTTTGTGCAATCAGCCCCAATGGAGCAGCAAGCTTGTATCCTTCCACTTATTTTTAGAGTTATTCATTAAATTGATCTCTTTAACATAAAGTTGTCAAGGGTCACTTGTTAATGAGAAAGATTCATTCATCTTGCAGAAGTCGTATATTACATGACAGGGTTTGATGCATTAAAAGAAACTCTGGATTGTTCAAGCTTGCACTTCCCTGGGATGTTAGGACCATGCTATTAATCTTATTAGTCTTCTTTGCCATTTTTGTTACCCTTCCATCTACAATTCAGATGTAACTGCTGCAATAGGTCTTTGCATGGAGAGGATTTCTAAAGAGGAGCTAGACAATTCCAAGGATTTGATGCACTTGATTCTTCAAGGAGTTAGCTGTATAATTTTGTTCTGCTTCAATTTCCTAAGAATTCTGCAATAAGCTCAGCCTTACCTTCCCTAACGTCTTATCTTTATTGCTGTCAGTTAGACTGGAGAGCCCTACTTATTTGATTCGGAAAATGGCTAGCAATATTGCTTTGGTGTTCTCTCAAGTAATTGACCCCAAAAATCCTCTATACCTGGATGATAACTGCTCTGGGGAGACGATTGACTGGGAGTTTGGATTTACTAAACCTGAGAAAGATACTCTGTCTACCCATAATCACACAGAGAAGCACACTGATGAAACAAAAAGATTATCCACTTCACAGGAAGAAAAGGACCTGAACTATTCTACAAATCAAGGAAGGGGCAAGAGTGAGAAGGCTGAAAGTAAGAAATTGTCTCAATTTAAGCTGCTTGATCCTGATGAGATTATCGATCCAGCTACTCTGAATTATGGATCAGCCTCTGATGAAGATGAGGACGAAGCTGCAAGTGAGAATTCTGATTCCTCCAGTGACTCATCCTTACAGCCATATGATTTGATAGATGATGACACGGACTTGAAGAGAAAACTCACACAGTTGGTTGATGTAGTTGGAGCCCTACGTAAATCCGATGATGCTGATGGGGTAAGTCAATGGAGTTCATTGTTGATTATGCCTTAAAGGTTCTAGCAAGAGTGGTCTCCAATTAGTTACTCTTTATCCATAAGATTCACATGTCATGCGAGATGTGAGATCTCATTTGGTGAAATTTGACAATAAATGATTTGCTGTCATCTGTTTAATGAAACTACAATTTTGAACTGTAATGATTTATTCTTTGTCTCAATGGTTGGAATCTCCTGGGATATGGGGTTTTTTTTCCAAGGAACTGCAATGACATCTGTAATTAGATTTTCTGTGAGTCCTTTAAATTGTTTTTATGAATAAGTGATGAAAAATATTTTTTTCTTGTAGTTAGTGACCTTGTTTTATGTTACAGGTAGAGCGGGCTCTTGATGTTGCTGAAAATCTTGTGCGAGCATCACCTGATGAACTTACACACATAGCAGGGGATCTTGTTAGAACTCTTGTACAGGTTCGTTGCTCTGATTTGGCTGTAGAAGGCGAGGAAGATACAGCTGAAGAAAAAAGGCAGAGAGCCTTGGTTGCCTTGGTTGTCTCTTGTCCTTTCCAGTCTCTCGAAAGTCTAAACAAACTTCTATATTCACCAAATGTAGACACAAGCCAACGCATAATGATTCTTGATGTAATGAGTGAAGCAGCTCAGGAGCTCGCTGATTCTAAGATTATGAAACCAAAACATCAATCAAGGGCCCTCATATCAACTGTATCAGAGAGTCAAGCCTGGTTCTTACCTAGCAGCATAGGGCCTCTTGGAGCTGGTTTTTGGAAAGAGGTCTCAGAAACAGGAACTCTGCTGAACTATTCTAATCGATATGAGAGAGAACTTCCACTCAAACCAGGTCAGATAAGAAAAGGGAAGATTCGTAGATGGAGTGTCAGATCAGCAAACGTACCAGAAAATCAGTTGGAAATGGACCAAAAATAAGTTTCATGTTTATTCAGCAGCGTTTATGCTTCCAGCGATGGAGGGTTTTGACAAGAAAAGGCATGGTGTTGACTTACTGGGTAGAGATTTTATTGTCCTGGGGAAACTCATCTACATGCTTGGTGTTTGTATGAGATGTGTTTCCATGCATCCTGAAGCATCTGCACTGGCTCCTTCTCTTCTAGATATGTTAAGATCCAGGTAAATGAATAAAACTTATAATTGTGTTATCAAGCGATGAAAATGGCATCTTGGGATCAATGCTCCGTAAACCAGGTCCAAATTGAGTTTTAGTGCATATTTAGTGGTTTGTGCTGATCATTAGTAACAGTTCACCTCACATCAGTTTGTTATGTGCTTTCTTAGAGGGGGTAATATATGTTATTGGAAATTTAATGATACATACTTTATGCAGAGAGATATGCCATCACAAAGAAGCTTATGTCAGAAAAGCTGTCCTTTTTGCTGCTTCAAGCGTGTTGGTGTCACTTCATCCATCTTTTGTTGCATCGGCCCTAACCGAAGGAAATCTTGAAGTTTCGAAGGGGCTTGAGTGGGTTCGCACTTGGGCCCTTGATGTAGTTGAGTCAGATACAGATAGAGAGTGCTATACAGTAAGCAAGAAACTCTGGTGCTCCATATAGAAATTTCTGTGTTGCTTCTTTATTATTATTATTATTATTATTATTATTATATGAACTCTATTTAGACTTTCATATTTAGAAGTTTCACGACTACATGGGCCATCAATTCATATAGTTCCTATATCACACTTTTATTTTTGAAGGTTCTTCCATGTTAAACTAATTATTTTCTTCCTCTTCAAATAATAACCATGTCCTGAACATATTGAATTCTTGAAAATATTAGCTGTCGAAAAAGTTTCATAGATAACAAGGAACATCCCTCCATATGGGTTGAGCTTGACTATACTAGGATGATGCAAGAGTGAACATAGTAATACTGAAAGAACTTCTGTTGAAATGCATGCTTTGCATAATCATGGTAGCATGTTTGCCATACTGATAAAGGGCATGTTGTCTTGTTTCTTAATGGCGGTGACATCTGGATATCAATGTATGTAGTTTGTGCTTTTGTGGGTAATCTTTGCATGCACATACTGGACGGGATAATCTCGACCCATTTTTTCACACCTGCTTCAATAGTTGTAATGTGAAAACTGCTCATGAATATGCATACTATTGAAATACTTGTAAGTTCATGGTATATGCAAAATGCTCTGGAATATGATTTCGGGCGTATTATTTCAATTCATATTTGAAATACTTAATTTCGTTTCAGATTTCATACTATCCGAATCATTTCTAAATCTAACATTGTTAAATTTTATCTCAGATGGCTATGGCATGCCTCCAACTTCATGCTGAGATGGCCCTCCAAGCTTCCAGGGTATTAGAGTCTGCGGAAAGTACATTGAAGCCAAAGAGCATTGGTGTTTCTTCCAACCTATCTAAGGCGACAATCAAAATCCCCTTCTCAAACTTCTCAAATGTAGAATACTAGATCTTTGATCTTTTTTTAATTATACACCATTTTCGTACAGTTTCTAGGTTGATTTCAAGTTCTTTGTAAAGTCATCACTCGTTTTTTAAAGTAGAATTAGGACATAGATCAATATCGAACACACAGTTTACTTGTCTAATTTCTCCGAGGCATTTTGTGAAATCCCATGTCAACCAGGCTATTTTTTTTTAAACCAGGCAGCACAGGTTAATGTTTGATGTCCAATGCTGGAACCATGTTTCCATAGTATCAGGAATCGAACTTCATTACTGCCTGTGGGCAGGCCTGTCTAACTGGCACACCCAGCCCCCCACTTATATTAGATTTTTTTTTATAGTTCTTTTTAGATTATTTTCATGTGTTGATATTAAAAATGATTAAAAAAAAATAAATTATTTTTATATATTTTTGAATAAAAAACACTTTAAAAAATAATTTTTACTACATTTTTAAATCGGCACATGATGGTTAAGGATTGAGGTTTCCCAACAAAAACAACAAAAAAGAGAATAGAGAAAGAAAAAAGAAAAGGGGTGCAGGACATCTCACAGCCTAAAAAGACAGCAGCTTTTGTCTCATCTTAACATTTCAACTGGTTCCATTTCTTTTGTTTTTGCTTTATGATCATGCTCATTGACACTCATGTCAAGAAGTTTGAAACTGTGGAATCTCTTATAATCTAGCTATCTAGATTCTAGCCTTGACTGGTGTAAGACTAGTTATGCTGTCTGTGGACCTTCAGTGTAATGTGAAATCAAACAGTTGATTTTGAAAGAAAAGTTCATGTTCACCTGGTGTTTATAATGCCGAATTAGACAAGGTTGCTCAGAAGGTTGGAAGGAAAGAGAAATGACTGAGAACTAGCTGTCACAATCAGATAGCCAAAAATGCCAGCAAAGTCGCTTGAAAATGGACAAAATAATGCATCACAACTCAATAAAGGATGGACATCATTTCTTTCAACCAAAAATATTTACATCCCATAAAAATTGATGAAATTACATTTCAATTGGTTCCAGTTTCTCAAAAAAGGCCTCCAAGCATTCATGGCTGAACCAGTTTTGTTTCATCTGCATTGCATCAAAGAAAGAGCATCCCGATCCATTAATGTTATATACACAGATTATGCTTCACAGAAACACGATGCAACGGCAAGAACTTACAAAGTAAGGGTAGTCATCCATGCTGAAATTTTCCGGAGCACCTTGAACAAACAAATTTATATAGTACAGAACATAATTACCACATTCTTCACCGCCTCTTTGCTGCGGCACCTGGAAAGATTTCAATAAGGAAGGTTTAATAGAAGAGAACATCCTCAGATTCTAGATGCAGAAAGTGACGGACGGATTATTGTCACCTTAGGGCACCAGCAATGGGATTTTAGAAATAAGCTCTTTATTTTCAGCCCTGCCTTCTGATTTATAAATATCCATTACAAACCTGGAAAAAAAAAGCACCCCATGTTAAAGTACTCGATTAGAAATTACTTGAAAACAAAATCAATTGCAAAAGGAACTCGTACTTTCTTATATCTGGTTCAAGGCACCTAGGTCCTGCCTTTTCAAGTGAATCCAGCAACAGCATGCATGGTGTCCTGAGTTTTGACTGGAGACTCTCACCAAGGTGACAGAGTATCAAGAGGCTCCAATGACTCCTGGAAAGAAAAAAAAAATAAAAATCAGAGGTTTGAACATTATGCATTGACAATAGAATATACATCAAATGGCTTTGTTAGGAAGAGTCTTACCAGCGGACGATGGGAACAAGAACATATTTCTTTGAAAAAATTTGCTTCTTCTTGATCCATGTCAGGACCCTTCCTTTACAGGATGCTTTAGTGTACAAGTTAAACCATAAGCAATCAAAGAAAGTAATGAAAGTCCTCTTATCTTCCGAGAAGTTCCTCCACATGTGTCTGCGTTTAATCAGACATTTTCAGACACAGTTGACATATTAAACAATTTAAGGCTCGTGTAGTCCTAGAAGTGACTGCTTACTCGAAGTAGCAGTCAAATGCTCCGCTGTCTAGCTTTATCTTTTCTCTTATCTCTTTCACAATTGCTTTCTTGCACTTAATTTTCCTCTTTGATCGGGCACTGCAAGGGAATGTGCCCAAATAACACTGGGATGTTAACTTGAAGCTCCTTAATTCTTCAGCTTCTTGTTTCGTTATTTTCTCTCCACGAGCATACATGTGTGCTAGCATATGTATCCAACATGAACGATGTTTCGCCATCTGCTCATAAGTCTCTGCCAAAGCATGATACAAGCTCAAATTCAACTTAACAATACCCCAGTCTTGAACCAGCTGGGAACATTTATGTAAATCTCTTCTATAAAATTTCTCAATCCAGCAACCAATATAGGTTGTTCCACTGGATGCTTTCGATTATTTTAACTACCAAACATTTATCTAATATTGTAAATGAACTGTCATTGCCCGAGAGAAACAGGTCAAACAACAATCCACACACACTATTAAGCTTCCTGGTTAATTATTTATTTTTGACAATCACTTAATCTTTTCAATGGTAATTCTAACACTTGTACAGCGTGTTAACTAAAAGAAATTCCCTCTATGAATATTTTGATTGGATCCAACAAGTATTATTTACCCTAGGGAAAAGAATGACATAGAATTGTTAATTAACAGTCTTTTAGCGTGACTTTTGAATTATAATTTTTGACTTTGAGTCATGATCCAAAAATTGTTTCCATGAACAACTTAAAGCAAAAATGAGTTAAAATGACTTTAAATTAGAAGTATGTTTGGTAAAAATGACTTCAAACATTTTTTTTTGAAGGAATATAGTGTTAAGTTAAAAGTTGAAAATTTTAACTTTTGAATAAATCAAGATTCTGAATTATTATTGCCAAACATACTTATGACTATTATTTGAGTTGAAAGTTTTTTTTTAAGAAAAAACTTAAATTAATTACAAAAGTGGTAGCAAACATGAACGAAATACAACACAGAGCATACTGAATACATCATGGAGCAAGTTAACATGGATCAAAACATCACCAGTCAATAAGATTAGACGACAATTGGAATATATGAGATCAAAAAAGGGTCCAAGAAAGATCATAAACGATAAGAAAGACGAAACAGATTCAAGTAAAACCATTCAAAATTACTCATCAAGGAATGAATAGAAACCTAGACAACAATCACTTTCTTTATACTAGAATTCGACAAAGAAAGTGAACTGGAAAAGGGTTTCAGGAATTCAAAGCAAAACATTGATCAATTGAATAACAAATGTGCTGGGGTTGGGTTACAACTGAGAAAAATTCCACTATTAAATAATCAAGCTCGCAAACAACAGCGGAACACTTCGACTTCTCTGATATTTTTCAAGTATCACGGACATAATCAACAACATCGGTCATTGCCAATACATGAGAGGGGTTTTCAAAAGAGGAGACAAAATCAATTATGTTTTTACCTGAAAGAGGAGATTTGGTGTCAGCAGAACTTATTCCGTCTTCGCGTTTTCTCTTCGCCATTGTTGTTCCTGGAAAAAGAAAATAAATGAGATTTCTCTCTCTTTTAAAAAAAAAACAGGAGCTTGTCTTCAAGAACCAAGTCATTCACTGGTATCTATTGAAAAGGTCATGCAGAGTGAGTTACTGTCCGTACCAGGGTTATTGATCCCGCCCCGGTGCCGTTCCGGTTTTGTGTTTGGAACGGAACGTTCCGGTTTCGGTACCGTTCCGGGTACCGTTCCGGTTTTGTACTGTTCATTTTTATTTAATTATATATATGAAAAAAATAAAATATTAATTTAACAAGTATAATTTAAATTCAAGATAAATGAAATTTAAATTATACAATACAAACATAATTTAAAACATAAAAAAATAATTTAAAAAAAACATTTTTTTTTTCTGAAAAACAATTTTAAACAAGAAAACAAACCCTTATAAGTTAACATCTAGACTTTCTTCTATTATAAATTATAAATTATAAATTAATATCCCTATTTTTTAAGCTAACTATTATTATAAGAATTAATAATAATAATAATAATAATAATAATAATAATAATATAATTAACATACAACCCGAGACCCACACCCTGTTTAAGAAAAAACCCTAATTTTCTTCTCCCTCTCTTGTTGCTTTGCCCCCTCTAGCCGCACGCCTGCCATCTTCATCTGCAAAATTAACTTTGAAGTTTGAACTGAGGCGTGAAGAAACGAAAAAGATGAGGCTTTCGTAGCTATCCCATCTGTACGTGTAGGTACTTCTCCCTTTAATTTCCTTCTCTAGAATTCTTTTTAACTAACATATTCCAAATTTTACCAAGAAAATGTAATGTTCCAATCGAAATTGTTAAAAATAAAAATGGATTTTCGAGGAATCCAAAACCTCCAATAGTCTAATTTAGAATTTTTGTAAATTGTTTCGTACATTTGAATAAGACTCCGGGATAATAAATACTAAAAAGAATAACAAACTACCGGGTTCCTAGGACCCCAAATGATCCCAACTCTAATACTTAGCTGATTTCCAGCCATTAATTTATTGACTAATTCTTAACTGGATGACTCAAAATTAATAACCCAAATTAAATAACCAAGACCCAATTAACTCAACCGAATCCCCTTTAATTTATTATTAGACCTGTAACTGGACTAGTTACTACCTAACGACACTGCACCCCACACCATTCCCTTTTGCTGCCGACAAGTCCCCTTCTCTGCCAAGGTTAGACCTTCAGCTGCAATAACACCAAGTGGACGGCTGGATGTTGCTTCGACTAGACCTTTCTCTTCCGCGTGGACGACTACCAATGCTCCAGGACAGTAGGCACGTTACAGAAAACATCAAACAGATGTTACCTTTGCTCAAATGGGTCATTGAACCATGATCTTCCTCGGCAAAATCTTCCAGAGAGAAAGATGGGGTCCAAGTTGGTTTCGTGACTTCCTTTCCTTTTCTTTTCTCTTTACAACCAGTCAACACTTGATCATGGGCATCTTACATTTCTAACTAGAGGGTAAAACCTATCGATCTTCTCTTCTTCTTCATCGGCCACCCTATCTCTCTCTTCCCCCTCTCCTTCCACGCCATGCTTTCTCTTCATCCCGGGGTCTCTCGTACCAACTTCTGCGGCCAGCCCGACGTCGCTTTTGGGTTCCGGACGGAACCCCCTGCATAAAAACCGGGCATTCCGTACGGAACGGTTGATCGGTCCGAATTCTACCCGGGACAAAAAGCGTCGCCGCTTTTGTCCCGAATTCGACTCGGGATCTGGGCCGTTCAGCCGTTCCGTACCGAACGGTACGGGATTAATAACCCTGGTCCGTACTCCGTAGGGGGGACAGTTACTTTTCTTTCCGACACAGGAAAATAATAAATTAAAGAGGAGAGAGAATGGAAGAAGAAGTGAGGGGGAATGAGAAAGCGACGTCTTTTGAAGGAATGCAGGGTTTATTTTAAAATAAAAATAAATCTATCATCAAAATTGTCAATTTCATAGTTAAATAGTCGAAAAGAAATTCAATGTATATTTGACATTGCGCGTTTTTTTTTAAATATTTTTCTCTTATACATTATTTTAAAAAAAAATTGATAGTTTTAGATAATTTTTATGTGTTAATGTTAAAAATAATTTTAAAAAAAATAAAAAAAATATATTATTTTGATGCTTTTCTAAACAAAAAAATATTTTTAAAAAACAACTTATATACCATATAAATTAATGAATTTAAAATCAAATCCAAAATTAAAAGAATAAGGATCGAAATGAAAAAAACAAATTCATGATCAATTTCAATTGAATATCAAAATTAAAATAAATCAAAATTATATACCGAAAACATTAAGGAATTTAAAACCAAATCCAAAATTAAAAGAATAAGAATTGAAATGAAAATAAATATCTTATCAATTTCAATTTAAAGACTAAACTGAAATAAATCAAAACTTATATAGCAGAAATTAAGATGAAAAAGAAAACAATCAAAAGCTTAAGGGATTAGAATGATAAACCCTTAAACCAAGAGGACCGCCATGTAAGTTAGCTTGTAAGAGGAGAGAGGAAAGTGAAAAAAAAAGATTAACGGGCCACCAACACGTATTTGACCACCATGACGTGCACCACCATGTGGAGGGGAACATGACGGTGCATTCAGTGAGAATACAAATATACCCCTGGATTAGGCAACCACAAGTGCCAACGGAAGAGAGTTGTTGGCGCGTTCGCGAGACATGCCTTCAGGTTTTCATTTGAAAAAGAATAGAATGAATGTGAAAATTCTTTTATTTTGTAGGGTACATGTGTAGTTTTTACATGGTAAATCAAAATCTTGTCTTATCAAAGAGTATAATAATTATTTTATTGTTCATTGACAGACTAAAAAATAAAAAAAACTTGTGTACTTAACATTGTTTTGTCTATACTAAGGATAAATTCGTATTTTCACTAAGTAAAAATGCAAATCCTATAAAAAAGTCAAAAATATCCTCAAGATAATTTTATTTTTTTTAATACAGTCAGGAGTAACATAATAATTATATTATTATAGTCCACGATAATATGTGTCCAACGATAAAAATGAAAGAGCCATGGTCCAACGATTCTCCATCAGGACCATCGTTACAATCTGCCTCGGGTAGCGCCCACTCACAAACCTTTCCTTTATAAATTGAAAATTCTCAATTTTATTTCACAGTCTATGCTATTTCTCGCTTTCTCCTTGCTTAATCGAACCCTTCCTTTCGAGTAAAATCTCTAGAAACCCGAATCACTAAATCACTGCCGATCCAACTCACAATGGAAAACCAAGAGGGAACTCAGCAACCGCATCTCGTCCTCGCTAACAAGCTATTCCTCTTGACTCACCCCGACGTCCAAGACATCGAGAAGGTCCGTTTGAAGGAGGAGGTTTTGACGACTATCAAATCCGACGGTAATTACTCGCCGAGTCTCAGATCAGTGATTAATAACTCGCCGAATCTAACCTAAATCGTTTAATTTGTTGTTTTTGTTGTTTAGATATGGTTCCGTTGTATGAAACCCTAGTGGCTGAGTCATTACTGGAGAAAGATCAGAGTCTTTTGGATTCGATGCGATCTAAGAATGAAGACGAGCTTAAGAAGCTCGATGAGAAGTGAGTTTTAAGGGTTTTTTTTATTTTTATTTGTTTTCCTCTTGGGTTTAATTTGCACTTGTTTCTAGCTTTATATAAGTTCAATATATTTTAATTTTGAATCCTGGTAATTTAGTGTGCTCTTTTTTAAGTATTTGTATCAGGGTAAAATCAGTGGCTCTCTTTATTTTATAGAAAAAATCTGGGAACTAATATACAAGCTTAACTGTTTTTTTTTTGTGTGCTAAACTATAATTGTTTTTATTTATTGGTATCGATTATTATTTTTTTATCTTATTGAACTGTTGGTTGATGCGGAGAACTAAGTGAGGTACATTTTTGTGTGCTGCTTTTGAATACGAGTAAAAATTAGTATACGGAAACATGAATCTGCATGGCAACATGGATGCTCTACAATTCTGTCCTGTTTTGATTTCATGTTTCCTTGTTTTTGTTGAATCATTATTGGGGCTTATCAAACTTACTGATATCACTAGCTAGGGTTGTTCTTAAGTTTAGGAAACATCCACAACTGGAAGCTGTTAGCTTGAGAAAAGTAATTGGTTCTAGATTCATGGCTGTATTTGCGAGGTAATAATGTTGTTTAAAAGTTTGGCTAGGGTGGATTGGCAGGCTTGTTGTGAATGGGTTAATGAAAGAGGCGTGCAAAATGACACTTTAAAGATTCAGAGCATATATGTGGGAGTTTTGGTGAGTGTGGGTTAAAAATTCAAGAGGTTAGATAAACTCTTGTAGACTTTGGGAACTTGTTGCTGTGATGGGATTTGTTGGTTCAAAGCCTTCTGATTGTTTTGTGCTAATATTTACACTGTACATCTCAGTTTGTGATTAAATGATGTATGCCCAACCAAAGGGAAAATAAACTTGATTTTGAGATTTAGAAGATGCTTTAAAGGGAGCCATTTTAATTATTACGTGAGACCCTTCAACCATTAAGAAGTATGCCTTTTATTGTAAGAGGTTGATTTAGGTTTAGACATATGTAGCTCTCAGCCTGATTATGCATAGCAAGGGATGCCAAGAAAAAGAATGAATGCAATGAACAAGCAGATAAACAAATAAAATATTTATAAATGGTCCTGGTTTTAGGATTTAGAAAATCTTTTTGAGGGAGACATGTTATTGTGTGTTGTGAGTTTATTAAATACATGTTTCTCCTGGAAGATTTATTTAGTCAAACAATGCCAAATCAGATTTATGCTTATTTTGTGACTTTCTTTTTTTCTTTTTAACTTCTATTCCATTTTTGGTGTGGGGTTTCTAAATAAATGTAGGAATGCTATGCTTTCTCAATTGCTTACACCAGAAGCAAGTTTTAAAACACAAATAAGCTCTCTTTTGTCAGCCACTAGTTTGGCAGCTGAATTCATCTTTGTATATGCGAGGAATAAAAATGACATGGTTTAAATACTAGCTTGGGGATGGCAAATTTAAATATAATTCAGACTATTTTAGACTGGCTCAAAATTGGTGTTTTTTTTATTAAATCGAAACACAGCGGGAATTGAATGAAGGCGTTTAGTTGGTTTTTTGGCCCAGCTATTTAACTTTGTTTTTGGCAACTAATTTAGTTTTTGGTCCCTAAATTTATTTTTGATGGACAAGGAGAGTAAAGTGAATTGTGTTTTTCTCTGAAATGATGAATATAAGCAGAAATGGATACGGGAAAACTTGAATTTAAATTTTAATATTTTCTCTTAATTTTCCTAGTTATATTGTGTATGTATAGTTTGTGTTCATTACAACACCTATAACATCTTACAGTTTGTTCTTAATTTTAGCATGTCTTTCACAGTTGAGGAGAATATAAATGCTACTTTAATTTGGTGAGATGAAGAGTTAATTATTCTTGATTTAGTGGGTGCAATTGGGATGTAAACATATTGTTTTCAAAAGCTTGGTTTGAATGAATCAGGTGGCTTATCATGGATGGGCTTATGAAAGAGGTGTGCAAATTGGAGTTTTAAAAGGATTTGACATCTTTAGCATGCAGTTTTTCTGAGGGATAAAAAGCCAAGAGGTGAAACTAAAGATAGGATTGTGACGTGATGATGTGATGGGGCTAGTTGGTAGTTTGTGTATCTTATATGTTTATTGTGCAGTTCAATTAGGTTTGAAGTTTGTTGGGATGTAATTACTTGATTTAGTGTGGATAATTTGCTTATCTTTCTGCTCAAGTAAATCATATCTAGAAACTTGAAGGGAAAATAGAGTCGAGTATCAGATTTCAAAGTCGCTCGTACGGGAATCATTATTGTGTGAGATCCTGCAGCTAATGGAGGCATGATTTATGAAGTTTACTTTGGTTTAGGCTTGTTTAAGATGCAAGTTGCCAGCTTTATTTTTATTATTTATTTATTTTTATCTCGAGCTGACTTAGCTTGATTGTATGGGTATATTTCTGTTTATCATAGAGGAAATGATGAGAAAAAAAACATATGGAATACTACATTTATGTATGGTAACGGGTTTTGATTATTTGAACATAGTCTAAAGATGAAGGCAGAAATGATTGTAGGGTAGCTACACCCCTGGGCTCCTCCACTACCTGTAAGCTTACGGTTTCATGTTCGGTTTCATGTTCTATTACAGTGGGTAGTGGTGTCTTGAACTAAGCCTTGGAAATCTTAATGCCATAATTAATGCCTTTCAATTCTTCCTAGCCATTAATTTACTTGACATGGCGTATAGCGTGGATAAAAACTAGGGCTCTCAAGCCCAAAGATTACAGCCCTAACATAGTAGAGGAATAGAAAAAATCTCTAATATATTATAAAAAACATGGATAATC
The DNA here is from genome assembly GCA_029228465.1 of Salix viminalis. NCBI lineage: Eukaryota > Viridiplantae > Streptophyta > Magnoliopsida > Malpighiales > Salicaceae > Salix > Salix viminalis. The sequence goes on along the minus strand of CM055440.1, from coordinate 2,999,332 downwards.
TGAATCTAAATGTTCTCAAAATAAACTAATCATCCCTATTCATATTAGTTTAAGACCTAAATTCCCTTACAGGAAAAGGATTCCTAGTTAGAGCTTACCTAACTAACATAATCCATCTAACATTATGATTCCTAAGTAGAAAAATACTAATTAAGTTAAGGCTTATAAGTCACTGTGCAGGATTATCTTTATTTACCACCTTCCCGATCTGTGATCATCAAGAATTTTTATCCTAATAGAAAATTGGGCCTTCAAAATCTTCTGTTAAAATTTCAGCTCAATTCAATGATCAGATTAAAAGTTATGTTTGATTTACTTAACTGCATCTTGGATCCTTCTTAATCTCAAAACCTAAAAACCTTGATGAAATAACTCAATAAACATTATTAGGCCAAGAATATTGAAGAAAGTCTCCACGTCACTACCAAAGTGTTGGTTAGGATGTAGAAGATGCTTGTGAAGGGGTCGTTATTGTCTTCTTTCTGTTAATTAGATACAGTAAAGTTTCGAAACATTTATTTAGTCAAAATATTACTTGCTATAGTGCTGGTGATGGATCTTATCACAAAAGGATTTGGGACCTTTTCTGTAGAATCTAAGCCATACAGTCTCAAAGATGAGACACCCTCTTGGTACAGTTGGCCAGGTTGAATTACTAGTACTGTCTTCTACTTTATGTAGGTTATTAAGATTTGAAATGTGTAGAGTGCTTGGTTACTGGTTTTGTTCTAATATGTTCAGTTCTGGTTGTTTTATAGGATTGCTGATGCTGAAGAAAATTTAGGTGAAAGTGAAGTCCGAGAAGCTCATTTAGCTAAGTCCTTGTTCTACATTCGGATTGGTGACAAGGTGATTAATGGTTACTTCTTATGTTAATGTAATGGTTGTTTGTTTCATACATTTCCTTTTCAATGATATCTTACTCACACACCATCCTCCTTTGAACCAGGAGAAAGCATTGGAACAACTCAAGGTGACAGAAGGCAAAACAGTTGCTGTGGGGCAAAGGATGGACTTGGTGTTCTATACTTTACAGCTTGCATTTTTCTACATGGATTTTGATCTCATTTCCAAGAGCATTGACAAAGCAAAGAAGTAAGGAAAGACATAAATTCTTTAATTGCATTCGATTCTGCTTTCTCAAAATCACTGAAGATGTGTTTTTCATTTACAAGTGCTCGTGTTTTAATGGCAGCTTGTTTGAAGAGGGAGGTGACTGGGAAAGGAAGAACCGCTTAAAGGTTTATGAAGGCTTGTATTGCATGTCCTCTCGAAATTTCAAGAAGGCAGCTGACTTATTTTTAGATTCGATCTCAACCTTCACTACATATGAACTTTTCCCATACGACACCTTCATATTTTATACTGTCCTTACAAGCATTATATCACTGGATAGAGTTTCCCTGAAGAAAAAGGTATCAATGTTTATGATTTGGTCTTCTGTTGTATAATATCCTAACTGATTATGCCTCAGCGTTTCTAATTCCATTTGAATTTTGGCAGGTGGTAGATGCTCCTGAGATCTTGACAGTGATTGGGAAAATCCAATATCTTTCAGAGTTTTTGAACTCTTTGTATGATTGTCAATATAAATCATTTTTCTCAGCATTTGGTAAGTAGATATCCACATGCATCGCAACCTGTATGAATCTATTTTACACATTTCTTGTTTCTGCTAGTGTTACTCCCCTGCAAATAACTGTCTATCGTGTAGCCTCCCCCCCTCCCCCATTACGTCATATGAGGTAGGAGTGTCTCTTGGTAATGGAAACAGTTTTATTCCTTTTTCTTCAATTTTATTTGCAGCTGGCCTGACTGAACAAATTAAACTGGACCGGTATTTGCATCCACACTTCCGATATTACATGAGGGAGGTCAGAACTGTTGTCTATTCCCAGTTCCTGGAATCCTATAAGAGTGTTACCATTGAAGCAATGGCCAAGGCTTTTGGGGTGACAGTGGATTTTATTGACATGTGAGTGGCTGGATTTCATGCCCTTTTCTCACTAGAGTTTTCCAGTTGTGCTACATGGAAGGTTGTATAGAATTAAACTTTTCGGTGCCTGCAGGGAACTATCACGTTTCATTTCAGCAGGGAAGCTTCACTGCAAGATTGATAAGGTTGCAGGTGTTCTTGAAACCAACCGCCCTGATGCAAAGAACGCTCTCTACCAAGCAACTATCAAGCAAGGAGACTTCTTATTGAACCGGATCCAGAAGCTGTCTCGCGTGATTGATCTTTGAAGTAGGTAGACATTTCGTTGCGACGCAGACCTGACTCTAAAATTTGAGAATCCCAGAGAAAAAGGGAGCAGACGTTTGATTTTTTTTTCATTCGATCAATGTAATACTAGTTAAAATGCTCTTTATTTGCCCAGGTATTATTAAGAATCTGAGCATACTGATCACGGGAGTCAGTTTTTAGTTTCTGAATTGAATTCCCTTTTCAGATATGCTTATTTGGACCGTCGGAGTTATCAATCAAGCGGCCTGAGCCGCCTCCTCCTCCTCTGATAATGAAAACCAGTGAAGTTTTTTCCTCTATAAGTTTGGCATAGGTGTCACCTCTAAGCGAAGGGGTTTTCTCGTAAAAGTTTGCCACAATACTCAAAGCTGATGGTCAATGTCAATGAACATGATTCTATTGATTAAGACGCTTGAATTAAATAGAGTGCTACGTTTTCTCTGGCGTGAGGGACTAAACTTAGAGGGTGGATCAAGCTTCTTATTGGGCATGCTCTTGCTTGCCAAAGGATGCGTGCAAGCGTCGGGAAAGATATTTCTTCAAGAGCACTCATCTCTTAACTTTACGAGCATGCATTAGAAGCTAATTTCTTGTAGGTTGGATCGTAATTACCGGACCTCTTTCGCTGCTCGCTCGGAAAAGAAAGTGGTCAGAGCACTTTCAACCTCAAAAGTTTCATGTTTTCCGATCATTCGACTGGTCTCCATTATGGATGTATCGATCTTTTGAAATGGATTGAGATCAGGGTACTTTTTCTAACCAAATCCATTAATAGCCACAAATATCATCAGTCCATCTAGGACGGGCACAAGGACAATGGTCCCCACGCGTACACACACCCACACCCACACACCACCATGGTGTGGATTGTAACAGGCTAGCAGCAGAGCGAAAGGGCATCACAGGCTATCAAGTAGTAATATTGTGTAACGGGCCAAAACAATTAGAAAACGAACAACTGATTTTCAGGGAGACAAGGAAGACTGCAATGTTAAAATGGTAACGACAAAAAAAAAAAATAAAATGATCCAATGATTTCCATTTATCTCTTTGATAAAACGGCTAACTTCACCATCACTCTTTGGTTACTCAGCTACAACCTTAAATACTCGTCACATTATCTACTAGTTTAGTACTATCCTTAGTAGTAGCACATCCATTCTTTTAACCGCTTAACCCGGGAAAACTCACTCGGGGAACTGCCTCATGCTACTATGCCTCCTCTTATTGATTTTAAAGACATTCAAGAAAAGCTCTCTACTCAGTTTAGACCATGGCAACGCTCTTTTCAGTTCTGGGTTCGCGCTGCTGATATCTACACTGGCTATAAGGTTCCCCTCACTTCTTATCTTGATATCATTGCATGCTTGCACGTCTGATTGGATTTGGTTGATGGGTTTTGTGTAGGTGTTTCAACTGAGAGTGAGTTTGGTGAAGGATGTGGAAAAACAGGAGGCAATGTGGGAAAGACAGCATGAGTTTGCTGCCGACAAGATTTATGCTATGTGTTCTGATCTTGGTGGGTTCTTTCTCAAGGTAATTTTCCTTTTTGTAACTACTGTGTAGGGTTCTTTTGCTTTTGAGAACCTTTTGAACTTGAATTATGTACTGGAATTAGTCGAATTCCAATTAATTTTTGACCTTTTTGCCTCCTATCTATACAATTATCTTATCATTTGTTTTGTCTTGCTTTTTTTATTAGTTCTGGATCAGGGGTTTGATAGGTGTTCGTTTTTCTGCTCTAGAAACTGTTTTAGGAACTGTTTGATTCAATCCGTTATGCTCTTCTTTATCTTTTCCTTGTTAGTCAACCTTTTTCTTTTTGGTTTATTTTTGCAGTCCGTTTTGATTATTGGGTGGTAATGATGTTTTATGCTGTTTTGGTTTGAGACAAAGCTGCTATTTGCTATAAACCTTTTCAAATTAATTTAGTAGACTTGAATTAGATTGCCCAAATCATTGGGAAGCCTGACTTGGCTCCAGAAGCATGGGTGAGAAGGCTTGTAACTTTGTGTGATAGAGCTCCAGCTACTCCATTCGATACTGTTAAGCTTGTGCTGGAGAAAGAGTTAGGTCGAAGCATCGAGGACATTTTTGAAAGATTTGACATGGAACCTCTTGGTTCTGCTTCAATTGCACAGGTAATGCATTCATTTAAAATCTCTGCCTGGCTAGAAGTGTATATGTTTCATGCTGTACATTGTTTTATTCATCAGGGCATTGCCTGGAATCTTGAAAGTTGCTGTTGAGAGTTACTTAGAACGGATGACAACATATTGTATCATGTGTATCTGACATGTTTTCCCTGCCAAATTAGGTTCATCGGGCGAGATTAAAAGGTGATAAGAGTGATATTGTTGTCAAGGTATGGATTCTTGGATGCGATCTTCTAATCTCTGTAATGTCTGCAAGATTACAACCTCAAGTGTATTATAGGTCCAACATCCTGGAATTCAGGATCTGATGATAACAGACATCCATAACCTTCAAGCATTTGCTTTATACATGCAAAAGACAGATATCAAATTTGATCTATTCTCTGTGACAAAGGAAATGGAGAAACAGGTGCCCATTATTTTTGTATTACAATTCTTGTAGATTATGGCAGTGCTCTTTCCTTATGTATTTTATGGTTAGTTCTTGATTCAATTGGTAAAGTTGAAGGTTTTGGATTCCAATTTAAGATTCTGAACCAGTACTGTAGCATGAGAAAAATGCCAATCACTGTCAATGAAACATATTGCATGATAGATCAAGTATGAGTGAAATGTTTATTCTTCAACCACTAAGCTTTAGTTATCTCAATCAACAATCTGTGAACAATTAATATCAGACTATTAAGCCCAAGGAGATGGAGTTTCTCAAATTCATATTTTTGTGTTTTATCTAATTCCTTACTGTACATTCTTCCAAAACAAAGAACCGCCCAAGTTGATCGAGTCCATATCAAAATTTGCTCATTTTCAGTTATCTTAATCATTTACTCAGTCAACTAATCATCTTCACTGTTCTTCATAACTTGTTGAAATGGTATTTAAAGGTTGTAAAAAATGTTTCATTTTTATTGAGTCATCTGATTTTTAGGCCTTTGCAATTTTTTCTCTTGCTTTGAAGATTTGTTTTTAGTCTTTCTTTGAAGAGTTGGTAACAATATAATTATTTAACCTTTAAGAACAAGCAGATTACTTTCAAAATTTGAAATAAATTATGTTTCATTTTTATTTTGTGAATTGTGGGTTTGTATATTAACCAAGAGTCTGTTGGTTTTTCTTGGTTAACATTTTTAAGTTAAATGTTGTTTCTTGATTTGTTTGTTTGTTTGACTCCATATACTGAGGTTTGTGGCTACTTCTGCAATAATACGATATAAACCTTGTGCTGATGGAATTTAATCCAGAAACTGTGAAGGGCTTGAATATTTTGTTTCTTTTTGCATGGCTACAATCAAATACTCCTTGTAATATTTCTTTGTTCATCTATCCTATTCAAGATTGGATATGAATTTGATTTCAAGAGGGAGGCTAATGCTATGGAAAGAATCCGGCAATTTCTGTATGAGAATAATAAAGCAAGTCCGGTTGTAGTGCCACGAGTGCTGAAGGATATGGTCAGCAGGTATGTCTGTCCCACAAAATTTATAAGGTGTTAAGCTTCATGGTTACCTATGTCAAGTTGCATAAAAAAAATTAAAGCATTGAAATGAATTCTTTCTATTTCATTTATATTTGCTACATTGTATTTAGGACCTGAAATATTTAGATGTGCTCTTGTAGCAGTTGCAGAATTTCCCTCTACTTATTTTTACATTTAAGGGATGGAACTAGTGGTTGTTTAGTCAAAGGTCCCAAACTGAGAGCAATATCCTGGTAATAAATTGTTGTGCTGTAGCTGGAGTTGAGAAAATGAGATTGAAAACAATGAACAGGGATAATGGACTTATGGTTTCAAAGTTAGATACCACATAAGTTGTGGGAGTGCTTCCTGTGACGAGAATAACTTGCTGTGATCACTTTTTTACTGATTGGATGACAATCTCTATGTAGATATTCTCGACCCAATTAGCAACTGCACCAATCTAATGATCTTTATGATTCATGCATGGGCCTTTCAAATAATTACTCCACTTTACTCGATCATATGTTGTGCCTTCATTCATATGTTATACCTCTTCTTTTTGCCCTAAACACATAGAATTAGGCTGCTTGTTTTGTGGTGCTTGTTTGTTACATTTTTTCTCTGATTCATTGCTCATATGACATCAATGTCTTTCTATTTGTGTAGGAGGGCCTTAGTGATGGAATACATTGATGGGATTCCGATTTTGAATCTTGGTGATGAAATAGCCCAAAGAGGAATTAATCCTGGTGGTAAGATTGCAGCGGCAGCAAAGCAGTAAGCCCCTAGATCATCCCAGATAGTATGGAGTCCTTTAGCACTATTTTTTTTTTTGTTTTAGAAGGGCTTCTTGCTAGAAATTATGACTTAAGTTTTCTTGAAATCATTTCATTGGTACAAAATTTGTCATTGTACTTCCTATCAAATTAATGTGATTTTTTTTTTGTTGCTTTACAATTTCATAAATTGCAGTCTTCCCCTAACAAATAAGAAAAGCATGATACACCTTTTATTTTTTTTGTAATTGCAGGAACATACTTAAAAGTTTGACACTAGCATATGGACAAATGATACTGAAGAGTGGTTTCTTCCACGCAGACCCCCATCCGGGAAATATATTGATTTGTAAAGGTTCCAAGGCGAGTAGGCAACTTTCTTTTGTTTCTTTGTGTTATACTTTATATTTCTTGAATTTTGGCATGCAATCTGTTATGTTATATGCTTTTGATTGGCTGTAATGGTGCCTATAGTTCTCTTTCCAGTAGTTACCTAAAGTTGATCATGAAATGATCTAAACAAGACGTAGACTATAAATAATTGATTTCTGTGAATTTAATGTTCAACTCTTAACCTTATTGGTATGCCTCTTTCACCTCAAGTTAGGTTGCCTTGCTAGACTACGGGCAGGTGAAGGATCTCCCAGATAAGTTGAGGCTTGGATATGCAAATTTGGTACTTGCTATTGCTGATCGTGACCCAGTCAGAGCAGCAGAAAGCTACAGGTAATGCTTGTAATTACCATCTATACAAAAATTATCAATTACTTTCCGAGATAAGAGGAGAAAATAGGGCCAAAATTTATGTACTACTGGGTGCATATTAGTACGTGGATTAGCAACGGGCTCTAAAGGACTGATGATGAGCAGGGGATCTTATTTGATGATTCCAATGCTAGCCTAGTTGCTTGCTATATTTCAGTCATTCATTGTTGGTAGCATTTTAGTGGTTCATTTTATGTTTTATGATTAATTGAGTTCAAACGAACGATACAGGATACAATTAAAAAGTTTAACAAATATTTTTGGATTGATTTTATGTTTCAACCATAGTAAATTCTTGTGCTGCTTTCTATATTTTGTTCATATTTTTTTTTATATCCTGTTCTAGGGAGCTCGGTATAGATACTGTAAGCAAATGCAAGAATGAACAGCAGGAATTGCTTAGGTTGGCAGAAACAATGTTTGACACAAAACTACCACCTGGAGTGTCAATGTTGCAACCGTTCTCAGAGGATTCTTCCATAAAAAAGATCTCTGTTGAGGTAAGCGGTAGTTATAATGGAAGATGAACTGATCTATGCAGTACCATGCTGGTAGTTGGATGGTATCCGAATTTTTCACTGAAGAACAGAAGAAAAAACTACTTTCAGTTTCATTTCCATGTGGTTTCTTTAGGTTTCTTGTACCATTTTATTGTTAATTGTTTCTTAGCAATACAGTGTCGGGTGCTGTTGTTCCAGTAATAAACAACATAATGTGTGAATTAGCATTATGAACTTGAATAGTGCGATTGAACTTGGAACTGTAGTTATCATTTTTTTTCCACGGTGGTCTGGACTGGTGAACCAGTCACATGGCCCCTGTGGTCGCTCAGTAGTTTATTGAACCGCCTGAGAAAAGGAATTAGCCTGTAAACAAGCTGAATTTAATTTGAACCGGTGAATCGGTGATTCTACTTCATTGCTGGACGTGCTATCTGTGCTTTATAACCGATATCGGAAAATTCGAAAAAGATAAGGATAGGGTTTGATAACCTTGCTTGGGAAAGCAGTGGCTTGAGCTAGAAAATGAACGAGGACAATCATGCTACTGCAATTTTTATTCATCATAAGATTCTGTGTTTTCGATATGCAGGCTTTCCCAGAGGAACTATTTTCTGTTCTTCGCACAGTGCATCTTTTGAGAGGTCTTAGTGTGGGTCTTGGTATCAACTACTCGTGCGCAGAACAATGGAGACCCATTGCAGAAGAAGCATTGTATCTTGCTGGAAGATTAAAGGGTGACTTTCTAAATCATAGCTGAATTTGTGAACACCATTTAACACAAGCCATTCATCTTTCATTTTTCCATTTCAGATACAGATCTCCAGACTAAGAGTCGCAGACGACGTTTTTTCAGTAGATTTCTCTGAAGTGAGTGACCTAGCTATAGATGAGTTAAGCATTTGCATCCATTCGAGTTCATTGACAATGAATGGTTAGGTTTTATGATTGCTTATCACACCCCCATTGTTCTTTTGTACTTGTCATTCACAAGTCCTTGTATTGTATGGCACTTGTTGCCGCCATTTACAACAATATATAGAAATTTACTGATGATTTGATGCCAAACGTGTTCTTTAATGATTTGAGCCCTAGAGTTGTCTGTGTTTGGCATAGGTTGGAACATGCGACCTCCATGACAGTTTGTATCTCCTTTTGTTTTTCTCAACTCATCTTTCATCCTTTCAGTAGATTTTTGCTTTAGTAGAAAATGTTAGCAATCCTGAATGTGTTTTTTTTTGTATGTTAAAAAAAATTCAATCCAGCCAGCGGCTGCGTAGCACGGGTCAAGGTCAACAATCAATTGTTTCTTGAGTTTTGCGGTGAAATAACTATACTACACTTCATTTTTTTTTCTTATAACTTGTATTCATATGAAATGTTTTTTAAATTTTCAAATATGGGATAACTATACTACACTATACACCTCGTATTTATTTTTTTACAGCTTATATTCAAATGCATTCCAAATATTCTCATTCAGAATATTAAAATTTCATATATATATACATATATATATATATATATATATATATATATATATATATATATATATATTTAGATTAATTCGAGTTGACCTAAAACCCAACTCTTTGACCAGGTCAATGTAGACCGGGTTTAACGACTGAGTTTTTGTAATAAAAGAAGAAAAGGGGGGAGACTTTTTATGTTTGGGCAGGCCTTTCTAAAACAGTAACGTTATTTACTTCGAAATATCAACTTCTCTAGTTAAACAAACTAAGTTAGTTGGGTTATTATCGTTGAACAAAATCTCTCCGAAGGGAGCCCAGACCAGACCATACCATCTCAAACCAGACCAGCCCATTCCAGCCCAGAAGTATATTCAATAGCCCATACAAGTTGAATAGTAGAGTGTCAAGTACGGTTCCCGCCCTTATGGAATGAATTAAGGCGCCAAAAGTCAAAGAAGGGGTCCACCCACCAGAGAAGCATCCTCTTTATTTTCACTCTCTAAAAGAGATTTGAGGTCTTGAGACAATGCGTGTTAAAGAAAAGGAGGATGTTTGGGAGAGTAAGGGCTTCTTCTTCTTCACTAGACAGCTTGGAGAGACCGTCTTCCAAGATCCTCAAAGACGATTCTCTCTCTATCTACGGTACTCTCCTCCCTCTCTCTGATAAAATCATCCTCTCTTTTATTTTGTTTTGATTAGGTTTAAGCCTTGAACTTGAGAAAGCAAAGTTATGGGTTTTGCAGATCATGATAAATTATGATGTGGGTCAAATGAATTTCTTAAGATTTTTTTCATAATTAACAGTTCAGTGTCCAAAACCTTCAGTCTTTAATTAAGTGTTTGGTAACCAGCCTTTATACAAGTAGCCTTGTAAACAAGCAAGGCGGCCCTTCCCTTGTCGATCCAGTAACTGGCTTGACCTGGCAAGGCTATTTTCCAAATAGTGGAGATATCCCACTGCTTGTAGAAATATAAAATGGAGTAGCGTTGCAAGTTGTAACTGTGGGAATCGCCCCTCGTAATTGGTCAAATTAAATGATTGTGAGGTGATTAATTTTTAGTCATTTATTGGAGGAAATCTGGGTCTTTATTTTTGTTTAAGATCTAACTTTTATGCTAATACCATGGGCGATGGAGGATCGTTTTTGTTCTTTGAAGACAATTATGGGCAAACTTTGTGAATTTTGTTGTATAATAAGGATCTTTGATTGGGCTATTTGCTGCCTTCCTAGGAGGTAATAGAGTTCGTCGTGGCAACTGCTTTGCGCAAAATCTCAGTTGGTTGAAAAATGAATTTTAGGATTATATATATGCATGCAGTAGTGCTATGTAAAGTTAGTGTTCCATCCATGTCCTTTCTTCTTTGGTGTCTTTGTGTTAACAAGATGAAATGGTGTTGAATAAAATGCCAAGGCTGCTGAATTATCTGTTCTTTGATGCAGAGGCTACATTAATGAAGCTTAAACTAGGTTCTCATCGTGATCAAAGTTCACCCTTTGAGGAGACTGTGGATATGGAAAGTGAGAGTAGTAGTACTACGAGTGCTTCAAGTTTCATGGAGTCCAATAATTCCTCAACAACTGCCTTGAAAAGCTTACAGCATGTTATAACCTCACCTGACGAGGAGGCGATGACACTAGATTCGGATCGTTCTTCTGCCTGTGATCAGTTAAGTTTTAGTTCGATGCAATCTACAGGTGACTCAAAAGATCAGCGGAGTAGGAATGTTTCAGTGCTTTTTCTTTTTTCCAAATATACTAATTCTCGACAAGCATTGACCCCTTTCGGAGAATTAGTTCGATGCAATCTGATAGCAGGCAATTGTTCTACTAGCACCTATGCTAGTTGTAGCAACTCTCAATCTCCGGGCATCTCAAAAGAGCAATCTGAACATGAATGTCTTAGTTCCTCATCTGCTTGTCAGAAGTAGGATTTGTATTCACATGTATGCCTTTCTTCCATCAATTTATCTTTCATTTTGAGATCCCTAGACGGGTATAAACAAGGGGCTGCAACCTGATTGATCACTCAACTGATTCTTGATTTGATTCCTTTGTTTTTTCACCATGTTTTTTCAGTGTAAAGAACTAGTATTTATCTTTATTGGAAGACGGTGGCAGCTTATCAAGTTTTTCTTCATTTAAATGCCATCAAAATCGCCATAGAAATAGGTTGCTGCAGGGGTTGGATTCACATTTCGTGGCAGGTTTCAAAAATGGATTGGCACTATTCTTAAGATCCCCTTCCCTGATAACATCAGGATGACCTTGTTATTGGGTGGATTCACATTTCTTTTGTTTCCTTGATACGATGGATGGAAGACGGTTGAAAAATAAAATTAAAATTTTAGTATAATTATGTTTCATATCTGCCTAGTAGGTGCGCATTATTGATTTGTAAAATTTTAAGACAACAGATTTTATGGCAACCAATTATGGCTTCATGAAACCTCGACCAGTTTATTCAAGAACTACAATTTTATTGGCTGCTATTTACTTAGCATTTCCAGCAAGAAGGTGCAATTATAGGCCTTCGATTTCCAGCCAAGTGTTAAAAAATAATATAAATCATATTATATGGCTTTATTTACAAGCTTAAACTTTTAGATGAGATAGTTTTTTAACATGGTATCAGAGTCTTGTTGACCCAGCGGTCACGAGTTTGAATCTCACCACCTCCATTCTATTTTACCATCAACTCCCAATCAATTCAACATAAAACCTAATTCAAGCATTTAAAATCTAAAAATAAGTGAGTCCCATATGTAATTTGAACTTAAATATATCAATTAACCATATACATTTTTTTTCAAAAAAAAAAAAGCTTTGCCGGCTCATATGAGAGCTTCCATAAAGTACAACACAGATTAATGTGAGCATACATCAAGACGGCATGGAGTTCCTGTACAGGATTAAGAATACAAATAAAATAGGTATATGCTATCTTAACTCGAATGAATGGATTATTAAGAGTTGCAAGTCTCATTCGTGACCGTTTTCAGCCTAGCTAGCATATTCTTGTTTAAAATTAATTTTAAAATATCAAAAAGAAATTAAAATAAAAAATAATCTTTTTAAAAAACGTTTACAATATCATGGTAATAAGAAATTAACATTAATAAACAAATATAGAGAGACATTCATGCCACTGTCGCACTGACAATGTCAACGTCACTGTCTAAGTCATGATCCTGCATTGGACAGCGGGGAAGGTTCCGTTTTTGTAGCCGCATATGTGCTGTCTGTGAAATACAAGGCATATCAGAGAAGACAATGGGCATTACTAGTTATTAAATATATCAATAAATAAATGAGAAATTTGCCTTGGACAAGAACTCGGGAACCTACGACATTGTTTTTTTTTAGTTATTGATTTTTTTTTAATTTAGTTTTTATATGATATGTTTACCAGATGTCGAATTAATCATTTATTTAATTTATTTTTTATATGTTTATCACTTCATCAAAAGAAAATATTCTTGCATCACATTGGTATCATAAAAAATTAGCCTCGTGTGGTATGATTTTTTTTTAAATAGTTAAATAAAAAATAATTTTGAAATTAAGTATTTAGATAAAAAAAATGTGGGGAAAAACGGTGAATTATAATAGTAATCTACAATGTTGTTGGATTTTTTTTGTGCATCTTGATCCTTTTTTTTTTCTTTGGTTATTACTTTTTTTTTTAATTTAGTTCTTATATGATGTGTTTATAGTGATCTAGAACTTATAATTTGTTTTTTTTTATGATTATCACGATATCAAAAAGATCTAAGAATCGGGTTGGTGTAATACAAATATTTCAACATTATTGTATGGTCTATTTTAAAAAAAGAAATTGGTTAAATAAAAAATAATTTGAAAAAAAAAACTGATTAATGAATTTTATAACATGATTTGCGAGTTTGACAAGATAATTATGGTTGCTCCAATCATCGGTTTTCAGCAAACAAACAAAAAAAAACAAATCTTGAATTTCTGGGGGGGCAATATAAATCAATAAATTCTGCAAAATTAGCCAGCCTTCATTTTCTTTACTCATGGATTTTTTTTTTTTTTTCCCAATTCTAAAACAAAATAAAATTTCAGCTGACTGTATAAACCGAAAGATCTCTTTTTTTTTAAAACACTCTAGTTGAAATGAAAATGGGCCTCATTGTCTGAAAGTATAACTGTTTCTGCTCCCGTGTTCGCTTCTTTATCCTTTGTTCTTGTCTTTAGAAATCTGTGGGCGTTACTCTGTACCATTGCTTCTTTTTTTGGATGATAGGAAACACTACTATCAGAAAACCCATTTTGTAAACTGAGTTCATTGTATATGTAGAGACACCACTGCCTTAATTAATGGTTCATATGTGATGAAATGTTTAACATAAACCCTTTTTTTTATAGTCTACTTCTTCGTACCGAAGAGAGAATGATGATGGCAATGAAGTCCAGTATGGAAGACAGAAATTAACAGAAAAAAAGCTTCATAAACTTACAGGAAAGCACAAAGAATATAAAAGTCCAGTATGTATCTAGCTAGCTAGCCAGTTCTCTTAATTTGGCAGTCAATACGAGGGAGTGCAGGCAATGCAAGCAAGCAAGAGAATAGCTGAGGAAGCACCGTCTTCTTCAAGATTGGAACTGCTTCTTTTGAACCTGCAAGTTTTTCCTTTCTTACACTGAATCTGCTTCTGCATGTGCTGCTGGTGCTGATTGTATTGTTGATAGCTGTAATTCTCCCTCATCCCCTTGTTCTGCTGTTCTTGTGCTTGCTGCTGCCTCTTCTTCATCACTCAATTTCTTCGTCTACGATCTTCTTCTTCTTCTTCTTCTTCTTCTTCTTATCAGACCTTGAGAGTGTGTGAGAGAGGTTGTGCAAAGGATCAGGCACGCACGGCCTCGTTTTATAGCCCATAGCTATACCAATATGCCCTTGATTTCCATCCATAATAACGTTGTAGGACTAATTGTGGGACCTTGGGAGCTGGGGTATCAAAGTTGTTAATAAAAGGTTATAGAATTTTCTCTTTTAAAAATTTATATTATTAAATAAATCATTAAAATAAAATTTATATTATTCTCTAACACATCTTCTCAAGCAAAAATAGTGTCAAAGAATAATATAAATCATATTATAGGGTCTCACTTACAAGTTTAAACTTTTAGGTGAGATGACTTCTTAACATGGTATCAGAGCCTTGTTGACCTAGCGGTCACGAGTTTGAATCTCATCACCCTCATTCTATTTGATAAAAACCAAGCACAAGGCGATATGAGCCCATGCAAGTTTCAAGCTCAAAAAGCTTTCACTTGAGGGTGTGTGTTAGAGAATAATATAAATCATATTATGAGGTCTCACTTACAAGCTTAAGATTTTAGATGAGATAGTTCATTAACAAATAGCATGCATACAATACTATAAACAAAGTCTTAAACTAAATCCATTAGAAGAAATGAACCTGATCAGCGGAATAAGATAGTCGTCTAAAAAGGTCAGGTTCTACAGACATTTTCATGATTCTTTTCAAAAAAATACCGATCATAGGACTAACTAATTAGTTTGGTATTGCTGCCATTGTAGAACAAGCTCGTATTATGATCGTTCCAGGTGGGAGTGTTCGCAATCGGGGGGGCGCATTGGATTCTCTTCGAATGCCCAATGATCATCATCTACTACATGATTAGTACGTAGGGCAATGATTTCTCTTAGCTGGTATGGAGTTTAACATGGATTAGAAGTTGGCTCTTAGAACATTCATCAAAAATAAATATTTTTAAAAACATTTTCCAAGCATATTCTCGAACATCTCCTAGGTTAAAGTTAGTGCTTGTAACTGTGTGCATGATTAAGAGGTCAGAATGTAATATTATAACCTGATTAAGAGGTCAGAGTGTAATATTATAACCTGTTTGGGAGAGCTGTTGCGGTAGCTTTTCAAAGTGTTTTTTGTGCCGAAATACATCAAAATAATATTTTTTTTATTTTTTAAAAATCATTTTTGACATCAGCACATTAAAATGATCTAAAAACACCAAAATATATTCATTTAAAATTAAAAAAAATATTTTTTTAAAAAACTGCGTTTGAAACGCCGTTCCAAACGGGCTCTTAGCAAACTCTAAGCCCCAAGTCCTGATCCAACGGATCGAGCTAACCCATATTGCAGCTTGTCGTTTTACTTTGGAGAGGAAGGAGTCATCATGTGCAAAGCCATGTGATCATGTGTTGATGTTCTTGTCCTCTCTAGCTAGGCCAGCCCTTTTTCACAGGACCCAGAGGTTTCTGTTTCCCTGCTCTTCCGCTCACTTGTTGCTGTCCTGCAATTACAGATTTAGAAGTTGTTTGGGAAACGTGTTTTCTCTCTTTATTTTAAATGAAATAATATTTTTAAAAATAACTGCAACCGCTTTCCCAAACAAGTCCTTAATAGAGTAGTTTAGGGCTCAATCTTGCTTAGCGTTTACTCGCAGTGGCTCCTAACCGAGTTACACAACCGATGCTAATTTCCGATCGCAGACATCGATCGAGGTGCACAGTTTTTGACAGGGCCGGCCGGCCGGGTGCATGAATTATACTTGTAATTTGTGCACTGACGAACGTGCATGGGATGAAAATGGGATTGTGTAGCAGTCCCACGATTGCTTGTCTCGGCATTGACTCAGTCCCTGCAGGCCTGTTGATTTGTTTTGGCTAGAAGATTTCAGAGCACGGAAATCAATTGATTTGTTGAGGTGAATGTTCAATTTTCCATACCAGCCCAAGCCAAGCCAGCCTTCTAATTTGTTGAATCATGCAACTCGACTCAGCTACTGATCACTTTTCATCGGTGCTGATAATTTCATTTTGTATTGGTTGAAATGTTTTGTATCGGTTAAAAAAATGAGATAAAATAATGTAATTTTTATCTCGTTTAAAATTTCAGCTTGTTCTGGAAATTTCGCTTAAATTTCAGCCGGAACGTTCCGGTTTCATTCTGCTTGTTTCGTTTTGGCCAAGTGTGTTTTTTTAAAATTAATAAATAATTTTATAATATCAATCATATCTCTTAATCCGACTGTTAGATTATGGTGAAATTTTACGAGGAATCTCTTGACATATTTATATATATTATGTTAAAACTTCATAGCAATCAGAGAATGTAATGACCTTGCGAGATTGATAATGATATTCTCGTAACATTATACATGCTAATAATTTTGTTCAGAAAAATCATTTTACTGAGTCTTTTTTTAGATTAAATTGCACAATTCTAAATAATTTTATTTTTGGAATTTTAACTATTTTTTTAATTAATATATTTAATTATATATATATACACATAAACAGTTAACCCCGAAACAGCACCCCCACTTAGAAGAAGCTGATCCTTCACCTTGTTCAATGGTTGTTGAATATTAGAGAGATAATTAAGAACAAGCTATAACATACGGGAGATGATTTTATACAGTAATTAGCACGCTTGCAATCCACGAGCAATGTATTGCTGTAGCTCTTTCGAACAAGGGACCCAAGCTTCGTAACTGTGTTTGTTGTGATTGAAACAAACAAACAAACAAACAAACAAACAGTTAATGGATTGACGGAGGCGCAATGATCTCATGATTCCAAACATGGCAGCGGCCATGGTCTTAGAAAATGGGATGCCGGCCATTCTGAGAACAGGTCATCTTCGCTGGTTTGACCAGCGCCGCGGCTCCTTTGAGAGCTCCATTGATCTTATCTTTTCTCTTGTGTCATTCAGATTCCACGTGTATATATATATATATATATATATATATACTGATATTTATTTGCTAGGGTCCCTAATCTAATCTCTTGTGCGTCACCCAAATACACCTGGGCACTTGGGATGTGCTGCAAACTGGATTTTTTTCGTCCTGTGTGCTTACCTTGGACTAACGAGAAAATAAGTGGTTTACGCATGAAGTGGTAGTATTTAAGGGATAGTATTTAAGGACCGGTTTGGGAGAGCGGTTACAGTATTTTTTTAAAATGTTTTTCGTGCTGAAATATATCAAAATGATGTTTTTTTTTAAAAAAAATAATTATTTTTGACATCAACACATTAACATGATCTAAAAACACCAAAACATACTCATTTAAAATGAAAAAAAATGAATTTTTTGGAAACGGCGTTTGAAACGCCGTCCCAAACGAGCACTAAGTGGTGTCTATGCCGTACCTCATGTTGAATTATTTGATGGACTTTTTATTATTAACATTACTCTTTTAGTAAAGGATTTATGCACAGCATGACATTCTGTTTCAAAAATATTTTTATAAAAAAATTAAAAAATATATTTTTATTATTTACTTTAAATTAAAATATTTTAGTGTTTTTAAATCATTTTTATGTGTTGATGTTAAATATATATTTTAAAAAATAAATAATATTATTTTGATATATTTTCTAAATAAAAAATATTTTAAAAAACAATCTCGATAAATTTTTTTTTCTGTTTATTGTGTTTATAGATTGGGCTGAAATATAGATGTCGGGACAGCCATTTTGAGCATTTGATGGATGATGCTCCTACTAGTTTCCTTGGGCTGGGATTTGCTAGTACATATAATTATTGAAAGGTTTGATCCATCTCAACGTGCACATTAAAATTAGTTTAGTATTCATTAAAAAACTATCTACAAACAATTATATCATGCACACCATTTTTTTCTACGGATCTTTTCAAAAACTTTATCTATATTAAAATTATATATATATATATATATATATATATATATATATATATATATATATATATATATGGGTTTTTGTATAAATAATTATCATGATTTGAAAATCGAATTTAAATAAAAAAAAATCAAGAAGAAATTACCCTTTCATATTTATATGTTATAGTATATGAAAATAAAGGGATTGTTAATTTTAAAAAACAATGTAAAAACTTCATAATAAAAAAAAATATGTTCATCGAAATTTTATGATATTTTTTAAAATATTATTGTGATTGTCTTATTTGGAAATGATTTTATTTTATATTATTCAAAAAAAAAAAGGAAAAGGGCTAGCTGAGTCGAGCTTCAGCTCTTAGACTTGTGTAGATTATTAAGCTCAGTGATGGGCCTTCAAAAAAAGACAAAGGCCCATGCACACCTAGGGCTGGGGGTTAAGAACCACATGTGTTTTTTTTTAATGGACAATAGAAACGACATGTCATGTATTATAACAAATTCAAGCACCTACAATTCCTAGAGAGAGAGAGAGATCCGTATTTTGAAATTTAAAGCACACACTTCAACTTATTTTTCTTCTAAAAACCTCAATAATCTATTTCCAAACTAAACAAGCAGTCTCAAAACTAAAAAAGATAAATTAATTAAATCTAGACAAACTTTGTGGTTTTTAATTTATGTTGTTTGACATTATTAAAGGCTCAAATCATTTCCATCAAATTTTTATTTTCAAAATTGATACTAGAATTAATCTTTTATTATTATCAAAATATGATCGGCCGAATCTTTCTCTACTTTTTTTGTTTTACTTTTTTTTTATCCTTTCTAAATATACAAGAAATAAAAAAAAAATTCAAAAAAAAGTTTTTAGAGCAAAATATCAAGATTAAAAATTACAAGGATCAAATTTAACTTTTCCATGACACACGAGCAGTTTTAAAAACATTGTAGATTTACGCTTAAAAAATGACCGGAAATATTAAATTTAGACCAAACAATTGGTTAGGTGAATTCTGTAGGAATAATTTTACTTTATTTTTCTTCATTTTCAAACCCGCATCCAATAAATGAATTCTTAAAATATAATTTATAAAATATTATAGATTTGAAGAAGAAGAAAAATATGAAATAAAGAGAGGAAACTTGAAATAAAGAAAAATATAATTTTTATTATTTAATTTATAGTGAATTTGGATTTGTATTTTTAACTATTATATGATTTGTTGATTAAGCATTAGTAAAGTATTTATGTGATTTTTTTTTGTATTTTTGTATTTTTTCATTAGATTTTACCTTTACTATATTTTTGGTGGTTTTGATTTCAAATCTTTTTTTTTTTTTACGTCTTAAAATTAACAGTGTGAAAAAAAGTCAGGAATTAAATGAAAAAATATTTATAGTTTTACTTAAAAATCTAAATTTACAAAATATAAAATAATTTCAGCCATCTTTCTTAATATAAAATATAGAGAGCAAACTTTTCGAAAGAAATTGATACAATTCATATACGTCCTAAAAACATAAAAAAAGAAATCAATCGCATTCTTTCCGACAATCGATATGTCATGAACAATAATCAAACAAGTGTATATTGTTTACGTCGAACAATTCAACATGTGCCTGCCAGTTCAAGCTAAGAATCCTAGTAAAAACACCAACATGGTGAACCCAGAGAAAATCTTGTAGCCATCGGCTGTTCCATCCAGCCACCGCTCCCACTTGACCGTCCTGTTCTCTAAAAGGGACGGAAAATTAATCGTCTTGGACCCCTGGTGAACATATTGTTTTGTGGGTGCGACAAAGCCTGTTTGGGAAAGTTGTTGCAGTAGTTTTTTAAAGTATTTTTCGTGTTGAAATATATTAAAATAATATTTTTTTATTTTTTAAAAATTATTTTTGACATCAGCACAATCAAAATGATCAAAAACATCAAAAAACATATTTATTTAAAACTAATTTTTTTTTCAAATTTTTTCTAAAAGCGTCGTCGTAATGCCAAACTGCACATTGTTTTCATAGGGTACCCATGAAATCCCAACACAACAACCAAAATCAGACTGAAAACAAATATAAAGAGATTTGATTAAGTAGTTTGTTTTTTTTAGGTTCAAATGCCATTATGATTATTAATATTAGATAATTATTAGAGATTTATATAATTTTAATTTAATATCTGTAAAATTAGTATAACACATGTAAATTGGCATGAAACCCTACTATTAATAAAAATACAAATACGTACAAAGACAGGTTTTTGTTGGATGTGAGTTGGGATATGCTTGTCTGTCCACGTGTTTCGGTCGCTGTCTAGTGTTAGGTGGTTCATGCACCTAATTTAGGTGACAATCAGAGTAGCTTTTAGTTAGAAGGAAGCATAAATTGGAAATCCATGAAGTAGCTGGGGAAGGGATCACACTGGTGCCTCCAAAAACCGTTTTGGAATTGCCATTTAAACAGTGTATCAATAAAAAAAAATCAAGAAATTTATGATATCATTTAAATTTCATAATATCAGAAATAAAATTTATAAAATATTTTTGTATTTTAATATATTTTTCCTGTAATAACTACTACACTCTTGAATATTTTTTACAATATTAAAATAACAGACGATTATCCAAAATATATCTTCTTTTATTTTTTGTCCTTCCTTTTGTTGTCAGGCTAAACAATTATATATATTACTTTGGAATACTATTTTAATTTTAAATAATATTACTATTATTTTATAGCTTATTGTAAAACACTCGATGTCAACTTATCAAGAGCTAATCTGTTTTTTTTAAAATATAATAAAATCGGAAATCACGATGAACAAATAAAAATCATGTATATTGTTAATTAACAAAGAAGGTTTCTTAAATTCATCTTAAAGTTGTAAACACAAAAATAAATACCACTTAATCGAATATATTTACTTTGGAATTTATGCTGATTTTTTTTCATTGTTTTTTTAATAAGAAATAATGAAATCTATTAATTGATGAAAAAAAAAATAGGGCCTTTACCGAATATTCTAGAGTGCAAAACCACGAGATGACAGCGGTCTACTTGTCGCCCACCCGACTCCCGTGCCCCTCAAAAGTGACGTGGCCACCAATCATCCCCCAGCTTTTTCTTGACGGATATAAACAACCCTAGGAATCACGCTATCTTCACTCAAATCAACGGCTACAAATATGCCGCAGCATCTCACTGTACCTAACAATAAAATCAAACCGTCTATTACAAGATCAGACCGACACATTAAGACCGGCACATCACAAAGGTTGGACAAAGCATCGTCCTTACATTTGAAGTTTGATCAAATACATCCATTTGCTTCTTTTGATTTTTCAAATTAAATTTTATTCCTCTATATAAACTATAAAGTTATAAATTTGTTGCCATGCGATCACACATGTAATTTATATAAGTGGATGAAGGGCTGTATGGGCATATTAGGGAAAGTCGTGACTATGACTTATGGTTGCAGTCCAAAAGTCAAAACTTACTTCTAAAAATATCTATAGATAGAGTCATGTCTGATTTAAAAAAAAAATTAAAACGTATTAATAAATAATGATTATTTTTAAAATATCTTTATTTAGAAATATATTAAAATAATTTTAATTTCATTTTTAAAATTTATTTCCCACCTCAATAAATCAAATCAATCTAATATATATCAAACTAATTTTAAATAATAAAAAATTCAAACAAGAGGCAAAGGCTACTTCGGTAGCATGAGGGATCAAACTTTATTTTATTTAAAGTTATCGGATATGAGGGAACTTCCTTTAAATATCCACAACACTTAGTCCTCACTTCTATCCTCACTAATCTCTCCACTACTTCCTCCTATTTCTCATACTGTTTCTCTCGGAGTCATGGGTAAGTGTTACTGTGCTGTGCCGTTTCATCGTCGTCTTTCTAGACTTCCACTTTTTTCTACGATGATCTTCAGATCTGATTTTATTTTTGTTTTCTTTGTTTATTTTGTTGATGCTCAGCAAAGATCAAGATCGGAATCAACGGTAATAGATCTGATTTGGTTAGAATTAGTTATGTTTTGAATTTAAAGTTGATCTGATCTGCCTGACTAGATTGGAAAATTCAGGATTTGGAAGAATCGGAAGGCTGGTAGCTAGAGTAGTTCTGCAAAGAGATGACGTTGAACTTGTTGCTGTTAATGATCCTTTCATTACCACTGAATACATGGTACAGCTGTTCATTTTTCTTAATATGTTTGGTTTTTGTATATGTGTGTTTTTGGATCTGATGTTTGTTTTGTTGTCTGTAGACATATATGTTTAAGTATGATACAGTTCATGGTCAATGGAAACATCATGAACTTAAGGTTAAGGATTCTAAGACACTTCTCTTTGGAGAGAGACCTGTCTCTGTTTTTGGTGTCAGGTATGATTTTCTTCTCCTTTTCTTCTGTTTATATACTGGTCAAGAATTCTTATTTTCTGGTTGTTTTTCTTTTTTAATTAATGAAAGTTCAGTGTAGTGTAATAGTGATTGGTGAAGTTTATGTGTCGCCCCCGTTTGAATTCAATCTGTAGGAACCCGGAGGAGATCCCATGGGGTGAGACCGGAGCTGAGTATATTGTGGAGGCAACTGGAGTTTTCACTGATAAGGACAAGGCTGCTGCTCACTTGAAGGTATATTCCCTCTTATACTTGATGGGATGCCTTTTCTATGGTTCCTGTGTTTTTGGTTTACCTTAGGTTTTAGTGTATTAATTTTGTGGTCTTCCATATTTGATGCATATGGATATCTGACTAAAATAAGCTTTGAAGTGTCATAAATGAATTATATTTTTGCGAGGCAATTATTATTCTTGTGCGTTTTTTGTTTTTCATGTTTGAAGTCACCTCTCTTACTGATTACATGCCTTATGCAATTGTCTTCATTGGTTTGGATATGCCTCTGTGTGCTATGTGCTTGTTGAACAGTCTTATTTAAGTCAGTTGATGTCATGGTAATCATCTGTGTAATTGCATTATTGATATTTGGAGTTTTCAATGGGCAAGGAGAGCTTTGTTTGTGGTGGTTGGTGCAACTGAATGTGCAATAAATTTAGCCTGCTCGGATGTGCTGTGCACCTCTAAGTTTGCAGTGCTGTTTGATTATCTTATTTAAGAGGGATTTTGGTTAACAGGGTGGAGCTAAGAAAGTCATCATCTCAGCCCCCAGCAAGGATGCTCCTATGTTTGTTATGGGAGTTAATGAGAAGAGTTACACTCCAGATCTTAAAATTGTATCCAATGCTAGCTGCACTACCAACTGCCTCGCTCCCCTTGCTAAGGTATTGCTATTGTCTTCTTGGTCATGGCAGGTGTTATGGAAACTACTGTTTCCTTGTACTGACTTGTCAAAATTGCAGGTCATTAATGACAGATTTGGCATTGTTGAGGGACTTATGACCACTGTGCACTCTATCACTGGTATTGCTTCTTCAAAAAAATAATAATCATCTGGTAGGTAATGGAAGTGTGTACATTGTGCTTACTATGACTTTTCTGATCCTGACCCAGCTACCCAGAAAACTGTTGATGGGCCCTCTTCCAAGGACTGGAGAGGTGGGAGAGCTGCTTCATACAACATCATTCCTAGCAGCACTGGAGCTGCAAAGGTAAGAACCATTTGGAGTTTTATGCAGATTTGTTGTTTAGTTTCTTTGAAAAGCTTTGCTTTCACAAATCTCTTGACATGTATTATCCTTTACTTCTCATTTCAGGCTGTTGGGAAGGTGCTACCTGCTCTGAATGGCAAGCTAACTGGAATGGCTTTCCGTGTTCCTACCGTTGATGTCTCAGTTGTGGACCTGACAGTGAGACTTCAGAAGCCAGCTAAATATGATGAAATTAAAGCTGCTATCAAGTGAGTGCGATTAGTTTGGTCTAGAAAATGTGTGTGTGTGTGTTTGTGGTTATTCTGTTGTGTACACAAGAATTGGAGATTGAGATGCTAAATGAAATTGCTCAAACTTTACAATGATTAATTCTCTCATACGGCTTTGGATGAATGCGTTTTCAGTCTTGAAACTTTCCTTGTACTTTTAACAGGGAAGAGTCCGAGGGGAAGATGAAGGGAATCTTGGGCTACACCGATGAAGATTTGGTTTCAACTGACTTCATTGGGGACCAGAGGTAAGAATTTTCGAAATCCTAGGACATTTCGACCCTTTCTTTCTTTGCTTTGTTGAAGTGTACGTGCCTTGTAATTTGACCAAATGATGTCTGTTCGATGTTTAAAGGTCAAGTATCTTCGATGCCAAAGCTGGAATTGCTTTGAATGACAACTATGTGAAGCTCGTGGCGTGGTATGACAATGAGTGGGGCTACAGGTAATTTCAATCCTGCTCTCTTTTATCTCCTAGCTTTATGGCTGATATATGTTGCTTCCTTCGACGGGAGAGGTTCAGGGGATCACCTGCTACAGCTGTGCGTTTTGTTCTGTGCTCCGAGATAACATGCCTTTTATGCATTAATAATGTAATCCATCTCTCCCTTGATAACTTGCAGCACTCGTGTGGTGGACTTGATTACCTACATTGCATCGGTTTCTTCCTAAAGTTGCAGCGTGATGGCGGAGTTGCTGTATACTTCCGGCGTGCCCACTTGGAGAGTGGAGGTGTTTGGTGGCAGTGTTTTGGCTGAACAAAAATAAAATAGTTTCAAGACGGAAATAATGAGCTATGTAATATCACCAGGGTTACGATGGTCGTTTAGGTTTTTTGGCTTCTGTTTTGTGTTCACGAAGAAAGTTTAATTTCCTCCCACCTGGATTTTAATTATTTTTGCATTACTCGTTTTGCGTATCGTCAGGTGTTTTCTACACCACCCTTCCTGCCCCCCAGTCTCTCTTGGTACCCTTTACGAAGTATGGAGATATTTGGGAATTTTATTTCTAACAACAAATGGGTACCCGTAGAGGTATAATAAAATAATTAAATTAAATTAGATAAAAAAAAACCCTACTCAATTCAATTCAAGATAACATAATTGACTTGAATCAACTTACCACTCATCCTGAAAAAAGCTAATAGAAAAACATTTTTTAATATATATCAATTAGTAAACCTAACTATTAAACAAAAATCACTTTAGATAAAAACAAAACCCATTAAACTAAATAAATTAAACATTAAAAAATAAAGTGAGAAAAAAAAGATTATTAAGTACCACTTGATGATGATATATACATGCCTTGTTGGGATATAATCCGAGTCATTAATTTTTCTTCTTTCATTGAAATGTAATTATGATATTTTAAATATTATTTTTTAAAATATTGTATTTTTTAATTATACAAAAAAATAAAAATAAATATCTAAATCGATGTTTGATGTTCAGCTAATGACCTGGGACATAAAAGATCAAGACAAACAAAATTATTGTCAATTTATACATTTAAAACAAATAGTTATATATTATTTTTTATTATAGTTTATATTGAATTAAGTTCTAAGACTTTGATAATAATTATTTTTATTTTTATATATATTAGTTGAGCATGTTTGAAATTAAGTTTTTTACATGAATATTTTAAAGAGAAAATAAAACTAAATAGTTATAAAATTCTCTATAAACTTGTATAAATTTAATTTTATCTTTATGACTGTTTAACTAAACATACTCATATATTTATATTTTTTCCATCTCATACTAATAACCAAATTCTATCTAAATTCGTACAATTGAAAATAAGAGTATTGTATAGTTGAACTAATAAATTTTTGTTTTCTTGTGTTAGAAATATTTTTAATAAAAACTAAAAAAATAAAAGTAAACAAGAACTAAATGTTTTCATTTATAAGTGTTTTAAAGACATTGATTAGGAGATGGTTGGATTGTACTTTTTTTTTAATCTTAAAGCAGTTTTGGATTAGTTTTTTTATTATTTAAATGTGTCGATATTAAAACTAAAAAATATTATTATAATATATAAACAATCTTAATCACTTAAAAAAAAAAAAATGAGGGTGCATTTGTCCGGGATGCGGCCACAGGGAAGAAGAGTTTGTACTGGGCTCTTGTTGGCTGACGTGTTTGTAGATAAACAAGGGTGTGCGCCAGTTATAGCATTAGTATGTTTAATATAGATAATTTTACTAACAATAATTTATTTATTACTGAATTGTTTCATACATTTAATTTCAAAACACATCACAGCAAACACAAAAACAGGGCCTCATAGGCTATTCGTGCAAGGCAGGTTGAATCATGACCCTAAATACTTCCAGAAATTATATTAACATCAAAGTACACAGGCGGGTTGCCTAAAAATTATATTAACTTGCATTGACATCAGAATACACCAGGGAATATTGAATCACTACTACATCTTTCATCCCCTTAAAGAATTAGACTCCCTGCTTTGACCCTCGAGAATTGATATGATCAAGGGGAAAAGGCTTATAATTATACTGTTTGAAAACTCCCATTACTATTTTCCCCACAAATTCCAAATCCCAAACTTCAAACTAAAGCATCAACAGCCAAGCAAAAACACCCTGCCAAAAGAAGACAGATGTTTTCCAAAATTGTCACAAACGTAGCTAACAAACCTGATATTCACGTAGCCAAGGTTCTGAAATTTGCAAACCAATTGCCATTTTCCCCTGCTGTAAATTGTGCATGCATGTTGCAAGTGGCTGCATTCGAATTCCACTTGGGTCTTAGATTTATGCTATTGGACCTCCAATTGACCTTTAAATTTTGATTTTCTTTCAATTTCACCCTAATTTCGGCAAATTGAATCCCTATAATTCAAAATCTTTTCCAAAATGGTTTATGGTTGTGGATTTATTCAAATTTGTCACTAATTGACCCCAAAACATTGATTTTCTTGCAATCTCCCCGTAATTTCAACCAATTAACTTGGTAAAAAATAAATGTATAGTTCAAATAATTACATGTATCGCCACTCAGAAAAGTTTACATCTCTTGTCTTCCAAGATAAATATAGAGAGAAAAACACTAATCCTTAATTAACAAAATTGTGGGACACTTGATTTCTTTTCCAATTTTGAGTTATACATCGCGAGTTCTTCATAATGATTATCACCCTAAGATCTACAGAAATATGAGATAATATAACACTACGATCCTGTATGATATGAGGGCAATTTTCAGATCTGTTTACCAGGAACATCAAATTTCCTGACTGTATAAAATATGACAGAGATGCAGAATAACAATTTTCTTTTATGCCGGGCATAAAGTTGGAGTAAAAAATTAGAGAGGCGCAGTAACAACAGTTGAATGGAAAAGAGAAGGGAGATCTATGGATTTAAGGAATCACGCACATACTTTGTTAATATTGTTCTTCCTCACTATAATCTTGCATCACACTTTGTCAGTTCAAGAGCTGGAAAATTGGGTTTAATTATTGAAAAATGTGTACACCACACTTATTTATTGGAGCCTTCAAATTAAAGTTAACAGTCCCACTGACAGAGGCAACTTGTAAAGTCACACTTAGCAACTAATCCAGGACGGCCGGGTCTCTGGCACATTTGACGACACTTATCAGGATAACATATTAGAGTGCTCCACAGTTCCTGTATAAGTTTGATAATTAAAAAAAGAGTCTATGCAATCGTCTCTTCAGAAAGCATGGATGAGAAATTTAGGGGGTTATAAATATTTAGTGAGTGATAATCTGCGACATCGTGTTTTTCTACTCTAACTTGAACATGTTAATTAATGTCTCCTCAGAATGGAGCTTAATATGTGATCAAGGTAGCATGGTGTAGGATACTGCATCTTTTTTAATTTGTTGCTAAATATGTGATCAAGTTTTCCTTAACCTATACAATACTTAATTGTCACTTCGGTTCTTATACTCAACTGTTCTAACATGGAATTTCCCTTGGTCAAAGCTGGAAGCTGGTCAGGTCAAATTACAGTCACGATTGGAAGATATAGGAGGAACAAGACAAGGCATGCAGCTTTAATGGGAAGAATTTCTTGATATTAACGTCACTCATATCAATAATTTCTTGGCTAAGAGCCATGCATGTCCATTCATCACCTTTGATCTTCTCATATTCTAGGAAAATGTTGTTTGCCTTAGCTTAAAGATCTGTCACTATACAACTTGTCTATTCCAGTTCCAAGAAAGATAAATTCCGAAAATCTTCGCGAGAGATTGAGCCAGCCCTGCTCTTGCTAAATCATATTCTCCATTCTCCCTGTTAATGAATGCTGTCACTAGGAGTTACTTTCACACTTTGTTTCAAAAGTGAAAAGTATTTTTAAAAAATTTTATTTTAAATTTACAAAATAATATATATTATTTTAATATATTTTTAAATACAAAAATTATTTTCAAAAATAAATTGAATCATAAACATAAACTAGGCGATAATATTCAATAAATATCAGACATATTAGAAATAAAAATATTGTAATTTATTTTTAAAACATAAACTTAATTTTTTTTGTGCTATAATTATTTATTTCCTGTCTAAAAAGAACAGTCTAATGGAAACGGGAAGTGACTTGTATTTTCTAACGATAGTATATTTTTTTGGTTATTTTAATATATTAATAATAAAAATCTATTTTTTTTAAAAAAAAAATTTAAATATTTCAAAATAAAATTATTTGTAAAACAACTATTATCATATTAACAAGTAAGCTAAAACAGCTCGGGTTTTCGTCCACTGTGCACTGTGACTCATGTGCACTGTGGACTGGACATTTGCAATTCGTGCGTCGCGGTTGTTCATCCACCTTTTTTTTTTTCGTTTATGAACAGTGTAATGGCGATTTTGGCCCTGATAATAGGACAAAATAGTGGTCGGCTGAGGGGTAAATAACGGCTGGGGTCAGGGGTGCGGGCGTCATTGAACGCGTACGGACCGGTCCGGTCCGGTCCGGCCCGCCGCACCCCGTTATATTTTTTTAATATTTTTGAAATGGCTAAAGACGGTTCTAGCCCCCAATAAGACAAAATCGATTATTTAAGGTCAGGGACATAACGGTAACTAACCATTATTATTTATATATTTTCCGAAATCTGTCAGGCGCATGCGGTTCACGCGGCCGACGATGTCCACCCTGACGCCCCTTGCAAGTGGCGCGTGCGGTATGATAAGGTGACCGGAAATGAGCAACCGGTGTCTAATCCGGTGCGCCTCCTCTTGGTCGTCCTCCCGGTGCGGCGCGTTTTGACACAAGATGTCTATGTACGAGGCGGAGGACGGTTGAAGACGGCGGCAACCTTTCTCTCTCTCCCCCTGCGACGTATCAAAGGCAGTGCGAGGACCCCGTGTTTTTTACCCTTTGCAATTTGGTCCCTCAACTTTCAATTTCCTTTCCCTCGCACCTTTCACTTCGTTACATTAGTTTTAATTTGTTTCAATTTAGTCCCTCCTGGTCCTGCAGAACGTAAATGTGCACCTTGCACTTCGGTCCTGCAACTTTTGTTCTTCCGGATTAGGTCCAAATTCATCATTAAATTGGGTACACAGGTTTGAATTTTTGTAATATTATCCTTGGATTGAAATTGATAATAAATATGATTTTCATTTCAGCCCTTCAACTTTTGATTTATAATTTAAATCCCCTGCTTTAAATTTGTAATGCTTATCAAATAATTCTTACATTTTTCCTAATAATTTTATTTTCCATCGATTTTTTTTCCTTTGATTTATGTCTGCCACTTTCATTAATTAGAATAATAATAATAATAATAATAATAATAATAATAATAATAATAATAATAATAATAATAATAATAATAATAATAATAATAATAGTTTTTTTTTCTTGCTTACTCTGTTGTTAATATTTTTGAGTGTTTTTTCTTCCGTTAAAATTTTATAATTTTAATTGTTTTTGCAATAATAGCAATAGTCATTTTATATCTAATATTATTGGGGATAAAAGACAACTCAAGAACAAAAAAAATAGACAAATTTACACTAGTGTTACCTACAATTAAAAAAAACCCGATACTGAGTCACATTTGTCTTGATTACACTCGTTCCTTTTAAACGGCAGACAAGTCATTATTATATGTTTTAATATTTATTGCATGTTATCGCCTAAAAATATATAAAGAGATAAAAAAAAATGACCTCGGATTTTTTGCAAGAAAAAAATTAATATCAGCATTCTTAAATACATTTACTATAATAATATGAAGAATAAATCTTAGAAAAAAAAAATTGTCTTCAAATTTTAATTTTGTGCTCTTTTGTTGAAGTGTATTTTTGAAAAAAAAATTGGATTTTTAATATTTAAGATCTAATATTACCCGTGAAAAAATACAACTCAAAAAAACAAAAGGTTAACAAATTTGCCTAGATTATATACAATTAAAAAATATATTAGGCACTTTCTGTTTCGACTACACTGTTCTTTTTAGACAACAAATAAGTAATTATAGCACGCATAAAATATATATTCCTGTTTTTTGAAAAATATTGCAATTTTCTATTTATAATGTGTCAGATCTAATATTACTTGGGAAAAGAGGCAACTCATATTATTTTTTTTTAACAAATTTACCTAGGTTATCTACAATTAAAAAATATAAAAATCACTTCCCATTTCGATCACACTATATAATATGTGAGACTAAGTATATATGTTTAATATTTATTTCATATTATCGCCTACAAATATATAAAGAGAGAAAAAAAATGACCTGCAATTTCTTGAAAAAAAAAATTAATATCGGCATTCTTAAAGATATTTAATATAATAATATGATGAATAAATCTTATAAAGAAAACTTTGGCTTTGAATTTAAATTTATATTTTAGACCCTTTGTTTGTTTCTTTTAAGAAACGGTGACCTTTTTTCACATGTATTTTTTATTTTTTACTATCCAACTCAGTTGTTCTTTTTTAACCGGGTTTCTTTTGTTGTTTTGTTTTTTTAACCAGAGTATCCGTGACAACAAATTTCTTATAAATCATTTAACCTTCTTAGCAAATTTTCTAACAAATTTTATCAAAAGTTTTTTATCAATACCAATATTCAATCACATTTTGGTTGAAAAAAACCATTTTTAGCATATTTTATCAATTATAATTATAATAATTAAATATGAAAATAACAAAATATAACATTTATAAAATCAATTAATTTTCTACATAGATAAAAATGCCCAGCGAAACGGGCTAATCAACTCGTTTTCACTCTAAATATAAATCGACCGAACAACAAATAATATAAAATAGATAGTCATCCGTTGAAGGCACCTAATCATGAAATATACTAATATAGCATTAATTTGAGTATATTAAAACGATTTTTATTATTATTATTATTTTAAAATTTATTTTTAATATTATCATATTAGAATAATATAAAGACAGAATATTACTTCTTAAAAAAATAAGATTTTTATCTAATACCATTTGCGCCGCAATCAAGTATCTAAACGTGCTTAAAATGTCTTGATTTTTGAATTTCATCAGCTTGAAATTCGTAATTCAATTGTGTCAGCATTGATGGTTTGTCAGAAATTTAGAAACGGCGTTAATGACGGACGCCATGACGCTGTTACAGAAATAATTTTTTTTTATTTTTGTATATGTATTGTTTTTAAAGATGCTTTTTTGAAACGTAAATAATTCGAACTTCCATCTATCTACGATCTCTCTGCCAATACTCTGAACCCACCTCCCTGTCTGTCTACAGTTCCTTTCCCTGCCATCATCTCCTCCTCGTGATTTCTTTCACATTATTCCCACCGAAATGTCTTAAGACACTAAAGTAGTTGACTAATCTCTCAGATAAAAAAATGGCAACCTCGGCGTTTAAATCCACGACAAAGAGAACACCTATCGGCAGCGACAAGTCGTCTTCCTCTGCTCGCCGGCGTTCACGGAGTTTGAGCCGCTCCTCCCGACCGAATCCTCCCGACGAATTTTCCGATGACTACACGGTGCCGTCAAGAGGGAGGTTCGTGAGCATGGATAGAGGGTCGGGAGTTCCGGATATAAGTCTCGACGATCTCGCTATTCAGCTGTTGAGTTTAGGTGATCGAGGGCGGTCGGGTTTTAGAAGTGGTGACGTCAGTGACGGGGAGAGAGTTGTGGGCGGGTCCCTGCGGAGAGGCAGGTCCGTGTCGAGGCAAGGCAGTGAAAGTACAAATAACAGCAAGAGTTACAGCGGTGGTGGTGGGAAGCTGAATTCGGAAGGTAGTAATTCGAGGAGGAGACGGTCTGTTTCTGCGGTTAGATATCAAGTTAGTGATTCCGAGGTAAACAAATCATTGCTTGTTCTCAATAGTAATTTGCCTCTTCTTTTTGTGGAAATTTATTGATGATTTTGTTAAAAGAAAGAAAGGTAGCTTTTTGAATGTGGGGCATGGATGTTTAATTTACCTTTTTTGTTTAATTATTATGTTAAGAAAGTAGTGAATGGTTAAATGTGGGCATGAAGAGATTAATTAGCCATCATGGGCACTTTTCATTTTGGTGTACTCTCTCACTTACAAAGTTACTGCAATGGAGCCCATGATGAGAGAGCTACCATTTTGGAATTTAAATATTATTTTTGATGAATGATTTTGGATGTTTCAGCTATATAGTTAATTTGATAGGCTTGAACCATGCCAAGTTGGATGCTTTCAGATTGTGTTTGCTGCTGTAAGTGACTTCATGAGTATTGGATCTCAATGTGAATGCTTCTATATAATGGTAATTTGTTGAACTAGGTTGTCTTGAGAAACCAATTAAGGATCGAATTAAATCATGTTTATGTTTTGCTTTTACCGTGTAGGGTTTTTTAAATTTTGTTTATTACTGATCCTGTTTCAATTTGATATATGGTTCAGGTCACAGATATTTTTTTAGGCTGCTCTATTTCTGAATATGGTTGGTGCTGGTACACTCAGTGCCTTTCTTAATAGATGGTCGCAAACTTTTTTGTTAACAAAAGCTGCTTAAAAAGTTCAGTGCTAAGATGTGTTTGCATTTATATAATGCACTTACTTAGAGAGTCATATGGTCAAAGCATGTGATAATGTAATATTTCTGAGATTGATGCGCAAATTATTGAGTATATATGTGTTTGCCTGTGTGCTCACTTGCACCCTTGTCTTGTATATTTATTCATATAATATCTCTGCTTGAATTATTCATGTCAATGACTTTCTTTATTAATATTGTATGCTGTTTTTCTTGGCAATATCAGAGTGACCTAGAGCATTCTCAGAATTCAAGAAATCATGCTAATTCAAGACGTCAGAGCAATGGAAATTGCCAGGTCCCTTTATCAAATAAGCCACCAGCTTCAAATCATAGACCTGGACTGAGAAGGTCTCTTAGCCAGAAAGATTTGAAGTATCCTGATGGCTACTCTGTAAGACTTGTATCTATTCAAGCTATGTTAATTAAATCTTCTGCATGTTGTTGAATCTTTGTGTTGTATCTGATAGGCAGAAAATCAATTCTTGTCCATTGCCTGGGCTTGTCACACAAACATGCACACACATTTACATATATGTTGTTATTTTAACATTCATTTAAATCCCTTTCATATTGAGTTGTTTCAAGACTGAATTAATTTTTTTTTCCTTTCAGAGCCATTCATCAAGCCTAACTGATGATGAAGGGAGGGATTCTTGTTCCAATAAAAATGGATTCGAGAGAACAATACGAACAGTTTATGCACAAAAGAAGGTTGGATATGATTTTTGGAAAAAAATATGCAACGGGTGCTGTTCCAGTGCCCCTATCTCTCGTGTCTGTGTCTGTGTCTGTGTTTGTGTCTTTTTTGTGTATGTGTAAATGTCCTCTTCTCTTCAGATCAGTCACTTATTGGCCAACCTTTTCACCCTTTAGGCAGAGCATCCCACTGGCGATGATATGAATGGCGGGCTGTACGAAGCAATGAGAAAAGAACTTAGGCATGCAGTAGAAGAGATCAGGATGGAAATTGAACATGTCTGTAATTCTGTTTCTCAATAACTTGATTTGATTATCTGTATTCTATATTGCAATATCATCCTTGATTTGGTTTGCTGATAACCGGGTTCCTTGAAATTGACACAGTCTATGGAGAAAACAAATATAGACTCCTTGCAATCTGGGAAATCTGATGGTTTTCAGGGTGGTTCGACTGTCAGAAAGAACCATGCAACAAAATTAGAACAGGTAGGGAAATGTTTGCTTGTGATCTTTGCTGCTGTGACAGTTTAACCTGCTGCACATAATACTCTTAAATTTATTGCTAGTATTGAAAACATGCAAAAGAGAATATCTTCTCACCTGTCTTGTTTTATTTGATTTTCTTGGAACTGATTATCAATTGAGGAATATTTGATTCTGATAAATACTGGCAGCTTTTACTTATGGATTCTCTCATATTCATGCATAATTGTTGATCTAGGAGGGAGCTTGTCATGTGTTCGTTTTATGT
Organism: Salix viminalis; assembly: GCA_029228465.1. Taxonomy (NCBI): domain Eukaryota; kingdom Viridiplantae; phylum Streptophyta; class Magnoliopsida; order Malpighiales; family Salicaceae; genus Salix; species Salix viminalis. The sequence goes on along the minus strand of CM055440.1, from coordinate 2,964,893 downwards.
TGTTGCATAAAAATAATATTTTGTAGATTTCTTACTCTTCACTGGTTTTTTGTGAGAGAATTGAGAGATTGATAACTCTGAATATAAAGAGACATTGCAACTTGTAAGTTTTTTATCACAATGATTTAGTTAGAGATTTTACAGTGTAATGACACTGTGGTGGGATTATGACATACTGCAATTTTATGACTGTAAAACTGAAAACATGATTGCTTCCCTTCTTGACAAGCATCAGAAAGAAGAATAGTTAGAGAACAAGTTTAGTCGCTTTTTCCACTGACATTTCATGATGACTTGTTCATATATGGATTTTGTATTAACAGTCTGAGAAGTGTAGACAAGACTTAGTTAGCAAAACTATTGTCGGAGAAGCAACTTGGTAGAGATATCTCGAAGATTGTGAAAGAATTGCTTTCTGATTCAAAGAACACTGTTTCAGAAAAGCCATCACGAGCCAGAAGGGTACTTAGTCTCCTCTTCTATGCTCTTTCACAGTTTGAGACTTGCATATTGTTTGTTATTTGTGTAAATTTGCTTACAAAGGTTTCCAATTTGTGGTGTTCAGAGGAGTAATGACAGAAGTAGAATGTCTGAACGATTGACCGAAGAGGCAGAGAAATACTTTGAGGACTTCATTTCAAATGTTGAAGATACAGATATTTCATCTTTGGATGGGGAAAGGAGTGATACAAGTTCAACTTTAGGAGGAATAACAAAGACAGAAACTTTTCAGAGACCTGTGATATCAAAGTCTCGACCTGTAGAAATGGATGGGGTTGTGCTGCCCTGGTTACAGTGGGAAACTTCTAATGATGCTTGTCCTCTATCCTTCAAGAATAAGGAGCCAACATCGACTCCAAAAAGGTGATTTATGGGATGCAGCTCAGGTAATCCATGGCCCATTTTCTCTTTCAAGCAGATCTAAATAACAAATTGACAGACTATGCTTGTTTCACGTGCTTTTTTATGCATTCTATAAAGTTATCACGACTAGTTTTTTTTGTTACTCTTTCTGTGTGGGTAAATAAACTGCATGTCAACTCCCATTATAGGAAGCATCCCTTGCTCAAGAGTTGGTCACGCACTCCATCAGTAGCCGAGGAAGCTGGAGCCCAGGACTTGCGGTTGGCCATTCAACAAATATTAGAGAACTTAAAGGGAGTAAATTTGGAGAACTTGAAAGCTACAAAAGACGAATTTCATTTGGAGGAACAAGGTCACAGTTTGATGTTGATGAATATTTGAAGCGACCCAGTGATGAAGATTCTCTCTTAGAAAGGTGGAAGCAACAACAGAGAATTCATTCAGGTGGTCTCCTGCTTTGCAACCGAATGTTTTTCTAGCTGTAATCCTTTATTTATTTTTTAAGTTCATCTTCGCCAGCTCTAAACCTCATTGATTTTCTTCATAGATATGTAGATCCACTAAATCTTCTTAAGGTAGCTGTTGGCCTTCATCTTTTCCTCATAAATCCTTCTCACAATGCCCTCTACTTATAGGTTGATACTTAATAGTTAAGTGCCCAGTAGTCTTCTTATACAGATAGTCGTAGCATGCCCTTGTTTTCTTTAGGGATCATAGCAGATGCCTATGAAGATTTATCAGCTTACAGTGCAATCTCTGTGAAGGTCAAAAGAAACTTACTAGTTAAAATAGATGGCAGTAATTTCGTGCAGGATTTCTTAGCTTACATGTGTGTTATTATTTCATTATATTTACCATTTCTGTGAAAAAGAAATACTAAAATCTCATAGCCCCCCCCCTCATTTCCACCAAAATTAGGGCTTGTAGTTATATACGAGTTGCCTTACCCGCATGTTGTGCTAAGACTTTTTTGATGTAGCGAACTGATTGATTGTTGTGCGTGTTTTCATTGATTAACTAAAAATTTAATTTGTTAAATTATCATCGATAAAATCCGTTTAAAATGGATTATTTGTTTTGTGCATCGAAACTGATTGAATATTGCTATTATTTGAAATGATTGAATAATTATTTAATTGATAGTTTGTCTATGTGCATCGAAAACGTTTATAAATAATTTGGCTCAACCAAATTATTTATTATTTATCAGCTTACAGTTGAACTTCTGTAAAGGACAAAAGGACTTGCTAGTTCAAATAGATGGCAGTAATTTCGTTCAGGATTTCTTAGCTGACGTGTGTGCTATTATTTCATTATATGTTCTTTAAAATACCAAAACTTTTGTTGACGTAGATAGTTTAGAGACATTAAAAATGTGAGATCAATTGCTCTTTCTCGTGCCAAACAATTTTGATTTCAATTTCATTTTTTTTACTGTATTTTTTTTTAATTGTTCTCAGAACTGATGTTTTTGAAAATTCATGAATGTTTTTGGGCAGTAATTACTAATTAAAGATTTGAGTAAAACTTTGTAGCAGAGTTTGAAATCCCAGTTTTACTTGCTAGGGAAATTACTAGAACATATAAAATAAAAATAAAATATTATTTTTTATTCTTGATAACTGGAATATTTTGCCGCTCTTTACTTGCATGCTCGTGTAAATGAACCTTTTACTCTTTTTTTTTGCCAGTAGAAAAGATGACGTGTCAATTTATGATTAGGATTTTTTTAATTAAAAAACACTTTGAAAAAAACAATATATATTTTTTAATATTGCCTTAGAAATTTTATCAACCTGTGGGGGGAGTGTACAAACCACAAACCTCTTTCCCAGCATGCCAAGTTAGTCCAATTAATTCAAAGTCATCTTGATTGAGGGAGACATGGAAAAACCCTTTGGACGACTAAATTCTCTATTAAATTCATAAACATTTCATTTATATTTATTTCGGTTCCTGTGGAATAATCGGGATTCTAGCTCTGTTTTTTTATCAGCTAATTTTCTGTGTGTTTTCGTCGAGGATTAGTGGAATGGGAGATGGGTATAGTAAAGGCTGCATGGGTTATTAGCATTCATTCTCTGCCTGAGTGAATCTCTTTTGAATCTTTGCATTCAAGAATTCTTGAAGCCCTTGTCAGCTTCAAACTTTCTTTGTGGTTCAGAAATCAATTTCTTCTCTTTTGTTATCTCTAAATAATAATAAGGAGTGTTAGTAATTTTTGACAAACAGGGTTTGATCTGAGAAAATATGACAGTTTTTTAAGTGATATTAATTCTTCAGATTTTATTGAAATATAATAAATCATTAATTCATAGTGCAAGATATTTGAGTAGATTGAGAATATCTTGAACCTTGAACCATCACATCTTTGAATTCAAAAATTTGAAGATTTTGCTGAATATAGGATGGTTAAAGCAAAGAAAAAAACTTATTTTTTTTAAGAAAATACTTTTAAAACATAAAAACAAAATTTGAGTAGATTGGGTCATGGCTAGTTAGACAGCATTTTCTATCCTTGACTAAACCACATTTGATGGATTATGTGTCTTGTTTGAAAGAGTAACAGTGGTTGCTTTTGAAAGTATTTTTTGTTAAAAAATATAATAAAATAATAGTTTTTTAAAAAAAAATATTTTTTGACATCAACACATCAAAATTATTTTAATTTTTTTTAATTTAAAATAAAAAAAAAAAAATATATATTTTTTAATTTTTTTTTAAAAATATTTTTAAAAACACAATGTCAAATGCACTATAAAACAATTTGAGCCACTACTTAAGACTTGGGCCTGGTTTTTACAATGGAAAGATGCTTCAATAAATCAGTTTTTTTTTATATAGAGACTTGGTTAAAATCTGTTTTTATATTACACTTAAGATGTTTTCCAAAATATTTTTAAAAATATGAAATCAATATTTAATAGTATATTTATATTTTTATACATGATTATAGTTATTTTTAAAAAGATCCTAAACTTCGATCTTGATATAAATATAATGGAGATCTTCTCAAATAAAAAGGTGGCGTGATGTGGATAAAATATTTCTTTCTTAAGATAGGCTACTTATATTTTTTTCATTTTCATGAAAAAAAGAAGAAGCTTTAACTTGCTAAAACAACATGCATGCTCTTTATGGTGTTTGATCAACATGAAATCTGAAAACAAAACAAAAACTAACCAGCTAAATTGAATATAAATTTAGACTTGGAGGACTAAATTGTGCTTCTATAGCAAGTAGTTACAGCACCCATGCTATTTCTTTTCTAGTTTTGTAAAGGCAAAAGGGCAAAAATCAAATCCAATTTTGTAAAATTAAAATACGAAAAATTCTTACTACAATTTTAAAAAGCTTTATCCACAACTCACTTACTCTCCATTTTGCACACAAAAATGCAAATCCTCCGAGCTCCTTTCCCTCTCCTCTCTTTCCCTAAACCCCTAAACCCTTCCCTTAAACCCCACCATAGAAACCACCACCTCCTCCTCCTCCCTCGGCACCCTCTCTCCACCACTCTAACACCTCCAAAATCTTACAGCTCAGATGAATTCCCAGTAGACGAAACATTCCTTGAAAAATTTGCACCAAAAGACCAAGAAACCGAAGACGAAGCTCGAAGAAAGAACTGGATTGTCCGTGGCTGGGCACCATGGGAAGAAATCCTAACCCCAGAAGCCGATTTCGCGAAAAAGTCACTAAACGAAGGCGAAGAGGTCCCTCTTAAAACCCCAGAAGCAATTGAAGCATTCAATATGTTATCTCCAAGTTACCGTTCACAGAAAATTAAAGAAATGGGGCTTACTGAAGATGAGTGGTATATGAAGCAATTTGAGATAAAAGGGGAGATACCGGACAGGTTGGAGACAGAATGGGCTAGTCCGTTGGTTGTTAGACAGGTGGCACCGAGGGACTGGCCGCCAAGAGGTTGGGAAGTGGACAGGGAGGAATTAGAGTTCATTAGGGAAGGGCATAAATTGCAAGGAGTTAGAGTGAATTTGGAGGATTTGGAAAATGGGGTTGGTGTTGATGAGGAGAATATGTGTTTGGAGAGGTATAAGGTGTTTTTGAAGCAATATGAAGAGTGGGTTGAGGCGAATAAGGATAGATTAGAAGAGGAGTCTTATGAGGTAGTGTTTCAAATGATGGGAGGGAGGGAATTTTTCATCTGGGCTTTGTTTTATAGTGGAGCAGACAAGGTTTTTAAAATACACTAATGCGTGTTTTTTTTTATTGATGTTGGTGATACAGGAAGACCAAAATTATTACCCGGGTCGAAGAAAAAGAGGGAAAGACTATAAAGAGGGCATGGTTGGATAGTGCTGCAATATTTTTCCTTGTTTATAACGTCAAGTTTCAAAATTTAGTTGTTGAAAGATAGTTGTAATGGTTTTTTATTATTTTTTCTCTTGCAGTACGAGCTTCCATTTTACTATCCGGGTCAGGTGAGTTCCTGAGCTTGTCCTGTTCTTTGCTGATTTTTTTCTTCTCTGGAGTGCGTAATGTGGTTCATGTATATAGCCATAATAAAGTTTCAATTGCTTGCTAAAATCTAATGCATAGGACAGGAAATATGCACTTATTTTGGATGAATATATCAAAGACAAGCCATACTTGTGTTAGCCTATTGAGAATTCTATATAGGATCATGGCATTTAGATGTATCTTCTTTGAGCTGCTAACAGGGGCGTGCATGGTTCTATCTATAAATTGAGGGTAATGTGCAGTTTGTGAAATGTCATTGCAGATCTGTGAAGGAAAAGTTACCACATTACATTTACATCAAGGAGCTTTTGTTGATGTTGGAGGGGTGCATGATGGGTAAGTATCGTCACCTTATACTTCCTAATCCGGTTTGTGGAAAGCTAGATCTTGTCATTTCCCAAGAGTTTACTTCCCATCCATTTGCTTGGATGTCTGGTTGGAGGTTTCTCATTCCAATTCATGTTCATGTCTATGAATCTCAGATGGGTCCCAATTAAACGCAATGATTGGTTTTGGATTCGCCATCATATAAAAGTTGGTATGCATGTCATTGTTGAAATTCTGGTGAGCAGTGCTCTTGGCTTACACAAATATTGGTATATGTAAAATGTTCCAGACCTGTGTATCTTGCATGTTGAGTGGCCTTAACTATTTTGATCAGTTCAATTTTCTTGCAGGCAAAGAGAGATCCTTATCGTTTTCGGTTTCCACTTGAAATGCGTTTTGTCTATCCTAACATAGACCATCTTATGTATGTGACTCCTTTACACTTTTCCTGCTAGTCTTGTCCTCTTAAAATTTGCAATGCTCGTTTCTCTTGTTTTACCCAATGTGAGTAGCTTCACATACTGGGTTACCATGTGGCATTGCACTGGGCGGCTGGTGAGCCACATGGGTTTCTCCTGTTAGAAAGAGTCTGTGGTATTAAAGTACTTCTATCTATTTCTACCTGCTAATAAGTAGTTAATGGTGCTGTTTTAGAATTTATCTATATTAATGTGCTTAACCCTATGGCTTTTTGACATTTTTCTTACTCTTCCAGCTTCAACAGATTTGAATTTCCTCCAGTATTTCATCGTGACGAGGATACAAACCTGGATGAATTGCGGGTCTGTAAGCTTCCTTATAAAAAAATGTTGTCCCTTCTGTTTCTCCTATATTTTTCCCATGATAAGCCTTTTCCATTTTAGTTCTATTCATGTTTGCCTTCTTTGACGGCATGGATAAAGTCTGCCAGGTTAACCATGGCATAGCTTGGTGCATTATGAGTTCACATGATGCATTACATATCATTCATATGGAAATGACATATTTCATATGCTACTATTAGTTTTATTAGATAATCTGACGGTAGAATCTTTGAGTTGTTCTCTGAATTGCTTAATACTGGACCCAACCTTATGATCACTGAAGGGTATTTGGATACTGTTGGGTCTCCCATCTTAACCAGCTGAGTCATTTAAAACATGAGGAAAGTGGTTTTGAAAGGTGGTTTTTTGTTACATTAGGGTCTGAACAATCTAGTCTCAACTTCTTCGTTTTGCTAATAAATTCCCATATATATATTGTGTTTTTTTGGGAATTTAATGTTACTCTATCTGTCCTTCACGTGCACTTACCTTTGCAGCGTGATTGTGGAAGACCACCTGTTCCTAGGAGAGATCCTGAAGATAAACCGGAAGAGGAACCTCTATTGTCAAATCACCCTTATGTAGATAAGGTGCCTTTCTTTCTTTTGCATATTTCTCATTATTGCTTTTGTAGCCAGCTAATGATGGTTGATTAATGTCCAATGCCTTTGGTAATCCTATCTATTTGAAATAACTGTGTGTTGATCCTCTTTTTATAATGGGTGAACTTGGGTATTTTATGCAGTTGTGGCAAATCCATGTTGCTGAGCAAACAATTTTGGATGATTGGGAGGCTAATCCTGAGAAATACAAGGGCAAAAAGATATCTGAGTTGACTGATAATGAAGATTTTGATGAAGAAAATAGCATTGAATATACTGAAGCTTATCATAAGAAAACAGTACTGCCTAAAGTGATTCTGGTGAGGAACATTCTTTGATAATGTACACATCTTTAATCTGTTGAATACATCTGACATCTTTTGTACCCATTTGCAGAAAACAAGTGTTAAAGAACTTGACTTGGAAGCTGCCTTAGCCGAGCGTGAGGTCAACGATTCTCTTGAGTTGTTTATTATCTATATTTCATTTTTATTGATTGTTTTAATATATTTGGCTTCTCAATTATGATTTAACCAATGTTTATATTTCATTTGTAGATAGAACTATCTTCTATGTTCATGTGTTCAATGTCTGTTTTATCATCAACCAGGTCCCATGTGGTTTACCTTCGTTTTGAAGGTCAAATCTAAAGCCAGCCATGTAATGTTTACTGTCTCAATCCTTAGCTTGGAGAAAACAGATTGAGTCTCTTTCTCCTGGTGCTTTACTTGCTATTTGCTAGTTAGATAACACATGACCAGGTTTCCATTCTGTTTACACATCAGCGATATTCATGCCGGATTACCGACCCTCAAAATAGTTTTAATGGCTTGGCTTTCAGTCATAACTAGAAATCTATTTTATATATTTGCTGTAACTTAACTTTCACTGCAACATAAACAAATCTCCTCGTAAATATTTCAAGCTAAACTTCTATACCTTTCTTATTGTACTTATTTTTTTCAATGTTTTCTGGGTGCAGTTTCATAATAAACTAAGAATGGAAGCAAAGGAAAGAGGAGAGAAATATAAAATCACCAAGCTGAGACGAAATATAGAAATGGATGAATATGACTTGTTGCATTGGCGTCGATCATTTGAAGAAAGAGAAGCTTTGATCAGAGACATCAGCTGGTGATTCATCTGTTTTACTCTCTCCTCTCTCTCTCTCTCTCTCTGTGTGTTGGAAATATTTTATCATATTAGATTTAACATATCTCTGTTGGCACGAGCTCCTTCAGGCCCTTCCTGGTTAGGTTGTCTAATATAAAATCTTTAATTGAAGCATGCTAATCACCATGCTGATGTTATAAAGGATGGTGTTAAAATCATGCTCTCTGCTTTGGTTTTCTTGCTTAGAGTTGCTTGGTTCAGATTCTGTACTATGATCGGGTTGCCTGTTCCTACCAATTGTCAGGAATCAGTTCCTTGTTTTCGTATGGTTAATAATTGTCTTTAGAGCAGCACATGAGCAAAGAAAAATTTATTATTCCTATATTTCAGCGGGAGTTCCATTAATTTGATTCATGGAATCAAAACATGACTAATTGCTACTTTTATATATATATATATATATATATATATATATATATATATATATATATACACGCATTTACCCCATCTTTGATTTGCTGCATCACTTCCTCCTGTTTTCTCTAACTCAAAGCTGGACAATTTGCCGCAGCCGTCGAGCTCTTGGTCTGCCATTGGAAGAACCAGGAAGGTATAAGCCAGCAAGTTTCTTTGGTAAGGACCAATATGATCCTGAAAATCCTTTATACCGGTATGACTACTGGGGAGAGCCCAAGAACTCGGAAAAGAGCAAGCAAGAGAGGATTACCGAGATTCATAACAAATCTATTGTGGGAAAGGGCAACGTTTGGTATGAAATGTCTTACGAGGACGCCATCGCACAACGCATGCAAATGGAAGCCCGTGCAAAGGAAGAGAAGCAAGGAGTGGAAGAAGATCCAGGCAGGGATCATGATGATGATGATGAGGATGACGACGACGACGACGACGACGACATCGATTTTAATCTCTTAGGTGACTTTGGTGTAGACTTGGCAAATCAGCCAGTAGTTAATGGCACTGAATCTGCTGGACTATCAGATGAGGGTATGTTTGATAATTAACAGGGGATGAAGAACACTCACCCTAAATGAATTTCATAAATTCTACGTTTTTTTGGAAAAGAAAAGAAGGAAGAACACAAATTAACTATACTTTTTTCCATGTTTATCTAAAGCAACCAAACTTCTGGCGCAGCATAAACTCATCGGTTAGGTATCCCACGTCAAAACACCATAAATAGACATAAATTATATAAATTGTCAACTATCTAAGACTGTATAGAAGGTACTCTTATCCTACACAAGTACCTGTATATTTCATAACAGTTGGACCTTCAAGATCAACAACCCAGTGAAAGACATGAGTTTAAACACCATGCGAATCACTCTCTCTCGAAGTCTCAAAGCTTGAGAGCTGAACCTTCATCCAAGTAAAACAAATCGTTAGTTTATCAGGTAAAAGATAAATGTAGCACAAGCATCCCAACCAATTTCCTTAACTGTTTTTTCATAAAATTTGTGTTCATTCAACAAGGGCTATTTTATCATCATCCATTGGCTTCTACACTGTCATTTACTCTAAAACGTTTCCCCTTGAACTATTGACAGTAGTGTCCATATGCAAATCACTAGAAATATTTGGATGAACAAAGTAACCAGCCACATTGTTACAGAGTTATTGTTATCTTCTTATTCAATTTGCAGATTCATCAAAGATAAGGAGTGAATTTCTGTGGTTGAAATCCTTGAGCACCACTTCCCGTCAAACATCATCTAACCAAAAGCAATTTCCATACTCCATATAAGCCGAACTTTTCCTTGGATTCAATATACTCACTACTTCTCTTAAAATTAAGTAGTGCAATCTCTTGCTCATTCAAATTCTAGCAACACAAAAATCGAATGTTCAATTATCACAAGCAAATACATTGTTAGTAACCCAATTTTTTAAGCCTGCAACCATGGAATAGCTAAGCACCTAATGTTGCCCTTTGAAGTATTTCCTGCTCTAATCATATCGAGATTATCCTTCCAAACCATAGTGGCCCATCAATGGCCAAAATCTCATCATAATTTTGCCTAACAAGCTCACTGCTAAATAAGGATTCATCCAGCTGATTTGAGGAATAATAGTCCCCACCATCAGTATTTCTAGAATCACATTCATCCCTAATTCCATCCTAATCTCTAGAACCACAAATCAAGTTATCCACACTCAATAGGCATGAGAAATTTGAATTTGCCTATAAAACAGCAAAGGATCCATTTCATACACACCCACACAATACCCATACTATCACGGTCTAATTATCCTCACAAGAAACAAAACAATTCACACAGCACCACTCACTAGCACTAACAGTCTAATTATCCACACAAGAAACAAAACAATTTACATAGAACACCACTCACTAACATCAACAGTCATAACTAGACAGCTCAAACTCGAATTGATCAGTGTCACGTGATAATGATCTTGTGTGCGTCATTGCGCCAACTAGACAGCTCGTAATTATAGCAAGCGTCAGAGATAATTCTCGCCTTTGAGGGGAGAGATCCTCAAGGATGCAATTGAATACCTGAAGCTGAAACAAACTTCTCACTGCAAAGATTCTCGTCCGCTGTATTTCAAACGCCCAATCGTAACATGGAGAGTGCAGTTTAATGGTAATCCATGAGATTCGAATCTCTTGAATGGATCGGGAGTCGTGTTGTATTTCTTTTTTTCAAAGAAAACTCTCTCCGTATTTTGACTCCAAACCATTTGGACGAATGCATTGACTAAAACTAACCGATTACGAGTTCAAGGATTTTCACACAAACGACTGGGGCACCATTTCCTAATTTCCCAAAATTGTAGGCCCGAGGAGCAATCCAAGAGGGGAATGTTAATTGGGTTTTCAAAACCTTGAATAAAAAGATAAAGCTCGCTGTGTATTTATTCCGTATGGATTGGAAAACAGAGATAGCTCACTGCATCTATACAGGTTTCCCCACACTTCTTGTGCGTACTCCAGTTCTCAGGGGACTGCCTGCCTTAAGATCTCTCTCTCAACTTCTCCGAACTGTGATAAGAGATTTCTTTCCACAAACTCTGACCAGACCCTTACTAGGATCAGATCAATGTGTTTCCCTCCTCGTTTACCTGAAAGCTTTATAACTTAGAAGTGTGGTTATACTTGAATGTATTTTTTATTTAAAAATATATTAAAATAATATATTTTTATTTTTATTTTATTATTTTTTAACATATATAAAATAATTTAAAAATATATAAAAAAAAATCCAATGCGGAGCCATAAAGTCGACAGATAACACGCTTTTACTAGCAGATCCTGGTGGTGCCATGCTGCTGGGGCCTTGGGTTGCTGCCTCTCTCTCTTTTACATCAATAAAGTCGTCGTCATCCTCGTGTATTTTGATAGAAAAATAAAACAGCAAAGTCTGCCTGTTGCAAGGCCGGGCCTCAATCTAGGAAATACCATCCAGATTATGCCACAAATTACCACAACAAATGACAAGGAATAGGAAATGCAAGGAGCACGAGCAGAAACTGAAAGGTTCCAGTCCCAGGTATCAAAAGAAACACGATGGAAAAGGTTAAAAAAAATAGAAATGAAATGAATGCCATTAAAAGGTGCCTCAGCTTTGACTATATTACAATTTCTAGGTTAACTTGCCCCTCCTGCCTAAGCTCTTTCCGAGCTTGCTTTCCACAACCCCCATAGAACCTAAGCCAAGTAACCCGGGGTTTCACTAACTCGTACAGACTAGTTTCTTTTTTTTTTTTACAAAACTATATAGTTGAATAAACAAAACCTCAAGACCCAGCAACATTTTCATTGGCAACCCACAAGTCTTCTCCATACGCTAACACTGACAAAATGTGGTTTGACCATATTTTGAAACCGCACTCCAAACCACTAATAAGAACCAAGGCCAAAAACAAAACCCAATTAACAACTGCTTATCATGTTTCCCCCGAGTCTGCGGCTCATTCTTTCAAGTCAGTTTTACCGCCAGCAGAGAGGTGAGAGTCATCCTTGTCATTCGCTTCTCTGCTGCTGAGCTACATCACAGAAGATTATGTGTGCGCCCATAGTTCTTTGGATGCAGAAATAATCAAAGCTAAGACCTGATCAATCAATTTCTCCTTCCTCGACATCTTTTGCTCGCTCTGGTACACTTGGAGATGGTTCAACTACTTCCTCCTCATCATCATCATCTTCCTTCATGTATAATCCTAGCTGCTCCAGTGGGTTATTACTTCCCTGAAGCTTGAAACTACCCAAGCGATTAAGAGATAGATCTGGGCTTGTTTCCTCTACGAAACTTGGAAGCTGTTCATCATGGGCTGCCCTAAGCATTTCCAAGTCTTCCATGAACTGACTGTTCTCGTTGATATCAACAGTCTTTTCCATCTGCAGAGAGCAAGAAAATGTTTGGTTCTATTCTCAAGAAGCTGTGGCTGGCTTTGCGTACATTGATGCAATTTACCTGTAACAATGCCTGACGGGCCGCTTCTCTTTCCAGTTCCCTCTTCCTTTTCGCTTCAGCAGCAGCTTCAGCTTCAGCTTTCCTTCGAGCCTCTTCAGCAGCCTTGGCTTCTGCCTTCAACCGAGCTTTTTCTGATATCACAGATTAAGAGATAAATCATTGATCCTGGAAAATAACATCTCCACTCAAAAATTAAGGATGATAGATTGCGATGCCAAACCTTCCTGTTGCCTTCTTTCAAATTCCTCCTTCTCCTTCTGCAATTTCTCAGGATCACATTTTTCACCCTAAATTCAACATATCAGCAAGTGAATCGTCCACACCAAAAACAAACTTGAAAGCATGGAAAATCATTGCAATAGGTAGAATGATTGCCGATGCCAAGACCAACCTTTTCAAGTGCTTTTTCCCGAGCTTTAAGTATGGTGTCAGCAAAACGGCTCCTCAACAAAGCTGCACGATAGAGCTTTTCAGGAGAGACTTGCCTCTTGGATGGAGCACTCTCCCCTATAATAGTACACATGATGGATGAGATGAAGTCCCATATGTAAGACCAATCTTCATAACGAGTTGCTTACCCTCCTGGTGGCCATCTGCCTCATCAGCTGCAACTGGCTTACCCTCATTATCCAGCTCAACTTGGTCCAATCCATCTACAGATTCTGAACAAGGCATTGCAAGCAGAATACAATTGTTCAAAGAAAAACTCTAAGAAACCCTAGAACATGAATAATATGCAACAAAACCTAAAAACTTACGATTTCCAACATCTGAATCATCAGGATCACTTCTTTTTTGGTCTTCAGTTTCTCCAGGTTCCATTTTGCCCTATTATAAGCAATAATATAAGAGATAAACCATTGACATGCCTAAAGAGAGAATCACAAGATCACAACATATAAATCAACAATTTTCTGACTAAACAAACACAATTTGTATAATGCATACCTTGGTAGCATTAATGGAACCAGACACTTTCACTGCATTAGATTCATTGCCAGATTCACTGCCAGAATCTGAATCTGAGAAGAGAATCACACATGTAAGGAGATCATTATACTAACTATGAAGGCTTTCCCAGCTCAATTTAAATATATAACCTTTTGCAGCTATAGAATTTATAGAGAAAAAGGAAGGAATTAAGCACCACCAAATTACCAATTAGTTGGGGGCAAAATATAGGCAAACCACACATTCTTATGATTATTAAACATGAGCCTTGCAAATAAATAATGTCATGAGAGAAATGCACTGATGCCATAGCCAAAACAGAGCACAAACCAAGCAGAAAATTCCAGTTCTGTACACCGGTCACGGAGCAAAGCTTATGACCGGTGTTAAATAATCCAGAGATAGATACAATGCGGAGCCTCTTACTCTCATTCTCATACCAGTCAGCTATTCAAGGAACAGGAAACAAATGCAGGATACGTTTTAAGGTTTTCACTTTTCACACCCATACGGTACAACTCTTAAGAAATTGAATATGAAGAGTATAAAATGTGAGAAACAGAGTTCCATTTCTTGTATCCTGATTTATTATCATGTCAAAAATCTATCATGTTAAGAAATTCATATATGATAGAGACATGGAATGACATGTAGTAGCATCTACCCGTCCCAATACAGCAAATGGGTTCAAAGATGTTAGTTCCAGTCACTTGATGCATAACCCACATCAGTTCTATGTTAAACAAAGCACACTTTGAATTCATCTTCACTTATTGACAACAGAAAACACCTACAATTGGACGATCCTTTCCTCAGGGAAACTAAAATTCATCAGAATAACTGAGCACATGGACTCTAAACAAAGTCCAGTGAGACCCTGCAGTTTTTTTTTGCAAGCCAAATATCAAAATCTGGCACTTTCTTCCCAGGAGTGTTTTGGATATGTATCAAATTTTCAATCTCAAAGGCTTAGCAGCACTTGGCCAGATATTGATATTATGAACCTCCACATCGTTGACATTGGTAGAGAATATCAAAAACTTCACCAGCCAATGTTTCTTGACTGGCTTACCATTCCTGGGATGTCTCGCCCAATCAAAAATTTGATGACTTCCCCTGGCTCCTAGGACTTCAAAACCACTAATCAAACAGGAAAATATCATCTATGATTGAAAAGAACTGTGTGACTAAGTTGCTCTGATACTTCAAGTTACAAAGTTAAAATGAACCAAAAGTAATTAAGCAGACAAAAAAAAATCCATCTTGTGAATTCGAGGGTGGAAAGAATAACGGAAATGACATTTTCCAGTATTTTAGTTCAGATGGATGAGGTGGAATTCAAGATTTCTAAAGAATCCATCTCTATCCAAGTAAAAACTGTGGGATAGACTTCTTTCCTTTCTTCAATTCCCTAGTGTACATCTGTGATTGGAAGAACTGTGTGACTAAGTTGCTCTGATACTTCAAGTTACAAAGTTAAAATGAACCACAGTAATTAAGCAGACAAAAAAAATCCATCTTGTGAATTTGAGGGTGGAAAGAATAACGGAAATGACATTTTCCAGTATTTTAGTTCAGATGGATGAGGTGGAATTCAAGATTTCTAAAGAATCCATCTCTATCCAAGTAAAAACTGTGGGATAGACTTATTTCCTTTCTTCAATTCCCTAGTGTACATCTTTAGTGCAAGTTTCAAAAAGATTGGAAGCATCTTTTGTTCTAATCCACCTCTGTAAATCATCTTTTGTTCTTATCTATCTCTGTAACTTCTTTGATTCATAATTTTTCTTTTACATGCAAAACATTGGGCAGTAATTTTCCTGCTAGAGATTATGAGCTCACACCTAACCAATTGCATCTAACTGTTTGAAAAAACACTTCTTAACAGAGCAACTGTCCAGCAACATATAATAGAAACATGAAGGGCAAATGCCCGCATGAATGCACATATGATAAAGAATTGTTAGGAAAATAAACCAGTCCACCAAAATTGATCAAGGATCAACCCATTAAGTGCTTTTGTATGTTTAATGCACCAGAGTACATGGCAACATTTTCCACTCTTAAATCATATCAAAACAAGACGGGGCTTGTTAGATTCAACTATCCCTTATGTTTCATTATTATGCCCCTTCAAATCAGGGTGTAGCCCTGCCAAAGTGTTATAACAGATCAGATGTATATAGTAATTTCAGATAGCCATTGAACATGTATACCTAACGCAAAAGCCAGACTGAATTAGTGTCAGTGAGCGTCAAATAAAAGGGTATCCTCCTAGATGAAGTTCATGAAGTGAAAAAAAAACATGATATCTACAATAAAGGCAAGCCTTGTAGAAGACATTCACTCAAAGATAGCTAGAGGTAGCCCTTGGCAAAAAAAAGAGGGAAGGAGGTGATTCACCCTCACAGCATCCTTGCATCCACCAAAGCAAGTGGCAGTAATGCCAGAGTTTTAGGTGGCAAGATTCTAAAAAGCTATTGACAGGGAACAAGGTGAAATGAAATCTTATAGCTATATTTTAAATATTTCACCATCTTGCAATTTATGAAGACATCCAGCATATAACTATATGAGTTACAAAATATGCAATACAGTTATTGAATGGTTTGGCTAGCAGAAAGAAAGCAGAATCAAATGACACTATATGAAAAACATCAGGGTAAAATTTTAGTTGTCAAACAAGATGCAATGACAGCATGATATTCAAACAGCACTCAATCAAAGATGTGCGCTTTATAATAACATCAAAAGTCCACATTCAGCATATCAAAAAAACATCATACATGTATTCCAAAGTTCTAAAAAATCATGTTATGAGGCCAATGTCTACAATTTATTTCTTCATAGAATCCAGGAATCAAGCACAGATCACAATGTTGCTTATTTACACTCCAATATCCAAAAAAAAACTATAAACAAATTCTTCAAGAAAAGGAAAGGGTGACAATGCAAAGGTTTATAAAACACTAACCACTTGAAGATGAGCCTGATTCACTATTGGAGCAACTAGGACTGCTACATTTACTGTTCTTATTGGCTGCATCTTTTTCTATCTTTATTGGAGGGTAGCTTGAAATAGGAGGATCATTTCCGCCGACAATATCTATATCTTCTTCGATGGTATCATTGCCTAAAGAACATGATGAATGAGTATTCAACTGGCAACAAAATTAACATGCATAACATGCTTGAGATGCCCAGCATCTATAGATGTGCAAAAGCAGTGTAGAAAGTTTACCTTTGCGTGGTTGCAATGATGAATTGCTAATCCCTGACTCGTTAATAATCTGAATCAGATAAAACCATCAGGCATCAGACTTTTATTGAATGTTTCCATAAAAAAGAGAACATCACAGCAAATGTAGACAAACATGACAGATATAGAGGTACCTCCATTTCACATGGTTCAGCTTTTGACTGGTTTTTCTGTTTCTCCAGTATATAATTATCTAAGAGTTTCCGTAAGTTAAACAATGTATCATCACCAAGAGCATCAATATCAATCTCAATCTCATCCTCACCAGTTTGGCCAGCATTACCACTATGCTCTTTTAGGAATTCAATAATGCTTTCAGGCAGTTCACCAAGCAATGCCTCCAACTCGATGCTCAACTTCTGCTTCTCCCCATTTGTCATGACCTGCCTAGCAGGTTCTGGCTTAACCTTATTGTCACTTGGTATAATTTTCTTCTTTTTAAAAGGTGGAGCACTAGTGGTTGTTTCTCTTTCTATATGAGCAGTTGTTTCCATTTCTATATGCGCATCCGTTCTTGATGGCATTGATTCCACACCAGTGGTAACAGGAAGCTTCTTTTCTATAGCTTTCCATCTAACTTCAAAGTATTTACTGAGGGTCTCAGCCATGATATGGACATCATTTCCAGGAGGGTTATACTTCATTGCATTTGAGAAAGTAAGTCGCACATCTGCAGCAAATCCCGATGGACTCGTATATTCACCAGAACCAATCTTGCTCTTCACTGTACCCAAATCCATCGGATGTTTAATGATGGTAAAATAATCCGGTATGTTCAATTTCACCACATCAACAGGAGTTTTGAAAATCCAACCAAACTGATGCGCCGTTAAACGATTTAGTAATGACTCGCACTGTTTCATCAACATAGAAGCCGAAATATCCAGTGGAGCAGCTGGCTTCACTGGCTCTAAACGTGCTGATGTACCCCTTTTTTTGTGGCCTCCATTTCGATCAGGTGGAGCCCGTTTCTTACTCTGTGGAGCTGATACAAATGACCTATGGAGACCTTCTAGTGGAGGCCTCTTTTGGCCATCACTGCAACTCCGGATATCACTAGAAGGCGATAATAAAAGTGTATTTGAGCTCAGAGAAGCCACCTTCCTCTGCAGGATTCTGACCTGTTCAAGTTCCTTTTTCAACCTCATTTCCAGATCCTTCCTCTCTGGCCTTGACATCTTTGAAAATGACAGGACTTGAGTTGTTACACTAAAAGTATCATAACTATCCATGTTCAAACTAATGCATTTTCTCTTGGGAGCACAGAAATCTTCAGATGCTGTTATCTCAGTGTCGACACGTCCAGAGCTCCCAGGCCCTTCTGACTCAGCCATGGTCTGAACAGCATGTCGATAATCTGAAACAAAACCAGAGGAATGCCCTTTGGAGAACTTCTTTGATTTCCCCATTGGTTGTGAAAGCCAACACTTTTTTGATTCCTTCCGTCCAATAAACTCTATAGGGACAGTCGGTGCCATAGGATTAACCTCCAATAACTGCACATGTCATCAACTTTAACTGATTAACTTGAAACGCATGCCAATAACCCGCTTCCAGTTCACAATTCCTCTACCTCACTTTTTACTTCAAGTAATCAGGTTTGATAAATAAATAATTACCCTTGTTTTATGTCTTTTTCTCGAAATTGTACCGAAAGTTTCAAGTTTTCCACTACAATTTACAGTAGTCCCCCTTTAATTATGAGCAGCAATAACAGATCCTCGTCAAATTACACACTAATTGCATGTGTCCCCGAACCTAAATTCATCTGAAGTAAATCTTCAACAAACGAGCTTCAAAACCGACACTTCGCTGATCTGATTCAACCCTCCAAAAACAAAATTTTAAAAAAAAAAACTAAAAGCCCGATATCGTTATCTCTCTCTCTCTCTCTCTCGAAAATTCAAACAAAAGAAGAATTTTAAAAAATTAAAGAGCTTTATTTGAGAAACTAACAAAACACTCACTCAAAAAAAAACTAATAAGCTCCTTTGAGCATAAAAAAAATCAGGAAATCGCAAACCCTAGATAGATCGAAATCGAAGCTAGAAATAAACGCGTCGACACGAACACAATGTGACGGACATACAGACAGACACCCTAGAGAGAGAGAAAAATCAAGGCTTATTAATAAAACCAATTCAAAACCTGGATCTCCCGCTTTCGCCTTTGATTCCAACAAACCCTAGAGAGAGAACCCTTTCACTTCGCGATTAAGAAAGAGAGAGAGAGATTCCACAAGGGCGTGTGCGTGGGATTTGATGGGCTAGTTTGGTCGTCTATTTAAAGGCCCAATCAGCCTTATTTGCCCGCCGCTATTAAAACAATCCTCACAGTTTCATTACTCACTCGGCTAGATCTAATGGTTAATAATTAATCATTTCTTATACCACCGCCAAAAAGAGTTCGGGATCCAACGGCTCTGATTTACTTTCAATCGTTTCTGCGTAGATCGTGTTGGATTTTTATATATAACTACCACAACAAAAACAGAAGCGCTCCACGTCGATTAATAAATATAATCGCTTGAATATGTTAATACGTGTACTTTTACCGGCATTAGTACACGTGTAACGTGTTTTTATTGGTGCGTGTAGATCATTATGAGCTAAGGAGCGTGGTTGATGTGGGAGGGAAAAGGCTATCAGTGGTGGGTGAACACATGTTTTTATTGACATTTTCACCGCCATGTGACGCGGGATGTGGGAGCTTGTGTTTCGCAGACCCCACGTGCTTGATTTTTTAAGCTAGATTTGCTTTGGAAACTTTATCTTCTTCGGTTCTCTTCCAAATTATTTATAGTTTTTTTAATATTTTTTATTTTATACAGAAAACTACTAATTTTAAGTAAAAAAAAATTCAAAACTTACACCAAACAGCCCCTTACATTTATTTACTGATTGAGGAGGATTATTTTTTGGCAAGTCTGCACTGTCGGGTAGGAAAATGGTTGAATATATTGGAAACAAATTTTCGAGAACGAGGGAGAGAGCAGTAGCGAGGGATGGGGTATGAGATTCTTGTAGTAAAGTTTGCGGCTATATTTTTTAAAATTAAAATCGTGAATTCTCAAGTGGGGTTGTGATTATTTTTCAATATATTTTTTATTTAAAAATATATTAAGATAATGTTTTTTATTTTATTTTTAAATCATTTTTTATATTTACATGTCAAAATAATTTAAAAATATTTTATTTTAAACAAAAAAAATATTCTTTTTCAAAAAGTACGCCCTAATTGTTTGAGCAATCCCGTTTAGTATTATTATTATAACAGTTATTTGTTAAGGTATTTTTATTTAAAAATAAAATAAAATATTTTTTTTATTTTTTTTATCTTAGCACAACAACAAAAACCAAAAACATAAAAAAGTGTAATTTTAATGAAAAATATATAAATAATTGTCTTTAAAAAAAATTTTGAAACACAAAAATAAATAGGATTTTCGTGCAGAAAAAAAAAGATTGGCTGATGATTGTGTTCTTCTGATAGGGTGGGATTTTTATTTTCTTTTCATAGGTTTATCATTTCTATGTTTTTTAATTTTTTTTCCTTTTTTTTATTGTATTTTTTAATTTTATTTTTTGACATTGAATTTATTAAAATTTAAATTTCATTATTTATTTTGAATTTTTTATGTGATTATCATGATATTATAATTTGGAGCAGATTGACAGATTAATTTAGATGAACCCAAATTGATTCAATATATTATTGTCGTAATGTTTATTAAAAGATCTCTTAGATATTTATTTTGAATCAAACATATTTTTTATCTGTGTTGTTTTTACCAAGTTCATATATGTTTATTTACAAACACTAAAGGTGAAAAAATAAAACAAATAATATGAACTCTCTAATTAAATTAAACAATTTGACACCATGATTTTTTTTTGTTCTAGGGATCAAAATCAACATCAATGATGAATTTCTCTCTCTACCACGGGAACTCGACGATCTCTCTCACCCCTTTCTCTAACAAAAACCTAGAAAAAAAAATAACAAATATATTTTTTTGTATCAAAAAATGAATTTGAAAAATATCAAGGCACCAAAATCAAAATCGTATATTGTGCATGATTTCCAAACTTTGAGGAAATAAATATACTTTGTTTTATTTAAACTCATGGCAAGCCGCCCGTGTTTGATGACTTTTTTTATTTTGATCCCTATCTTTTTAATTTTACAATTTCTTAAGAAATTAAGATCAATTGGTTTTTAACTAGGATGGAATTGCTAGAAACAAGTGATTGACGACCATATTAAAAAACATTCTGTATGCATAGTGGATGAACAGCTAAAAAAACCATGCGTTTTAATGTTTTTATGTAATTAACAATGTTATTTTTAATATCCACCTAAACTTTTAATCCTTCAGTTATTTTATTAAATAATTATTTATTTATTTTTTAACTGGCATTATAATTTTTTTTTCCGCCGCTACAAAATATGTTTGCAATGACTGCACTTTTTTCTTCGTTAATACGAGCTGTAAACCCGCGCTTCGCCGCAGGATTAAAATTTATCTAAATTTAACATATAATTTTGTATTTTATTTTTTATTCTTTTATTCTTTTATTTTTTTATTTTAGTTTCGATCCCTTGATTTTTTCAGTCCTTCTAAGATAGTTTTAAATTTTTTATTTGCATCTATACACCCTTGCTTTTTGTTTAGATTTGTAATTTTAATTGTTATTTTTATTTGTATTAAATGCAACTCTCCTTAAAAAATATAGTAAGTTTAACTTTGGTGGTGTAAAATAAGAGTGAAACTCTTTTCTATGCATGTATAGTTAAACGTGAAATGTTTTAAACAATACCGCAAGAGACTCTTTCATTTTGTCTTATTTGAGACAAAAAAAGTTATTTTATTGTGCATTAAAAAAGTAAAATTATCGGGACACCCCCACTAACAATTTTTGGTTTTTTGTCTTATTTAAGGATATTATAATTATTGTACTATGAACAAAAATGAAAAAAATTGAAAATACCTTTGATACTATGACATTATTTTAAACACATTTTACATAATAAAATGAATATATAAAAAACTATTATATATTTTTTAGAAGTTTAACGACGTCGCACGCACTATTTAAATATGCATGAGCTTTGAAATTGACGTCGTGCCCGAAGACGCGGCCATAACACTGCTACAAAAAATATAATTAAAAAAGTAAATTATCAATGCACCCTTATAGCCAACTTTTAGATTTTGTCTTATAGGGGTATATAAGCTTAAGTTAGATGAGAGAACATGGTTATAAAAAAAATATATAAGTGAAAGAAAAAGAAAGTATAAGCATGAAAGTACTGTAGCGATCCATATTATTTAAAAAAAAATTGGCTTAGAAATTAGTTACAGTGTGTTTAAGCTGGTTCGGAGATTCCGGTTATAAAAAAAATGTATAAGTGAACAAAATAAAAGTATTAGTGGGAAAGCACTTTAGAAAACAGGGTCCAGGGGAATGTCATGGTACACATAAGTTGGTTTCAACATCCTGGTTATAAAAAAAAATTAGATATGAGAATTAATCGTGGTACGCTTAAGACACTCCTGTTAAAAAAAATATATAAGTGGAAAAAGAAAAAAGAATATAAAAAAGTATAATGGGCAAAAAAAACATAATAAAAAAAAAGAGAAAAAAAAAGGTAAAAAAAAGGAGAAGCAAAAAACAGGGGAAAAAACAATGTAGCGGGTGTTGAAACAAATCAAAAGTTATATAATTGTAATAAATAACAAATAAATATATATAAGTCGAAAAAAGAAAAAAAAATATAATCAGAAAAAAAAAATATTTCATGGGAAAAATATGAAAAAAAATAATTAGAAAAAAAACATAATAAAAAAAAAGAAAAAAAAGTAATAAGAAAAAAAAAGCAAGAAACGAATAAAATGAAAAAAAAGAAGAAAAAAATAAATTGGATATAGGAATTAATCAGTGGTACGCTTAAGACACTCCTGTTAAAAAAAATATATAAGTGGAAAAAGAAAAAAGAATATAAAAAAGTATAATGGGCAAAAAAACATAATAAGGAAAAAAAAAGAAAAAAAAGGTAAAAAAAAGAAGAAGCAAAAAACAGGGGAAAAAACATTGTAGCGGGTGTTGAAACAAATCAAAAGTTATATAATTGTAATAAATAACAAATAAATATATATAAGTCGAAAAAGAAAAAAAAATATAATCAGAAAAAAAAATATTTAATGGGAAAATATGAAAAAAATAATTAGAAAAAACATAATAAAAAAAAGAAAAAAAGTAATAAGAAAAAAAAAGCAAGAAACAAATAAAATGAAAAAAAGAAGAAAAAAAATAAATTGGATATAGGAATTAATCGTGGTACGCTTAAGACACTCCTGTTAAAAAAAATATATAAGTGGAAAAAGAAAAAAGAATATAAAAAAGTATAATGGGCAAAAAAACATAATAAGAAAAAAAAAGAAAAAAAAGGTAAAAAAAAGAAGAAGCAAAAAACAGGGGAAAAAACATTGTAGCGGGTGTTGAAACAAATCAAAAGTTATATAATTGTAATAAATAACAAATAAATATATATAAGTCGAAAAAGAAAAAAAAATATAATCAGAAAAAAAATATTTCATGGGAAAATATGAAAAAAATAATTAGAAAAAACATAATAAAAAAAAGGCAAGAAAAAAAATAGGAAAAAAGTAATAAGAAAAAAAAAAGCAAGAAACGAATAAAATGAAAAAAAAGAAGAAAACTGTAACCCGGAAGTAAAAAAAAAAAAAGCAAAAAAATGAAATAGAAATAGAAATGAAAAATATAACCCGGAAGTAAAAAACAAAAGGACAAAGAGCACATGCACACGCGAAACAGGGAGAGAAATGTCCAGTGAATAATGATTTTACTCTTGGTGAACAGTTGGAGCCCGAGCTGTTTTAGCTATAAGGTAATATTTTTTTAAACACGCTAGCTATGATTTTGGACGTCGTTCCCGTTGTTTTTTGAAATCACACGTTAGTATCTTGCACAAAGTTGACTATTAGTTTTTCTTTTAAATTTTCTAAATTATAATTGTTAAATACAATTTTATTTTATTTTTGTATTATAAAAACATATTTTCCAGAAAATACATCTTAGGTATTTCGTCTTTATGTCAGTACCCTTACTAAGTTCACCATTATTTTATTGTATTTTAAAAAAACTTTCCTGGATTACTTTTTTAATTTCATCTTTAATATAGATATAGTAGATAAAAAATATATGAATGATAGTTTAGGTAGAAAATAATTCAATTATGATGAAAAAAATAATAATGTTACAATCAAATTTGAAAATACTAGGATTTAATATTATTTTTTTCTTTTAAAAAAGTAAAGAGATTGAGTGTTTGTTTGCAAGTGTGGTTGAGGTTGTTTTTGAAAATATTTTTCATTCAAAATATATTAAAGTAATATTTTTTATTTTTAAAAAATTATTTTTTATTTTCACACATGAAAATAATCTAAAAAAAATAAATTAAAAAATAAATAAATTTTCTTTTAAAAAAAAATATTTTTAAAATACAATATCATGCAATCATTTGCAAATATTATTTCCAAACAGAAATCATAGCATGCATAACTCAATGACATGTGTGTTTTTGTGGTCCAATATGTATTTATATATTTTTTTAAAAATATCAATTTAAATTTTAAATATTTTTTATTATTTCACATACTGATATTAAATTTAAAAATAAAAATAAAATAATTTTGATAGAAATCTTGAAGTAGAAAAAGATCGGTGTCATTCTTCTCTTTTTTACTTCTATTTTTCAAAAAAAAAAGTACAAGGGTAAAATGGGTAATTGGACCGGCAAAGTGCACAGGTCGTGCTATATCAAATTATCAACCTAATTTTCTTTCCACTTGTGACATGATCTACCATGCCTTGATCTTTTATATCCTCTGCCGACATAGACATAATCCATACCCGTGCGTTCCGGGCCGGGCTATATTAGCCCACGGATCTTTTTTTTAGTATTGCTGTTCTTCGAGCATGCATACTAAGTGCATCGATTTATTTTTTTTTAAATGCTAACATTGATTCAAAGAAAAAAAATATTATTATTTAAAATAAATAAATTCATCTATATATAATTCACATATACAACGTGCAAACGCAAATAATATTTTTCAGGGCTTCATTAAAATTTATCATGATCACATTGACATAATAGCTTTTATAAATTATTTTATTTAAAAGGATTTATTTTTGATATATATGAGATAAATATTTAAAACATATACATAAATAAATAAATTATTTATTATATCAATATAGTTTTCCAACTATTATATACATACATATATATATATATATATATATATATATATATATATATATATATATATATATATATATATATATATATATATATATATATATATATGGATGTTTTGATAAATTTTGATGTAATTTATTGTTTTAAAGATTTTAAGTATTGTTTTTAGTGGACCTATTTTTATGTATTTTTAGAGTTTTCATAAATAAATAAAATATTTGATATTTATTAATAAATTTATCTTAAAACATGAGATGATTTTCAAAATCTAAAGGTATTTGTGAAGAAGTAAAATATCTTGACATATAATAGCATTATAAATAGTTCAACAACAACGAAACTCGTATTGAACAAACCCACCTGATTTTGAAGGGGCCGAGGCCTGGTCCATAAATCGTGCAAGCAGTTGCTTCTCATTGGTCACTTCAGATTTCTAAAGGCTCTTAGCTGGCATAACACCAATCGAAAGATGTATGGAGTACAGCATGTCAAGCATGGGCCAAACCCACGGACATAGCCTATTATTATTATTATTATTATAACTTGGTCAATGGCCCAAGAACCCTCCCACTCAATAAGATATTTCAAAAATGAATAAGATATATATCAATTATATTTTATAAAATAAAAAATGTTTTCACTTAACTAAAGAATCGAGTATGAAATGAAGATTATAATTTAATTTTTTAAATATGTTTAAAAAATTCCCTTATAATTTTGTTCAGGGCACTCACTCGTTCATCTTGAACCGATTTTGACCACAGCTTTGGGGAGGGAACTCCATTGCCACGTCCTTATTAGATATAAGTTAGAGGACCCTTTATCAATTACAACAAATTATAAAGTTTACCCTTTTATAATTCAATAAAAAATTATTTTAATAATTTTAAAAACAAATTATAAACTTTTAACCAGTAAAATACAGACTTCAATTCAAAGCTTATAAAATATCTTTTAAAATATCTTCAAAGTATTAATTTTTAATAACAAATTATAAACTTTTAACCAGTAAAATACAGACTTAAATTCAAAGCTAATTAGTTTTTTTAAAATATCTTTTAAAAAAGTTAGAGAACCCTGCTCGAGGATGATCAAACGGAACGCATCACAGCGTACTGCTATCCATCACAGAGCACCCTTAACATGATCTCTCTTCAGCTAACCTTTCGAAGTTTTAAACTCTATCCATCTTGCTACCTTTCAAGGTTAGCCCCGCCCGGCCCTTTCAAAAAACAGCTAACAAGCGAAAGATAAACTTTTACTTCTGGCAGAGAATAATATAACTTTATTTTAGAGAATAAATAAACTTTTATTTTATCAAAAACCAAACACAGCAAAAAATCTTTTTATTTAAAGAGTTGTGTTCTAAAACCTCAAATAATAATATGATTTCTTAAATCAATTTAGATCTCGCTATGCTGCCATGGCTTGAAGGTTAAATGTGCTTTATCAATGAGGTGGTAGCTTTTACATGACTGTTTGGAATTGTGGTTAGGTTACTTTTAAAAATATTTTTTTGTTAAAAAAAATATCAAAATAATATATTTTTTATTTTTTAAAATCACTTTTTAAACTCATCCCAACTAAATAATCTAAAAACAAAAAAAATAATTTAAAATAAAAATATAAATCAAAGCACATAAAAATATATATAAACATCCCGCGAATAATTAAAGAAACGACTTACTAATTAATATAATTGCGTGAAACTTTAATTTCCAAAATGTTTCTCATCAACGAAGATTTAAACTTGAACAGTGACCAAGAACACCCAAAGAAAATAAAGATCAACCCAAAGGAACAGACATCAGAGAGAAGCTGGACCAACCAAAACTATGCACAATTTTAAGGTTATGACCATAACCATCGTCATCATGTCCATGTTAAAGCCTCCGTTTAAGGGAATTAACAATACAACTCGGTACTATTACTCAGGTCATCAGATATTTATAATCATAATATAAACACCTCCAAAATCCACCGTGATCTCAAGATAAGCTTGCTCGCCGGACGGCCCGGTTACCTTGTGTTTCTCTTCTTTAGTTTACCGGCCCGAGACAAAGAGCGGCCTTGACGTCTAATCTCCATGCAAAACCACCGGTATCCATTCTCCACACATCACACGGCGCCGTAATGATCGAGCACTTCTCCTTCCCGTCAACCTCGAACGTGTTATACTTCTGGTATCGCACCCTGACCCTGCATGTGAAAGCCTGCCGGCCGGCCAATGTTACCGTTGCGGGCACTTTCTCCTTTATCGCCAGCCACACGAGCACCTCATGATCTCCTCCCTCCCCCTGGCCCACCATCTTCCTGTACGCCTCGTTTGTCCACGTCACTCGACCATAACCGTCTGATATAAACCCCGGGGAAGCGTCCTTCTCCAGATTAACCCTCTTCTCCTTATCTGTACGCCCTAAACTTCCCAAATCCACCCACGTGTCAGTCAAGCATTCGAGTATCACACATGACCCCACTATATTCATCCCTCGTGGCATCACAGCCGTCGGATCTGCTGACACACCAAATCCCGCCGTCTGATGATGACCACCAGCATGATCATTCCCATTTCCCACCAAAACTGAGCCACGCAGGCGTGCTTTGAACTTGCTTTGGCAGAAGGGAATCCGAACGTACTTCAGACCTGAGTTCTTTCGCCGGGAAATCTTTCCGGCCAGGTGCTTCCGGCATGAGAGGCAGAGTTACAACAGAATCAACCGCTACCTTATTCTCTTCCCCTAAAACCTTTCTCTTTCTATTACTACCGCCACCACTATTGCACTTCTTGATATTATTACCATTACTGGTATTGTTGTACTTTCTCTTTCCTCTACCAGACCTGGGACTTACATCACTCATTTCTGGCGACGAGCCACCACCCGAAACTAAAGTAGCGGTTGAACGGGCCGAGGCCGGTTTAGGCGCTATTGGCCGGAACCTTAACATTATCCGGTCCACCTTGGACATGTCGTACGATCCTCCACCATATGCGTATCTTGCGATACAGCACCCTCCTCTACCATCCATATCTCACTCTACTCGAGCTCAAAAATGAAAAATCTCCTTATGTTCTCTCTCCCTCTGTCTTTTCGTTTTTCCTAAACGCAGGCACTAAATCCAAGGTGGTGCAGCGGTGGTGTTTTATAGGGACTGTAGGGAGGACACGTACGAAAGTGAGGACACGTGTGAGCGCAGTGAGTTTTACAGCGCAGGAAGGGGATTGGTTGGAATTCACAACGTGGCAGTTGCAGCGGTCTCATGGGACCCACTAAAATGAAAAGATCTTTGGCATTGGGCCTGCCAGAACAACCAATTAGCTCGCGAGAAGTGTTGAGTTCTAAGCTAAAACAGGGGCACGTATGTTTTTTGACTTTTGTGCATGTGCAGCCTTCATTTTTGTGGGCTTTATTATTATTATTATTATTATTATTATTATTATTATTATTATTATTCTTTTCTTCTTTTTTATTTATGGTTTGAGGAGTAAAGTATTTTCTTTTCTGATAGTTCGAGAAGGAGGACACGTGAGCCAGTGGAATTTGGATAGAACAATGGAGACATGTTTCTATAGATAGAGGGGAGATCTTACCACGTGGACGGCGGATGTTGACCGTGATCTTTTTGAGTTAGAGATTGAAGTGAGCTTCGGGCTGCGATCGAGTGGGAGGGAGGGAGGGAGGCGATATTTGTTCCTGTCTCTCTAAATGGTGAAATGGAAAATGACCGCTTCCTCTCTCCCGTCTATCTCTGTTTTTTTTTTTTTTTTTTTGCATTATTTATGAGAGTGTATTTATCGTTTGTTTTAGCATTCCAAGTTTCCAACCGCTTATTTGAAAAATAATGTTTATTTTTAAACATTTTTTTGTAATTTTATATTGTTTGTTTCGTCAATATTAAAAATAAAATTTAAAAAATAAAAAATATATCATTTTAAAATACTTTCAAGTAAAAAATATTTTTAGAAATAAAATCTATCATCATTTCAAATATTATCTTAATATTTACACAAACAAAAAAAAGAAGCTCAATGTGGAAGATTTGGAAAACATAGTTTTTTACTTAGTTTATTAAAAAAAAATTATTCAAGAAATTATTGTTCATTGAGATTTAAGCGTGTTTTGGAGGGTGATCGAAGTTATTTTTTAAAGTGTTTTTCTTTCATAAATACATCTAAATAATATATTTTTTTAGTTTTTTTAAATTATTTTTGATATAATCATGTTAAAATAATTTAAAACTATATAAAAAAATTAAAACAAAAAATAAAGATTTATTTATTTTCAAAAACACTTTTAAAATACATTGTCAAACATACATTTAAAAATCTACCTATTACAATAATGTTATAGTGAAATTCTTATTGACCTATAAAATTTTTGAATTAAGGATCAACAATACGATGGTATTTTCCCTATAATATAATTATTTTCTTCAAATTATGCAGGAGCATTTCATTATTTCCATTATTTCCAGAAGTAACTTGATATGTGAGTGTTTAGAAGAGTAATAACAATTATTTTTAAAAATATTATTTTATTTATAAATTAATCAAAACAATATTTTTTAAAAAATTTTCATAAAAAAATTCCTTTATTATATTCAGGTTAAAATAACCCTGAAAAAACCTATATAGATTATTCATTTGAATTTCTTTTAAATATAATTTTAAAACACCAAAACACTACTGTCCAGTGCCGTACAATATCAGTGACTCACCTTCTATAACTTCTAGTGTAGCTACTAGCTAGGCAGTGAAGACTCCAAATACAAAGACCAGATACGAATCCCATAACTTGGGAGTGTCGTTGAACTTCTTTCGATGCGAGTGCGAGCCAGCACTTAGCCAGGGAGAACCCTGGCTAGCTAGCTAGGTGTAGTAGAGTAGACCCTGTCTTGATGAGCGGTACAACCGGTGTTTTGTCAAATTTCAATTTATTTATTTTTTTTGTATTTTAAATGAAATTTTTTTAGTGCGTTTAGATCATTTTGATGTGTTGATGTCAAAAATAATTTTTAAAAAATAAAAATATATTATTTTGATGTATTTCGGCAAGAAAAGCACTTTAAAAAACTACCGCAACCTCACTTCCAAACAGGCACTATAACCGGTCCTGATAATTCATTCAGCTGGATTTTCTTTCCAACCAAACAGAACCAGGATCGGTATCCCTTCATTGGACAAAGCCCACCAATAGCATTTACTAAGGTCAAATGGATGAGTAGTGCTCTTCTCATTGCCCCTAAATATGAGGCAATTTCAACCCTCAGCACCACGTGTCCACGTGAGAGCTTCGTCTGTCGGTTGTTTAACACTGTTTTTTGAAAAAAAAAATAATTTTATTTTATTTTAAATTTTTTAAAAAAAATATTATTTTCAGATTATTTTTATGTGTTGATATTAAAAATAATTTTTTAAAAAAATAAAAAAAAATATTATTTTTATATATTTTTAAATAAAAAACACTCTAGAAAACAAACTAAACTGACGGAGCATGCACTTCAAAACTAGAAAAAGAATTGGGGGGAATGAGAGGGTGCCACAGTATGGCCGTAGCATGCTTGCTAGCAGTAAGGTTATTTTTACAAAAATAAAATAAAATTCGAAGCTGATAATATTTTTGGGGGTATATTATGACTAGTGAGATATCTAATTTACAATGATTATTATTATGATCTATAAAAAAATAGAAGTTTTATCAATAATTCTTTAAGTTAAAATCCATTCTTTCTATAATATGATATATAGTAAAATAAACACTATATTAGACGCATTACACATAATGGTAAAAGAAACCGAACACATTTGTTTTTATTTCAGAATATTTTGAAATATATGGGTGATTGTTGAAGATAATATAACTATTTCAAAAGTTTTCACTCCAAATTGAAAAACACAACTTATATTTTTGTATGCGAAGAAAATATATATAAAACTTTCTATCTAATATGGAAAAAAAAATAAGATCTTTATAGAGTGTTTATATAATAAACTTTGATGTGAGAGAGTAAACTACAATGAAAAGACAATGGGCTTGCGTACTCATATAAAGTTAAGTCGAGTAAGAAAAAATCTTTGATTGCCACTATACATGTAAAACAATGCTATATTTTTTGAATTTTTTATCTCAAACATTAATGTATTTTGATGATTTTTAAACTAAAATTATATATTTTTTATTTTTTTTAACAATTATAATAACAAGAACTATTTCAACAATCTTAAGTATATTCTAAATAAATATGAATGGTAACACTTCTATTGAGACTGTTCTTATCCTCAACGATGTTGTTGATTAAGTAATTGTTCAGGGATGTGGTTGTGATTATTTTTTAAAATATTTTTTATTTTTTTTAAATTATTTTTACATCAACATATCAAGATCTCAAAACACTAATTTTTATTTAATCTAAAAGAAAAAAAGAAAAAAAAATCATCAAAAATAATTTTGAAACACAGTAATAAACTACCGTAAGACCTTTGCTGCCGTCTCTCACGCCATCAACCTTCTGCTACTGTCGCTGTGTTATCGGCCAAATCATTTGGTGATATTTCAAAAATCAAGGTTTATGCCGTCAAGCTTTCATTGATTTTAGCAGATCACCTTCTTAAAGATTGACGAGAAAAATCTCCACCTTTCTTACGAACTTCACTCCCTTGCTCGTAAAGAATTTCAAGCATCATCCCTCCATTTGTATTAAATATCCATCACCATCAATTTCCATATCCTACATCAGTAATATCACTTGTATCCCACGTTCAACCAATCATTATATGACATGTCATATAACATATTCTTTAACCAACACTAATCGAGTAAAAAGAAGGGGAAAAAAGAGAGCAATGCACAGTGGTTTATAAGTGTCAAAAAGGGGGTTATTATTACGATATCATTGTACTTGGCTAAATTATGTTCTTCAATCTATAATGAATACAAATGGGGCTCTAAATACACAAATACCGAGGACTCGCCTAAAATACAGAGGACGAAACTGAACCTTTTCCATCCACGTGCCCCTATCAAATCTACCCACGTGCGACGGTGGCTCTGCGAGGGACACTCATTTTCCGAAGCAAAAGCTTCCTTGGCCTCACGAAATTTCAGAGGATGTTGCAGGGTCAAAGAGACAGGCCCGGCATTGCAAATTTCCTGCGGACCTCTAGAAAAATTGGTGCACCAGTTGCAGCCATCTTGATCGCGATCTAAAACATAATTAAGAACCCGTTTAGAGTGCGTTGCAATAAGCGTTTTCAAAAAAA
This sequence comes from Salix viminalis, assembly GCA_029228465.1. Classification (NCBI taxonomy): domain Eukaryota; kingdom Viridiplantae; phylum Streptophyta; class Magnoliopsida; order Malpighiales; family Salicaceae; genus Salix; species Salix viminalis. The sequence continues at coordinate 2,932,485 of CM055440.1, read as the reverse complement.
AATGATTTTTTTTTTCATTTTAAAAACTGATGGTTTAGTATTTTTAGATTATTTTGATGTTTTAATGTCAAAAATGATTTTTAAAAAAAATAAAAATATTATTTTGATATATTTCGACACAAAAAACACTTTAAAAAGCTACCTCAACTGCACTCTCAATCAGCTTTTACAAGGTCCACCCATTAAACGTACATTAATTGACATCACCAAATCGTACGGTGCAGATTTGTGAAAAGAAATGTAATAATTGATCGCTACTTTGGGTGGCAGAAGCTGAGCCAGTGTTTTTGTATCTGACTCAGTTCTGTATGATTGATTTGGCTGCCGGTTGCTACGTTTCGAGCTATGAAGGCTTCATTCTCATGGAATGATTAGTGTGAGAAATTAGCGAGCAATGCAGATCGCAGGTCAGCATCAGTGCTCTGCTGACGGATAATCCATCCCCTCGTCCCCACTATGCGACTGTTTGTGACCATGTTTTAAAATTATTTTTAAAAAAATAATATTTTTTTTATTTTTCATTTTAAATTAATGTTTTTTTATATAATTTTAACATATTAATGTTAAAAATAATTTTAAAAAATATTATTATAATACTTTTCTAAAACAAATACTTTAAAAAATAATTTCAACCACACTATTAGACATGCCGTGTATGCTCTATGATCATAGGCGCAATATTGCAATAATTCTTCCTTTTCACCAATCATTTTTGTGCTAACGGGTCTCTAATTGTGAAACATGGTCACATGAATATGCTTCCACTACGTCGAAAACTGACATGCATCAAGCACAGGAAGTACAATAATCATGGCATTTTGCTTTCAAATGCCTTGTTTAAAACGATCCAGCAAGATTTCGGAATTTTGATCATGATATACAAATTCCATCCACTGGCTTAGCCCTTCAGGCTGATGATATGTTGATTTTATATATATATTTAGATTGTTTAAAAAAAATGATGTTAGAGATATTTCTTAAAATATAAAAAAATTGATGTATTCCCAAGTCACTCAACAATCTTATTATATAGAATTGTGATTTGCATGCTTAGTGGCTAGTGCCATGTTTTCGACCAAATACATTATCACACTTTGGCACAACATTTGTGCAAAAGGGCAAGTGCCTGCACAATTTGAAAGCAATTTCTACGTATAATAATATTTTCTTAATGATTTTTAAACATTTAATCACGCTAATAATAAAAACCACTGATCAGGCAAGTGGGGTTTTGTTTTTCTTTAAAAAATTGTTGGCATGATCACCAATTTTTTGTTCGTGTATAAACCCTTTTAATTTCGTGAGTTTTTTTATTATTATTATTGTTTTTGTTGAGCTCAATTATCGTTTGTGTTAAGTTTAATACATTAGAATTTGTTTGAAATTACTTTAATTTTTTTGGGTGTAGTTATTGATTTGTGATTAATTTATTTAAGTTTTGATTTGATTATTGTTTATGTTGATTTTGATATATTAGAGCTTGTTATAAATAAGATAGATTAGGTATAAATTGATACTATAAATAAGTAGAAACATTTGATGGGAATGAGTTGACAAGCATTTTATGGCCACGATTAATTTGAAATGGACGGTTCAACTTAAAAACAGTTTTTTTTATCAATAAAATCATCTTAATTTAGAAATTTAAACTAATTAAATGATTCAATTAATAATAAAATAATTGTCAATTAACAAAAAAATTAAATCTTTCTAATCTTTATCTCTTCCTGTCTGTCTTCCATCTTTCATATATCTTCATCCTGCAAAAGGTTCTGCATACCTTATGCATCGCTTGATCGACGCAGAGGCCCGTGCTGGGTTTTCAACTTTCAACGAAAGCATGGTTCCATGATTACCTCATAGTCATTGAAAAATGGGATTTGATTGACTACTTCTCCCAGTGGCATCTTACTAAAGTGAAAGTGACTTCATCAGATTTCAGGCCGACAAGATCTCGACATGTGTCTTTTCTTTTAAAATTTCCACCAATAGATCTAGGTTACCTTCCAGCGAGGAGAAATTCATGAGAGTCCCTTCAATTCTTAAAGCAAAGAATCAATCAATCTAGGCCGCAAGTCTTCATAATGCGAACATGGTGTTTCCCACCCTTTTCAATAATCCTTTCACCGTACTCTTCTGTAAGTTTTATATATAATAATCTCTAGATTTTTTCCATATATATATATATATATAGTCGCATGCTTCCAAGGTCTTCCGGAGACATCAATGGCTTCCAACAATATCAACATCTATTGGCACAGGTATGATCACTTTAGCAAATTAGCTTGGCAACGAAAATATCTTGTGTTTAGATCGATAATGATGGTTTAATCTATACGTTAATTGGCGCAAAACTTGAACAAACTTTGACGTAGAGCGAGTCTCCACCACCCACATGGCATGCTAAGAGAAAGATCGAACTGTTCGATGAATTTGATCAAGCAACAATCTCAGAGCTGGCTTATTAAATTATTGATTCTGTCAGATGGGATTGGATGAGGTTGAGACCAGCTTTCAAATTATTCTGCGCAAGTAATATATATTCAAACTCTCCCTTTCATTTGCTGACGATGAATCTCATCAATTCCCCGTTCACAAGTGATTTATCTATATTGTTTTCTTGCTTGACTTAGCGAATAAATACAAAAACAGTTTTACATTGTGTTTTAAAAATATTTTTTTAATTTTACATTAGTTTTGTTGTGTTTTTAGAATATTTTGACGTGTTAATATTAAAAATATATATTATTTTAATATATTATAGAATGAAAAATATTTTTAAAAACAATCGTAACCGCAACTACAATCCCAAACAGTAACCTACTGCGTGCATGACAAGGAGTTTACAACGTATGGGAGCTCTCTTTTGAGTCATAGTTTTCAAAATGGACATGAATTTGTCAAGAATATATATGCTCGGTTCTTCTTCTCTACCTTATCTATACGCAAATCATTAAACGAGAACCGTAAATCATGTAATAACTTTAATTATTTGAGCAAGGCATCGCGTCGATTTGATTTCCATGGGAGCCATGACAAAAGCTTTACACTGACATTTCTGTCCCCATGCACACATACCAAGCAAGAACTCGATAAATTATCACATTCATTCATTTCTTTTTTAGGTATAGCCATCATGGGAAGTCAGTCCCCCTCCTAATAATAGAACTTATCACGTATTTTAAAAACATGGGTTCATGTTTAGGCAAGAGTTGCGTTCTATCTATGGGATAATGACATCGATTATGCGACTTGTCTCTCTCGATCCTTAATTAATTAAGAGAAAAAAACACAAAAGCACACTTTATTTGATTATTTTAATCTCCTCTTCTATGTTTAGCCACAACGTTGGGAGGTTCCCTCCATGATTTGAGCATGTGTATCCAATGTAACTAGAGCAAGTCAAACACTGCTCGAATATTTTCAACGCTAGACCCCATTCTCGATGCTTTTAATAATTTAATCCTTACTTAGCTTGTAAACTAGTGTTGGATTCGTGCCACGTGTCGATGCCGGCAAGAGCCACACCGTGCTACGCCATCTAAAGCTTCCAACCCTAGCAGGTCTGGACGGATTAGGTTCGCGCAACTTTCCCAAACCAAGAAAGGGTCGGAAAGCGAGAACGAACGCTTTCAGGGCAAAGGAAAGAGAGAGAGAGATGGCTATTTGCTACGTTTGGAATATCTTTTTTTATATGGATGTAATTTTGAGTGAGACTTACGTTTGGATTGGACCCATTAGCCTATCTCTTCTCGTGCCAACCCTGGCTAGCTTATAATAAAGTTATTAGGTGATGTATGTGGATATAATTAATATTTTTTTTAATATATACTCTCAAATAAAAACATTTTATAATTATGCATCATTGGCTACGCATAGAATAAGCGATATGATCCTTGATAGTTTATGTTGATCGGTAGTAATCAAATTTAAGGAGATGGTCGGAAAATATTTTCTCAGTGCGTGTTACTATAGACACACACACACACAGAGGGTTTAGTTATTGTCTTGTAAATAGAGAAAACAGGTGCAGTGGCTATAAAAACATTTTTTGTATTTTTAAAAAAAAATACATTCAATATATTGTTTTTATTATCTTCATATTCAGATAGTAACAAAACATTATTATATTATAATTTATCTAAAATGGCTAAAGCTTGATTTATGGTACTGGAGGGTTTGTTTGTCGGCTCTGCAAGAACACGTGTCATCGAATTATTGATCTGGCTTATCTCCAAACCAGTCTCCTCTATTTGATGATTCTTAAAGATAAGTGAATTCGGTTCTTTGTCTTTTCCTGACATTAATCGGAGCGACTATTAGGAGACCATTTGTAATTGTAACCACCTGGATAATTATCTCGTGATACGTGACGAGTTAGATAAAAAATAAATAAAAAAACTTAAACTTATGAAAAAAAAACTAGATATCATTTATGTTTTTATCTAATAGACAATGCTTTATGAAAATTGATTTGATTACTTTAATGAATTTAAAAACATATTTGAATAATTGATAAAAATATAGGTTGATTCAAAATAAATATTTATAATAAATATTAGGACAAGCAATATATTAAATTGATTTATGTCAACTCGTGTTAACTTGTCAATCTACATGCTAAGTCACAAGATCATTATAATCTCATAAAAAATAAATTAAAATAAATCACTGAGCTCAATAATCAATAAACTCAATGCTCAAGAGTGAAACTAAAAAAAAACCAATTAAAAAAACATCAAAAGATAAAGACTTGAATAAACTCAAGTTAACTAGTCAAAACCGTGACTCAATTATATGATTGAGATAACCCACTATAATAAAATATTTTAAATTATAAAATTCAATTATTAATCAATTCAATGTTAAAAGATAATTTTTTTTTAAAAAAAAGCAAAAAATAAATAAATTAAATTAACTAAGATTAACTTGTCAAGCTCATAGCTCGAGTTATGATGTGAAGATAATTTCATAGAAATTAGAACAAAATAAATCATAGGAACTAATTTAGAGTTAACTTGTCCAACTTGCAAACAGTGTTATGAAATAAAGATAACTTTTAAAGAAATTAGACCAGAAATAAATCACAAGAGTTATATTCTTAATCAACTTAATATTTAATAATAAATTTTAAAAATAAATAAACGAGTCAACACTTAAAATTGACGGTTCAAATCATGTATCTAGCATTACCTCAAAAAAAATAAACTACGAGAATTTAAAGTCTAAACTCTTGAAAAATATAATATTAAATAATAAAATTAAGAACAATACAAAAAATATTAGAAAAATAATTTATTCTGTTATGTAAGGAGGTATATAGTAAAACTCTCATCTGCTTCTTTTTTTTTAATTAGCTAGATGAGACAGTGCAGACATGCCTAAATCTTGTCATTTGGTATAAGTAAACCAACCGATGTTATGATTACAGATAAACAATAAAAATAAAAAAAATTCAAAATCCCAAACAGGCTAAATGGCTCTAATTAAAATAAAGTGAAATGTTTTTTGTTTAAAAAAATATCAGAATAATATTTTTTTTAATTTTTAAAATAAATATTTTTGACATTGATATGTTAAAATGATATAAAAATATCAAATATTTTTAATAAAAAATAAAAACAAAAAAAATCATTTTTTTTTAAATATTTTTGAAATGCAGTACCAAAAATAAATACAACTTAGTGATCTTTTCATGTCTATACTCCATAGTTCCATTTATTGATTTTTTTTTATGTAATTTTTCGAATTAGTTTTCCTAGCCGTTTTAGTAATTAAAACCTAGAAATATAACCAATGAAACCCCATGGAGAGATACCTTTTTTACCGTTAACTATTTTTCATGCAATATATGCGTGTAGCTTTGAAAAGGTATTTCATAAGAATAAATTATTATTAAAAACCATATAAACAATATAGAGTATATTCTCATAATATATAAAATATTGATTACTTGGATTTGATGCTTTATATATATATATATATATATATAAAACAATTTAATGACATAAATGCTTTTAAAAGCCACGTTTTATCTTTAAAATTAGAATTTGAAAATAATATATTGTTTTTTTTTAATTTTTTTTATTATAACATGTTTGTCTAACATACTTTCAACCTATAAACATTTTTTAAATCAACTACATGTTTTATCAAAAAAAAAAAAATTACAGAGCAAGAATTGTTTTCATAATGATATAAATCTAGATAAAATAATAAAATTTTAATTTTATTTTCTTGATTTTTTTTTCAAGTGTGAGTTTCTAATAAAATATATAAATTCTAAATCGATATGAACTATATTTTTTTTCATGTCAGCACATAAAAAATGAAAAAAAATACCAAAATAATAATTTTCATAAAAAATATCAAAAGTTTTCAAAATTGCTGTTCGACTCCATAAACAAACACTACCTTGTGGGTGCCATGTTTTTTCCGAAGCTAACAAGAAGAAGGTTAACATATTATTGTAAACATCAAAGAACATTATGGTGTATTAGCTAAGTTGGTTGAAACTTAGTTGTGTCTTTGTCTTCGAAATAAACACAAAACCTATTGTTTGTGTTTACTTTTTGTTTTTATTATTATTATCTGAAAAGAAAAAAAAAAGATGGAAAATAATGGGCTATAAAGGTAGGCCTATTTCGATCCCACTCGCTTCTCTCTAGGTCAAGAAGTCCAGTGGAGGTCAAGTCCAACTTAGTGCAACTAGTTTTTTTTTTCTTAACCATTTTGTTTTTAAAGGGCCTTTTATTTTTAATTTTTTTCAACTCCATAATTTATAATGGGGTTTTTATTTAATTTTATTATTTAATATTATAAAAAAAAATTTGTTCAGGTGCAGTCTATAATTTACGTCGTGGGTCTTCAATATGACTAGATATTAATCAAAGAGCTGGGTCGTGATTTTTTAGCATTTTTGTTGTCTGTCCCTTTATTTATCGTGAGATTTTTATTGAATTTTATTATTTATTATTGGATTGATAATAAATTAATCTTAATATTTTTTATGAAATAATAAAATAAAAATTTAACTCAATCTAATAATAATATCATTTTTTTAAAAAAAATCTTACATGGGGAAAACACGGAAATAAACTATTAGAATTTCTATATTATTTTTCATGGAATTGACGTTTTTTCTTTACAGATCATCTTAGAAATTGCTAGTGTGTATTAAGACAAATAAATAAATAAATCAAATTAAGTGCATATAAACGCTAGAACTCAAGGTCAACAGATAGAAAGGATTTTATTCAAGGGCACGCATCAATCCCAGGAAGCGATGAAACTCATGACTTAGAGTCGGGACGATGATCCAGTAGGATGATGGATCACGATATTATTATAGGCATTCAGTGTAAGAAAATCATCCAGTGTAGGTGCTGTGCATTGTCTTGCGAAGATCTTGCAGGCCTCCTTGTACATTTCCCCTCCTGAACTTCTCTTTCCCAGCTTCCCTTTCAATCCTACACATTTCTTCTTCCACCACTTTCCCGAACAGATCATTGTTAACTCTCACTCCGAGGCCATCCCCGTCGAGTTCGGCTCCATACTTAAGCCATTGCCAGTTCTGAACTCTGCTGATTTCTGCAGTGGCAGCATCTTCCATGAGGTTGTAAAGAGGGACTGAGCCAGCTCCGGTTAGCCATGCGGCCAAGTACTGGATTCCTACACGGGTGTTCAGGCGGAGGCCGTCCAATGAACGGGACCCTCTTGGCCTCTGCAAGAGGTCTTCCTCTGTTATGGCCGATGCATCTTCGCGCTTCATGGATTGGATTTGGTTTGGCGTGTCTCCCATGTTGTCTGAGAAGATTTCCATGCAGACTGGGACAAGTCCAGGGTGGGCTGCCCATGTTCCATCATGCCCTGCTCGAACCTCTCTCAGCTTGTCCTTTCGCACGAGCTCTAGTGCAGCATTGTTCGCCTCTGGATCGTCTCTGATTGGAATCTGAGCTGCCTGTTCAATATATAAGAGATGAAACATGGATGTAAGAACTACCATTTTCTTTAATCACCACCGAGTTCAGCTTACCATGCCGCCCATCGCATGAACACCGCGCCTGTGGCATGTCCAGATGAGGAGATCAGAGTAGCTTTTCATGAAGTGCTGAGTCATGCCGACCTGAACCCTGTCAGGTAGAAGGCGATCCCGGTGAGCTTGGAATGTCTTGACGTAGCTGAAGATGTAATCCCATCTTCCACAGTTCAAGCCAACAGAGTGGTCCCTTAGTTCGTAGAGGATTTCATTCATCTGGAAAACAGCTGGAAGTGTTTCGATGAGGACAGTGGCCCTGATGCTTCCCCTTTCAATTCCTGCCGTCTTCTCTGCTTTCTCAAACACACAGTTCCATATCTTAGCCTCCCTGCCAATAGTTCAGTTCAGTGTGAAACCATGTTATTACAATTGGTAATACATATAGCATCGTCGATCGTTGTTGTAATGGAACATTCCATAAGGGAACCTTCCAACGAGTGATGACTATAATTGAGGTGGGAGTTCTTGAAGATGGGAAATCGAAGCTGAAACAATCTGCTGAATTATTCTCAAAACTAATTGCAGAAAAAACTTCGAAAGTTAAGAATGCTCGACAGTTTTAGCTACTCTATTATCTCAGATGAGAAATTACCTTGAATTCTCCATCTTAGGGAGATAGAAGAAAGGCCCGAGCCCTGCACCCTGAGTCCGACGGAATGCTGCATGGTTGTGGTAAAAGTAAAGGCCAAAGTCCACCAGGCAACCAGTTGCAGGTTCTCCATCGATCAGAATGTGCGCCTCAGGCAGATGCCAACCTCGTGGGCGGACAAACAACTTAGCTGTCTGATTATTCAGCTTGTAAACCCTGTTCCTGGCCTTGTCGTGAAAGGTAATAGTCCCATCAACAGCATCCTTCAGGTTAACTTGTCCTCTCATAAGGTTCTCCCAACTTGGTGACAGCGCATCTTCGAAGTCAGCCTACCAGAATTTACTACATTTTCAGTTTCTCACCTTGAAGAATTCTAAATTGCACAAGTTTAAAGGACACTGATCGTATATTTTCTTTATCTTATATTGCTTCTTGTTGCCCTGATTCATCACTAGCAACAATCTGCAGCTTGAGACTCTCACTTCTGCCTAACGCATTCTCAAAATGGAGCTTGATTTTCATTTCTGGCTGAGAATTCATATATTTTGGAGCTTCCTATATGTCCATGCTTTCATTCATTCATTCATGGATACATATTATATTTAGAAACCAGTGGCTTCCCACGAATTAAGTAGAAATACTGCCAAACTCACCATGAAAACTTTAGCTCCAGAATTGAGGGCATTGATGATCATTTTCCTCTCCGCCGGACCTGTAATCTCCACCGTCCTATCAGCAACAGCTGGAGGGACAGGAGCGCATGTCCACTCCCCTTCCCTTATGTACCTTGTCGCCGGATCAAACTCCGGCGAGGCCCCCTCACTGAAACTCCTTTTGGCTTCCTCGCGACACTCCATTGCATACTTGATGCGGCTCCTGAACTCTCTCTGCAGACCGGCGACAAATTGCAGAGCATCCCTGTCAAGGATGGCGGCGAACTCTCCATCATATCTGCCTCTGATTTCAACTCCTTCAGGAGCATCATAGCCAAACCTCATCATATCGGGCGGTGCACGGTGGTAATTCTCATACGTTCCAAGTCCCATTATTGATCTGGCTTTTTTTCCAGCAACACCACTCTTCTTTCTGTGTGGTTTCTAACCTGTACAAGAATGTTTCAAGCTGAGGAGTAGAAACATATATAAAGGGAAAGTAGATGCGAGTGGATAGGTACATGGAGCATTATCTTTATGGTTTTTATGTGCGTCAGATTGATCAAATGTTACGCGGGTTTTTTTTTGATAAAATGAAGGGATGTGATGTTTTCTTTCCCGGTGTCTGTGCCTGCCTCGGGAGGTGCAATCTGTGAGAGGATGTGGTGGTGGAATGGAGGAGTAATCGACACCTAGCGCAACACATCGAAGCCGTGCTGATCAAGTCTCAAGACAAGCAAGCCAGCTGGTTGCTGGTTCATTGCTAAGATCGGAAAGAATTTATGGGCAGACATACTTTGTTTTCGGGTCTAAGAAATCCAACATCTTTTGATCTAGTTCTCTAGTTACAAGCCAGCTCCCATTTATTTTTTGGTACCATGTTTATAGATAATATTATAAAATATATTCTCAAGTTTTTATCAGAAGGTTTATTTAACAATTTAAGTTTTTAGATCAGATATCAAATCTTTATTGACACAACGGTTTCGGGTTTGAATCTCAATATTTTTATTTTTTTATATAAAAATAAAGTACAAGTTAGTATGTATTTGTGTACAAGTTTCAAGCTCAAAGAGTTTTTACTTGAGGAAGTGTGTTAGAGAAAAATATAAATTATATTTTAAAGTCTCGCTTAACAGTTTAAATTTTTAGATGAGATGGTTACTTAAAATCAGAACTATTTTACGCAAAACAAATAGACTGAAAGCAATTGAATGACCAATTTCATTACTTTCTTGCGTGACTCTAGCTCTATGTATCCATTGTCTATTACAACCAGAGAGGAGACCATTGGGGGGTAGAAGAAGAGCAGGAAAGAGACAATAGGGAGGTTTGAAAAAACTAGGGATGGTATTGTTAAGGGTATTTTTAAAATATTGTTTTAATGTGAATTCTAAGAGAATTATAGCAGCAAATTAGAGGTTTTCCTTATTATTCGCATTTGTATAAATTTTGCAAATTAAAATTCATTTGGAATTCATATTCATGACCTCCAAAGATTTCAAATATAGGAATTAACAGAGTTTTTGTGTTTTACTTCAACGCTAATTGTTGCTGTTGTTATGATGATGGATCAACTATTTTTTTTTCAAAATTATTAATTTTACAATATATATATATATATATATATATATATATATATATATATATATATTTCACATATATCATTTTCTTTTTACTAATTTACCACACTAACAAATCCAGCGATTAGTCGATGATTAATATATTTCACATATTTCAAATGATTTTTTTTATAAATTTATTAAAATTATATATATTTTTTATTTTTTTTAAATATAATTGATGTTAGTAATTTAGTATATTAAAATAATTTAAAAATATTGAAATATTTTTATTTTAAAAAAAAATTTAAACTTTTTTAAAAATATTTTTTAAAACGACACGAAAATAACCTAAAACATTCCAATTCTTTATAGGACCGAAACCGTCACCCATTGCACTAAGACGTGTAAACGCTGTCTCCATTCTCTCCTCTCAACTCTCTTCCTCGGTCCCGACCACCGCGGCCTTTGCCCGTGTCTCTCTCTGGTAAGATCTTTGATACCAGTTTTTTTCAAGGAGAGACACCGTCAAAACCAAAAATAGAGAAGAAAAATCACGATCTAGGGTTTCGATTCGTGATTTTTCCTATCAAACTCGTTTATTTTTTCAATTATTTTGTTATTATGCTTGCAAATTGTTCAAACACTTGTTTGTTTGCTTAATAGATCTTGTATACCTAGGGTTTTGTAAAAAAAAGGAGAAGAAATTGATTAGGGTTTGTGTTGGATATCTGTAAAAGAAGTTATTTTGTTTGTTTCCTTGTGATTTTTTCATATTGAGAAGAGTTGTGTGTTGTGGTTGTTAATAATATGGCGGCAGGCGATGTGTCAAGGAGAAGGGGTGGTGGCGTTGGTTATTTCGATGAGTTGAAGCGGGGTGGTGATCGTGGTGTGGTACGGAAAATTGGGTATCATAGCTCGACGAGTGTGCGTAGTTTTGATTTTAAAAGAAGTGGGTTTAATTGTAGAGATGAAGAGCGACAGTCAGGGGAATTATGGCAATTTAATGCCTTTGGTGGTTCCCCGAGGTATGAGGAAGGCGAGCTATCAGGGAATGAAGATGGGGTTCGGTTGCCTCTAGAGAAGAAGAGGAGGTTATCTCCTTTTGTATTGGGTGAAGAGGAGAAAGAAGCAAGAATTTTTCAAAGGAGCAGTACTCAGGGTTTAAATGTTGTTTCAGGTGAGGATGCCTTTAAAAGTTCTTTCAAAGGAGGATTGGAGCTTGAAGTAGATGAGGATCGTGTGGATGGAGGATCAGTTGATGGTATTGGATCTGAGTATCCAGTTCCTCTGTCTCCTTCATTGCCTCCAAAGAAAGATGGGGGTTACGACCAAGAGCAAGACCAGGTGGAGGAGGAAGAGCTTCCTGACACACGGAATTTAGCCATGTCCCGGTGGGCATCTGATGATGACTCTCCAAGGGATACCAATTTGGTTGATGATGTAGGCATGCGCAGGACAAATTCCATTGAGAGAGAAGAGGGGTGCCCGAGAGAGGTATCAGATAGAGATAGTTCAAGTTCATCTCTATCGGATGAAAGAGGTTACAGCACCAGCTTTACTTCTGAACACGAATTGCAAAATGATGTCATGGATGTTGATATAGGGGATGAAAATGCCAGTGTTAATGAGATGGAGCAAACTGCTGGTTGGATTGATGAACCCGCAACTACTTCCCAAAGGGGGGTTAATATGCTAGAGGGTTGTAAAAGTGTATTCAAGTATGAAAAACTCAATGAAATCAACGAAGGAACCTATGGTAAAGTGTACAAAGCCAGGGATAAGAAGACTGGAGAATTTGTGGCGTTGAAGAAAGTGAAGATGGATGTTGGAAAAGACAGGTACTTGGAAGAATATGGTTTTCCCCTGACATCGTTGAGGGAGATTAACATTCTTATGTCTTTTGATCACCCTTCAATTGTGAAAGTTAAAGAAGTTGTGATGGGGGACCTTGATAGTGTTTTCCTGGTAATGGAGTACATGGAACATGATCTCAAGGAGCTGATGCAGATGATGAAGCAGCCTTTCAGTACAAGTGAAGTTAAATGCTTAATGCTACAGCTTTTGGAAGGTGTCAAGTATCTTCATGATAATTGGGTGCTTCACAGGGATTTGAAAACATCAAACCTTCTGCTCAACAACCAGGGAGAGTTGAAAGTATGTGACTTTGGGATGTCACGCCAGTATGGTAGCCCATTGAAGCCATATACCTCTCTGGTGGTTACTTTGTGGTACAGGTAAACTGCAATTTACATGCTTAATTTATTTTGTGCTTTGAAATGATGTCTTAATGTTCTGGATCAGGATAACTAGATGTTTTAAACTTATCCATTGTTACTTTTGCATTGCAGGGCACCTGAACTTCTTCTTGGAGCAAAGCAATATTCAACAGCCGTTGACATGTGGTCAGTGGGTTGCATAATGGCTGAAATGTTGACCAAGAAACCCCTATTCACAGGGAAAGGTGAAATTGATCATCTGGACAAGGTGTTTATCAACTCCTGCTTTGGTATTTTATCCATTTGATTTTTTTAAGATCTATTATTGTAGTTCTCCTCTTAATTAAAAAAAATAATGATTGCAGATCTTCAAAACTCTTGGAACACCAGATGAGACAGTTTGGCCTGGGCTATCAAAATTGCGGGGGGCAAAAGCAAATTTTGTTAAGCAACCGTAAGTATCTGTTTTGTCTATCCAGTTTATTGTTTTTTTTCTTCTCTTTTTTTCCCCTTAAAATATCCAAAAACTATTCACCCTGGACATCTTATAGATAGTGCTTTCCTTTTCAGGTATAATCAATTACGAAAGAAGTTTCCTTTCACACCTTTCACAGGATCTCCTGTTCTCTCTGACTCAGGATTTGACTTATTAAACAAACTCCTAACATATGATCCAGAGAAGGTAATTGAAGTGCATATCATCCTCTGGGACTGAAAATATATTATTGTTACTACCTCATGGTTTTAAAATATATTATTGTTATACTAATCCGTGTTGCTTATTGCTAATGCAGCGAATAACAGCAGATGATGCACTCAATCATCCTTGGTTTCATGAGGTTCCTCTACCAAAATCAAAAGAATCCATGCCTACTTACTCCCCCCCTCAGTATGCAAAGAAAAGGTAGCTGAGCAGACTGGATGACTTGAAGAAATACACAAATGAGAAAAGTTCTTGAACCTCTTGCCTTTTGTTCACTATTTCCCAGAATAGGTCTTCGTGTTTTGCAGCTTTTTCTCAGCTTGTACTTTCTCCTTAGGCATAATCGAAGAACAGTGAAATTCTAGATTCCAGGAGGAGCAGTGAAGGCAGTACCGGGTGTTATCTGGCATGTACTGGTGCATATCTCCTCTGTGATTTACAGCCTCCTTTAGAATGATCCTATACCCTCCTTGACCTGCAAGGTCCTGAGTATCAACCTTTTTTTTCTTTGTCTTTGACTGTTCTCTTTGAATCAGATTGTGTTCTGAATGAGCACCAATATTCTCAACTCAGTTAAATGATTAGATCTATTTTTTTACTTATCTTTTCATTTAATGTTAAAACTATTATTCACTCGTTTTCTTCAATATTCACACTTTGTTTGCAAGAGATAACTGATGTAAGACAATGGATTGGGGCCCTGATCTTTCTGGCTGCCTGCAAGGTACTTAACATCTTACTATTAACTATTCTGGTTTCTTTTGTATTGATCTAAATTAAAATTCCCCCAACATTCAGTTGATTCTACTGTCATGTTGACTCTTTTTATGATCTCATAAAAGACAAGAATTTTCTTGGTATGGTTGCTTTGCAATTCATAGTCAACTTTCTGCTGATTAAATTCAACACATGAAAACCTTTCCTTTTTTATGTTTTGCTGTTTGGGTTTATCAATTCATTTTCTAGCTGGTATAAGAAAAATAATTATAAAAAAATAATGATAAGCTGCTGTAGCATTTTCTGCTCTCATTTGATCTGACAAAAAAGATTTATCATTTAACTAGTGAACTTCGCTTGGAAAGTCTTCTTTATAGTGCTTATTTAGTGTACTTTTTGAAACAATAGGGATTCATATCATCCTTGTGGAAACAAATGGTGGTACATGTACTTCTCAGTGCCTCACTGGTGTTTTAGTAGCATGTGTTGGTTTTCAATAGGTCTACAAGTTTTTTTTTGGACCAATGTCAACATCACAACATGTGGGTATAATGTTTCTATTATTCTTTCACAAGTGTTTGTTTGTCTACTCGTTTCATTCAATTTGATCCTTGTAAACATTTTGAGTTACCAGCTACCTTTTAATGATGCCTGCTGTAGAATTTGCTACGACAGCTACCATGTTTCTCAAGTTCTTTTCGCTGGATATGCAGCTGGTATGTCCTTTGAGGGTTGTCCTCCTGCTCCATTATTTTTACACCATTAGCATCTCCATCCTTTGCTTGTGAGCCTGTTCAATTTTAACTGGATGTATTTCTTGTTCGTAGATTCCTTTTCTTCACAAAAGTGCATGCAGGTTTGGTGGGAACTTTCTGATTCCCTTGCTTCTTCCCCTCACCCGTGCTTGTGTGAGATTAAAAGGGGTTTAATGTTGCAGAACATGAAAACAAGAACCGCATTTGGAATCGCATGAGGGTGTCTTGCTTTTTACAGCCTACTTTATTAATTTTTGGATTCGTTTCCCCCCCCCCCTCACAATTCTTTGGGCTATGCGTGTGAATTCAGGTCACAAAGCCTATTGAAGTAGATAGAAGATATTTTCGTGAACAAAGGTGGTGTTATTCCCAACATGTTTGAGTAAGCAAGCAACATGTTAGTGCCTAAATCCTAATTGAATAATTGTTTAGTTTGCATGTTTCAGTTCAACTTGATCGCCTTCCCTGCCAGGAGTAATGTTCAGGTTACCATGATGTGGTAAAACCAATGTTGTAAAATCCGTTCAGAATCAGCATTCACGGTTTTTTGTTTGGAACGGAGCGTTCGGTTTCGTACTCGTTCAGTACCCAGGATTCATTGTTCATATTTATTTAATTATATATATGAAAAAAAATAAAATATTAATTTAACAAGTATAATTTAAATTCAAGATAAATGAACTTTAAATTATACAATACAAATATAATCTCAAAATTAGAAACATCTTTAAAATTTCAAAATATTAAAGGAAATACATAACTGATCCATGACTTAAATACGTAAACTATGGTTAATTAATAAAATAACTATAGTTGATGCCATGTGTCGCAAACATCTCTAAAATTCCAAAATATTATGAAAGTAAAATGTTCAAAAAATAAAATAAATATAAATCAAACATCTTCTACATCATTAATAAAAGAACCATTTTTTTTATCTTATTTTAAATAAAGTTCAAGTATTTTATATATAGTTTAATGATACAATTAATTATATAATAAATAGGAGTAAGTTATATAATTAAATAATTGCTTTTGAAAAATCCTCCAACAATAAAATTATTATTTTTAATTATATTTAAATTAAAAAAATAAATTTAAATATAATTAAAAGACCCACAAATTTGAGATTTGAAATTTAAAATAATATTTAAAAATTAACCCTCCAAAAAAAAATATTATTCTTATTATTCTTCTTCTTATTATTATTAATTTATAACCCCCTAGAAAGTTAACGTATTTTTATTTAGTTATTTATTTATTTATTTATTTATTATTATTATTATTATTATTATTATTATTATTATTATTATAAAATGCCCACCCATTTCTATGCCCACCCATTTCTTCATGTCTGCAGCACAAAACTCTAAAAGTGAAAAGTCCTAAACCTAAAGGTCCTAAACTGCTAAACATATCCCACGCCGCCTCATCTCCTTCCTCCTCATCCTCTTCTCCATTAGTCAGGCCTCATCTCCTTCCTCCTCATCCTGAATTGAAGCGGTCAGTTGAGGGTTTGTTGTTGCGGGTAGAGGGAGAAGAAATAAAGCCCTTGAGCAAGAAAAAGACTGTGATTATATTCAACACCGTCATGACTATTGTTGCATTCTTGAAGGACAGTCTGAGTCTCCATGAATGTTGTGACTCCATCTTCTTCTTGACAAATGATCGATCGATGATGTTTCTTCTTTTTACAAGGAAGGTAGCAGGGCTTCTTCTCTTCCCTTTTCTTCTTCGGACAAATTGAACGGCGTCGTTTTGATGAACCCGGAACGGAACGCCCGGAACGGAACCGAGCGTTCCGGCCGGAATTTGGCCGGAATTACCGGTACTGACCGGAATTTTTACCGGAACAAAAACGTCGCCGTTTTGTTCTGGATTTGCTTCTGGAACGGGGCGTTCCGGCTGTTCCGGCCGGAACGGAACGGAACTTACAACACTGGGTAAAACAGCTCAAAAACACCGAAATTTATGACATTTGTTCATACAGGTATTTTCCTCGGAAAATGTGCTTGATATTGAAACACAGGTGATTTTACTTTCATTTAACGCGCTACTTGGGACATGATTCTACCATCTTCTTCAAGAAAGTGCAATGCCATTTTATCAACAATTATGCGTACTCTTATTCTTTTCCTGCGTGCCCATTAAGTAGAGATGCAAGAACTCACCTCTCGACGACGACGACAAACACCCATTGAGCTTTATGGATGGACGAGAGAAGTCAAATCCAAGCCCCCCCATGTAAGCCATGCGTATCTGCGAACCGAATATTTTAGTGGCGTCTTGTTATGCACGGATGAATTTTGATGATCTTCCATTGTTAGCACACCATTAGTGATGTTTAATGATCTGTGAAAATGGAGCAGCAAACTGAAGAGTTAAGCCTCTGATAACTGTTCAGTAGCCTTCGGTTGCTGCCCCGTGTTAGGAAAGTGGATTAAAAAAAAACTTATCTTGACTGACCGTCAAACTAGTGATTTAACAGCTATCTGGGGCAAAGCCAAGTGAGCGAGTCTTATTTGGCTTCGCATGTGTATGCACTAAAATAATAACCTCTAGGAGTGGGGTTTCCTGCCCTTGCGGGCTTTTTTATATTTATGTTAGGAGTTGATGACCTGTCATCCACACTGAATTTTTTAAAAAAATACTAAAAAAACCTACATCACAAGCTATTACTAAGATTTTGACCACCAATGATTGTTGTAATCTTTTTTTTTCATCCTTATAAATTAAAAAAAAACTAATTTATCAATTTAAACCCCCTATAAGACTCACAGCATAATTTTTTTTTCTTGACCTGAATATGTTTTTTAAAGCAAAATTGAAAGTTCAAAACAATTATCATCAAATTTTTATTGTTAAACGGAACTTATCGACACAAAATATCAAGCTTTTTAGTGCTCAAAATTGATGATAACATCAAAACCCAATGACTTTCTCTTTCATTTATCAAACTCAAGGGAATGAAAAATAAGTTTTTGGACTAAAAATAATATTTTGAAAATTGTAGAGAGATGAAGGTTGTAAAGAGAGTAGGAGGATAAAAATGAATTTTTGAATAAAAATCTTGATTGGCAATGAATTCCTCTAGGTTTGACACCTTGGTCTCCTAGTTTTTAATTTGATCCAAACTTAACAAACTATACCTCAATCTATGCATAAAAGGACACGATTAGAAAAATAAATTGAGGATGAAAAACAAGGTGTTGCAGTGATTGTCCT
Source organism: Salix viminalis (assembly GCA_029228465.1). NCBI lineage: Eukaryota > Viridiplantae > Streptophyta > Magnoliopsida > Malpighiales > Salicaceae > Salix > Salix viminalis. The sequence goes on along the minus strand of CM055440.1, from coordinate 2,914,024 downwards.
AGGTGTTTCAGTATATGGTATTCATGAATATAGTTGGATTGGGTTTGAGCCAATAATTTATTATACTAATAAATAGACAAACCCTTTTTTTGTTACAGTCAAGAAATCTAATATGAAGGTCGTTAACTAGAAATTTGGAGCTAAAATATTTTTGAATAAAATAAAAATAAATGATCGGTTTGCCAACATGGAGATGCAATCTAACACAATTACACAAGCAACATGTACAAAGTACTAACAATACTGCCCATCTACTAACCCCACAAAAATTAGGGTGGAATATGCTCTGTCAAGTGGTATGCTGTGTGAAATCAAGAATGATAGATAGTTATGGTCTTCCCCAGAACAAAAAGAACCAGTGAGATCTCCAAAAAGAAGATGGTGTTGATGAGCGTCCGATCAACTCTCCATCCAAAAACAGAAAACCCACCAGGATTGGACTGCAAATACGTCACTGCAAAGGAAAAGGATGCTTCAGTAAACTCCCTGAGTAAGCAGAGGAAGAAATGATCATAAGAAGATGATAGTTTTATTACATTGATATCCATGTATCTACTTTCGATGTTCTAGATCTTGATTATATGAATGCAAGTTAGCAGTTGCCAGAAATGTCTTGTTAGAAAATTGAATATGTCCAAGCTATCTAAATATTAACATAAGTATTACAATGACTATTAACTAAAAAAATCTGCTATCCCTTGGATAGACTCCTTAGAAAACAAAGGTTCGCCAATGCCACCCACATCTGCACCTGTATGTTTAACTGCAGAATCGGATGCGCTCCCTGCTATTCCTGTTTACTATCAGTTTTAAGTATCTTTCATAAAGAATCATCCATGAGAGCTTTTCTGTGTTGGGAGGATAATATGTACCAAATAATGAGATGGTTTAGACTGCTGCAGGAAACAAAAATGGCTGGACCAGGGAAAGTTCATGATGGGCATTAGAAATTTGATAGAGAGTAAGAGAGCAGGGCGTCCAAAAAGGGATTTGTATGCATGATAAAATTAATTGCTATAACTTCAGTTTACTGTAAGATATGCCCGATCTGGCTTGGATGGTGCTGAACCTCCCTTACATTGTAAGAGATTCTTTACTTGTTAATGCAATGAAGTCCTCCAGTATGATGAGTCTACTAGTTACATGCTGAAAGATTAGGGATGGCGATGGATTTCCAATCAATTGGGATTAGGACAAACTGATAAATTTCAAATATTGAATAAATTTTCATTTGCAGCTACAATTACAAAGAGATGACAATATTAGTGAAGAGAACTATTGGTGATTTAGATACATACCAAACGATTGTCTCTTGTGATATGTGGACATGTATGAAGCCAACTGGGTAGTGGTTGGCACTGGAACATAGTCAACTGCCTCCAAATCACTTTCTGAATAATTTATGTGTATCAAGTGGCCTGGGTTGGCAGCCTCCGAGCTTCCACAATTCGAGCCTGTCTCCACTTGAGAAGTGTCATCATAGGCACATGTAACTATAGAATGCCATTTAGCAGCAACTGATCCAGTGCCCTGAGCTCTATGTGTGATTTTTGCAGCAGCATGCAGGGAAATTATTAACCCGACAAGCTCAACTATAGACGAAATCTGCGAACATTGCAATATCGCAATCTAAGAGAGAAACTCAAGTCCACAATTGCTATATAAACACTTGGAATTAATCTCACAGGTGTATTGTTTAAAAAATTCTCAGCTAACTTTGAAAGTTGTGAGCTGAATGGTTTACAGTTGGAATGGGAATGATGGTCAAAGTTTAGCCTTTCCTTTCCTATCCATTTGTAGCTAAAAGGATGATGATTTTGCACTGAAGGATGTTATTTACATATAATGCTTCAGCTAAGAGGTAAAAACATGATTAAACATGACACAAGTTTCTGCAATATACTGTAATTTAAATAGGAAAAAGAAACAACAAATTGTTCTTCACTCACCACAAAGTCTCCACCATTGATGAGATTGAGAATTTCACTATGCCATGTAGTTTGAAATATAGCCACGACCTGACTAGCTGTCACAACCAGGAGCTCAAGAACGAAAAATATTCGGAACCGATGACTTATCTTAGACAGATAATGTGTTAGACGAATGTGTTCCTCAATGTACAGTGTAATATCCAAATCCCTTTCTAAAAGCTTCCCATAGTTTTCGAAGTGAATAACTTGAAAATTGCATACCAAATTGAATAAAGCACAGCCTGATAAATATACAGTAATCGAATAGGTCCATGAGACAACCAGAGCTATCAGAATAGCAACAGATTGTCCCCAAGAATGGTGTGGCGCATATACTACACGAACAGCCTCACGGATAATCTTCAGGACCAGGAATGGTAGCACCCATATAACCAACAAGCGGAAGAAACCCTGAATATATAGAGTTTTCAAATCAATAGCTTGATATCTATAAATCAAACATATTTCAATATTATAAATGAATGAATGAATGAATGAATATGGGTAGAGTTATTGCTAATTTCTTATTTGGATTTCTCTTTCAAAACATCATCTCCAGGCAATGGGCAAGGAAGCAACTTCAAAGAGATATATTATAAATGACTGAATGGATATGGGTAGAATTAAAAACATTAAAATCACTTCAAAATTCTCTACTGCGTCTAATGACTCGTGCCATGAGTCCATGACCATTGATAGCAAATCATCAAGAACCAATCTTAAAAACCCAAATTACAAAAAATTAACAGGAAAGATCTTAGCTTTGATAACTTAAACAACCACAAGAAATTTAGAAAAAGTAAAGAGAAAGGGGTTGCTAACATTGATCTTCTTGACATATTCATCACGAAACTGTGCTAAATGTCCATGATACCGGTCCACAAATAGAAACTTCCTGGCCCCATACTTCCTCAAGTTATGTGAAATACAAACAAGAGAAATGGTTGCAACCAGAGACTGAAACACCAAAACCTGAATCTCAAAGGTATTGATTTGGTACTTCTCACAGTCAGTACAGTAAGATAAATACTTGATCATGACAGCCGGAAGAGCAATACCAAGAAGCAGAAAAGAAAGCCATGAGAGTATGATACTTAAAAAGGAATACTGGCAAAAGCCAAAGACCCTTAAAAAGGTCTCTAAATGGTTTAAAGACCTGGAGAGATTGGCTTCATCTTCTTGGTCTTCAGACACGAGAGGGATTTGTGTCGTAGAAGACGAATTATCTGTTTGCGGGTAAGCCACTGCCATTTTTTAGTGAGGGAAAGGGAGAGTTACCTTTTCTGGGTTTTCAGTTTTCTGATCAGCGACAGAGAAAACCTTAATGCATGTGTTCAATCTAAACTAGATTGTAGAGAGAGGGCTGAGTCTGTCTGAACTATAAGATAGACAATAATATGAATTTTATGATTATTCAGGAATAACTAATACTATTTTTATGAACTCACTTTCAACGAAGGAAGGAGAAGAAGGAAGCTTAGGTGAAGGTATTTTTATTATTTTGAGTGGGTTTTAAATTTTATTTTCTCAAATGATTTTAATAGCTAAATAAAAATGAATTCTATATTAATGAACTGACTTAATAAATGATAAAAAAAATAATATTAAATAATTACTAAACATAATAAAACTCCTAGGCATTTTACTATTGCTACATTGACCTTCTTTTCCCTTATCCTCCACCTTTTTTATTAATCATAACTTTTATACCCAAACTATTGATCAATTTATCAAAATATTTGAAGGGCAAACAGATTTAAAATAAAAGCAACAAAGTATAAAATAAAGAGAAATAAAGTAATCAATATAAAATTCTTAGAATTTTTTTTTAATTTGATCTAAATGTTTATTTTTGTTGTATTTTGGTTCATAAATTAAAATAAAAGAAGAGAAAGTCATAATGAAAATAATGAACATATAGATTCATTCATTTGAATACTTTTCAACGATGAAAATTGTTTTCACTAGTATCTTTAAAATTGGTGTTGAGAATCTTCATAATTTATTCTGATCTAATTTATATGGAGTTATTGTAATCATATAACCCGAGTTATGAGTTTTGCGAGTTAGTTGTGTTGATTCAAATTATTTTTTTAATTGATTTTTTTTTAATTTAATTTTTCAACATTAAATTGATTAAAAAATGAGCTTCATAATTATTATTTTTTTTTAATAAAATTATCATAGTTTCATGATTCAAATCACGAGTTTTTATGAGTTATTTGAATTGACTCAAGAGCTTTTTGTAATTTTTTATTTTAAATACCAGGTTGATACATAATTATACTCTATACTTTTTTCTCTCTCTCTCTCTGTCTCAATAAACAATAAAAATATTTTAAAATTTTAACAATTATTTATAATTTATATGGAAAAATACTGTGTTGGGTAGTGAAGTATTAACTATAACATAGGCAATGAATTTATTTATTTTCTAAAACATTTTCACAGGCAAAAAAACTAGAAACCTATGGCTGACAATTCACGCGTTTACAGGTGGATGTATAATTAAAAGATGGAAAATAAGACGTCCTAAAGGTTGAAATTAGGAGGTAATTTTGTAATTTTATGAGAGGGAGGGTATTGTTTCAGTATGGCAAGTGCTAGAGTAAGAGATGTAATTTTTTGCATCCAAAGGTGACAAGCACGTCGTTGCGTACTGTAGCCAGACCCGACTTGAATTAGTAACATCCACCGCATCTCCCTCCACAAACGGCGAGCAACAGTAAGCTCATAGCAGCGATGACGACGCCAAACTCCAATCAGAAACATGTTTTCTGCACTTTTATTTTACAATTTCTTGCCAGAGACAAAGACAGCTTGAGAAGAAAAGAAAAGGCTTCGGCGGAGTGGCCCAAGGTCTAAATTTGAAACCTAACGGTCAAGTCAGCGCGGCGGCAATCGCTTTTGACAACCGCTGATCGCGATCTCACATGGTCGGTGCCACCCGCTGAACTTTTGAGTTTTAGCTGTTAAAATAAAGGAAGAAAAGAAGCAAAAGAAAACCCTTCGTAGTTTCACACTCTTAGGCATAATTTCAAGAAGGCTAAGGATTCTCATGGGATCTAAAGGAAAAACCCTAATTTACTGTTTCAGGTAGAGATTATTTTTTAAAATATTATTTATTTTAAAAAAAAAAAACTGTTATTTAAAAATAATTAATTTAAGAAAGCTTGATGTATAACAATTTCAAATATATAATAACTAATCTCAATTTAATTTTATAATGAAAAATGATTTTCTTATTAGTTTGTCACGACAGTTAGGTTGGTGTCGTTTTCAATCAGCATCAAAAAGATAGCGAGCACTTTCGGAACTCTGGGGCCGTATGACATTCGGCTACCCTTTATTTGATTGGACTAAATCATACAAAATATGGCAAGAAGTTGTTTAGATATACTAGGGGGTGCATGGATATCATTTCAAAAGTATTTTTTAACAAATTTAAAAAGTTTTTTTTTTTTTATATTTCATTCTAAATTATTTTTTTTAATATTTTTAGATATTTTCATATTTTGATATCAAAAATAATTTTAAAAAAAAATAAAAAAATATATTATTTTGATACATTTTTAAACAAAAAAATATCTTCAAACTGTCAAGCTCTCCATGCATGAATCTTTGTAATCCAGCCAGCAGGGTCTTGACCTGGTTGTCAAGAAGGGCTTCTCTCTTCCTCTCACTCCAGGTTCAAGCTTTGTTAAGCATGTCTGTCACCCCCGCGATGTCTTACATGTTTATTGAGCTTGCATGATATTCAGTGAGCCCGAGGATTTAGTTGTGATGCGTGCAAGCTGACCCGGACACCGGTATCAAAAAAAATATATATATATATATATATATATATATATATATATATATATATATATATATATATATAATCCAGAGACAGCGAGATTTTAGGGCAAGTCTCAGATTCGTTAGCAAGCATCATTTTTTTTAATTTTTTTAATGAAGTGTCTCAAGCTCCTTTCAAAGAGAGCATTTTTAATGTGAAATCGTGCAATTTGAAAGGATTTTAATTCTGGGTATGCATGAGGGAAGGGAATTCAACTGAAAATTCAAACAAAAAGATAGAAACTAATAAAAGTAAAAATAAATTATTAAGTTATATTTTATATTATTTTAAGGAAAAGTGCTACCACAGTAGTAGAGTTATGATCGAAGCCTCTCTGTTCCTGCAATTCTATAAAGGGTTTTTAACTTTCAATGTTGCTGTACCACCAGTTTGATCATGTGTTTACGGTCAAATCCTTTGACGTTAACATGAAAATCACAAATGGGAAATCATGAATCTGAGCAGAATCCATGTCTGATGCATGTGCCGCCAGTGCAGAAGATATTATTATTCAATGTGAAAAACAATATGCCACAGGCTCATGAACACCGGAATTAATGTTGGATTTCCGAATCAGCTGCATATTACAAGAAATATTAATAACCCCCAAGAGGTCACAGAACAGCTCATGAGCCTGAGTTGGTGTTTGGATAGCATGATATTATATTCCACAAATGATCAGTAGCCTTTGCAGGATCAATCCAAGCTCCGGGTGATGGTAAGAATTTTGCCTTCCAGCGATTATTGTTTTAAGAAAAATGGATCATAATTTAGATGAAGCACCAGAGAGAGCATGATTGACCAGCTCCCGCCTCAGGATCTTCCCTGCTGGAGATTTTGGAATGGCACTGATAAAAGCTACTCGTCTTATTTTCTTGTATGGTGCAACCTGCAAGAAGAAATGATTAGTTTAGAGCAAGTCATAATCTAATCATTCTTGACTGTAATTGTTGGCTACTTTGCAGCTCATTTGAAGGCTGTTAACAGGTAAGTTTCAATTTCAGTGCAAAAGTCTCGCAAAAGGTTATAATTTTGTTACATTTGCTGGGAAATTACTTCTATCAGGCAACCAGATTAGAGGCGGGGTAGGAATCAGGAGACTGAATAATAAGCTGGAAAGGAGTCCCTGCGCCCAGTGTCGAAGAAAATGAAAACATGCATCTTAAGTTCTAAGTTCGATTGTAAGAATTATGGAAGTAAGATATCTGCGAAGCTTTCATACTTGTAGAAGTTACCATGTTGCCAACCAAGGAAATCAACCATATGATCTTGATTCTAGAAGCAGGGTATGGAATAGGTTATTTAATATTTGGGGCAGTGATTAATTAATGTGTTTAGATAATTGGATTTCTTCTCTTTAGACTAAAGAATTCCTAGTTAATGGTAAGGACTCGAGTACCTGCAAAAATAATCCAGATCAGGGGATTTAAAGACTCTTTAATGATAAAGTCTATACATTTCTGGGAAATGGAATAAATGATTTAAAAGAACCTTAAATTCAATGAACAAATATGTTTGTTCTTCATGGTTAATGTTCTGAAATCTATATAAATTTATCTTAAAAGATACAAAGTTTGTGAACTCTTACCTGGATAATTCAAAAGAAGTATTTATACCCACCCCTTTGAACTTTGTTGTTTTCAAAGAAAGGAAGGATCAAAAAGTTTTCTATGCTTCCAATGACATTAATAAGAGACAAATATCCCTTAAAAATCATTAAGGGTTCAACCGATATCTAAATCCAAGGGCATTAGGTTTGACAACAAGCTAGACTTACATTATCTTGAGTGTAGCTGATGTCTGAATCCAAGCATATTGAATCTGACAATATATCAAACCTTTATTCCCTTAAATTATTGTTTCTTTCATTTGATGAAACCATATGATCATGATCCATTAGATTGCATGGAAGTATCTGCATCTTAAATCAAAAGGTGTCAAACCATGGTTTCGACAAATATGCAGAAGCTTACCTGTTTCGCAATGGAATCCATAATTTGACCCTCGGTAGTATTGCTTCCTGGTTTCCTCACCACATAGGCCATGGGTATCTGCCCTGCCTCTTCATCAGGATAACTTCTCCAGATAACAAAACCAAATGATGAGAGGATCTTCAGAAAAGAATATAAATTAAATGAAACAGATTAAATCCTGAAGGCAGGCAATTCATTACAAAATAATGGAACAGCTAGACAGCTTACGGAATCACAGCAGCATCAGCAATTTCAGGAATGGACTGAAGTAACTTTTCCAACTCAGCTGGGGGCACCTGAAAATAATCAAATATAATGGCAGGACAACATTACTGATAGTTCAAATTACAATCCATATGTCCAATGCAGTGAAGACTATGCTAATATGATCCAATCACCTGATATGCCTTGTATTTTATCAATTCCTTTAGCCTATCAACAATGTACAGGAACCCCTCCGAGTCAAAATAGCAAAGATCCCCGGTCTTCAACCAGCCATCTGGAAGCAAGGTCTCAGCAGTTGCCTTCTCATCTCCTACATAACCTGCATAAACACCATTGTTCTGGTCATTGATGAACAAGCTTGATTGATCTGAAAAAACACATTATATTCGAGTGGATTGGTTTGAGTATCAACATAAAACCCCCCTGGAAAGTATCGAAGATAATAATATAAATCATATTCTGGGCTCACGCGAAATGCATTGAAAAAGTGACAACAACCAGTAAGTCCATGATCAGTACCTTTCATGACAGTTGGCCCTCGCAACCATAGCTCCCCTCTCTGGCCAAGACCGAGGGCTTCTCCAGTTTCAGGATCAACAATCTTGGCTTCCATATTTTCAGAGAGGCGACCAACAGAAGCAAGGTGGCTACTTTCTTCAGGTCCTATAGTCCTTGTTGCCCCTCCTCCAGTCTCAGTCAACCCGTATCCCTAAAATTCCATGTAAAAACTTCCACACACTCCATTTACCACAATCATTTTATTTTTTTAAAAAAAAAACTTTTCAAGATGCAATAACTTTTCTCAAATAATCCACTCAACTTTAGTAACCATTCCATTATGCTAACGATGTTCACTAGCCTAAAAATGGGGTCCATTTTCTTGAATTGTAAATGCCCACCAATACCATTCAACTTCAATGACTAGATAGATTAACAAGACGTTGAAAGGTGACCAAACACTCTACCATGAAATAAAAGCATCAGCATCCTCATAACTTTGTAACTTACCCCACAAAGCATTAAATTAATAAACTACGTGTTAAAGTGTTGCCAAGAGCTTTTTAGGTAAGAAAAAAAAAGTAGCGGTGAACAAAAAACTGATTAAATTGAGAAGAAGAAAAATTAACTAAAAACCGAATAAAAAAACCCTGATTAAACTGATTAGATTTAAAAAAAAATCTGGGTTGTGTTTTCGTTTTTTGAAGTAAAAAACCGAACTGAATCAGTTCAAATTAAACTAAAATATGTTATATTTTTTTATTTCATCCAGTTCAATTCAAAGTTTTTTTTGGTTTGTTTTCAATAGAAAAGAGAAAACATGGTTAAAGAAAAAAAAACCGCAAAAAGAACTAAATTTTTTTTCAAGTTTTTTCTGTTAAAAAACTGAACCGGAAAGCTTTTTATTTTTATTTTTATCGATAAAAACCGAACCAAACTAAAAATTTCATTCTAAACAAAAAAATAAAAAGGCATGAGCATCCCTACCAAAAAGCATAAAGGCATCGAATAAAACAAATTTCCACGCAGAAATTAAGCAGACATGCAATAAAAGTGGTCAGCACACCACCACCAACAGATTTTATCCATTCTGATATTGCTTCAATAATTTTACTCAAATTGACAGAAGTCTCGAAAAGGGACGATCACCTGCACTATTTCCACGTGTGGAAATTTCTCTTTGAATGCATCAGCAACCTCCTTCCCCAGAGGTGCGCCACCGCAGCCAAGCGTTTTCAAGGAGCTCAAATCATACTTTTTAGTCAGATCCTCTTTCACAAATGCCACGATAAGCGGTGGCGAAACGGGCATGTAAGTAATTCTATATCTTTCTACATACTTCAACATGTGTACGAATTCAAATCTCTCCATCAATACCAGAGTCCCCCCTCTGGAAAACATATTTATCGACATAAAGAACCCAAAAACATGAAACAAAGGTAATATAAACAGCGAAACCGGAGGTAGCTCGGGTTGGTTCGGGTCGAGTACTGCCTTGCTATGGCGAAAACCGGAGATTAAAGCGATCAAGTTCCGGTGAGTCAATGCCACGCCTTTGACTCGCCCTGTCGTGCCCGAGGAGTAAAGAATCGCTGCCACGTCGGACTGACTCACTTCAACTTGGGGGTGGGTGGTTTGGGGTTCTGAGTGAGTCAACAAGGAGTTGAACTCGGGGGAGTCAATGAGGACGGTGCCAAGGGGGAGAGAAGGAAGCTTGTGAGCAGTTTGGGAGGTGGCGAAGGCTACCTTTGGCTTACAGAGTTGGATTTGGAGAGCCAACTCTGAGTCAGAACTGAGTGGATTGGCTGGGAGAGATGGTGACACCGAGGAAAAGAAGAGATAAATAAAGAATGGGGACGTGGATAGAAGGTGGGCAGAGGATAAAAGCAACGTCGTTATTTTTAAATTTGTAGTGGTTCTTGAGAGATGATGAAAGAGAGTAAATTTGGTCGATGGCTTGAGAGTAAGTTAGAGACTGGGCAGTGGAGGGGATGGTGAGGTAGGTGGTGGTGATGGTGGGGATGGTGGAGGAGTGGAGGAGGGAGAGGACGAATTGGGTGGTAGAGAGAGGTTGATGTGGTGGTGGAAAAGGAGTCGGTGGTCTGAGACTGTGAAAGGTTTTGGTTTCATGGCAGAAACCACTTCTTGGGTCGATTGCCATTCTTTTTCTTGGATGCGGAAGAGCTGCCAAGGAAGATGGAGAGGAGGAGCTTCTCTGTGCTTTTATTCCTGTCAGTATGCTGTCGGTCGGAAGGACAGACGGAATATAAAATGTTTGGCGACTGTACTTCCAATTGCAGAATATATGCGTTATTAGAAGTCGGTAGAATTATTGTTATAAATAAAATATATAAATTTCATTATTTGTTTTATTGTAAAATATTTTTTATTTGAGAAATAAATCAAAGTAATCTTTAAAACTATATTATTAATATTTAGCATATTAAAAAATGATTCAATAACATTAAAAACTTAATTTGAGATCAAAACAATTAAATTAAAAAACAAAGTAAGGCATGTATATTAATTAAGATTAAAGATAATTAAAAATATATAATTTAGCAAAACTTTTATCAAGACTGTGGTTGCATGTACAATATTGTACTTTGCTGGCAAGGAGGCGATATGCTGCAGCTGGAATTAAGCGAATGTTGAGGGCTATAAATGATATAAATTATATTTTAGGGTTTTATTTATAAATTTAAGTTTTTAGGTTAGATGGTATTTTAACATGATATTAGAGTTTTATTGACCCAGCGGTCGCGAGTTCGAATCTCACCATCCCCATTCTATTTAATAAAATAATTAAGCACAATGTAGTGTGGATCTGTGCAAGTTTTAAGCTCAAAGAGTTTTCACTTGAGGAGGTGTGTTAAAGAATAATATAAATCATATTTTAGGGCTTCACCTATAAGCTTAAACTTTTAGGTGAGATGGTTCATTAACATTGAGTTCGAAAGAAATTATTTGGTATGTATATTAAATTTGCTTATAACTGGTGAATCTTGAAATATGTGATTTAATTAACTTAATAGGTTTTTAAAAAATAATTAATTAGTAAAAAACATGGTTTAATTTTTGTAAAAATCACAATAATTTTTTAATATTAAAAATATCAATATATTAAATCAGCTTAAGCTTTATGATTTAACTTGCTAAATTTACTATTTGAATGGTTAGAGTTCCTAAGTTTAAAGGTTTTATTTTTTAAAACTATCTTTACTTGTTATCTAAGAACAAAAATTAATACTAATAAAATCAAATGCAAACCAAATATTGAAATATTTATTTGAGTTTTTGATAATCTCATAAAAAAATAAATTAAAATAATCTATAAAAATAAATTTAAAATTAAGAAAATACTAAATGAAAAACCAAAAACCGCTTTATTGTTTATATAACAGCAACACTAAATTAAAAACTTTAATTAATTAGATAAAATTAACTTAAATTACTCACACTAATCAAATTACCTCTAATTATTTTGACACATTCTACTACAAGTTCCATTGAGTAGTTTTGTTATTTTGTTGCCAATTCAGTGTATTTAAGAGTGTAATAATAGTTGTTTTTTAATTATTATTTTTAATGTATTATTGCTCAATGGCAATCTGCTCTTTACATGGATCGCTGCGTGGTTTCTTTTCATATCCTCATGAATTGTCTCAGCATCATTTTCGTGAACGTGGAAAGCATTGTAAAGTGATCTTATTATTATTATTTCATTGAGTGCATTCATATTACTGATCGACACTGCCTTTAGAATAGGTAGATGTTACTTTTTATTTTTATTTTATTTTAAAATATTGATTTTTTTAAAATTAATTTTGATACCGGTATATTAAAATAATTTTTTAAATAAAAAGTTGGTTAACAATAACTGTTTGGCATTGTGTTTCAAAAATACTTTTGAAAAAATTTAAAAAAAATTATTTTTATTTTTTACTTTAAATTAAAACAAATAAGTGTTTTTAAATCATTTTCATGTGCTGATATCAAAAATATTTTTTTTCAAAATATTATTTTAATATATTTCTGAATAAAAAATACTTTAAAAATCAATCTCAAATTCTCAATTACACTTCCAAGCAAACAAATAAATAGTAAATCAGTATGTATTCTCCATCCTTAAGATCCTAGTAATGGATGCAGAATTTAGACTCTCTTTGTTTTTAAAAATATTTTTTTTGTTTCAATTTTTTTTAATGTGTTTTATATCTATATTGATGTTAAAAATAATTTTTAAAAATTAATATCTATATATATATATAATATTTCTAAAATAAAATAAAATCAAGAAACAACTCACAGCCACTTAATAGACAAGACGATGGCCCGCATCATCCACACGAGATGGCTTGATTTTTATAGATCTGGATAAAATTCAATTCGACTACGAGTGTGTTTGGTTAATTGTCATCCGGAGTTTTTTGGCATGGGTTCCATAGCAAAATTGCTCTTTCTCCGGCGCAAGTTGCTGCTTTTGTTTTTATGTTTATTAATATAAAAAATATAATTTTAATATTAAAATAATTTAAAAATTAATTAAAATATAAATAATTAATTTTACAGAGCATGTTAACTTATCCATACAAAGCACAGGTTGAGATTGTTGTTGTATCGATGACACTACATAACTATATTAAAAAGAGATCACAAGATGATGTTTTGTTTTTTAATATGATCGTAATCCCAATTATATCTCAGATGATTTTTTACCAGATATTGTAGCACGCGAAAATAGTCAAGAATTGCAGAGGCCTTCACATATGGATATTGTTCGTGATGGCATTGCAAATAGTTTGATGAGAGAATAAAAAGAAGTGTCAATTTTACTTGAATTATTCCTTATATTATAAAATTATAATTATTAATACAATATAAATATATATACATAAATATATATTTATAAATGTGTGTGTATATGTCTATGGCTTTTAAAGTAATTTCACAAGTTAAAAGCAATATGAAAAGCTTGGTAACCAAACACTTGAAAACTGTTTTTTTTTCAACCTCAGCCACAGTTTTAACCAAATACTTCACAACTTATTTTGAACCGCAGCAAAAGTACTTTTTTTAAAACTATTTTTTTCAAACCTCAACTATAAAAACAAAAACAATACCAAACACACTCTACTTGGAAGTCATATGAGATGACACTAACGGTCTCCATCCATTATAAGGATATAATTGTGATATATAAGGATATTATTAATTTATACATCAAATAAAATCTATGTATTTTTTAAATATATTATCTTATAAATTGAACGAATTATTAACTTATCATATTAATTCCAACTTAAAATCAGCTATTTTTTTAATTGAGATTATTAATTTAGCGAGGTTATATGCTTGAATATTAGATTTGTTTTGCTTTTTAATGTTGTTTTTATGTATTTATCAACACACTTTTGATTAATTGATGGAAATTTATTCATTTCTGTCTTTTAATTATCTAAGATGTGATTTTATTCAATGAATAGACAAGGTCCTTCAATTGATTTGACTCAATCAAAGAGAGAAGAGCGGATGATGATTACGGGTATTCTTGATCGGAACCGGCACACAAAACCCATTCCGGCGTGATCAATACCTCTGCTAACAAGCAACTAACAAGAAATCCGTTAGGAAGTAGATGCAATGGTTTGAAGACAATTATGGAAAATCAAGGGATGGGTTTGAACATTGAGGAAAGTAAAGGGGTACTAAAGTCTAAAACAGAAAGTCAGGAACCCAAAATACCAAGACAAAATAAGAATCAGGGGTTTAGGGTTTTGTATCCCCCCCTCCCTCTTCTCTCCATGTTTGTACTGGCGACGTGAAACTGAATACCGTAAAACAATGCCGCGAACTACGACATTAGAGTGTCCTGGTTGCCCTCCGCTTCGAGCTCTAACTTTTGACTCACTTGGTCTCATCAAAGGTTATACACAATTAATTTCTCTTTAAATAACTCATTGAAGTAAATAACTGGTTTCGATTCTTATTTGTTTTGATATTTGATATGTGATTATAGTGATCCAGTCTCGTGGTGAAAGAGGAATACCTCAGGTTGTTGAAAGATGGGGCGATCCTGATTCTTCCAAATGCGTGCTCGCTGCTTCCATTGATGACCGTAAAAAAGACCCTGTACGTGCTACTCCTTTTTCTTCATATCTTGAGCTGGAACTTGTAAAAATATGCCACTTCCTATGTTTTGATTTCTGGGTTTTTCTTTTTAGTGGATTTAATGTGTCACAGCCATGCTCGTAATAGATGCGTGGTGGACGTACTGATGCTTTACGCATTTATTGAAATTTACTAAAGTTATTGTCTTAATTGGGTGTAATTTTGTTTCTTGCAGTTATTGGCTGTTGCAAGGAAAAACGGAGAGGTGAGTTAAATTTATTATCTGAATGTTGAGGAAGGAATGCAGTCTAGTTATGGGTACTTAATAGTGGTTCTAGTGTCACTTTAGCTTTGCTTAGTTGTTGCTATGGATAATGTGTTACAGGTTGCAGTACTCAACCCGCTCAATGGGGATATCTGTGTTGTGTTTTCTAATGTTGTTGAGGATGGTGTTCAACCTGAAGATGATGCTATTGCTGGTTTGCATTTATTCAAGAGAGAGAGATCAACCAGGTACGCTCCAGTGTTTCTTTTTCAGAGTCTAACCATTTGAAGTTTATGGGTATTGGTTTCTATGACTACTACTAGTTACTGATACTGGTCGTGTTGATTATGTGCAGATCATGTGCTTTGCTTACATGTACAACAAAGGGAAATGCAAGCATGAGGTCCATTGAATTTGATAAATCGATGGCTGATGATGCCAATATAAGTGTAACGAAGACATGGAAAGTTTGTGGTTCTGGTAATGTCTTATGTTCTAAAGTGGATGGAAGTGAAAATTATGCAGTGTTTGGAGGGTGAGTATCTGCATTTGTGACTGTACAAAATAATATTCAGACTTGAAGTTTAAGTTCATTAGTGGCATGATGGCCTTTTTGTTTTCTGATGCAGGAAAGGTGTTGAAGTTAATCTATGGGATCTTGAGAGTTCTACTAAGATTTGGATTGCTAAACCTGTGAGCCATTTTTCTAGTTAAATAATCTAAATCAAGAGAGAAAAAAAGTTATTCATATACAAGCATTTTTGTACTGTCCTCTTGTCAATTTCAATATTATTGCTTTGTGCAGCCTCCTCAAAATAGCCTTGGAATATTCACCCCAGCTTGGTTTACATGCACAACATTCCTGAGCAATGATGATCACCGTAAATTTGTGGCTGGCACCAGCGGTCATCAGGTAATCTTTCCATAGAAAATACTCCCTTGGAAAAATATTAGAGTAAGGGTGTCATCCACAAAGTCACAATGCAAACTAAGTAGATTCTCCAGGAAAAACGTTTCTACTGAAACATTCTTACCCATTCTCTTGCTTTTGCAACTTTGCATGGTTATGAGGAGCCAGTGTCAGTTTTTTTATATGGTTGCTGCAAAAAATGGTGATATAGTTAGCAATATAGGGATTTAGAGATAACTTTTGGTGAATTTGATAGTTTCTGCTTTTGCTAGAATCATATTATGTTTGGAATTGTCATTGTGCATAATTAGTCATTCACTAACAGCTGAAGAGTTTTCCAGACGACCTCAATCCTATATAACTTGATATTTGTGGTTTACTTAACAGGTTCGTTTATATGATATCTCTGCTCAGCGCAGACCTGTCCTGTCATTTGATTTCAGAGAGACCGCTATTAAGGCAGTCACTGAAGATCAAGATGGCCATACGATCTATATAGGAAATGGGTCTGGTGACCTTGCTTCTTTTGACATGCGAACAGGTACATGCATCTATTCGGATTTTCTGCACTTTAATGCAATATCTATTGTGTTCTGCATTCTGCACTTCCTGTTGTAACATCAAAAAATATCACCCTGAGTAGGTACTACCTCTTTTGCGATAATCCAATAGTTTCTTGTGAATGGGCCAAGATTCCTTTTGAAGAGGTTAAAATATGCAGTTTTCTTCCTAAAAGCAATGATTTTTCACGTTGCTCTGTTTTGTGCTTTGTGAATTGTGGATCTAAATAGGAGTTTTGCACTTCAATAAGAGGTGCTAATCAAATAATTTTATTTGACGTGCCAGTTTTATCAAAAACAGAGAGTTTTGCCTTTGCATTCCAGCACCTACATGAAGCAATCTTAGTGAGATAAAATTTATAATTAATCTTTTCCCTTTTCCCGTTTTTCCCTTTAGTATTTAATTCTATGCAATATGTATGGATTGAATGGTTAGAAGATGAGTATAGAATCCATGGTGTAGAATCTGCTTTGTCCTTTCCTTTAGTGGAAGTTGAATTTTGAACCTGTGAGTTTCAGGATGAACTATTAGCCGGGGATATTTTATTTATTGAACTCGTACATAAATGTTAAGATTAACATAACCATTATCGCAAACAATGACAACATCACCATCAAATACAATTGCGGTTGTACCATTCTCTCATTCTTGTCTTCATCTTTTCCTTTTTTTATCTCTTTCATACTTTCTACAATCTTTTTGAATATACCCAGGCTTGGCACAATAATAACACTTAATTCCCTTCCCTGATAGAGACTTCTCTCTTGACTTCCATTTGCCTTTTCTATTGCCAGATTCTCTGTCTTGCTTATTGTAAGAAAACTTGCTTTGACTTCTCTCTTGACTTCCATTTGCCTTTTCTATTGCTAGATTCTCTGTCTTGCTTACTGTAAGAAAACCTGCTTTTGACTTCTCTCTTGACTTTCTGTAACAAGTACATCGAGACTCACAAGTGCTTGTCCTTTTCTTCCCCTTCTCTTCATTGAGAATGCTATTCTTCGCTGTTTTCAAATTGATCTTTTCCATTCAGAGTAGAATTGCCAAGTGACACCATCAAAGTCTCCTAACTATCGGACAATGAACTTAATAGGATCAGTGGCTTGCATCTCATCGACTAACTCAAGATTCATCAATGACAGTTAATTTAGGAACCCTTGGAATTCATTTATATGCACTGAAGCATCTTCACCATCTTTGCACTTCAAATTCACAAGGTCTCTAATTACAAAAACCTTGTTTTGTGCACTCTCTTTAGTAAAGGTTTCTTCCAATGTCTTCTAAACTATATAGCAGTCATGTTCTTGAGAAATATGATTAATGGAATTAGAAAAATACTCATTTTCTAACATTAATGGTAGCCTTTCTATTAAGCCCATTCCATTATGCATCATCCATTTTATAAGGCTTTATTCCTTTACATTCAAGTGACAGATTCAAATCATTGCAATATAAGTGATCCTCCATCATTGTTTTCCATAGAAAATGATTGGAGGAGGTGAGCTTTATCATGCCCAAATCTTCCTTTTCCATTCTAACTACACAACAAATTCAATCTACACAACCAATGCTCTGATACCACTTTGTTGGGAAAACCAAGAACTACCGAAAACTAATTTTGCCAAATCACAACTCACAAGTCCCAATCCTTTTCCCTCTTTGTGCAATCAAAATTAGGATCAAACAATCAACAATCAAGTTTCAAAATTAGGCTACAACATTACTTTGTTGATTGTTTGATCCTAATTTTGATTGCACAAAGAGGGAAAAGGATTGTGATCTGGCAAAATTGATTTCTGGTTGTTCCTGGTTTTCCCAACAGTTTCCTCATGGAATGTGGTATTCTGACTCCAGGCATCATGTAGTTAATATAAACTGGTATTATCTAAATCAAGTTCCTGCTGCATATAGTAAGAGAAATTTATGTCATTTAAAGTTAATATTTAATTTAAGCCTCTTAGTGTATGATTTCATCCATTAGTTTGGATGACTGCCTTTACAATTGTTGTTATCATGGACACATAAGGACAGATACTCATGCTTAAATCTACCGTGGATGATTTTATACACATTTGTTTTATTGCAAAAACAAGGAATCCCGTGATTGATTCCAATCTGTGTTTTTGTTAATATAGTTCTTTTATATGCATTATTCTTTGTATAATTTGAAAATATCCATGAAATTCTTTTGTAGACAAGCATCTCAACACCATCAAATCAAATGGCTCACAAATTTTGAATTATAATCAAAGCAAGCATAGGCTCAAACCATTTCTTGAGTTTTATGTCATGCCATTTTTGGCTTGCGTCTCTTTAAGAGCCCAGCTAATCTCAAGGAACATGCAGCAATAAACTAATTAGGGTTGTTTTAAATATGTCTGGTTGTCTTGTCATGTCTGGAATCCACTAATTAGATACTCTTCTTTTATGTTTTGATATATCTGTATACAGTTGTTTTGGTAACTATTTCATGGTTGTGAATTGGGCTGAATTTTGTTGTTCTCAAGCCAGTGTTGGTGCCTACTAGCTGCTCCTGTCCTTGATTAACTTTATCCTCTGAATGTTTCTTCTTCCCCATAATTCTGTTAACATGGGATAAATCATTTTCTCAGGGAAATTATTAGGATGCTTTATAGGGAAGTGCTCTGGAAGTATTAGATCTGTGACCAGGCATCCAGAGCTCCCTGTGATAGCATCATGTGGTGAGTATATTGAAGATTTTCTTCGCTTTATCCTTCTTACAGACAAAATTTTGACTTGGTGCCCTGTGCTGTTAGATGTGCAGCTTCCCTTTTTACGGGGCCAAATTTTTCTCCACTTATCATTTTCTTTTTCTTAGGTTTGGATAGCTATTTGCGTTTGTGGGATATAAAGACTCGTCAACCTCTTTCTGCGGTATTTTCTTGAGCTTAAATCCTATCAAGTCTTATCTAATTTACCTGCTTTACACTTTATTGTTTTTTACTGTTTTCCATTTAGAATGATATTATATTAGACTTCACGTTTGTTTTATCTTAGGTAGTTCCTTCCTAATGATAAAACTATTTGAATTAGAAAAAATCGAATTTATTTAGGATAAGAATGTTGCACATGATTTATAGGGCTTACTGTTACTTGAAAATTATTATATATTCCAATCATTTAATCAAACCATATTATATGATGCAGGTTTTCCTGAAGCAGCACCTCACAAATGTTGTTTTTGATTCCAATTTTGTTGACAAAGGTTGGTTTTCCCTTTCTTTGCATCGGGTTTGGGATAGTAGAGTAGTATCTTGAATATTACTAGCATGACCCCTCGTAAAACTTGGGTGATTGGGCATAAACAAGTCTGTATGGACTGTTTGCCTAATTGCGTAATAATGAATAAATTATGGACTAGGGCGAAAGAAAAGAACTATATTGCTTGTTTGATTTGCTTGAATTTAATGATTTCTGATTGTTGATGTTGCTCTGGATTAGAATGAAGGGAATATTTACCATGGCTTTCTTGGGACTCTTGGTGCTAAGAGATTATGGTTCCGTTGGAGACAACGAATGGAATTTGAAGTGAAATGATTATAAGTCTAGGCCTTTTGTTTTCTTGGAAAATAGTTTTCTAGAAATTATTTTCTAAAATTTTCCATGTTTGTTTACTATTAAAAAAATTGATCAATGAAAAACATGTTCTAGTCAAGAAAAAATTGGCTGCTTTTCCAAGAAAGTTTTTTTTTCGGAGGATGAAATTCAAGTTCAAAAATTCATTAAAAAAATATCATGTTACTAGTTGATTATAACATATTTGGTCTCTATTATTTTTTGATTGCTATATTGTTTTTTCAAGTTTTATCCCATAGAGTTTGATTTTTATATCAAATTTAATCTTCATTCTTTTAATTGTTATTTTTTTTCTTTTCTTTTTCTTAACTGAGATTTTTTTATCCATTAGATTTGGTTCCCACTCTTTTGATTGCTATTATTTTATTTAGAATTAGTTTATGAAATTGATTTTTTATTTAATTTCATGCACTTTTAATTTTTTATCTCAATTCTTTTGATTGAGATAAAATTGAGACTTTGATCTCAATTTGATTGCTATTTGTTTTATTAGAAATAATTTATGAAATTGAGATTTATTTTTTCATTCTCATCCCTCCAATTTTTTTATCTGTTAGTTTTGATCTTTATTTAAAAAAAAAGAACTAAAAGTATTAATAATTATTTTTCAGTTTTATTTTCCATGACATAATCAGTGAAAATGTTTTTAAATTTATTTTCCATAACTGTCAAATATAAAATAATCTATTTTTTCAAAGAATTTGTTTTCCATGGAAATAACTTTCCAAAAGAAAACTACTTTTATTAAACAAACAAAGTCTTAGTCCCAACATCAGGCTAGCGCTTTGTCTATCTAATAAATAAGTGATATTTATTCTATCAGTGAAATGATTTTTCTCAACACTGATTATTATAGTCCTTGGTGTTCTAGCAGAAATTGCGGCAACAGCACAGAATGTGGATGGCATCCAAACTACCGAGATCCAAACCGAAGATGAGATTGGAACATTGCCTATGAAAAGAAAGAAAGCATCTAAAGAAAAGAGGGAGAAAAAGAAGAAACCTGAAGTAGAAGAAAGCGCGGTGATGAAATCCAAGGAAAAAAGCCGGAAGCACAAGTCGGAGAATGGCGAAGTAGAAGAAGAAAGCACGGTGGTGAAATCCAAGAAAAAAAGCCGGAAGCACAAGTCGGAGAATGGCGAAGTAGAAGAAGAAAGCACGGTGATGAAATCCAGGAAAAAAAGCCGGAAGCACAAGACGGAGATTGGCGAAGTAAATGAAGAAAGCGCGGTGATGAAATCGAAGAAAAAAAGCCGGAAGCACAAGACGGAGAATGGCGGTGGCGCCTGAGAGGAGCGTGGTAAAGAGCTGGGATTACGCATTGCCATTTAGAAGACACGGCGGCATCAGATGGCCGCTGCCGCATGGCTTCCTGCTCCCCAGGTAGAGACGTTGCTGTAATGAGAACTTCTCTGAGAGTGAGGCAGAACAAGGCCTATACAATTCTTTGCAAAAGACTTTGTACAAGAAATTCTCAATGCGAGACAAAACGAAGCTCTTTATTCGCGTTGCAGAGAATTCATTATGATTAATCAATTTTGTGCCATGATTTTACTCTGCAACGCTGCAGTTTATATAATCTCGTCAAACACCTTTGTAAGAGGGACGATATTCCCAGAGTGCTTCATCATCCATGGCCAACTAAAAACAAATATGGGTTCAGAGACAAGCCACTACTTCTCGCCTGTTAGGAGTATAATTAGGAGTATAATTGAGGTTGTTTTTGAAAAAAAAATTTGTTCAAAAATAAATCAAAATAGTTTATAAATACTATTTTTTTTTAATTTAAAACAAAAAATACTTTCTAAACACCGATTTCCACAGTACATAAACGATGAAACAAAATCGGGGACAAGGGGGGAGACTCTGATAAGTCTAGAAAACATTGCTCCGCTCGAGCTATCCTGGTTCAAAATCTTTCGAAATGAATTGCAGGAAGTACAAGCTAACTAATGGTTTCGAATGTGCAAATGATTAATGAACCATAGTTTTATTATCCCTCCCGACCGAGAGAGACAAGCTGCTGCATGGTTATACATGTGGCAATCTCAGATGAACGTTCGATCAAAGGGATTTGAAGCAAAAAAGTTGCAACAAATTTCTTAAGAAATGACAATAACATTGACTGGAAACAGGGCAGCAAAAGCAGTTCCACCAGGTTACTGAGATTTGGTTTCCTCCTTTTTCTCCGACAAAAAGTACCTATAAGAAACAAATAGTAGAAGAATCACGCAGCAGAATCCCAAACAGGAATACAAGACTCCTCGACGCAATACTGGAAGATGTGAGGATACACTGCAATTAAGAACAGATCAACTCAGTCGAAAAATCACGACCAGAGTGACTCACCCCTGACCCTTTGCCCAACGGGACAATTGATAGAGCTGCACAGTCTCGTTTGAGGCATGGCATGCTAGAAGAAGATAGTTACGAGGCCGTACCATCCATGCAAACCTCATAAGCAATGCCGAGCAAACACACATCGCTGAAGCGCCATTCACAGATATTATTAGAACCTCAACCATCCACACTACAATTCATAGAAATTCAACACCTTTACCTCCTGTCATGTTTCCTGAAATCATTTCTGGGGGTTTTTCCATATCCACCAGCCCCTGTCAAAATAGATCGGATACTACTATCATAATAAGTCACAAAGCAGCTAAATCTTGTATGAACATAAAGCTTATATAAAAGGGATATCTGTATGATCAAAACTGGAAAAAAAAATTAATAGTAAATAAATATACAGCAGCAACAAATCCCCAGTTGGCAACAGGTCCCCAGAAGTGAGTTGTCTTCGGACCAACAGGACTGTCCAAGAATGATCTGAAAAAAGCAGCCATTGATAACAACTGCTTCCTCTCAAGAACCTCTGCAATACTTGCAAATCAGCAACAGCGACAAAAAATCAGATAATCCAACACAGCAAATGCGGAGTAAAAAATAAAACATCGTATTATCAAAACCCTACTCGGCCGCAAAATCAAACTGATAAAAAAAAAGAAGCAAAACTATACTTTAAAAAACATCACTTTGGCATAAATAATTCAATAATCCAATGATTAAGAAACATCATAAGCGATCGGTAGAGCTAAAGGTGGTTAATCAGTAGTTAATAAAATCGTAAAAGTAGTTTAAATTAAAAGAGTGAGCATAAGAAAGCGTACCGGAAAGAAGATCGCCAAAGAAGCTGAAGATGACCGGAGAAGCAAAATCAAAGAGAGAGAGGGAGAGTGAGGTCTAGGCGTTGAAAAGACCAAACTTATATAAAACAGGCATTGATGTAAGCTAACTAGCTAACTTGATTAAATAATTCAATAAAAAATACATAAAAAACAACGAATACAAGACTTTAATAAACAGCCATTAAGTGATAAATTTAAAAAATAAAAATTATTTTGTAATAAAGAACTGTTACATTGGAATATATGTATATATATTCTTTTTATATATAATGTCCGATTTTTTGTCTTCAATCAATTTTTCAACGGGAAAAATAGTCCATTTAGTTTTAAGAATCATAAATCAAGTCTTTGAATGACGTCGTTTATTTAACATAATCGGATCACTAGCGGTTTATTTTAAAAATTGACATGAGAAATTGAAAAAAAGGACTCAGTTACAAACAAATATCAAAATACAGGCTTTCACGAAAATTTACTATGGACAAAATGGTAATACATGAGTTGGTGTACATTTGGAAACAAAGGAAAAGGAAAAGGTAATTACAACATCAGTCTACTTGTTGAGTAGCTCAAAAAATGGGTGTTCGGTGCTTGCACATGCACTCAGGAACTGGATATGCAATCACATCTCGGTCTCTCTTGTTCGTCCTTGGCTCAGGTTGGCCCTGAGATTTCCTGTGCAGCATCCTGATGATTCTTCCGAATTCATCAGATGAAAACGTGGAGTTTTCGAACACAGGAAGCATGGCTCGCTTGTTAGGCCTTATGTGTTTCTTATGACCAGCATAAGCACGGTGACCCTGTGAAAACAGGAAAACATAAAATTATTTGCAGCAGCCAGGTTAAGTTTCCGAATTCATTTATGGAATTATTTGCATCAGATTTTGAAGGCGGTTACCTGCATGACTCGACCAAAGTTTCCCCCATGGGAAGGTATAAAAACGTTGCTGCTTAATGAGATGATGTAGTCTATGGCAGCCAGAGCTGAGGCCTTGTTCATAAATGGTGATAGCTCGCCTCCTTTGGCCAGTATCTCCTTTGTCATTACATTTGGAAATTCGGCAACCAGTGGCTGCAGAGCCAGGCTGCCGCCAAACGGCTCTCCTCCGGCAATGTATATTCGAGCAGTGCTTGGTGCTCCTAAAGCCTTCAAAAACCTGCAGTAATTCATCTGTCTCCGATTACAGTCTGAAAACGAAGTTCCCTTTTTAGACTTCAAACTTATGTTAGGTATTTTTACCTTGCAATTTCTAGTGCACTAAGGGGACATAGGCCAGCAAGTCTTCGCCGGATAGGGTTCATGTTCAACCTTCCAGTGAGGTATTCAGGTTGAGACTCCCGTGATTTGGCGATGATTTTGTCATATTCTGGGCCTAAACTGCTGAGACATCCACTTCTGACCCAGATATCCTTCTCTAACCTGAGATGGAGGGCAATATATGGACCTTCAATCCACATTCTCTTTGAAAGCATATTCCCAAGATCCTGTATTGGTGCTGCAAATCTCAATGCATGGAAGGCAACCTGCAAATCACAGGACACTTCCCTTGAAGAAAAATACATGGCAGTTTCAGCGGTACTTATGGTTCAGGATTTTCTACCTGATGGGGATTCAATTTTGACCATTACCTTGCATCGCAGCTTCTGCAGATCGGGGGGGAGATTCTTGGAAAGTTTGGAGTCTAATGCTTTTAGTATAAGAAGGCCTTCTTCATTCAGCTACAGGAACCATTATAAAAGCATAAGAAAAGAAAATTGTCTCTCTACTGAGGTATACTGCAGATTGTTATTCTGCTATCTTAACAATTTCAGTTGTAGAAACATAATCATTCTAAACCAGAAAATGCACAAAATCTTGGCATCATAAATTTCTGATTCAACCTCTTAAACCCATTGTCGTTTCAAATTGGAAAATAAGCTCTCATAAGGAATAGCACACCAGGAGTTATACCCTGCCCTTACCAGTCTGGAGAACCTGGCACGAATCCAATATGGTGAAACACCATAAGGAATTTGGTTTTCAATGGACTGCCTTGACATCAAATGTGTGGAGGGAAGGGACGATACGATCCGTACATCAGCTCGTAAAACTCTCTTGAAATGCTCAACATCGAAAATCTCCGAGAATTCACTGAAATTTTGGAAACAGACAGGATCAAAGGACAGCTCTTACTTTTTGGATTCATCAGAGTTCAAAACTGAGTGATCAAATATGAGAGAAATCAATGCCCTGTATGAACAGTTGCAGATACATCATTATCGCTGAAATACATTCACGAGGATATAAAGAATCTTTTGAAGAGAAGAAAACACAACCCAGATACTTGGTATCAGGGAGAAATCCATAACAAGAATGCTTCGGTGAAAAAAAATGAAGAAATGACGGTCACATAATCGACGAAGAAAGCAGGTAATCCTCAATTTCTCATTAAAATCAGCAGTTAACAATGTCTTAAGGAAATATACAACACGGAGAAATCCTGAACAGTCTCCGAGTTACCTCTCGTCGCCCCAAATTGGATTAACCTGCAAAACAGGAACAACCAAAGCTGCTTCGAGAATTCTTGCAATGACAACAGCATCAACAATCTGATTCCTCTGCTGGTTCAACCCCCCTGAGGCTACCACCACCAAGAATCTCCTTCTCTCCTTTGAAATTCTCGCGGATGCCTTTCGATACTTGAGATTAAAATCCAAGCATGGCTTGTAGCCCTTCTCCATCCGGTTGCTCCCAAAACTCTTTCTCCTCTTTCGACACATTGCCAGTAACTGGATGCAGTGGTAATGGAGCCATTAAACTCTTTGCCATTCTTGGCTCACCCTCCACATTCTTTGGGAGCAACAGAAGAGAGGGAGGTCAAAAGCATTGACGAAATGGACATAGATGGAAATGAATGGGAAGGTGGAGAGTTTCTAGAGCATGGATGTGAAGCTTGAGAATTGGGTGTGAATCCAAGAATGGAAACTCCAAGGAGAGTGAAGGAAACAAGAAGTGAAATTAAGCATAGAGCTGGTGGTGTCAAAAGTTTGTTGTGGTTTCTTGGGCTTTTCTTGGGAGAGAAAAGAAGAGAAGTGAACGGAGAGGCAGAGAGTAAGTGATAGACTGGTGATGAGGTCAATGTAAGGAATGGATTCCTGATGTTTCTTGATTTCGCCATTGAAGCTCTGCTTGAGCTAATTTCTTCGCAACTCGGAATATCTTGGCCCTTGTTTGATCAGGGTGACTTCTTTTTATGATCCTTGAATCAGTTACAAGAGTGGGAAAACTGCGGTTAAAAGAAGAAGACGCCTCCTATTTATTGCGGGAATTGAGAAGACCATGAAAGGTGTCTTTCTGTCATTCTGTTAGCAGGTAGTTAGATTCTGTTATTTTTCGCGGGCAGAGCAGGCCTACAGTATACTGTTTTCATTCCGTACGCTGCCATGTTATTATTAAACTAATTTAAATTTTATTGTTTATTAATTTTATCGTTTTTATTGTTTTTAATATTTAACTTGCAATCCTACTTATAAAATAAATAAACCATTGAAGAAGAAACTCACAATAGTGACAACCCTGATTTTTGACAAAATAGTCAGCTTATAAAACACCAATCTCCAATCCATTCGTTTAGTGTCAGGCCCAACAGAAACCTTCTCAAAAAAGCCCAACCAAACCCTCTTGTGAAAAGCCCAGTTAAACCCCTCCTTGAAAAATGCCCATCCAATCTCTCTCCCAGTAGGCCCAACCCAATTAAATATTTTGTGATTTTTTTTAAAATGATTTATCTTTTCAATGATTTTTTTTCTTTATGTATATTATTTTTATCCTACAATTTGTTCCTCCATTATGATAAAAAAAGCTTATTTTTGCAAGTATGGAAGAAGTAAGGCCAGGCTTCTTATAGCTCAGATCACAGACGTAAGAAGCACAAATCCAATCTAAGTTTTTCACAGCTTTGTCCATATCAATACAACAATATTAAGGGTTTGATATTATAATTAAAATTGTTTTTTAAAGTATTTTTTGTTTATAAATATATTAAAATAATATATATTTTTATTTTGAAAATTATTTTTCACATCAAAATAATTTAAAAATATCAAAAACAATCTAATTTAAAACTTTTTTTTTCAAAAAATACTTTGAATACGCAATTCCAAAACAAACAGTCAATAAAATATGAAAGATTCAATGAATTTAGAGATGTTGCATGTAAACGGAGCATCATCATGTATGTGTATTGGGCCAAGCCCATGATATAATAACTTATTCTAAAACTTTAACTTTAAGTTTTTGAAAACTGTGTTTTCAAAATGTTTTTTTTTAAAAAAAATGACTTTTTTAATTTTAATTTTTTATTTTAAATTAATTATTGTTTGATATTTTTAAAATATTAATTACTAAAATAATTTTTTTAAAAATAAAAAATATTATTTTAATATATTTTTAAATAAAATATATTTAAAAAAACAAATCATACCGGATCCCTCAGCCCAGCTAGCATTCTCTCGCCATATTCACAGACAAATACATACACCCCGACGCTCAACACAGAATCAAGCTGATTTGCAAGCTACGAAGAAGGACGTAATGGCAGATAATAACAAGAAGCAAGAATACTGTGTTGCCTCTGACCTCATCGACTTCATAAACACTTCTCCAACAGCTTTTCATGCCGTCGGTAAGTAACTCTCTCTATCTGATAGATTCTGTTTATTTGAAATCTTTTTATATAGATTTGAAAGCGAAATCCGTTTGATTGATTGATTTTGATAGAGGAGGCAAAGAGGAGATTGAGGAATGCAGGATACGAGCAAATCTCAGAGAGACAGGATTGGGAATTGGAAGCTGGAAAGCGTTATTTCTTCACTAGGAACCACTCTACCATCCTTGCTTTCGCTATTGGTAAAAAGTATGGCTCCTCCTCCTCCCTCTTCTTTATTTATTTCTTCGATTTTTATCATAGCAAAATAATTATTTTGTAGCTACTAGGTTAAGCTCCTTTATTTGGTTCTTTACAAATTATATAAGACTAAAAGTCAACTCTATTTTTTTTTAATTTATATCCTTTTTATAAAAAAACGTTTGTTTTTACTTTTGAGCAATAAAATGTATGTCATCTTTTATATTTTGTATTTTTTTTAGATTATCGATGGCTAAAGCAAGGTCCTTTGTTTTGCTTTCGTTTTAGTTGTTTATGAATTCTGGTTGCTGTTGTTGAGACAGGAAATGGATTGCATTAATTTTTATTTATTTATTGCTGAAATGTTTTTCATTATTTTGATTTTTTAGATATGTAGCTGGCAATGGATTTTATATAATTGGTGCTCACACTGATAGTCCTTGTCTCAAGTTGAAGCCTGTTTCCAAGGTGATATTCGTATTGATTTTGCTTTTCTTTAAATTTTGAAGTATGTGCTGGTTTTGTTTGAAAATTGTGCACTTGGTTGTGTAAGTTACTGAATTTGGTGTTTTGGGAATGGATCGACTGGCCAGGTAATGAAAGGTGGGTTTTTGGAGGTTGGAGTTCAAACATATGGAGGAGGTTTGTGGCATACATGGTTCGATCGTGACCTGACAGTGGCAGGGAGGGTGATTGTTAAAGAAGAAAAGGATGGTTCAGTTTCCTACTCACATCGGCTAGTTAGAATCGAGGAACCCATCATGCGTGTCCCTACAATTGCAATTCACTTGGATAGGTTTGGTAGCTAGACATTTTACTTTCTTTACTTGTTTGATCTTGTTTTATATGATGCTATTAATTCCTGGGGTTATCATGGGCTTAGGATGGGGTAGTCTCATCTTTACTTTGCTTGGTGTTATGGTATTTCATGCTGTTATGTTCTGAACAGGACTGTTAATACTGATGGATTTAAGGTTAACACACAGAGTCAACTTCTTCCTGTCTTGGCAACATCAATTAAGGTAATCTTTGAATCACACACATTTTATGCATTTATTTTAGTTTCCACAATTACAGTTTGAATTATGTTTCTTGCTGTAAAACAAAATTACGATGAATCAAAATATTAGTTATAAACATAACACTCATATAAATTGGGCATTAAGCATGATGCTCACAATCATTCATGATTTATGAAATTTTAAAATAGATTCACTGAAATTTATCATAAAAAAATCTTTAGCACAAACCTTGAGAAAATTGTGTCCTACACTACAAAGGATTTTTTGCTTTAGTTAGTTGCTAGAATAAATTATTTCCATCCAACTTTTTCTTCAATATCTGTGAAGAACTTATAGATTTCTGTGACACTCTAAAATATGTGTCTTAATATGGACCATACCTATTTTTTACAGATTTAACTTGAACTTGAAGCCATTTAATGCATTTAAAGAATTGATACTAAGAAAGAGAAAAACGTTGTTTGACTTTTGAGCTCAAAGATTACTGCTTGACAACTAATTATTGCTTTACGAACAGAAGTTAGTTATATGCTTTTCAGATTTCCAAGCAATAAGGCTACATCGCTAGTAAGCATGCAATATTTTGGTTGCTTAATTGTGAGGAGGTGGATATTTGTTTAGAATACTAGTGTATGAGATGAAGTCTCAATATTATTGAGATATGTTCTGTTCTCTATTAGCAAACTTCTTTTTATAGGCAGAGCTCAATAAAGCAGTTGGTCCAGTTAAGAGCAAAGAAGTTCAAACTGATGGGAAGAAATCTGATAAAGGAGCGATTTCCTCAAAGCATCACTCACTTTTACTAGAGGTTAGGCAAGAAAGTATTCTCCCTTTTGTCCCTTTTTCTGTTTATTTTGACAACTTTGATGTATGTTCCGATGACACTCCTGTTATTTCTTTCTTGTCTTCTAGATGATTGCAAATCAGATTGGGTGCAACGTAGATGATATATGTGACTTTGAATTACAAGCATGCGATACTCAACCAAGTGTAATAGCTGGAGCTGCAAAGGAATTTATTTTCTCTGGAAGGCTTGATAACCTCTGCAGCTCATTCTGCTCTCTGAAGGTATTACTTGTTACACGGGCTGTTGTTAGGTTGCAAATCATGATGGTTTGTATGAAATCAGGGTCCTGCTTGCCATTCTAACTAACTACTACACTGCCTTTCTATTATCTGACCACAATATTTTGCTGTTATTCTATTGAATATAGAATGCCATCTCATGTCGGATTGAAGATATCATGCCGGTTTATGTGAAATAACGCTTCCATTGCCCCTGGCTTTCTATCTCTCAACTACAAATTTGTATGGTGCCTTTTGCTCTACTAAACACAGAACCGTGTAGTGATTGAATCAAATTCAAAATGTTCTTTGCTTGTGCTGAGTTTTAGGCATTGAATTGTATTCATTTTTGGCTAAAGTAAAGGGATTGTGTGGATTTCATTTTCCAATTGAAGTTTGAATTTGTCCTACTTGAATTTCAACTTCTTTTATATTTTGGAAGTTAGTATTGGTTATGGTAGAATGAGTTTCACTCTAGATAGTAAGATTAAGTTTGAATATGAGGTTTAGTGCTGTTTGTGTTTAAGCTATGTTATTATTTATATTGGTAGATTTAATTTTTTCCACTAGCTTTATCTTTCTTTGGGTGGGCAAGGTACTGAATTAAAATTTTGTTAATAATCAGATGTGGTAATCATCTGAACAATTGTTACAAGTCCCTGTTGACAACCTACTTCAGTTACATGTAATCCAGCAGCAAAATGGTTGCTATTATCCCATCTACATTTATTGATACTTTTTTCTTTTGCACAGGAGAAATGCTGGTCTTTGGTTTTAGAGTGTTAACCCACACACACTGATTCTTGTTTGTGCCATGTCAATTTAATTTCAGGCACTGATAGATGCAACATCTTCTGAAAGCGAACTCGAGGATGAGAGTGGTGTTAGGATGGTGGCATTGTTTGACCATGAAGAGGTAGGATCTGATTCAGCACAGGGAGCCGGGTCTCCTGTCATGTTAGATGCTCTGTCACGAATCACAAGCGCATTCAACCCAGATTCCAAGGTGCTCTTTTTTCTGACTGACTTCTGCTTCAGGGAGAAAAAAAAGAACTTAATAGTCACTATTTGGGGGGAGTTCTGGGTTCTGAGCTGAGCTTATTATCTGAATGCTATAGTTTTAAGGGGATTAGTTTTGGTTTCTATTTTATTGGAAGCTATTTTATCCATTCATCTTAATTAGGAGTCTAGGTTGCAAAGTTAACCAGCATATTAGTGTTTATTTCAAGTTTCACCTGTCTGGTTAATTTGGATAAGTGTGCAATAGTGAAATGATTCTTGTAAATCTCACACCTAAGATTTGTGAGTTGTGTTGATGTTAGTCCATCCTCGTAGAGACGGGCTATCACAATTCACATCAATTAGGGCTTATGGGTTTGACCTGCGTGGCCATGTGGAGGAACAAAATTTGGGGATGCTTGGTCAAAAGGGAGTGGTATGTTAATCTTGAAATTAAATCTTAGTTTGATTCATATAATCTATTAGGGAATCATGTCACATAAAAACTTAAGTTATTAGGTAAGGCCCTAGAATATGATTTACATTATTCTCTAACACAACTTTTCAAGTGAAAGTCTTTTGAGCAAATCTTTTGGGCTTGAAACTTGCACAGACCCATACTGTCTTATGCTTGATTTTTTTATCAAATAGAATTGTGGTGGTGAGATTTGAGCTCGTGACCGCCGGGTCAACAAGACTTTGATACCATGTTATGGAACCATCTCACATAAAAGCTTAAGCTATTAGGTAAGGCTTCAAAATATGATTTATATTATTCTGTAACAATAATTGTTTCTTTTCTTTGATTTCTTTTCAGCTGCTTCCAAAGGCAATCCAGAGGAGTTACCTTGTATCTGCTGACATGGCACATGCCCTGCATCCTAATTATATGGTACATTGTCTCGTTGTTCATTTAGATTGGGTTGTTCTTTCAGACTGCTCTAACATGGGATATCTCGTTTCTAGGACAAACATGAAGAAAATCATCAGCCCAAGTTGCATGGTGGGCTTGTAATCAAACACAACGCTAATCAGCGCTACGCCACAAATGCAGTCACTAGCTTTTTATTTAGGGAGATAGCAACGAAGCATAACCTTCCCACCCAGGTCAGTTTTCTCTCAACTTAAATTATCATGATTGTGAACAATTATAACAAACCGAACTTCTGATAAGCAATGTTATCACTTGAATGAGATGAATCATTTTATTTTCTATAAGAATATGGACAAACATGGTTCTGTCCAATCTGTTCCCCATCATTTCTTTCTAAACAATGTGATTTCAAGCATTGATGATTATTTGATAGTCGAATTGACGGGGAATAATTGTCACCAGATACATTCCCACTGATTTTTGAGTCCTTAATTCTTTCTACTCGGGGAACAGAATATATCCGTTTAGGAATCAAATACAACAAATGGCTGCTCTGACTTGTGCTATCATTCTTCTCTTGGCATTTTGGATTTTCTAATTTTTGCCTGCAAGGAACATGTAGCCAATAAAATAGAGACTGTATGTTTCCAGCCTAGGCAGTAGTAATTCAGTAATTGGTAGTTGAATTAATTATCATGAAATCACTTCAAATGCAGGATTTTGCGGTTCGCAATGACATGGGCTGTGGTTCAACTATCGGTCCGATCCTAGCTAGTGGTGTCGGGATTCGTACTGTTGACGTTGGTGCTCCACAACTATCGATGCACAGTATAAGAGAAATGTGTGCCGTTGATGATGTCAAGTATTCCTATGAGCATTTCAAGGCATTTTTCGAGGAGTTCTCTCATCTGGATGCCAAGATTACAGTTGACATATAGGTGAAACCACCTCGTATATGCTGGACATTGCCAGCTTCATGAAGGAAACATCTGTCCAGAGTACGTTGTGCCCAAACCCTAATGTCGACTTGTAGTAAATGATATATATACATTGTTGGATCGAATTGCGTTTTTTGAGGGGTGTTGTATTTTCAATGGCAATTAGACGATCTGCTCGTTAAATTATATTTTCAGGGGTGGCATTTGAAAGAGTATGCTGCTTCTGCGTTTTGGCAGCTTTTGGAGGAAAGTGCGATGGAGAAGCACTTTCAGGGGCTGATCAAAACTCATCTGGCTTTAAGCTTTTAACTCGGTAAACAATTAGCCTTGAGTTTCTTTCACTTCCTGACCACAAACACTAATCCTAACTTCACCAGCTCTGAAGGTTGCATGTATTTGAAATTTTGAATACAGCCTTTTCGACAAGGGTGGTTACGGATGCTTGAACAATACTCGAAGAAGTATATATATTCGAAGTCGAAGCAGACAGGAGCCCTGTTGCCAACTTTTTAAGGGCATGATGTATCTAATAATAATATATATTATAAATATTTTTTTATAAATATATCAATAATCATAAATTAAATTATCGATAATATAAATATTTAAAAATATAAATGCTGTACGCTAATCATAAATATTTTTTTTTAACTATATATAGTTAATTTCAGCTAATAAATTAAATTATATTAAAATCTGATAAAGAGAGTTAATAATATTATAATCAATTAGTTATCTAAATAATAAATAAAAGATAGATAGTATAAATTAAAAAATCAATGATATGAAAAAATAACATATTTCCGAATAATTATTTTTTTAATATAGGCAAATCACTAAATGGTAGTAAGTACATTAGAACCCGGTAACAATTTGGTTGCTCTCGTCATAACAAGTCTTAATAATTTGGTTGTTTTTCATCATAACAAGTCTTAATGAATCTCTTTTAGGTTGAAAGGCTAGAGTCTAAACTAGTAATTAACTAACATAAATCTAATAATTAAAATAAAATATTAAACAATTTTAATATGCTAGAAAAATCTAAATTAGAAATAATTATTCATCATTAAATAAATAAAATATGACATATAAAAAAAGTTTTCAATCCAATTTTTTTTTCTTGTAGTCCAAATCTCTTTTTTTCACAAATTCTTGATAGATTTTAGTTATGATTTCAAATACATAGTTTTCTCTCATATAAATAAACTACTTAGTTTATCATCTATATTTTAAAAAATATTAAGATGTCTAGTTTTTCTCTTATCTAGAATCGCAAAAAAATTACATTTGTAGCTCCATGTGTCCAAAACAATACCGCGATGTTTAGTTTAACAAATTTGACAAAATTCATTTAGTAACTTTGAAATAATATTTTTAAATCCATCTAATCTAACAATTTATCATGTATCTAATAAGAAAATACATAGTTTGAAAGATATGTTTCATCTCACAAAATTAGTTAACAAATATTTTAAAGTCAAATTCAAAACTAGCTTGTTCATAGTCCCATTTTACTTAGTTTTCAAGGTTTAACCCAATTTATTATGTAATCCATGTCGACTCGTAAAATCATAATATTTGAAGAGTTATACTTGCTATTTTGACAATCTTGGTCGACCGATAAAGAAAGAGCGAAAAATAAGGCAACCCTGTAGTATCTTTTATTTCTATGTGAACTCTGTTATTACCTCAACGGTAATGGCAAAAGGCAGCCGGCAATTTGCAAACAAAATAAAAGGGAAGCTAAATGATCAGCTCATGTGAAAACATGTTTAGAACATGAGAAAACAAAATCCGCTCAAGTCCCAGGGGAAATAAAATTATGAGGATCGAAAGGGGCCCCGTCTCACGAGGAAAGCACTTTCTTAACCTCGGTTGTAACCTCCTTTGGAGGTTTCTCTGCATGAAGCTCTGCGACAGCACCTTTCTTCTTGTAATAATCGATAACCTGCATTCCAAGCATCCAGAACACCATCAGATTTCATCAGGGCAGAACTCAGACATGTCAATGTGGCAGGATTAAAAATGGAGATGAAATCTAGATGCACAGGCATGTCGTATGGCTAAAACCGGAAGAGGCGATTCACGTGGCTTGATACCGTTCAGACACTTGGTAATCATCCTCCCTCAATGACTTGATATTAGCAGCAGTATTATAAGGTAATTGTTCCCAAAAACCTAATTGCCTAATTGAACTTCAATGGGAGTTGTGTTATTCCCGTGGTTCATGACAATGGGAGAATTATAATTTTCCCAAAACAATTTGAGTAAAAGGAGGCCCGAGAATTAACGGCAGCAAGCACTAGTTGCGGTCAGAAATACCATGTGATGCCTGGAGACTTGGCACTTGATAGAATTGAGTGAGAACATTTTTATTGTGTTCATCATATGAGATGGCTTGTAAACTGAACATGCCAGGCAGAAGCTTTCTCAGCCAAGAAGACCTTTCTGTGCCTTATAAAATAAAAATGATACCAAACACACAAGAAAATAGTTGTCCAATAAGTAGGGAGAAGTGGATACTATTAAGAAGAGCTGGATCGTCATCCCTTTTGTTGCGGGTGACCAGGTGATTGAATCCAACCCCATCTCATGTCATCACATGTAATGAAATAAAACCGGAAAGCTTACCGGTTCAGTTTGCTTGTGAAATGCCTCAAGCCTTGACTTCAGAACAGCTGCAGTATCATCTTTGCGTTGAATCAAAGGTTCTCCAGTTACCTTCAAGAAATCAAAAGAAGGAAGCAAGTTTGTGAACAAACTTTCATCTACTGACTTGCAAAAACATTGACGCGGCAAGCACGGTGATCACTATGGAAAACATGTATAAGAAATAGTCTCAACCATATTCAAATAGCCTTGATTATTTAACAAATTCACAAACCAACACACCCCAAATGCAGGTGCCAACTGGATTCCCTGTGAACAATTTTCCTCTACCTCTCTTAAATTACCTAATCCCACACCACTGATGTCTTGATCAAGGGTTTTAGTCAAGATAGATAGTTGATGGCTATATTACCTTCCCTTGACATATCCAGCCCCTTGTCAACACAAACGGACAGTATTCTCTTGTTTAAATATTTTTTTATGAATCACTTGTCCATGGACATTCTACAGCCACTTAGACTAAATATTGACAAGTCAGATCCATTGTTGGCCTAATCAACCTGTAAGAATAATATCAAGTGTAGGAGATCATAATTACCAAGAACTATTCACAATTGCTTTTACAGACTAGCATATTTTGAAAATATTGATATCTACAACAAATGTAACACCCTTTTCTTTTCCCCTACATTCCCCATCATCAATATAGACATCTGAAAATCCAATTAAATAAAACAAGATAACAAAAAAATGCAAAAGAAGGATCAGTCATGTTCCCTTACATCATCTACACCAGGAGCCTTGGGAGGTGCAAATTTTGTATGGTAGGTTCTACCACTTGAAGGATGGATCCAGCGGCCTGTGATCCTCTCCTCCAAAATTGCATCATCAATTGCAAAATTAAGCACCCTATCAATTTTACTTCCCTGCTTTTGAAGCATGTCATCAAGCTGTGCACATAAAAGGTAAACAATTTATGGTTAGAAAAATCTACAAAAAAAAAGTCAATTGAATATGTCCAACGCTAGAAACATACAAAAATACACATTGAAATGTTTATATTTATTCAAACTCACATATATATTATACAACTAGATAATGATACCTTCTGTGCTTGGACCACAGTCCTTGGAAATCCATCTAGAATGAAACCTTTCTGACATGAAGGTTTCTTCATTGCTTCATCTATAATGCCAACAACCAAGTCATCAGAAACAAGTTCCCCCTGAGAAAACCATGCGAGGCACTCCATTAGCTAAATCCAGCAGAACTATGTAAAAATAAACAAGGATGGACCGCGAATGATAAGAATGGTTGAAGATTCAACCTTTTCCATTGCCTCCTTAGCCTTGATACCAAGAGGGGTTTTAGCAGCAACAGCAGCTCTCAACATATCACCAGTAGCCAAGTGGCATAAACAGTATTCATCCTTAATGATTGGTGATTGAGTACCTTTTCCAGATCCAGGAGGGCCTGCCAAACACAAAACTAAAAGATTACAACCATGGAAGCTGATGACCAAAACCAGGGTTTGATTGACTGATTGGTTACAAACAAACGAACTGGTATCAATAGAAAGCTCTCACCAAATATTATGAATAAGCAAATATACATTTGTTACTACATGAGTGTGTACTGAGCTGGTCAATTGCAGAGGAATTATGCAGCACACACGATATTATCATGGGATACACCATGGATTTGAAAGTTTATCCAAACAAGTAAATTCAATATTCACAAGTTTGTTCAATTCATTTCTCCCCCTAGTTGAATCAAATTCTAATTATTCACCGCATTTGTTTCAAAGTAGCTGTGTTAATTTGAAATATTAACTCCCAACTACGCCGACAATCTGAAATCTTTTTCTTATCTTTTTTTTTAAACAAGCAAGATGCTAAAAAAGGCAATCAGATAGAAACCAGAAGAGGATGCAATTGGTCTGTTAGGTGTTTCTGAGAAAGTTAAGAGATAAGAATTTTGGAGGCAAGAATGAAAATAAGCCGAGACTAATTTTGGAGAAAAAATTCTTCACACAGAGTTATCATACAAGAAAATAAAAAGGTTTTGAAGCAAATAAATCAATCAAAACCTTTATCTACAAACGAAAAAAAAAGATGATCATGTCATTGTCTCAAAGCATTTCAACGGAAAGGAAAGACGTTAAATTTCCAGATTAAACATATACAAGATGGTGAGTGAAGATCGATGTGGTGAACTCTCTGAATTCACAAAGGAGATTTTGCAATACATTATTTTAGAAATGGCCCCCTTTTAACAAGAAATGTCAAAAGTTCCATCTTGTGAATCTCAGAAACATTAACTATTGTCATAAGCACTGCAAATCTTCTTTCTACCACGCAGCATAATCAACCTTCAATTCAATTTTGAAAATATAGTCAAAGATTGAAATGACTTGACTGATGAAACAAGCGGGCTCAAAGTATCTTAGAAAAATAATTCGAGTTTTAGATTCACTTAACACCGCATCTTAATGTAATCAAAAGCACAGCAACCTGAAAAATCACTCCCCACGTCTAAAATGGCCCCGTAAAGAGGGTTTTTTTTTAATATGTCTTCAAATTCCCAAACTCTATGAAAAAGCAAAAGCAAAAACCCACTTCTCAACTAAAGCAACAGTAAAAAAAAGCTCTGATCTTTTCTTTTTCCTTTTCCTCAGTTACCTCCGCAACCAAGCAAATAGTTCATAATAAAAAACAAAGAGAAAAGAAAACATCTTAACACAAAAAACCCACGAAGAATTCTCGGATCTGAATGCACCCTGGAATTAAAAACCAAGAAAGTCCAAAACTTTAGGCATTGCAGTTCATGCTACATAAACAAAACATGGTGCGTAGTTTACTTGTAATGTGGAGAGAGAGAAAGTGGAAGAGTAATAAATGAGACAAACCGATGAGTACGAGACGCTTGTCGGGTTTATCAGAACACTTCATGCGACGGAGGAGCTCAGTCATGAGATCCAGTGATGGCACATCTTCCAAGTTTGATGCTGCTGCACTGCCTGCCATTCTTGTCTGGTAGAGAAGGGGTGTTAGGCTTTAAATTGTAGTGAAACAGAAAGGAGGGGAAAACGGGTTTATAAGCAGAGGGGTGTGGCTGTGAATGTGAGAAAAGGTAGGTGTGTTGTTGTGTTACCCGTTCGGACCTTCCTATGCTTCAACTTCAAGTAGTTCTGGTCTACTTTTAACCACTTATCTAAATTACTCTTCTGCCCTCTTTTTTTTTCTTTATTTCTTTTAATAAGTAGAAAATTTTGTTTAAAAATCTACTAAAATAATATATTTTTATTTTTAAGTATAAAAAAGTCAAAGTTGTTGATATTTTTCTTATAAATGAAAAGGATATTTTTGGATTAATTGACATTAATTAAGAATATTTTTTTTAAGATCATAAAAGTGGTCTTATTTGAAAATATTTTATTAAATTTATGTATATGCTTGCCTTAGATCTTAAACCCAAAAAATAAAGAAAAAATAGTCAACTTTTCCAACCACTAGATCAACTCCTCTCGGAATTATAGTATTTTCCCTTAATACCTTTCGTGCTTAATAAAAAAAAATTAATCTTGTTGAAACCAAAAAAGTAAAAAATAGGGATGCTAATTCTATGGTGGCCAGAAATTCCAGGCGAGGGCTTCAAGCTGTTTCTCCGATTGAATTGACTTATGGTATGTTTGGTGGCGTGAGATGTAACTTTGATTACTCTCTATTAATAAATTAGTATATGACAACTTCTAATGTTGAACTGCAGTGATCATCACGTTTTAAAGAGAGAAATATGTTAAAAAGTTATCAAAATATGATTGAAAACAAATAAATAATTATATTTACATGCAAGTTCTCGTAATATTTTCCATGCAATAGGCATCACAACAGTATGATGGGGTCTAGACATTGGATCTCGAGCCCTCCAAGTTGTATTATTTTTCTACAGAGTATGCCAATTGTGTAAAAATTGAGCCTTCAGATCTCTTCCGAGGCCACAGCCCCCGACAACTTCCGCAACGCAGCTGTGCAAGGCGGCGGTCCTCCAGAAAAGCCACCTCCTTGACACCAAACCATAAAGAAACAGCAGTGGACAGCTTCAAGCTCGCCTGCAAAACGTGGTGCCGATGCCGCAAGCTCAACGACAATCAGAAGTCAACACTAATTATTTCCACGCATTAGTTTTTTATTCCCACCAAACTGAGGCAGTTATGTTGCTTTTGATAGCTGCAATGGTAGACTCACCAACCTCCAAATCAACCTTTTATTGTTGAAAATAGAGGCCACTCAACTACTCCATATAGATCTAAAAAGGTGTTTGACATTTCATTTTAATAATATTTTTGAAAAAAAAAAATGTTTTAAATTTAAATTTTTTTATATCATTTTCATGTCTTGGTATTAAAAAAATTAAAAAATAATTATTTTAACGTATTTCCAAATAAATTTTTTTTTATTAAACCACACTCCTCAACAATATATCAAGCCCCATAGAGTTGGTGAAAGCATTAGCATAAAACTACTAAAATATTATCTCCAAGGCCGCAAACATATTGTTCCTACTACAACAATACAGACCCGGAGGGCAAAAAAGCAAGACAATTCAGATTCATAAACACAAAACCAAAACTGGGGCTAAAATTCGATATTTGTAGAAATCTAAAGGCGTTTAATAATCTTAGCATAATTTGAGGAGAGATCACAGTGAACAGAAGGCCAGTTCTACAAAATGAACAGCATCTTGGATACATCAACAGTTAGCAAAACCCACTATTCACCTTTTGACTTCTTCTTTTTCTTTTTCATGTCACTGGCATCTTGCAGAACCTCTCCATCTTGATCTTTACTCTTCTTCTTCTTCTTCTTGGAAAGACCATCCTCCTCAGCATGAGCCCCGTTAGTACGATTTGTGTTCTCATCAGCCTGCTCCTGTTCCAATTTTCTCTTATCCTTTTTCTTTTTCTTCTCCGATTTAGCATCCTCTGAAGCACCTCCATTTACTGCTGGTTTGTCCTCAACCATGTGATCACCATTCTCTGCAGCATCAGATTTTGATTTCTTTTTCTTGCTTTTCTTTGCAGAAGGAACAGCAGGTGCTTCTTCAGTTTCCATATCAGTATCTAGAGAATCCAACAGTAAAAAACACAAAGCAAACCATCAATGCCAAGAACTGAAAAACTGTGAAAGCACAAATGTCAACGAGTTAAACAGGTCATTTTTAAGGAATAATCATGAAATGGATGTGGCAGGTAAGACTTCAAGCCAGGAAAACACAAAGGATGTTCATCAGAATCATGTTTTGCATGTTAACAATGCAACTGAAGATGATATGGAAACACTTCCAACAGAAAACCAAATTTTTTTAAGGTATATTTATATAAAGAAAAAAGAAACAGAATCATTTTCACTCAGGTGCACACCTTTATTTTCAGCTCTTTCAATTGCATCTTTCATCACATCAATGTTTTTACGAGGTGCAACACCCTTGTCGTAGAAGTCCAATCTCTCCTCAACTTGTTCTCTTAGTTTCTCCCCAAAAACAGTTGTACCATTCTCTGCAACACAAGATGCAAAAATAAGCTAATTTTAGAGAGTTGAAATAGCAACCCAATATACAGAAAAAAGAAATTTACCAGAAAAACAATCAATGCGAGATGCAATAGAGCATTTGTTTGCAAGATAGCGAGCCATGCGTCCCTTGTTGCGAGCAGATGCGCGCCCAATAAAAGATGAATGGAAAATCAAACCATATTTTGGTGTGTTTCCACGAGTTTTAAGTGCCCTAAGAACAAAACATCATAAAGGTGAACATTTAGAACTCAAAATCTACATAGAGGAATGTTTTAGTGGAAAAAGATCAACAAAACAATTAGGAGCAAAGATATTTTAGATGAGGTACCCGATAGAACACAAGCCCCAGAGGGTTGAATACTATTTGGAGTTTTATGAAGCAATAGAAAAGGACAAGTGTTACTCATAATTATATGATGCAGTTATGCCATATTCAGAGAATATAAGCAGTGGAAAAACACCTGAAGAGTGCCTTCTCTGCACCAAGGATCTGAAGGGTGGAAGAAGGGCACTTGGCCAGATTTGTGAGACTGCCAGCATGAGAAATCAGACGAGCCCCAACCATTTCACCAATCAAGGAAGCCAAATTGGGAGCAATATCATTCATTTTAGTAATAAGATATTCATGGAGCTTCTTCCTGTACTCGGAGAGGTCCATTACCCTCTGAGCAAACTGCTGGACATTAATCAAGTCAATGGGGGACAAGTCTTGCCCTGGAAAAGGGACAGAAAAAGGTGAGTCAAAAATGAGACAGGATTAAAAATATGGCTGACATGTGATAGACAAATAAGAATTCTACCCATTGATGCTTTGGCAGCTTCTACAACCTCCTTTGCTTTATCTTCATCTCCAAGTAAGTCGGTTAGTTCTGGGAGTTTGTCTTCAGACAACTTCGACTTGTCATCAATGAACTTTGCAAGTTTGGCATAGAGATAGTTGTCATTGACAATCTTTGCTAATTCAGGGAAATGCCAAGAATACCATTCTCTGCAGCAAATTAAGTGTTAGAGGAGATACAGCTAGGTTGATACAAATTCCAAACATGCAAACAGCACATGGGTTTAAAAATCAATCACAAACCTGACTCTCATTGCAAATGAATTGACATCCTTATCAAGAGTATCAAGAAGGAAAATTGCTTGAATAACCATATTGTCAACTCGGTTCACATTGAACTTCACTTTTGCTCTGCTGTAACTGTGTCCCAGACCAAGTTGGGCTTTCTCCAAGTCACCAGGCTGTTATAAAGGATTGGAGACGAGAGGAGTAAAATTGTGATAAACATACCTCACGAAAACAGACAACAGGAAAGCTTTACAAAAAGAAAAGTACGGATTTGTAGGAATGCAAACCTTTAAGTCCTTGATGAACCTTTCAAAATGTAATCTTACACCGCGAAGAATCTCGTGAACAAAGTCATTGCTTTGGCAAGGGATTTTAGTCACCTCAAAGATATGTGAGCCCAATCTTTGGCTCAGCAACTCCCAAACTAAACTTTGCCTTCTTTCCCTCCTTGACTTTTGGGAGATTAAGCTCCAAAAAGTTCCTCAATTCATCAGTCATGATCCCTGCAAACAAAGACCGATGACAAATCAGACATAAATTTGAAGGTGGAGCCAAAGAGAGCCACTTCCATCTCTAACATCTGCCATTTTATATCTCCGATAACACAAAACAAGCAATTCATCCAGTGAAACCACAGCAAAGCTAATTACTCTTACATTATCGATGACTTAAGGCTATCAATTACAACATTTGCTACCCGTGAATTGCTTTCTTTCATTTGACAGTTTTCCCCAACCAACCAACCAACCAAGACAGGACCTCTCAAGAGCTAAAAAAACACCTTGTTTGAAAGCAAAGCCACCACAACTATCAGAACAACAACGCTGTTTCTCAGTTCATAAAGAGTCAACTGACCGCTAAAACAACCGAAAAAAGCAACTACATAGATTAATTAAGTTTATTCACAATCAGAACATATAAGAAAAACCTAATTACTACTTAAAAAAGGCACAGAGATTAACTTATCTCGTTGTTTTCAACTTACTTCAAGTAAAACAAACTACAAAAACTAACAGCTTCCAAGATACCAATTAACATAGACATCGTATAAACAAACGGGCCTGAAAAAAGCTATACCTTCAGAAACAGAGTTAATCTGATTAAGAGCATCGAGAGCAGACTCGAACGGGAGAAAAGCAGTGAGCTGCACTACCTTACCAAACCGGTTAAGATCCGAAACAGAATTCCTAACAGCCTCATTGTTTTGTCCAATTTCATCAAGACCACCAGCTTGGAAAAGACTGTATCCTGATGAAGTCTCGTATAGCAAGTACAAAGTCATTGTTGAGGAAATAAGACGTGGAGCGGCCTCGATGGTGTGGTGGCAGCGGTGGCTGTGTGGTTAGGGTAGGGTTTTATGTGTTTTAGGGTTTATGGTGAGGTATAGCTTTGTGGGATATGAAGGAGTTAAAAGAGGGAGGGAGAGTGTGATGGGTCGATGGTGGCCATGGGTCGGGCCTCATCTAAATTGGTGATGTGGATTTGTTGCGATCTATTCGGGTCCGGGTTCAGAATATACCATTTGTTATATAAGCAAGAAAATTATTCAACTATTTTCATGAGGTTTTTTATGATTTCATTTAGTAGTTAATAGTTAAAAATTACAAAAAGAACATATATATTTATTATAATAAATTTAAAAATATAATATCTAAAAAAGTTCATTATAAATATAGTTTAAAATTGAAACAGTATTCTTTAAATTAAGAATATGATAAATTATAATCTAAAACTATTTTCTTCTTTTATGTTGATTACTTTTATTTAGTAATACATACATACATACATACATATATACATATATATAATAGTAAGCTCTTGAAAAATACTTAAATGAGAT
This sequence comes from Salix viminalis, assembly GCA_029228465.1. Taxonomy (NCBI): domain Eukaryota; kingdom Viridiplantae; phylum Streptophyta; class Magnoliopsida; order Malpighiales; family Salicaceae; genus Salix; species Salix viminalis. The sequence goes on along the minus strand of CM055440.1, from coordinate 2,870,018 downwards.
AAAATTGGATAAAAGAATTGGACCTTGTATATTGATATTTATATTTTCATATTATAAAATTAAATTATCTTTATTGACCGGAATTTATAATATATTGCAATATTTGTGAAATATTTTTTGAGACAGAAACTCATATATAATAGAGATTTTATTTATCATCTCTGGTTTTTTGGATCCTTCTTTTATTTTATTTTAATGAATTTATTTTGATTTTATATGATGAAAATTACGTTTGCCTTTTGATTGAGGAGACCCTTTTTAATATTAATCCTTTTTATCCAGAAAAAAAACAAAGCTATCACTGGAAAACAACCAGCTAGAAATTTTAATATAATTTTGAATTTTGAATTATAATCATACATGGGCGAATATAAATTAGAAATATAGGCATGGATATATTTTTTTATTAATTATTTTGTTCAGATGTTTCTTTAAAAAACTAGGAACAATTTAAAAGAAAAACATGATAATTCATAATCTATATTTCGTAAAAAAAATTATTTATATTTAACAGCATCAATAATTGAGAAATTAAGAAAATCCAGAGAATTAAAACTCAATAAAATTTTGGATATTATATACTAATATTTATATTTTACTACTATAGAATTAAAATGACTTGTCATACTATAAAAAACCATTATATTACAATATTTGTTAATTATTTATGATTAGAGGAAATCACATAAAATATATACATGAAACATAACACATATATTTTCCTATGTGATGTGAATCTCAATGTGACTAGATTTGCATTATAGTAGTAAATGATTTTGATCTCATTTAAGATAGTGTTGTTTGTCACAAGGGTTTTTATGTTTAGGTCTTATATAGGCATTTCCTCGTATTTTATGATATGGACAATGTTTAACCCATTATTAATATTGTTACACGTCACCGTATTAGTAGTTTACTAAATTTCCACAGCATGTTAATAATTTATATAGGCTAAAATAATTTATTATTTGATAAATCTGTATAAAATTAAATCAAAATGCATAATTATATTTTATAAACCAATTTTTTGATTTAAATCGTGGGTCAATTTAAAGTATAATTATATTTAGGAATTAATTTACGGTCCAATTGAAGGATTTAATTAAGTGTAAGGACTTAATTATACTTCAATTAGTCAAATTAATTTTATTAAGGGCTTAAGTGGTAAAAAAATCAAGTTCGGGAGCCTAATTCGGGTTTAATTGAAAATGTTGGAATTTTTGGAGACCAAATTCAATTTTTGCCAAGTCAATTGGATGAAATCAGTGGTGAAATTCAAGAAATTGAGAGTTTAATGGTCAATTAAGGATAAAATTGTATAAATTCAAAACCAAATATCGAAGTAAAAAGGACATGTAAAGTTAAGGTTGTTATTGATTTTTTAACGAGATAAAATTACATAAATATAAAAGTTTAAAGCCAATTAGAAGTGTAATTAAAATAATTATAAATTAAAGGACTAAAGTGTATTTGTGTCACTCTGCAAGATTTACATACACATCATTGCAAAAGTTGAAGAGATCACTTGTGTGTGCGGGCGATGAGCAATTGAATTGTCATTCTCATTCTATAAATATCAAGAACTGGAACATGCAAACAAGAAGAACTCAAGTGGGGGGAGAGCACACAAAATAATCGAGGAAAAAAAAGAAAACAGAGAACATAACGTAAGAAGTTGTGAACAACCCCTTAGCAACACTTGTTTTTTTCTCCTCTCGGCGCAGCCACCATTCTCGGCGCCGCCGCCACTGGCAACATCGGCCCGACCTCCTTTACACTTTGGTCTATTTTTAACTTTAGAGTTTTTTTTATAGAAATAAAAGACTAAAATATAGTATTGTCATGATAATATTAATGAGAAAAATATCATTATCACGAAATATCTTTGACATATTAGAGTATAGATATATCTTATTTATAAGAGAAAAAATGTTGGACTTGTTTTAGCATCGGACATAGTGAGTCTGAGAGTTTACTAGATCCATAAATATATGAGCTTAATGCATGACTAAGCCTAAAGATGATGAGTTGTCATTTTAAATCTAGTTTATTTATTTAGGAAAGGAGGATAAAAAACAAAAATAAAAATTAATTTATCAAATATATATGAATTCATATATAATAATCCTTGGCTTAATTAGGGGTGTTTTTAATTTTGTGATTTCACCCAATTTTCAAAGTATTATACAAATTGTTTTTTGTTTAGAAAACTATTAAATTAATATTTGTAAAAATATTTTTTTGATAATTTTAATGTGTTAATATTAAAAATAAAAATTTTAATGTATTAATATTAAAAATAAAAAAAAATGAAAATATATTTTAATTTATTTTTAAATAAAAAATACTCCTATAAAAAATCTGGTAATAAATCGAATCATAAATCGAGAGATATTTTTGTTTCCAATAATGCTCCTGGTAAAGAGGTTTAACATCTCATATTTCATTTTTATTGAATTTCAAATTTATTTTGCAAGAAAAAAGAAAAAAAGCCCTAGGAGAAAGGTCAAACAACAGAATAGAAAAGAAAAGGCGACAAAAAGAAAAATAAAACCTTCATTGATCTTTTATTTATCACCTTACTGATAATGGAAAATACAATTCTCCTTGCAGTCTTCTCCCTGATCACTTCTCTGTTAATCTATATCTTAACAATCACGTCCCTCAAGATAATCAATGGTAGAAGGACCAGACAAAGGGCAGTCGGATTCTTCCATCCATATACAAACGATGGTGGCGGTGGAGAAAGGGTGTTATGGTGTGCCGTTAAAGCGATCCAAGAAGAAAGTCCTGATCTTGACTGTGTTATTTACACAGGAGACCATGATTCCTCTTCAGAAAGCTTGATGTCTCGTGCCCTTGATCGATTTGGCGTCAAATTACTTTCTCCACCAAAGGTACCAACTCCAATTTTTTGATAGAATCCTTTTTTTATTGGATAAAGACTTGTCATGAGTTGCTTTTAATTTTTGATTTTTCTGTCTCTTTGATGTTACCCTTTATTTATATGATGAAAACTTAATGTGAGCTGGTTTCAAATTTTGTTATTTTTGTTTATTTTGTGTAATGGGGTGCTGCAGGTGGTGCATTTGTATAAAAGGAAGTGGATTGAAGAAACTAGTTATCCAAGGTTTACTATGATTGGTCAAAGCTTAGGTTCAGTTTATTTAAGTTGGGAAGCTTTGTGCAAGTTTACTCCTTTGTATTATTTTGATACTAGTGGATATGCTTTCACTTACCCAGTCGCTAGAGTGTTTGGTTGCAAAGTTATTTGTTACACGCATTACCCTACGATCAGTTTGGATATGATTTCTCGTGTTCGTGATCGGAGCTCCATGTACAATAACGATGCTTCAATTGCCAAGAGGTAAGATTCATGTTCAAATTAAAGTTGTGATTGATTTATCTGCTTGCTTGTTTAGTACTGTTTATAAGGTTTGTTTAGAGCACTGTTATTCAAGTCTATTAACAAATGCTTGTTTTGAAAGCTTTCTCTGTATCTTCAAGTTTTTTTTTATGATCAATGAAGAGGTTTCCGGTGTAAGTGAGAGGCAGAGATTTACTAACATTCTGCATATCTTTTTCAAAAACTTCATTACTTGATCAAGGAATGAAAGTACATGGATCTTTACTGAAAATGGGATTTGGGTATGGTTCGATGTTAAGTAATGATCATATAGCTATGTATTGGAAACATGGTAGAATGGATGTTGAAGTGTTTACTGCAGTGTTTGATAGAAATGTTGTTTCAGTGAAAGTGAGGCAGAAAGATGTTTCAGTCAAAAGCCCATGCCAAATGTGAGTTCATTGACAGTTATGATCACTGGCTATGGAAAGCATGGTTTAGGTGATGAGGCAATTCGTCTCTTTGACAAACTGCTTTCAGATAGCGCTGGGGTGGATGTGATTTACTCGGCTGTGGGTTTTAGCCCATAGCCATTCAGGACCAGTTGAAAGAGGATCGAGAATACCTCTCAAGGTTTTGTGGTGACATAGGATTGATGCTAGGGTAGAGCATTATTTTTCACGATGGCCAAGCTGGTTTCTCAAGTAAGAATGTCATTGACCTAGATGCCTTTAAAGCCAAACACAGGGATATGGCAGATATTGCCAAGTGCTTGTAGATGAAGACTTGAAATTAGGAAGAGAAGTACATGATCTCCTTTTGAGATTAGACAGTGTAATCCCGTGAACTATGTGATGTGTCCAATGTCTGCTATCAGAATGATGTGAGAGAATAAGGGAATTAGTGAGGAAAAAGAGATCAATGAAAGAGGCAGGACATAGTCTGGTAGAGATTGACAAGGCGCTTTTTGCGAGGTAGATTTGTGCAGATTAAACATTGATTTAGCTTTGGTTTGATGACACAAGTGTAGACCGAATCACTTTTTATCCATGTTTATTGTCAAATGCTTGTTCTGAAGCCTTCCCCTGAAAGTTAAATTTAGCTCTCCAAATATTCGTTTATTCTGGGATTGATGCTTGCTGGAAGTTACACTGTGGGTTTGGGAAAGAAAGGAAAACTAATTTCAGGGAAACTTATGTGTTTGTTTTAGCTTAGGACTCTTATGAAAAGTAAAGAACTCTTCAGTTAGATGTGGCAGCTCCTTTATGGAATGATTGGAAATTTTGTACTCGAAGCTTAACAATGCAGAATAGAAGTCTCACCTTCTTTCTATTGCTGCTGTTTTGATTTGGCGATTGTAGAAGCATTTTAATGGTGTTGTCTTTAATGGTATTTTACCAAATTCTCAATTTACTTTACTGTCAATCTGGCATGAATTCATGTCTTGGAATATGAGCTTTCTATGGAATATTCACTTAGCACTGGATGATTGTCCCAAACACAGTATATCATATCTATCATAATTTTAATTGGATGCCTCCAGCTCATGGGATCAAGGAAGCTTTGAATAGGGACAAGGAGCAAGGGTTAGCTTAATTTGTGCTACAACAGATTGTTAGGATCTAATGCAGATTTTTTCAACAGAGGACCTCAACTTTTGAATATGGAGGTTATTCTGCATGATGATTTACAGCTTCCCAGGAAGTTCAAGTGGTTCTGTTTTGATATATTCGTAACTTGTAATAAAGACTGCTCATTTCTTGCCAGGGAAGCTAGCATGTGTGGAGTTGATGACATTTCGGATTGTAGTCCACGTATTCATAAAGTTCTGTTGGATATAACTTTACTCTTGTATCTGATGGAAGTTTTTTTTTGGTCAATGAATCCATTAGCTGTACTGGCAGAAAAGAGAAAAGGATAATAAAGAAAGCTTTTTCTCTCAAGAACTTATATTTAGTTGAAACAAAAATGGAAAACTTTTGGGTTTCTGCTGGTCTTCTAGATTTATGTTTGGGATACTTTATATGCTCGTGTCCTATTTATGCTCGTGTCCTTATTTTTGTAAATAACAAATATTTTTTCTTGTGGCAGTGGTTGGCTATCACGGTGCAAGATCCTCTACTATACATTATTTAGTTGGATGTATGGATTTGTAGGTTCTTGTGCGCACCTTGCAATGGTGAACTCTTCATGGACTCAATCTCACATTGAAAAGCTTTGGAAGATTCCAAACCGTATTATGCGAGTATACCCTCCTTGCGATACATCAGGGCTTCAGGTTTGTTATATTATGTATTGTATTATATATTGTGTCATTGCTCTTCTCATGCCAATATCTTTATCACTTGGGGTTCTAAAATGTTGAAGTCCAAACAGGTGCTTCCTTTGGAAAGACCTGCAAAAACTCCGATATTTATATCCGTGGCCCAGTTTCGTCCTGAGAAGGTGGGCATACTTACATAAACCTAGTGAACACAAGGTACTGCAGTTTTTGCGGCTCGTTCCTGGGGCCTTTGTGGGCTTACATTCATCTTTACAGCCTGTGTTTCATGTCTCAGGCACATCCACTTCAACTTGAGGCCTTTTCAGTTGCCATTAAGAAGTTAGATGCAGACATGCCGAGACCTTTGTTCCAGTTTGTTGGTAGTTGCCGAAACAAATTTGATGAGGACAGGCTGCAGAAATTGCAGGACAAAGCGGTGGAATTGAAGATAGATGGGGATGTACAATTCTACAAGAATGTGATGTATAGGTTGGTGCAAGCACTTTATAAAATTGCTCTTTTCTTATTGAAAGTTGAAGAGTTTAATATGAGCGTGTGTACATGCATGTGTACATGTATGTTGGCAAGTGTATGCACGTGGCACTTCATTCTACAGTACTGTGTGCATAAATTTTTTTTTATACATTTATTCTAAAAAATGAAAAGACCCTGGAAGGATGTTATGTGGAGCATATGTTCCATATGTGGAAGAAGATGATTAATCATACTCTGTTCTGGTTCAGCTTGTTGACCAATTTGATATTTATTTTAGTGGCTCACTAGTAAATAAAAGGCCTTTCATTAGTTTTTTTTTTGCTTTTGTATGATTCATGACTTTATTCTGACCATGCCAGAGTACTTGTGTGACTATAACTAACTTGACACAGGACTTCATTTGGCTGAGGAATTGCAAGTTGTGCCTCACTGTTGAATTATTATTTAAACCATTGTTTTGAGGTAGGATATGATGATGCCTGGTCTAGAAAAATTGATGAGAGTTCTGTGGAGGTGATGGAATAATCTAAAAAAAAGGATAGTGTGCTAATTGATACAATGAGTCATTAGGTTTAAGAGTTTCTTTCGTGTTTGATGATTTGTAGTTGATCACCCCACCTTAAATTTCAGGTTTGTTTCAGTTTTATCACCATTTTCTTTATCTGGAGTTCTTTAGGCTCAGTTAGCTTTATCCTAATCAAAGGTATCTGCCTTTTCTTTCCCCTTCAGTATTTCTGGTGTACATCCTCTGTCTTTGGGTCTGAGGCATATTTTCTCATGAACTCATCATATACCGAGAGAGCATTCCATTGCATTTTGCTTTTACCTCAAGAAATTGAAAGGGAAGAAAGCCCTAGTGTTTTGATCCATGTCTGCACTTTTAACCTTAGCCAATTGACAGGGACTTGGTGAAACTTTTGGGAGGTTCTGTGGCAGGACTGCATTCTATGGTAGATGAACACTTCGGCATTAGTGTTGTGGAGTACATGGCTGCAGGAGCCATACCAATTGGTGAGCATTTCTTCTTTTTTTTCTCATTTAAATGATGATACTTCTATTTTCTGTTATCTTGAGAATGCTTTGGGTGAAATCACGTTGATGTTCTTACTTTCCTCTCTTCAGCTCATAATTCTGCTGGGCCAAAAATGGACATTGTTCTAGAAGAAGATGGACAGCAAACGGGATTTCTTGCCCAGAATGTAGAAGAGTATGCAGATGCCATCCTCAAAGTTTTAAGGATGCCAGAAACTGAGAGACTCAAGATGGCTGCAGCTGCAAGGAAACGTGCAGGCCGATTTTCCGAGCAAAGATTTTTTGAAGATTTGAAAGCTGCAATTCGACCAATATTAAACCATGTTTCCAGATGATGGATTAACACAGTGAATAGTTATAGCAATTTTCTAACTACAGAACAGAGGAGCACGGCTAGTGTTAAATGAACTCTAGTTTACAGCCACAGCCGTTTCAAGTTAACAATGGCATGTTGCGCTAACACTGGATAAATTTTGGATTGAAAATTCTCTAGCATGTGGCATGCTGGCTGGATGAATGTCATCTTCTGAAGATCGTGTAGTCCTTCTGAAAGTTTTTCAGGTGTGATGTTTTAAGATTGAACTTCAAACTAAATTTTCAGAGCTGTTCATTGTTCTATCAGGATTGCTTGGCATGCATTTCATTTCTTGTGCTCATGTTTCAACCAGTTTATGAATTTGAGTTACAATTCTGGTGTTCTGACATCATAACTTCCCCTTTTTTTTTAATGGATAATTTTTCAGCTCTCTTTTAGTGGTTTTGGCAAATAGTACTCGTATCTTACAAGAAAATGCAACTTAACATGACCTGGGTTTTGTAAATATTAGGTGTTGCTGTTCATGCTTCATGAATGTAGGGCTGCTTCTTCTGTGTTTGAAGGACCTCGTGGACCAAATCAGATTCAATTTTTGTAGTTTGCTCTTCACTCTTTGGGCATAATTTCCTCCCTTTGTCTTGCGCGCTTCTCACCTGGACATATTGTTGATTGTTTTATAATAATTATGTAATAATATGTAGAATTTTTAAAATAATTTTCTAAATTTACTATTTTTTTAATAAAAAAATCATTGTATTTTTTTGAATTTTTTTTTCATATGGGCGTGTAAAAATAATTGGTTCATGATTTTTACATTTTTGTAATCAAAACTTGCTTTTACAATCATAATAAATTTTTCCTTGAAAAACAATGCTTCTCATAAAAAATATATATTTTTGTAAAAAAGAAATGCAAGAATTATAAAATTAGGTTTCTTATTAGACAATCATGTCTCTTCCTTTTTTAGTTTGTATGGTTATTTTTTTATTTAATGAAGTATGCTACTATTAAAAAAAAATTGTTGTGAAAACAATAATAAAAAAAAATGGTTCCATGATCTTATTCTGTCTTTCCTACAAATATCAATTTTAATTATCATACAATATTTTTTTTTAAAAAATATATTGAAATGCGACATTTTAGATTAATTTATATAACTTGTGAATCTGGTCATGAGCTTAACCTAAAAACTAAATCAAAAAATCATGTATCTAAAAAAATTATCTATTAATTAATAATATGCAAAAAACATTCTCACACTTATATATATTATAAACATATAGCAAGCTTTTCTGTGCAATTTTTTAGATTGTCAAGCATTGTACAAATATAAAATCATTACCTTATCTAGTGATAATTATGATAAAGGGGACGACTGGTCCACAAAGTGACAAATTTTTCTAACGAATTTTATTTTTTATTTTTATTTTCTGGCTTATTAAATTTAAAATAACAAAAGCAAAGGCAGCGGTGGTCTTCACTCATAAGTCATAACAACATCATGATGTCGTAGGAGTCATTTGCCTGAATTATTTGATTCAGACACACCATGATCCCAATCAGTGAAAATAATGTAACGGTAGCCCCTCTTTTGCGCCTAAATAATTGGGCTTCTAGCCCTTATTTTTTTAGAATAAAGAATATTATTATTAGATTAATGTTAAGTATATTTTTTTTTAATATATTTTTAGTATCATATCAGATATTAAATTAGCTATTTCTTGCAAGGTTGTCAATACCGTTCCGATTTTTTTATTGGAACGAAACGTTTTGATTTCGAAGTATTTCGGCGTGCCGTTTCGGGGATGTACTGTTCATATATAATTAATTATATATATATATATATATATATATGAAAAAACTTAAAATATTAATTTAACAAGTATAATTTATATTCAAGATAAATTAACTTTAAATTATACAATACAAACACAAAGTCAAACAAACATAATCTCAAAATTAGAAATATCTCTAAAATTCCAAAATATTATGATAGTAAAATGTTCTAAAATAAAAAAAAATTATGATTTTGAGCCGGAACGGTACCGAGGCATTCCGACAAGAAATTTAGCCGGAATTTTCGGAACGGGCCGGAATTAAAACCGAGACGAAAACGACGTCGTTTCATCTCAGTTTTTTTAATGGCACGGAACGGAACGGAACGGAATTAACAAGCCTGATTTCTTGCGCCTGTTTGGGAGAGCGGTAGCGGTTGCGGTTGTGGTTGAAAATGGAGTTTTAAAAATGGAGTTTTAAAAATGGAGTTTTGAAAATGGAGTTTTTAAAAATGGAAAGTGTTTGGTTAAAACTGTGGTTGAGTTGAAAAAGGAGTTTTGGTGTTTGGTTTCCAAACTTTACAAACTACTTTTTAAAAGTAAAATTACTTAAAAGGGCATGGAAATATACACACACATACATCCATACATCCATCCATATATATAATTTTTTTTAAATTATCATATCTGTAAGAGAAAAAAAATTGACAACCTTCGCAGGTTTAGGAAATTGGTAAGAATTGAGTAAGTTTATGCTTCCAGAAAAGAGAGATTAACATTTGATGTCCGTAAAGATGAGACCAAAATTGCTTTGAACTTGAGAATATTATGCTTCCTTTTATTTATTTTGTTTTTGTATATAATTAATCTGGAGGTTTATACTAATTTTATGAGTTTTATTGAATTTGTTTTTTATTTATTTAAAAATATATTAAAATAATATATATTTTATATTAGTTTATCAAAATAATCTAATAATACTAAATTATTTTAATTTAAAATACAAAATAAAGCAGTATTTCTTTTAAAATATTTTTGAAATACAACCTAATTACTTGACACCCACAGCACAGCTTTTACTTCAACTTTGCTTTCTGCTACCTTGAATATCTTTTCGTCCGTAGGAAAAAAGAGAGAAAAAGAAAATCCAATCCCCACCCTCAAGCATCGCCCTTATTGGTTGCCTTCTGCTTCCTTCTTTCTCACTCTCTTCAACGCCATCTCTCCCGCTACCAACACTACTAACCCACACCAGATGATTCTCGGCGACAGCAGCGGCGACGATAACCACGAAATCAAAGCACCCAAGAAGCGAGCTGAGACGTGGGTTCAAGACGAGACGCGGAGTTTGATTGGGCTTCGCAGAGAGTTTTCAGAACGGGAAGATGGTTGCTTCGTTCTCGGGAAGATCGGTTTTGCTTCGATGGTGCTTTGAGAAGATCGGTTGTCGGCAAGGGTGTTTTGAGAAGATGCACCCGTTGGGTCAGGGAACACTGAGACGATGGCCTGATGTTTAACCGAGTCCCAACCGGCGTTTGAAAAGCACCTCTCAGGTGCTTTTCAAAAAACGCCGTGGGTCCCACCCATTTTAAATGGCATTTTGCACTTACCAAACAGACTAACGGCACCAAACCTTTATTTGGAATGGAGTTTGGCAAACGTGCCGCCCTCCCAAACAGGTGCCTTGTGAGCTTTAAGGTTAATATATATATATATATATCAATTTATTTTTTAAAAGAATTATAATGAAAAACCTAATCCCAATATAATATATAAATCTCAAGGTGATTTAATTATTTTTTAATATGGATTTTTTTTTTCATTTCGATCTTCTTTTTTACATGGATATTGAGATGACCCTTTCATGCCGATAGTCCCATGTGAAGCATTACCGCATAAATTCCATCTTCATCCAGCATATCTGATTTCTCATTTATTACATCATAAATGCTCCTCTGCCCTGTCTAGCTAACTCCGTTGCTTGCTCCGGTGCCGGTGGTCAAATACGCCCTTAAAACCGGAGTGGGGTACAGATGGCGGTGGGGGAAAGTCTTCAGTCCACTCATTGCTGTTCTCTCTCCTCTCATGGCATGGCCTACTGATTTTATTATCCATGTGGGGCATTTTTTATTTTATTTTTTAATCTCCATTCTAGTTTCAAGCCATCTTTATGTAAAGATCGAATCTTTTCTTAAAGAGCAAGAAGTCATATCCAAATCATGCTGAACGATACGATGATTTGTTATTAATTATCCACTCAGTATTTCTGATGATAAATCAATGCCTATTATCTGCATATTTAATAATCCACTCAGGAAAATCATTCAAGGCTTCTTGCTGCCATGGACATGGATAATACAAGAAAAATCTGTCTTTAATTTGAAGTAGACTTGGATTCTAGAATCTTTTGAACTCGCACTTGATCTTTCATATTTGAAAAAAGACAGGGTTTTTTTCTTCTTATCCCTCAGCCTTGAGCCAATCATAGGAAAGTTTCACTGAGAAGATGCTGACTCTACATTGTAATCATTAATATAATGATTACTAGAAACTTTATATAATAGATTAATTTCAGAAATTATGAAAATTAGTTGATATACACGCAAATTAACTTGAATATCATATATATATATATATATATATATATATAAAAAAGAAGAGAATCGCATGTGAAAAAGGTTTTTCGGCCATCTTGTCCCACCACAGCCTGTCTATCTATGGTAAGTAGCCATCACTGGTTCCAAGGACATGCAAGGTTATTACACTCCAGCCCTCGAATTGGTTGCAGGTTTTTTTTAAGCCCACCTTGCCAACTTGTGTGTACTGGCAATGAAAGCAGCATTTTGTGCTTAGGATTCTGTGTATATTTTCTTATAAAAACAACCAGATGTCTAAGTACAAGGGCAGCTGAGAGTTGAGACGCTTGGATTAGCGAGCAACATAGAAAACTCCTTCTCTAAGTTCGTGTCTGTTTATTTATTTTCAGTTTGTTTTTCTGCTGAAAGCGTTTTCACTGCTAACCGTGTCCATTACCAGAGAAAGTGTTTCAACTTCCAACTGTGCCAAATCTTTTCCCATTAATTTTTGACAAAAGCTCACAATCTTGGAGGAAGACACCATGTGGAAGCAGTAACTGCATCCACTCCAGGTACCCCCACCACCCCAAATCCTAAGCTTTTCAGCTAGAATGCAAAAAAATCACTGTGCTGTCATTCACTGGTTGGTGTTTCATCGGGAAGGACAAACTTTCATAGCAAACTTTTCCAATTGCTTGTTCAATAGCATTTTTAAGTCCTATATTGCTTCTTATAAAGGGGTCAAGCAAATATCTTTTAAACCTCTCTTTCTGCTTTATCTCCAGAGATCAGTTTATTATTTGACTGTGTTTTCTTTGTTTCTGACTAATGGGCGGTTTTGAAATTGTTCCAAAGCTCAGCATTACATGTTCCTTTTTGGGGATTTGAGGTAAATTTTTGAGTCATTGTAACTGTGTCACGTGTAGTTTTTAAACAAAACCATACAAAAATCCAACAGTTCATGCTGAAGTTGTGCCAACTTATTTTGATCCTTCACAGGTTACTGTCTGCTTCAACTCTGTTTTAGTTCACTAGCAAGTTTCGATTGGCAATCAGTATCTTTTATTTGTTTCTTTCAGATGCTTGAAAGCTTCATAAAGTGCGTGGAGTAATAAGAGAGTTCTTCCATGGGGCACTGTTGTAGTTTGTTTCTTCTGTCATGTCTTCTGTGGAGTTTTTTCATTGCTGGTACTCATCAATTACAATCCTCACAAACACAAGTCCTTCTTCAGATAAGGAAGCATTTAGAGTATCCAAGTCAACTAGAAATTTGGAATAATCATGGAATGGATTTATGCTATCTATCTCCATCCACGCAAGTTAATATGACATGCCAGAACAGTGTCGTCACTGAGCTTAGAATTGCAGGAGACAAACCAGCCAAGGTCAATAACTTTGTGGGATTTGCAATTCCAAATCAAACTTTATCAGGGAGCTTCTCTCTGGATTCTTTCGTGACCACTCTTGCAAGGCTAACCAGCTTGCGAGTTCTTAGTCTTGTGTCTTTAGGCATTTGGGGCCCCCTTCCAGACAAAATTCACAGGTTGTCTTCACTTAAACTATTTGGATTTGAGTTCAAATAATCTCTTTGGTTCCATTCCCCCTAAGATTTCTATAATGGTGAATCTTCAAACTCTTAACCTGGACAACAATTTCTTCAATGGTACAGTCCCGAATTGGTTCGATTCATTGTCTAATCTGACAATTCTAAGCATAAAGAACAACCAGTTGAAAGGTGCATTTCCATCTTCAATCCAGAGAGTAACCACACTTACTGATCTTATTCTTTCTGGCAATGATTTATCCGGGAAGTTGCCGAATCTTGACAGGTTAAGTAAACTAAATATGCTAGATTTGAGTGGAAACAGTTTAGATTCTGATCTACCTTCAATGCCTAAAGGGTTGGTCATGGCCTTCCTTAGCAACAATTCCTTGTCTGGTGAGATTCCAAGGCAATATAGCCAGCTGAGTCAGCTTCAGCATTTTGATATTTCATTCAATAAACTAAGTGGCATGCTCCCTGCTTTCCTTCTCTCATTGCCCAACATCAGCCACTTGAATTTGGCATCAAATATGTTGTCTGGTTCACTTCCAGGCCATCTAAACTGCGGCAGCAAACTCCAGTTTGTTGATATATCTAATAACAGATTAACTGGTGGACTGCCTTATTGTTTGAGTAATGAATCTGGAAATGGAGTGGTAAAGTTTGGTGGAAATTGCTTATCTGTTGATTTACATCATCAGCGTGCAGAATCATCTTGTGTTCCCGTAAAAAGGAAACCATCTGGAGAGAAAAATATTGCAGTATTAGTTGGCGTGATTGCTGGTGTTTTTGTCATTATAGCTCTCCTGGCTTGTGGTCTTCTCATGGTGTGCAAAATATGTTGCCCTCGGGGGATATCGGAGCAGCATTTGTTGCACAAAGCAGAACAAGAGAAATCGGTGACAGGATTCTCCTCTGGGATCCTCTCCAATGCAAGTAGGTCATCCTCTAAAACAACTCCGAGCAGACATTGCAGAAATTTGGTTTTTGTTTGCAGAATTTAGTCTAAAAAGCTCTTCTGAGTTTGTTCGATTGACTTCTAAAATATATTGCTTAAAGTTGATAGTTTTCATTTCCAGGGTATATTTCTGAAGCAGAAAATTGGGGTATACATGGTCTCCCAGCTTGCCGATCATTTACAGTAGAAGAGTTGAAGGAAGCAACAAACAACTTTAGTAACTCTGCCATTCTAGGCGATGGTTCACATGGAAAGGTATTGTGTCTAAAACTTCCAAATTACTGATTTTTTAATGAATGTTTTCAGTAAAAATCTCACTGGTGATTCCCGTGGTTCTTATAAATCTGCTGATCACTATTTTGTAACCTTAATTGTGTAGCATATCGGAGGCTTTAGTAGGATTTATCAAGGAGGTGTAGAAAAACTGTGAAATTAAAGTGAAAAACTCAAACAGAAGATCTTCCCATTCCCTATATAAATGAATACATCATGCATATTTGAGTGTATTTGCTTATGAAAGCAATCAAGATCGTATCTTTTAATCACCAAAACTTTTATTAACATCATTCCTGATCATTTTTAACCATTTCTCTCCTTTTTATTCTCAGCTTTACAAAGGAACATTAGAGAATGGAACCCAGGTTGCTATAAGGTGCATACCTTCATCGAAGAAATATTCAATGCGAAATCTTAAACTGAGGCTGGACTTGCTTGCAAAGCTTCGCCACCCGCATCTGGTTTGCCTTTTGGGACACTGCATTGATGGTGGGGAACAAGATTACACTGTGAACAAAGTCTTCCTCGTATACGAATGTGTTTCCAACGGCAACTTCAGAGCTTATCTCTCTGGTAATTTTCGGACAAATTTTTAAGCAATCTTCTTGTAAGTGATTGAAACTTGTAAGCAATTCAGAAGCATGACATCCATACACACCATGCAAACATAGAAGAATCTTGATTTTCTTGGTGACCCCATTTTGACTTTTATAGCAAACCATCCTCTAAATTCACTCTTGTTCATAGCTTACAAATCTGTTAAGAGTCCCTTAAGGCCGGTATGTTCACAGCTATTTATATGTGGCGGTCACTATAAACTTATAAATTCTAATCATGGCGCCATGTATGTGTAGAGGACATTCCTGGAAAGGTTCTAAATTGGTCAGAGAGATTGGCAGTGCTAATTAGTGTCGCAAAGGCTATTCATTTTTTGCACACTGGAGTTATTCCTGGGTTTTTTAACAATCGATTGAAGGCAAACAATATCCTGCTTAATGAATATGGGATAGCAAAGTTGAGTGACTATGGACTTTCCATCGTCTCTGAAGCAGCTGGAAACTGTGGGGTAAGCTCCTTAATTATAGATCAACCAGCCATCCCTGCAATGAATTCTTGAATGAGTAGTTTATGAGTCTGTGACTTTGGTTTTATGTTCTTCAGGAAAATGGGGAAGGCCCTAAATCATGGTAAGAATTCCCTTTATCTACAATACCATCATGGTATGATCCACAAGGATTCCAGTTCAATCTATCAAGTTTCAGAAATCATGAAGTGCATGGTTTGAACTAACATGACCATAAACAATTTACAAATTCTCACCTATGCATAGATAATTACCTGCTGTAATCTTCTTTTTTTCCAGGCAAATGGAAAGATTAGAGGATGATGTTTGTAGCTTTCGGCTTCATATTTACTTGAATCACTCATCGGCCCTTCAGTATCTGCCGGAAGAGACAAGTTCTTACTAGATGAGCTGGTAGGTGCAGAAACTCTTGAATTAAAGCAGGACTATTTATAGCTACGCTTCTGTCCATTTAGCCATTTTTCTTCAATATATGCTTGATGGTTTCAAGGTTGATGACAACTTATCAGACATTGACATCAACATTCTGCAATTTTTCCAGGCATCTTGTAACAGCCAAGAGGGGCGACAGAAATTGTTAAATCCAATTGTTCTGGCCACATGCTCACAAGAATCTTTATCAATTGTGATTACCATAACGAACAAATGCATTTGCTCGGAATCATGGAGTCGCCCATCATTTGAGGACATTCTCTGGAACTTGCAGTATGCAGTTCAGGTCCAGGGAACAGAAGGTGGCGAACAGCATCGATGAGTTGCACGTCAGTTGCTCCAAGAGATTGCCTCCCCATCTTTCGTTTCGTCGCAGCACGAGTTGCACAGCACAAATTTGAAGGTGTTTAACTCAATCAGAGCAATATTTATTTCCTACTTACAAGAATTGTAGCGTACGAGTTTGTATCAATTGTAAAGACGAACCAAAGATCAATTAGCAAGGAAGAAATTTACACAGCTCATTTTGCTAGTTTACTATTGTTGGTAAAAGCTGCAACAAACGCCAGTGCTTCTCCAATATTTCATTCAGAGATGGGGATCTACTGTCCATATCACAATTCTTGGATAATAATTGTTAAAGAACTATCTCACCTAAAAGCTTAAAGCTTGTAAGTGAGGTCCCATAATATGATTTATATTATTTCTCTAACACACCCCCTCAAGTTTGGGCTTCAAACTTGCATAGACTCACATCACCTTGTGCTTTGTTTTTTTATCAAATAGAATGGGGGTTAGTGAAATTCGAACTCATGACCGCTGAGTCAACAAAACTCTGATACCATGTTAAGAAATCATCTCACCTAAAAGCTTGTTAAGGAACCATCTCACCTAAAAGCTTAAGTTTGTAAGTGAAATCTCATAATATGATTTATATTATTCTCTAACAATATTCTCCTAATCTCCCCTTGGTTTTCATTCTATTGTCGTGGAGGCAAGGCTCTATTCCGAAGTGTTTGACACTGTATTTTAAAAAAACATTTTAAAAAAAAATATTATTATTATTATTTTTCATTTTAAATTAAAAAAATAATGTTTTTAGATCATTTTTATATGTTGGTATCAAAAATAAATAAATAAATATTATTTTGATACATATCTAGACAAAAAACACTTTTAAAAACAACCCTAACCACACTCTCAAACATGAACACAAATATTTGTTATTCTACAAGAACATTGATCTTGTCATATTTAGCATTTAAAAGACTATATATTGCAGGACTTGAATCGTCAAACTTTCTTCAGTGCTTTCGATTAGTAAGCAAGACAGTACAAGGAAACTTGCATTTCCCATCTCATTCGCAATGGAAATTTCCTCCTAGTGATGCTATTCACGTTACTTATATTTACAGTAAAGTTGTCATCTCATCGTAAAATCGGGTGATAGAATTTTAGAGCATGCTTGATGGTGCGGTTGGTTTCTTTGAAGAGCACAAAGCATTTATGTGTTGCAGATGCAATGCAGCCAACAGCCCCTGCCAATTCTCTGCTGGTGCACTGCCCACTTGAAAGTCAAGAAGCCTTTTTTGTTTCTGGTAATAATCTTCTAGTGGCTTGCTCTGAGGAGACAATAAAAAATTTAATGATAGAAAAATCCCAGGGCAAACTGTACGGGTCCTGTCTATAAGATATGTATAATACAATTTTTTTAGCAGGATCACGTATTATCTAAGTTGTTAGTGCAGTAGATCAAGAACCCTGCTTTAAAGAGAAACTAGTTAATTCAAAAAAGAAAGGGTTATGAGTAAAAAAAAATGGACATGAAAAAATCTCCAGCAAAACATAAAGGGAAACTAAATCCTCGTTTAGCCCTTTTTTTATCAATGTGTTTGCGTGCGGGTTGGCAGTTATCCAAAAATAATCCACCCAAAAGGAATACCATTTAATAGGAATAAATCAACAAAATGACAAGGAAGAAGATAAAAGCACAACCGTTACCTGTTCAGCATAGACTCTCTCTTTCCAGACACCTTCTGCAATGAGTCAATGACAGTGGAAGAGAATTATAATTTCTATGGGGTAATATTTAGACCACAGGAAATGGTCACTTCACAAGATTTGGAAAAGAAACTACCTTGTTGGTGTTTCATCAAGTAATCATCAGTGCATCTAAAATTCACAACCAAATCAATCTCCACAAGTTGATCAAGAATCTCCTTCACAGATTCAAAAGAAGATGAAAATACATCAGATAAATCAGTACCAGGTAGTGTTGACTCTAGCAGATTTATACATCATAAGCAGCTATCCACCTAAAAACAAATCCCAGAAAGTGCAAAAGACTACAATACTAACCTCAACAGCATAAACTACATTTCCTCCATACCAAAGAAAAACTCCAAGAAAAAGGTACTTTTCTTAGCATGCAAATGACAAACAATGTCAAGTGAATTATCTTTTAATAGAAGAAGAAGGTCGGTATGTGAGGGGGGGTCAACCCCACCTCTCCCCCCAAAATTTTCAAATATCCAATATTGCTAATTTTCATATTGACCCCTCTAAAAATTGAAGTCCAGTAGTATCCTAAATTTCATGAATCGTACAAAAGAATCCGGTTTTTGACAATGAAGACTCACAGCTTGTAACCGTGAACGAGGAATTCCATCCAGAATAAAACCAGTTTCACCTTTGTAATACCCATCTTCCAACCTCTTTGATAACAGGCCAAAAATTATATCCTCCGGAACAAGCATCCTACGATTCACAGCATTTGCAATCTACAATCAACAAGCAACCAAAGATGAGGGCTTACCACTGTCAAATCTCAATTAAATTAAAAATATCCTTTCTATAATACCACTCATTATAAGCAGCAATCTTCAGGGCCACAATTTTCTACCGATTTCAAAACTAACGATAAGCAGTTTCATATTTTAATCCACAAATTATTCTCAATGCAAATAAAATTTGACATAATTTGTAAGAGTTTTCACCTTTACCATGATGAATTCACTAATAAATAATCCAAGTAAATAAATACGCGAAGGATTTGTTTATTTAATTAATTAATTTCGAGACCTGTTTATACAGAGAAGAGCGAGGGTTAAGTTCTTGGCGAGCGAGACTAGCCATGGAAATGCAAGGTACTTCCAGAAGCTTCGAGAGTGTCTCTGCATACACGCGCTTCTTCGCGCGTGGGCTTCCTATAAACGCCCACTGCACTCCTCTTCCTGGAACCGAGTTTTCCGTGTCAGCCATGGCGCCAAGCGGATTGCGTCGGGGTGGCTCGTTATAGTAGTCGAGGTCCAGCTGCGCCTCAGCTGCTGCGCCTGCAGTGCTGAAGAACCTGCTCATGGTGATGTTAAACAGGCGGTAAGCAGCCGGTGCAGCCGCTTTGGCGGTGGGAAAATGGCGGCCCAGCGCGATCATGGCGGAGGAAATATGTCTTTTGAGGGGGAGCAAATAGGAACGGCGGAGGCCTGAGACTCTCAGTGAAAGATGTGGCAGTGGGTTTTATTAGACTGAGAATTGCTGCCTTAATGACACTCGTTTTGCCTGCCACGTCATCATGAACCCCACCCCCGGGGATATTTTCATATTTTTGACTTTTGATTTTTTTATTTGTTAAATTGCACTCTGATTATAAACTTGGTCCTTGTAGGTTTTCGAGATTATTTTATAGTTCTTATAGTATTATAAATAACTAGGCAGTCCCTTGATTCTCTCTCCTTTATTCTATTTTTCAAGAAATAAAAAATAAAAAAATTATAAACAAAAATAGAAATATAGAAATTAAATTTGTAATTTCTAAAACTAAAAGGAATAATTTAAAATAAATCCAAGTTATTAATCTATTATTTTTTTTTAAAAGTGTTTTTTTGCTTAAAACAATCAAATAACTAAAAAAATGCCTGTTCATTTCCAGGACATGATTTCTCTTGCTGTAGTGGTGGTGGACTTTCGATCTTCAGCTTCTTACTCTTTCCTGTAGCACGCGAATCATTTCCAGAAGCTAATAACAATCGAATCTGAATCGAGTCGAGCAGACGAGATTGCAAATCCCTGTTCATCTCCATGACATGATTTGTCATCCTTCTAGCCCATGTCCGATGATCCATGCTTGTTTCCACCTTCATTTGCATGGCTGCGGGTGTCTGTTCTTGCTGCTTACAATCCAAAGCAGAGAAATTAGAACGCATCTAGTGCTACTTGTACATATTCAAGAACATGAGAGAAGTAAGAAAGAAAAACTTATTTCAACACTCTTTATATTGTTCAAGATATCAGATATTTGTGTCTGTTTTTGCAATTAGCATCGTGTATGTTCTCTGTATGTTGTTTTTTTTTGGAATGCGAGGAAAACCCACCCCCGGAAAGCGTTCTATGTGGGCTCAGGTGAGCGAGTAAAATCTCGGCTGTTCAAAATTCTTACAAAGAGTATACGTCCTGACTCGAACTCGTGATCTGCTGTGCAGATCACTAGTCCTTTGTCATCACGTCACGCCTCTTGAGGACTGTTCTCAGTATGTTGATTTCATTATATATGCAAGTAACCAGCAGCATG
This sequence comes from Salix viminalis, assembly GCA_029228465.1. Classification (NCBI taxonomy): domain Eukaryota; kingdom Viridiplantae; phylum Streptophyta; class Magnoliopsida; order Malpighiales; family Salicaceae; genus Salix; species Salix viminalis. The sequence continues at coordinate 2,849,355 of CM055440.1, read as the reverse complement.
AACATACTAGACAAGAGAAAAGGAGACCTCCATCTCAAATATTTGCTGATCCAATGAATTGGTTCTTTTGAAATCCACAGGAGCCTGATGATCCTCGGGGGAAGAACATGTGTGAAGGAGAGAGAATTCCATTGGATGAGTTGGCTGGCTGAGGACACTTATTGAGCACTGAAACTCGGAACTGATTGGAAACTCTTCGATGGTTTGATGCTGACCGTGGAATCACTACAAGATTGGTTACTGCCCCTGATTACAGATGAAAACAATTGATATTGTTGTTTGAGAAAGAACAGGATCACTGAAATTTCAAAAACAGGAAAACTTTGCAGTCAAACGTTGAATAAAAAACAAGAAACTTTACAGATGAAACGCTTTCATTCCTTTCTAGATCATCCACTTAATTGGTACCAGAACAGAACAGTAACATAAAAATCAATGAGTTCTTGAGATTGAGAAAACAAAAAGGGTTATGCTTACCTTTATGATGGCTAAATCTTCGTATGATCACCTTGCTAATGACATCCCAGAGACAGACAGTGCAGTCCTCAGAAGCAGATATCAGACCCACTGAACTGAAGGTCAAAGCCGTTATAGATCCACTGCATTGAGGCCAGGAACTTCTTAGAATCATTCAATATAACTATCAGAAGCTACTGGGACAAGATATGAGAAGAATCATGCTCAAAAAACAAAATAAATGTCTTCTTTTTATGCTTAAACAGTCTAACAATTCAGCTGCACGTTTCAGGAACTTGAAGCAATTGGAGTTTTCATTTTGTTCCAAAACCAGATTTGTTAGCTGCAAACAGTAACTTTACTACATGGTAAACTTTCAGATTTTCCTTTGTTTTGCTCTACCATTTCTATAATATCAGGAGAGTCTCTTCTTCAATAAATTTCAACTGAACTTAATTTATCATACATTACTTGTGTCCTTTCAGCACAACTGGTTCATCTCCAGCAACAGCACAAAGGATCCTCCAGGAGTCCAATATCAAGCACACTAACAAATATGCTTCCATCCACACCTCCAGCGAACAGGAGCTGCTCTGCTAGATCGGTGACGATTGCAGTTATCCCTAGCGGATAATCCTGAGTTTGTATAAGCCTGCCCGAGACAACGTCCCAAGCCTGGAAAAATCGAAAATTATACCCTGTCCGGAGCATAAGAAATTCCAATACTAAATTTATATGAACTGTAAATGAAAGCTAATACATGTCCAGGAACCTTGCATGTAGCATCAAGAGAACTTGATATAAAAGTTGAGTTTGCAATGCCTGATGTTGTCAACAGACCAGTGACAGAGGATGTATGCTCCGACGAGTAGTGCAGCAATGAACATGAGCTTTCAAAATTTTCTGTATCTAGCAAGCTTCCATCAATTTGATAATCAGTATGATGCATAAATCATTCATATGATTTGGTCCTTAAACTTTTTTTCTACGAGTGATAAAAGGAGTTGACAATAGAGATTCAATCTTTACCTAACCATAGACCACACACAGATCACACCATCTTCTGAACCAGAAATAAGAAGAGAGTCATCCTTAGAAAAACTCAAGCATTTCAAACATTTGGAATGCGCACGCCAGGTTTTCAGTAATCTTCCATCTGCAACCTACGAGTTATAACAATCTATCTTATTAGAATCTATTATTCAGAATTGGGACAGCATATTATGAAGCCCAAACTCTAATTCTTACCATCCAGTTCAACAAAATTAAAACAAGAACCAGTTGTGTTTATCATAGAACATGAGAAATAATGCAGTGTAGATAAATTTTAAAAGAACTCGTCGAAAGAAACAGAGTTTTGACTTTTAACATGTTTCTGTTCATGTAAGTGGGCACTTTTCATTTTTCTTTTTCCTCCTCTTATTCAAAACAACAAGCAGGCTCTTAGAAAACAGACCTCCCAAAGGTAAACATTTCCAGATGGAGAGCCGCCTGCAAGAAACAGGCCATCCTTGGTGCAGCCAAGTGGCCCGATGGCTTCAAGAGGGTAGCTTCGAAGAGGTTGTTGAGGCTGAAACATCAGAACATAAAATGAGCAACATTTTTATAGCAAACAGGCAAAATCTCTGGAAAAAAAAACCCTGCAGAAACAAGATCATCTCATAAAAAAATAATGCTGTCATTTCAATCATATTAGTATCCTGCCAATTCCAGCAAGAAACTTATTACATCAAATAGCTAAGAAAAGTAAATGTGATTGATGTCATGCAGAAACTTTTTACATGATCTGCTTTATGCAAATAATTCAATTTTGTGTCTGGGAAGGGAAATTGAGGAAATTATAACAGAGCTCGAAAACTATTTGGAAAATATAAGTTCATCTGCAGACATCAATTAAATAAACAACGTTATATTAATGCAGAATCATAATTCAAAATTTTCAAAACCCAATGCAGCTCTTCACCTACCCTGCTTAATATAAAAAAGAAATCCTCGATAAAATATAGAAAAAAATATAGACTACAGACCAATTACGACAACAAATATTAGTACAAAAACAGTTTTGAGGTTTTGCTACCTTATTCAATGCCCAAGTGAAGATAGCCCCACCACCAACAGACCCATGTTTGTTAACCTGAGAAGCTACAAGAAACTGATCTCTCAGACACAATAAGCCATGGAGAGGAGAAGCACAGGTCGGTATATGCACAACACGATCTCCTGTTTCCATATCCCATATCGCTATCCCTGTCCCCATGTTCCTATCACTACACACCACCAAAACCTCATCACTTCCATTTCCCTTCCCCATCCCTCTATCACTACGCTCAAAATGGAGTATATTTCTACACATGATATGAACATGTACAAGTATAAATGGGGGAGAGTGTGGCGGTGTCTGGTGAAGCTATGCATGCAAAGGGCTTCTTTAAGTAACGGGCAAGGGTTGATTGACGCGTGGCATGCAGGGCTGTGAATGAGACAAAGCTAGCTGGGACATGGGTGGTAATATTCTTGAGTATAATTGCAGTGAATGAGTTGGCTGGGTCTGATGCATGGTGACTCGTTAGGTGCTGCCAGTGGTGATCAGACATGTCACGGTGAGTTGGTTTAAAAGAAAAACGGACAAGATGTCGAGGTGTTGGGTTTCAAAGTGACGAGGTAGGTATGAATGAATTGGGTTCGCCATGTTGAAATTCCATCTTTAATTTTTTTTAATTAGAATTTTAAAAAAAAATATGTTTATTTGTTGATAATAGAAATGATTTTTTTGTATAAAAAAAATGAAGGTTGCAACTATTTTTTATAAAAAAATAAATTAGTATATCATGATAATTTTGTAAGAAACAATAAGATAATAAATTTTAAAATGGTTTGATAAATATTAATCCTAAAATCTTACTTGAGAGGTAATTTTTAACACGAAAATATTGAAATAATTGGAAAAAAAAATAAAAGATTACATGTTCACATAATATTCAAATTTAGATTTATTTTAATATATATATATATATATTAGATGCTTGTTCCTTTTGAGTTTTTTTTTGTCAAGCCATCCAATATCCAGAGCCACAACTCCGACTAATCCGGATTTCGAGCCGGGTGGGACCACAAAAGTGGCAAAGCTCATCCTATCGAGAATTTTAACGCAGTTGTATACCCAAGATTCGAACACAAGACCTTGGTTAAGCTAGAGACAATTCCTTTACCAGTCGACCCACACGCTCGAGTGGTGTTTAGTTCCTCTGAGTTGGAGGATCACTCTCACATAAAAATGTGAACCAGTCTATTATTGATGCCTCCACTATAAAACTTGAATTTGTGGAATGTTCTTGAGGTCATGGATGATATGGATTAATTGTGGAATTTTATTTATAGACTTGGAATAATCAATAATATCAGTGAGTGGGCCATTAAAAAATTACCTTATTGATTTCATAACTATATTATCTTCTAAAAATACAACAATTAGTCAAATTATGCAAGGTGTGCAAAATTAAAATACTTTGCTGTTAAAAAAAGTCCCAAAAAAAGTGTCAATTTAAAGCACAAGCACCCGATATTATGATTGTTTATCCAATAATGAAATGACATCAGCCCAAAACTTTTATGATTATGTTCAAAAGAAATCATTGTTGATATCATTACATGATTTGTGTCTAATAGTATGGTTGAGATTGCTTATAAAAAGTGTTTTTTATTTATAAATATATTAAAATTTTATTTTTTTTTTTTTAAAAAATTATTTTTGATATTAACACATGAAAATGATCTAAAAAGCACAAAAAAAAATAAAAATAAAAATATTTTTTATATATTTTTAAAAAAATATTTTTGAAATGTAATAACAAACAGGGTCTTTATGATGAGTATATATTTTGTATTCTAAGGTTATCTACCAAGTTTATGAAGAAAAAAAATGTTTTTATTGATTATACATGATTGAATTCGTATAACGATAATAATAAAAAAAAAAGATTTTAGCAAAATGACATTATTGTTATACCAATTTATATATTTCTCATTTACAAGTCATGTTATGTACGGAACAACATGGTAGTGCATGAATGGATCATGTTGAATCAATGACATACATTCATATAACTCTCATTAATTCTCTTATTTAATTATAATATATGATGTGATCAATGCATATAAAGTGTTACTTTTATGTGAAATTTTGCTAATATATTTATTAAATTGTGAAGAAAAAACAATATCAATGAGCCAAGTGGAAGAATATAAAATACGAACTCGATTAAATGAGATGACGAACTCTTAAAAGATTTAATAAATATTAATGCTAAAATTTGTAATTTTCTATTTAGTAATGAATGTGTGATGCATAAAAGTATTATTGAAAAAATTGATTCCCTCTCTACTCCCATAATTGTAAGTTTTATTTCTCAAGAAAGAATTATAAAAACAAATTCGGGTTAAAAAACAACATATATAAAAATAATTAAGGGTTAAAAAAAACATAACTTGCCTCGTCATACTACATTCATGATTTTATTCAATCAAAGGCTTGCTATGAATCCAGGTAAGCTCTCGTTAGATTAATATCTAGGTATGAAGATTATGAAATTCTAAGATTATAAGCATTGTGTTTTATACTTAATTGTTCATGTTTATAATTGGAGAATTACTTATAATAGTCATCTTAATATTTTATATTCTTGATAATATAACTATAAATATTAATTTAATTTAAATTAAATTTAAATTATTAAAAAATTATATTTTTATCTCAAAAAAAAATATATATTAGATTTACAATAAAAAAAATTATGACATTAACCATATATATATAAAAAATCAGTTTAATCTTTTGAATTACTAAAAAGTATTTGAGTGTCAAAAAAAAAGTTGTATTGTCCATGTCTTTTATTCATCTGGAAAACAATGAAAAACTAAGAAAAAAACTCTAAAATATGTTTTGCAAGCTCAAATCTGAAAAACTGAAAACTAATTTCCTTCTAGATGGCGAGACATTATATTTGAATAGAAAGTTTTATTTCTTCTTCTTTTGATTATAAATCTCCAAAAAAGAAGAGTTCAATAGAAAACTTTTAATTAATTTATATGATATAGTCCAATAAAAAAATATAAATATAATTTTCAAACCACAAATATGAAGGAGTTCAATGAAATTTGAAAATAAAAAATGGGTTGGATTATTTAAAGGGTGTTTAAAAGTATAATAGCAATTATTTTTCAAGTGTTTTTCACTTGGATGAAATACAATGTATTTTGCAATGATTGTTGTATAAATGAAATATAACATGGAAATATTATAAACTACAAACAATAAATAATTTATAGATTCTAAAAATCTATATCCTTGTAAGAGAGCTAACAATAAGAACAGTAACACTATACTAGATGTTAAAGAAAGAATTTTAGTTGAAAAAAAAATATATATATATATATCTTAAAAGTAAGTGTACAGTGATAAGTGGACTGTGCTAGTCTTTACAAATCATTTAGAAATAGAACATGAAATAGAAAATCAGATTACTAAAAATAATAATAATAATAATATTTTTATCCAAGAGCATTTTTTCTTCACTGCAGGAAAGAAAAAGAGAATCGGGGAACACATGGGCATGCATGCATGCATGCATGGAGAATTGGAAAAACTAGAGAACCCGGTCGGGTCACTTTCACCATGCATGCTTTGCTGACCCAAGTGGGCTAAAAAGGGAAGCTCGCGTGCTGGTTCAAGCTGACCACTGGCACAGGCAGCAGCAAGCTCTTGAAAGCAATTTCCTTTTTCCCACTTTTATAGACCCGATGCCATTGAGTTCTTGACTCGTTTCATGCACCCAATACATAATATTATCTTCACCCTCATCCCAACATGGAAGATGGAAAGATCCCTCTTTTTTTATTATTGTTTATAAAATATAATTACTTTTAATCGCCCATTATTTAACTTCTTAATCCCATTTTCGACATGAACTTTTCAATTAAACAAAATCATCTCCGGTCAGTTTGGAAAATTCCAATCATTTAATGTGCTGCACATTATTAACTACGCCAAAATAATTTGGCCTTGGAAGTAGTAAAGGTAACGAGGTGTGTAGATTCTATACAGAAAACTTTATTTGTAATATTATGCTTTCTTGTTTCTGGATTAATTGCTTTGCAAGACCACCGCATAACCAACAAGGTGATTATCTTATGATTGCATTTAGGATCTATTTTATGTTTTTATTATGATTTTTTTTTGTTATTATTAAGTTGGATTAACGGTAATTTCATATTTTAGTTGATATATAAATGTTATTCAATATTTTATTTATGCTCTCTAAACAATGTATGCTGTGTTTTTTAGTGCCTAAACACGAGCTTTCACGGTAGTGTTTGAATCTTTATGATGATCACTTCTCCATTTGATGACACACCACTTCAATTTATCAGAGAGACAATATTTTCTTTTATTTTTTCTTCTCTCCCCCCTTCTCCCTTTTTTTTTTTATTAAATTTGATCTCATTTTTTTATGATTATTTTTTTGACCAAAGCCAGAAAAAATTTTCAGATCTCATCCCATCTTTAAATATTAAATCTGTTTGGAATTGAGGTTCTTGATGGAGCTCAAGTTTAAGATTTCAAGGGTTACAGTTTCATTCGATTGAGTTTTTTCCGTCAAATTTGAATTCTATTCTTTTTATTTCATTTCATTTATATTAAAATTTTATAGTAATTATGAAAATGACTAGGATTATACGAGTTCTTTTTATTTATAGTTTTTTATACTTTGGCGAAATTTTAAATTGATTTTTTTTAATAATAGAATGATTGGGAATATAATTTTTTTCAACATTAAAAAAATATTTATTTTCCAGCATTAATATATTAAAGTTAAACTAGAAACATAAAAAAATATATTTTTTTATTAAACAATATTTGACCACAAGTAACATAGATAAAAAGAAGTAAAGAAAGATTCCACAATGGTAGAGAGAGGGAGAGAGATACTCAACTCAAGGCATTCAATTGAGAGTAAAGAGAGTCAATCCATCCAATCGATATTGTACAGAAACATGCGTAGGAATAGCAGTCAAAAAGCTGATACAAAAGAGTGCTGCTCCATGTTTTTATCCATACTTTAATTAATTAAATTATATTTACCATCATTGCGAGGAAGAAGTGCAATTATCATCACCATATGGATTTCTGGACTTTTCATCAGAATCACATTGTAATAATTATGAGATCCTCTTCTTTTACACGCAAGCAAACACATCATTCAGTGAGTGTTTGGCATCTTTGGTTTTTGTTGTTTTTTATAAATGTTTTTGTTTTTTAAAAATATATTAAAAAATATATTTTTAAAAAATATTATTTTTGACATTACACATAAAAATAATCTAAAACAATTTAAATTAAATTAAACAACATTTTTTTAAAATGCTTTTAAAACGCTATGTATAATGAGTACAACATTGTCCTCCCAAAAAGTAATTTAGTGACATTTACGAACATCCTGTTTGAGAATGCGGTTGCGGTAGTTTTTGAAAGTGTTTTTCGTGTCGAAATGTATCAAAATAATGTTTTTTTTTATTTTTTAAAAATCATTTTTGATATCAGCACATCAAAATAATGCACCAAAATATATTCATTTAAAATGTAATTTTTTTTTCCTTCAAAATTCAGTCAAAAACAGGTTGGATCGCACAGCCAAATAGGCCCGAATAGAGAAAGTGATCATCAGAAAACAAATTTATAGATTCAAAGCATATAATGCCTGGTTTTACTACATTAATTATATTTAGGACTAATAAAGGGTGTCATTTCCGAGGAATACACAGGAAATTAACTCTTAGTTTCCATGGCTTGCTGTTAGACATTGATGGGTTTTTTTATAATCTATAATTTGAAGCTGGAACCTAGAAGTAATCAAAATGACAAGGGATCTGATACGGTTCTTGTCTCTCTTTCTTGCTCAGCTTTGGAATGCGAGCTCTACTTCTGAACCTGCAAAGATCACCAGGAGACTCTGGTGGCTTGATTGACCTGATCAAAGCCCAGTTCACGCCTTTGAAGAACTCGTGCCTCTTGATTTCAACAGACCCCTTCAAGCTCCCGATTCTCCTTTCTGGGATTCTTCACCAGAAGCTTCCCCACGAGGTCTTGAAGTTTCATCATCTCTTCAAACTCCTTGCTGCTGTTTACACCGATTCTTGGAAAGATCAGGGGCTGTTTAAGAATGTTGATCAGGGTTTTCTCGTTGTTTTCGCCTTTGAATGGTGTTCTTCCCGTACAGCATCTCGTACAAGAACACCCCAAGAGTCCACCAATCCACCGCGCTTCCATGGCCTTGCCCTGATATCACCTCCGGTGCTAAATACTCGTGGGTCCCGACGAAGGACTTTGATCTAGCACTGATGGGCTCGGCCACCAGTTCTGTGTCAGCTTCATCGTCACAGCCCCTGGCCATCAACATGTTCTCTGATTGTAGTTGTGATTCGAGGTTTCCTTTTCTTGCTGGAAGATGAGAAACAAGACAGGACAGGGTGAATAGGTGTGGCGCAAAAGGTTAAGGGTGCGAAACTGGTGGTTTCACTCCTGTGACGATCAATGGCTTCCAGGCTGGGTTTAGACCTTAAAAGCTTCGGGACAAAATCACATCTGAAAGAAAGATCGAAATCTGAAAGCATAATGTGACCATCTTCTCTGACAAGAACGTTCTCCGGTTTAAGATCTCTGTAAACAATTCCCATCATGTGTAGATACTCCAGGGCCAGGAGAGTTTCGGCAGCATAAAACCTGTAGAAGTTGACCATATTGATATCAGAACAACAGACTACATTATTAAGGAAAAATGAGAAGGACAAAACCTGAAAAATTATTACTTGGCAGATGAGATGCTAAAGCGCTTCCATGGCTGGCGTTGTCTTGCAGCATACAAATCCCCACCAGGACAGTACTCAGTAACCAGGCAAGAGTAGTGAGAAGCCTCGAACTCTGCATAAAGAGTAGGCAGAAAAGGATGATCAAGCATACCCAGAATTTCTTTCTCCATTTCAGCTCTCTGCAACTTGTTCCTTATAGCAAGCGCCTCTTTATCCACCACTTTCATGGCGTAAAAGCACTGTGGCAAACCCACCACAGGGTTCCTTATCTGGCAGAGATAGACATTGCCGATATCTCCGCTGCCTAGACGGCGGAGGAGACGAAAATGGTCGAGACCAACTCGACCCGTCGCTCTTTGTATCCGATTTATGGCCTCCCACGCGACCTGGTTAGCCTTGTGCGGCTTCATGTGGGCAGTGCTGCAGATTGAAGCGGTATCAGCTACAGATGAAGAGACAGAGATAGAACTTCGACGGCTACCGAAACTGCGGTTGCTCATCCAGCTCCGGCTAGAGTCAGGCACGGTCGTGGAGGAGGAGCAGCTATCATAGTCGGGGAGGGACTCCTCTCTGTTTGCCTTGGTAGCCATTGTTGTTTTTCGGTGAAGAAAATGCTTCTGGCGATGCAGGAAGCAGCCCTTCCTTCAATATATATAGCCGTATAAAAAAGCAAGAGGCAGGTACACAAAGCACCCGTGCCTTTATTGATGACCACCTCTAGTCATCAAAGAGTAGGTGAAATTCTGGTTTGATCTTGGAAAAAGAAAGCCAGACAACTTTACCTTAACTTGGAACTAGTAAATAGGTCTAGACTTCTGTAACTTGGCGTAGCCAGGTAACTAGAGGGAAATAAAAGTAATGACTCGTTTTTTTCTTTTGGAGAAAATTAGAAATTTATGAAATAAAATTTATTATAACGTCGTGAAAGAGGATAAGTTTATTATAACGTCGTGAAAGAGGATAAGTGACTCTTTATTAATGTCGTTAAAGTTATTTTTAATATAAATATATAAAAACATTAATTATTTTTTTTCAGAAGCGCTTTTGAAACGAAACACTGCCTAAGTTAGCAACGAGATAAAAAGACAAACATATTCGTGAGACTTTGAGAGTTTCTTTGTTTGAGAATGTGGTTAAAATTAATTTTGAAAATATTTTTTATTTATAAATTGCATCTAAATATTTTTTTAAAAAAATATTTTTGACATTAGCACAGGAAAATGATCTAAAAAACACTAGTAAATTTTAATTTAAAATAAAAAATAAAAATAAAAATAGCGTTTTTGAAACGCAATGCAAAATAGATTAAAATAGATTATGCATGCACACTAAATTTAAAAACAAATTATTTTTTTACTTTAAATTAAAAAAATGGTATTTTTCGATTATTTTCATGTGCTGATAACAAAAAATATTTTTAAAAAATAAATAAAAATTATTTTGATATATTTAAAAATAAAAAACACTTTAAAAAATAACATCAGTTACACAATGAGAAATGCACAAATTAAACGTTTTTGGCGTGAAAATTATTTTTTTCTATCAAGAAATTTTCTAAACACCATTGTACCAGACAAATAGTATTTCCTTATGTGTTTTTTTGCAAAACTTATCTTTAATTAAAACTCCGTTGTTCTTTTATAAAACATATTCTTTTATTTATGATTTATGAAATAAAAAATTTATATTATGATTGGAAAAGAAAGTCTAAAAAAAAAATTGTATGTTCATATGTAATAATGTAAGAAAATATATTTTTTTTACTCTCATTGAATAATAATGATTAATTTAAAAAACAATTATGCATGTTCATATGTAATTATTCATGATGTCATTGCTAAAGTTATCATATTAACTTTAATTTTATTCGAAAAGAATCATATTATTATATGATGTTTAAAACATCACGTTATTTTAAAAAATAAAATTAGAGAAGAGTCAACAAAGTAAAATCTAGTCAAACCTGGGCATATTAAACCATGCTTGTTTTCTTGGCTATTTTTAAAAAACAAGCTAGCAAACATGCATGGCTAATGTTTACTTTGTCATTGTGTTTCAAAAATATTTTTGATAAAATTTTTAAAAAAATATATATTTTTTTTAATTTGATTTTTTTGGTGTTTTTATATTATTTTCATGTAACGATATCAAAAATATTTTTTAAAAAAAAATAAAAAAATTATTTTAATACATTCATGAATAAAAAATATTTTCAAAAACAATCTCAACGACATTTCCAAAACTATGTTCATATTTCTATTGTTTTTAAAAAACATAGTCTACTTAGAGTGACATCTCATCCATTACAATAGTTTTACATGATTAAAAAATAATGTCTGAGTTTCTTTTTGACTCTCAAATCTTAAATTTAACTTGTTTTTATCTAAAAAATTAAATTAGCATCCTGCATTTTAAATGCCAAAATACACTCTAATAAAACTAAGAATTTAAATTCAGAACATATGTTTTGAATTCCAATTTTTTTTCCAGCATCATTTAAGATTTAAACCAGGCTTGTTAATTCCGGCCGGAACGTTCCGTGCCATTAAAAAAATTAAGATGAAACGACGTTGTTTTCATCTCGGTTTTAATTCCGTTTCGTTCCAAAAATTTCGGCTAAATTCCGGCCGGAACGCCTCGGTACCGTTCCGGCTCAAAATCATAATATTTCTTTTATTTTAGAACATTTTACTATCATAATATTTTGGAATTTTAGAGATGTTTCTAATTTTGAGATTATGTTTGTTTGACTTTATGTTTGTATTGTATAATTTAAAGTTAATTTATCTTGAATTTAAATTATACTTGTTAAATTAATATTTTAATTTTTTTTCATATATATAAACAGTATAACCCCGAAAAGACACGCCGAAACGCTCCAAAATCAAATATTTTGTTCTAATAGAAAAATCGGAACGACACCCAAAACACTTTTGACAACCTTGATTTAAACCACCTCAATTAACTCTCGTATTCTAAAAGCATTAAATGACACCAACTACTAATAATTTATTGGTTTTAATGTGACTAAAATATTTCTCCTGCCTCTTTTCAAGTTTTTTTTTTTCGACTACTAATAATTGAAGGGGATAATAGTGAGAAGAAAAAAAAAATCACTCTCGTGAATTGAAAAATGAATAGTCAGTGAAATTTGATGTAAATTAAAATACTATTTTATTTTTAATTTAATTTCTAAATTAAACAGCAAAGACACTCAAACTGTTGGGAAGTGTGATGACAATTGTTTTCTAAATTAGATTTTTATTTAAAAATATATCAAAATAATATTTTTTATACATAAAACTATTTTTTATATTAGTAAATCAAAAAGATCCGATAACATAAAAAAATAATTGGAAGCAATTTTTTTTTAAATCACTTTAAAACGTAAAAATAAATACTCTTAAAATCATTAATCCCAATGGATTAGCATGTGGGGTCCATGATAAAAAATCACAAATAATCTTAATCATAATCAATCACAAAGCTAAACCTATCTACCTGTCACGAAAATAAAAGTATTAATAGACAGATAGATTTTGAATATCATGGTAAATCATCTTCCCCCTGTTTCATGGGATTTAAACTTTCTGTCTCTAGTTTGAGTCTTTGACCTTCATAATTCATAATAAATAAATAAATAAATCGTTTTCATCCTTCCATTGTTCCACTTTCCTCTGCAAAATCTTATCATTTCCACTTTTTGTTGCAATTTCGGGCGGCAGACCCTACAAATTTCGCACTCTTGTTGAGTGGCAAATATATTGGAAAACTCAAAACTCCACACTTGCCCCATGCATCGTTACCCCCACAACTATATATATATATAACCCACAACTATATATATATATATATATATATGTATGTGTGTGTGAATATCCTAACCAGCTTGCACGTACATGACTAATTTGACAAATTCTAAAATTAATGACTATATAATATTACAGTGACTATCATATTAGCAATCACATAACTTTAATTTAAACCACAAGACTCGAACTTGAATAGCAAATAAAGCAAACTACAGAGTCACCTACTACCCAGTTTTGAGAGCTCAAATTGGGGTTTTGGAGAAGATTTGTTTTTTATTTATTAATGTGTTAAATAATAATATAAATTATATTTTGGGGTCTTATCTCGTAGTTTAAGCTTGTAGGTGAGATGATTTTTTAACATGGTATTAGAATTTTGTTGACCTAGCTGTTACGAGTTCAAATTTTACTATCCTCGTTCTATTTAATTAAAAATAAGCACTAGATAGTATGAGACTGTAGAAGTTTCAAGACCAAATAAATTTCACTCAAGGGGGTGGTATGTTAGAGAATAATATAAATCATATTCTGGGACCTTATTTAATAGCTTAAACTTTTAGTTGAGATGATTTTTTAACAATATAAATATCCCAAACAGCTTAACCGCATCCTGATTAATCAATTTTTTTTTAAATTAATGATTAAATAATATTATAATTATTATTATATTAACAATTACAATATTTATGAAACATCAATAAAGCAAACTCTAGAGTCACCTACTACATAGTTTGGAGAGAAGATTTGTTGCGTGAACAAGAGAGATGCTGAGATATGTAGGCAAGTACAGCGCAGACACTGAAGCAATCAGCAAGAACACAAGAAGTGAGAGAAATGAAAAAAAGAAAACATGCCCTCTAAAATTGTACACAAAGATGGCCAGCCTGACAATCCCACCGCACAACGCATCGGTGTAAATGACTTTTTCACACTATTTTTTAGAAAAAAACTGATTTTCTTAATTTTAAATTAATATTTTATATGCTTTTAGAACATTATATCCAAAATAATTTAAAAAAAAATAATATAAATATCTATTTACACCATATATTTCTAAAAAAAACATTTTAAGATACCACTGTACGCATCTCATCTGCTCTTCTTCTTTTATAATATGTTTATATATATCTGTCCCCGACATTACATCATGGGCAGCTCCAACTCATGGGGTCCAAAACATGTTTGTGGACTGTCTGGAATTACAGTGTCCATATTTTAAATATATATATATTATTTATTTATTTATTTTTAAAAAAATATTCCTTTGGAGACAAGGATTGGAGCAACACTGAGGGTTTATAAATGCTAGCGATATTTTATATTCATCGACTCTTTTTAGAGCTTTTGAAACCTTTTTTTGTTTGTTTGTCATCTCATGCATCCATTGCCGAGCAAAGAAACATGGAACGAACTCTGTGGTGGTTTGGTGCAGAAAGCAGCGAAGACAGTGGAAGGAACCACAACTAGATTGGTCAGCCCTGCCCCTGCTTGCAGATCAAAACATTTATTAATATTGTTGCACGACAAAGCTCTGGATCGCATAAATTTCAACGCTTACCCTTTTTGGAGTGTGTAATGGGGTTGAAATCGTTATTTATTAAAATAATATTTTATTTTTAACAAAAATTATCTTTAACATCGTACATAAAAATAAATAAAAAAATTAATATTTTAAGATGAATTGTCAAATTCATAATAAAATTTAACTAGTAACATTAGGAGTTTAATTAAATCACAAGAGAAACTCAACGAGGTGTTTCACTATGAATTGCACCATAAGAAAATATACGAAAATAATGGTGGGAAATTTATTTTTTTATGGGCTTTTCAATACAATAGAGAGGAAAAATAAAAAAATAATTTGAAAATTCTTCATTTTTATTTTTATTTTAAATTTGATTTTTTAAGTATTTATATTTTATTTTTATATGTCGATGTCAAAAATAATTTTTTTAAAATAAAAAAATATTGCTTTAATATATTTATAAATAATAATCATTTTTAAAAACAATTTCAACCATACTATCAGTATCAACACATGTTGTTATTCTTCTTCTTCTATATATAAAAAGAGCATCTTTCAGCTCACGCCATATTTCACACCATTATATTTCATTATATTTTCCAGCACCATTATATTTCATTATATTTTCCAGTGATAAATAAATTTTTTTTTATATAAAAATAAGAAGTATCAATTTCAAATTTCCAAGTGATATAATCGATTCATAATTGTACTATCAATATACAACTTTTACTATTTTAATTTTTAAAAAATGATGGCCAGTCATTATTCTCGCAAAAATCACTGTACAAGTAAAAATACATATCAAAATCAATGCATCCACGCAAAAAAAAACAAATAATTACACCTATTGCAACACGATTGTGGGTTTTTCATTCTATCCTTAATGAAGGCTTTGACAAATATTTTATTTTAAATTTGTTTTTTTTTTGAAAAAAAATATTTTAATATGCTAATATTAAAAATAAAAATGAATATGAATATGAATTTTTTAAAGGAAATTGAAAATCAAACTCAACTAAGGCAGCTTCACATTTTTTATATTTATTTTGTTCCCATTCTTTTACTTTTCTTACATAATCTCTAATTTTTAAACTTTTTATTTTATTTTTTTCTTGAAAATATGTCAGAAAGTTATATATATCGAGGGTATAACGAGATTGTTTAGAATGTGATTGAAATTATTTTTTAAAATATTTTTTTCGTTTAAAAAAATATCAGAATGATTTTTTTTATATAAATTAT
This sequence comes from Salix viminalis, assembly GCA_029228465.1. Lineage (NCBI taxonomy): Eukaryota > Viridiplantae > Streptophyta > Magnoliopsida > Malpighiales > Salicaceae > Salix > Salix viminalis. The sequence continues at coordinate 2,833,455 of CM055440.1, read as the reverse complement.
TTTTGACATCATCACATCAAAATGATCTAAAAACACAAAAAAATAATTTAAAAATAAAAAAATATATTTTTTAAATTTTTTTCAAAAATATTTTTGAAATGCAATGATAAACAATCACAATGGTCAATGAAATTCTCTTATGAATTTTTTGCTTTTATATATTGTTATGAACACTAAATGTCAATAATTGGATGAATATATTGTGCATTCAATATCATTTTTATTAAAAAAAAACTTAGAAGAAAATTGGATTTTCGAATTTGATTCAATATTTTCATATTGTAATAGTGATTTGGGTATGTTTTTATGTTTTAAATGATTTATAAATTAATTGTTTCCGATGGTTCTAAGATGTTTTTGAATAAATCATTGAGAAAATAAATACACGGGCTAATTAAGTGCCTCCTATAGTTTTCATCTATTAATTTTTATATTCAAATATATATATATATATATATATATATATATATATATATATATATATATATATATTATTTTGATATTATTTTAATGTGTTGAAAATAAATCTTAAAAAATAAAAATATATTATTTTAATCTTTATGTATTTTAAAAAAATATCATAAAAACATTCTTTAACACACCATTAAATAATGTGTAGCAATTTTTGATCGCTATATTTGATGGGGAAACCGAAAAAAGGTTATCTGGATGTGACATCATTAGCTCTCCTTTATTTTTTTTCCTGTTATTGGGCCGCGCCTTGCAAGCCTAGGCGCAGCCCTGGCTGGCTCTAGCCCCTGCGCCTAGTGCCTAGCGTGCCCAACCTGGTTTTCTTTTTGTACTTTTTCTACTATATTTTTTCTTTATTTCTCTGTATCAATTCAATTTTCCTCCAATAATTAATGTTTTTTTTTATATATTTTTTCATATAGCATAAAAAACGATAATGACTTTCTATAATTTTAATTTTCTTATTTATATATTAAAAACAATCATAGAAATTCTTCATTCAACCTTACAAAATTGAGGTTTGATGATCAATGATTAATCAATATTAAGAGTTTTGAAAAAAACTTATTACTTGTTTGAAATTTTGGTCGATTTTTTTTAAATGGTTTGAAATTTTGGTCGATTTTTTTTAAATGTTTTTTTTTATAAATATATTAAAATAATATATACTTTTTAAAATTATTTTTTAACATTAGCACTTAAAAATAATATAAAAATAAAAAATATATTTTTTTAAATATTTTTGAAACTCAATACTAGAACCTTAATCACAACAACAACAATATATTTTTTTAATCAATAGCCATGGACTTATTTAATAAGATAAAACACAGTTTCAATATAGATTGTTCAATGTCTTTTCATTATTGATTTTTATCTTTTTTTTTCATGTTTATAAATTTTATTTATCAGATTAAATATATTTTAAACTAAAAAAATAAGAATATGCATAATATTAAATATTACGATATAAAAATTAAATTGCAAATAGTGTGAACATGGCGGAAGGAGACAAATATTAAATCTGGCAGTATCGGTGAATAAAGTGCAGCTCCTTCACTCTCAGAGTCCACTCTCAAGAACCCAGATTGCAGAACACGAAAATCGCCAATCGTTTTAGACCAGGTTCCAAAAATGGGCGGTAAGACCGAAGAATCCTATCCGAACTTCATATCTTTTGTAACGATGGTAATTGTGTTGTCATTGATTGAAATTGTTATTTGTCAATGCACAGGTAAAGAGTCATCAGATAGTTCTCGTTCTAGTCCCAGTTTATGGTTGGCTCCAGACCCTAGTAAAAGATGGGGAGAGATTTTCTTTCTATGTTATACTCCGTTTTGGCTCACTCTTTGTTTGGGAATTGTGATTCCTTACAAGCTGTACGAGGTAATCAATTTAATTCCTCATGTTATGCTCTTGGTTATTGAGAGAATTATAGGTAATTTCGGTTAAGACAGTTTTAAGCAATGCTACTACTGTTTAAGTGATGGGCTCTAACTGAGCTGTTGGTGATGAGAAAACTGAAGTGAAATTTTGAATTGATCGGAGATGAGTGTTAGTAGGCGGGTTTATGTTAATTTTTTTTCATGAAATGAGAAAAAGAAGCTACTTTGGACACAAATGTGTAGGCTCTAGAATAGGATCTGCACTTTAGTTTTAGGAAAGGTTTTACAATACTAGATTTTGATTATAGCTTGAGTGGTCAATACAACTTCTGATACATTTTGAGTTTTTATTTTATTTATCTCAATCGAATTTTGCATATATAATATAAGTGAATCTGAGTAGATGAAGCCAATTTGTCTGCTTTGAGCTTAATTTAGTTTAGGTGAGCTGAGCTTAATCAGATTTTGCAAAAGCTTGATTAGTTCGGTAATGGGTTTTTCATTTTTTTCTCCTTTTGATCATTCTCACTTTGTTGCACAAATAAGCTTATGATCCACAACCCAGTTTGACATAACATTATTGTAAGAGTATCGTTGTTGTTACTGGCAGAGCTTTACAGAATTGGAATACTTGCTCCTGGGTTTGATCTCAGCTGTTCCTTCTTTCTTGATACCAATGATGTTTGTCGGCAAGGTAAATTTCTTAAGTATATTGCTTCCATTTTTTTATCTTTTCCTTCCTTCAAATGTTTTTATAATCCTGTCTGAAGGTTTCATATATTGTATTCATCTTTCTTTTTTACTTGCATCTCCTTTCTGTACCATTGGTTTTTCTTTTTCAAAAATAATATAGATTTGGAGTGCTTTTGCAGGCTGATAGCAAATTGTGTTGGAAGGACCGTTATTGGGTCAAGGTAATTGCTCATTATAATGTTATCAAATATGAAACCTGATATATGGGTTCTTAATTTATTTTATAATGCTTCTTTCTTGCTGTTTTTCATACTCATTTATAACAGTTCTGAAAAAGTATTTTACACCTTCTTTTATCCAATTTCTTTGGATATTCCTAACACCCTCACTACTTCTATTTTCTAACTATTTTCAGAAAAGACCTTTTCTTTTCTTTTCTTTTTTTGCATCCCCAGTCCATGGATATTTCTAACCCCTCCACAACTGTTGAATTTCATCTGCTTAAGCAGATTTTGTTTAGCTTTTTCCTGTTAATTAGGCTATGTATACTCTAATTACTTCCTCTGTATAACCTTCATTCTAGTGTTAACTTTCTCCTGTCTTTTGGTGAGATAGCCTGTTGTAGTTGGTGAATAAAACACTGAGGTTTCACTTTCCTAGATTGTAGGGCATTGTGAATCCAAACTTTATTAGTTTGCTCCATAAAGCTGAGTGGGATTTGAAGCCCCTTGCAGCCTTGAGGATGGGGTTTTTTAATGTGATTCTATGTTTGGTTAATAATATGGTTTGAGGACAGATTCTACATGAATACTGACAAAGTGATTGTTGAGCTGGTAATATGTTATATAACATTTCATGGGGAGGTATATGTACTGTTTTCTTGTAACGTTTTCCTCCATTCTCTTTTATTTTGAATATGCTGGTGAAATTTTCACCAGCTTGACAACATGTGTGGAGAAAAATCTGTTGATGGATGTGAACTTTTAGCCCCCTCCCCGCCATCTTAGACATAATTGTCTTGGACTCTACCCTTTATGTTCACATTACATTTTAAATGTTGGCTATTGCAAAAATCCAGCTTTTATTTGTATCTGTTTTTTATAAAGTTTGAATTTGAAAGGAGGTTCAAGGTTCTTAGCCTAAACTCTAAAACTTGATGTTTTGACAGGCCAGTCTATGGATAATCATTTTTAGCTATGTTGGAAATTACTTCTGGACCCACTATTTTTTCACAGTCTTTGGGAGCTTCTTATACATTTCCATCTTGGAAGATGAATAATGTAAGCCACAAAGCAAAAACGTTCTTATTGATTCATGTACTGTACAATCTGCTGACTTTCACCTGTTATTCTCTGTAGGTACCACATACAACCTTCCTTCTGACACATGTTTGCTTCCTGTTTTATCATGTTGCCTCAAACATGACAATTCGCAGACTAAGGCATGCTGTTGCTGACTTGCCAGATAATCTTCGATGGGCTGCTGAGGGTGCATGGATTTTGGCTCTTTCATACTTCATAGCATACCTGGAGACTTTAGCTGTTTCTAATGTGGGTGGTAAAGTGATTGTGTGTCTATTGTTATTTACAATATGTTTGTTTAGCCATGCATAAATAACCTGCAATGCTGGCCAATGAACAGTCAAGGCAAGATAAAGTGGCACTGTCTGTTTTAAATCGTTGAATATTCAGGATTGTCTTTCTCAATCATATTATGGTACTTTCTATGGGGCCCTTTTTCAATGCTATTCAGAAGCTAGTTCAACATTAGGTAGCCTCTAGTTTGGCTTTAAGAAGCGCCATTATGCCCACAAGTGAAAATTTTGGTTCTGATGAGTTTGTGGCAGTTCATAAGTTAGATGTTTCTAGCTGTATTTGGAAGCTGACTTCAGTTTGAATGGTGTCAAGTCAAGTCTGCTATCTGTTCATACACTGATGTTCTCGTTCTGAATGATTTCTGTGATAGTTTAGAACTTTAGATGTTGTATCATTACATTATCAGACTCCATAATGTGTGAAAGCTAATCGTATAGTTTACTGGAAAAGCTGATGGTTTCTACAGTCATACTCGTACCTTAGCTTCATCCACAAGTTTGTAACTTGTAATTCACATTTGTGCGATTCTGTCTTGCAGTCCTTTTTGTGCTGCAGTACAAGTCATGGCAATTTTTTTCATGTTACTGTCAATTGCTAATGTTGCAGCCGTGGCATAGCAACTGGTTACTAACTTGTGAATTAAAATGGTGATAATGATGTGTTTTTGGTAATGTGCAGTTCCCTTACTATGAGTTTGTGGACCGGGCATCAATGTACAAAGTAGGTTCTTTGTTTTATGCCATCTACTTCTTTGTAAGCTTCCCAATGTTTCTGAGGTAAGCATTCAACCTTCAGTTAGTTTTGGTTATTTGTGTTAGTCTACAAATTATATTTCCGTTTTGGTATATGCTTGATAATGGGTAATGCAAACATGCTAATAATGTAGTAATTGTTTTCTGTTGAGTGATATTTCACATATTGATATGCTTCAGCTCACAGTACATTTAGTAAACTACTCTTATATTGTGCTTGCATGCGAGCGCTATCATGTTCTCGTGACTCATTTGTGATGTATTTATTGTTCTAGAAAATTGCAATGCATTGTTTCTTTCAAGCACTCATCTCATCTGAAAAACAAGATGGTTAAAGAACATCAGATTAGAAGAATTATAGATTATGGAATAATTGAAGTGATTTTATAGATGTGGTTGGATCACAAAGAATCATTACAGCTTCTAGTCTTCTCCCATGCTGAAGATATTTAACTATTCTATGGGGACTTGAATGATATACAGGATTGATGAAAAACCTGGCGACCTATGGGAGCTACCGAGAGTGGCTGTTGATTCCCTGGGTGCGGCAATGCTGGTTACGATAATACTCGACTTGTGGCGAATCTTTTTGGGGCCTATTGTTCCACATCCAAAAACAAAACAATGCCTTCAACAGGGACTACCCTGGTTTCCTTGACATGCCACTCAAACATAACAAACTACACGGAAAGCCGGGCCGGCGAAGGTGGCCGCAGAGGCAACACCTAAATCGTGGAATTTCTTGTACTTGATGTTGTAACATTAGCTGTACTTTATATCATGCCAATGGTTTGTTTCCATTTTATTGACATCTAAGCAGAAGCATAAACTATAGATTGAAAGGGCACATTCTGTAATTCATGATATCGCCAGTGTGACCCTGGGCGGTAACTTGTTTGTCAGGTCCTGGAAAAGAGAGGGTTCTTCTGCTTTTGTGAAAATCTCTGCACCCCTTGCCATCTTGGCTGGGCAGCATTTCTTTTGGGGGGCTAGCTCGTTCTGATCTTTGATTGTGAGAAGGCATTGGCTTATGATAAGAAATAAACACGAAAATGGATGATCTATATTTTATATTGTGTTTACTGTTTGGAGGTATCATCACACACTTGCTGTTCCTGTCGTCAAAATAGGAAACGTTTTTGAACTCTGGACTAGAGTTATTAGATTAGATCATGGAGTTTAACTTTTGATAAATTAAATATTTAAAAATAAAATTGAAAAAAAAATCATGCAAAAGGATTTTAAAAAATAGCAATTCAAATAATAAGTATCAAAATTACTATTACTACCATTATTAATAAATAATTTATTATTATTACTATTATCATTATGACTACTAATATTTCTATCATTATTAAAATTATCATCATTACCACTATAATCATATATATAATATCATTATATTAGTAATAATAATAGCAATTATATTATTATTATTATTCTTCTTATTCTTCTTATTCTTATTCTTATTCTTATTATTATTATTACTAATTTAATCACCACCAATTTAATTGTTGCTATTATTATCACTATTTTTATAATCTTTATTACTACTATCATCTTTATTATTACCACCATCACCACCATTATTTTTTATAACTAACATTATAATTATTATTATTAGCATCATTATCATCATTAATATTATCATTATTACTATTATTGTTGTAAAAATTATCCAAAAAAAACTACCAGAAAATACTGCAAGTACCATCCCAAAAAAACACGCGTGCCTCTCACACTGACACGTGAGAGCAATGCACCAATAACCTTCTGGTTTAAAAATTAATTATTTTGTAGAAGCGTGTGGTATAGGGAGGCACGTGCGAGTGTTTGTCTTGCAATCCAGGTTTTTTGTTTCTATAAAAATAAAAATGAAAATAAATAAAATAAAATGATACTAGAAGAAGATATTTATTATATCCTTACCTTACAAACGAAACTATCCCCTGCACTACTCCCTCACTAGCACTGGCACTAGCTCAAATTTCCCGCTACAAGAAGAAGAGCCTAGCCTCAACTCAGCCGCTCTCTCCATAAATCCTAGGTTTTCAGTTCTTGCAGTCAGGGCTTCCCGGAGGTTTTCTCTCTACTGCACTTCTCAAAAACATGGCTGCTGCTTTCAGTGCTCTCTCCCTCTCTCCGTACACTCTCGTATGCCGCCATAACTCTACAAAACATTCCATCGCCTGCTCTACTGCCTCTCCTACTACCACTACTATAGGTCTGATTTCTTTCCTTTTCTCTTTTTTTTTGAAATAATTAATAGTTATCACTTCACTTTTATTCCTTTTCGTGGTTATTTATTTAGGCACTAGAGGAACGAAAGCGCCGCCGCGGAATAAGAGGAATGGAAGAATGGAAGGGGCAGGGAAAAGTATGGAAGATTCGGTGAAAAGAAAGATGGAGCAGTTTTATGAAGGGTCTGATGGTCCGCCGTTGCGAATTGTTCCAATTGGTGGCTTGGGTGAGATTGGGATGAATTGCATGCTTGTTGGGAATTTCGATCGATATATTTTAATTGATGCCGGTGTTATGTTTCCTGAGTAAGTATTCTGCCGCATTTCGGAGGATGCTTTAAACAATATATGCTCATTTTTTAATGCTTAACTGACAAGGGGATTGAATGCATTTTGTTAAACACGCGGCCGAGAAAAAATGCTTCTTTCTGATGTGATGACTCTATATTGTTTTTGTGATGATATGTTCAGTTATGATGAGCTTGGAGTGCAAAAGATTATACCTGATACCACATTTATCAGAAGATGGAGACACAAAATTGAAGCAGTGATTATAACACATGGTCATGAAGATCACATTGGTGCGTTGCCTTGGGTAAAGTTTCCTTCGACTTCTCACAAGTGTCTTCTTGACCTTGCTCTTCCAGATTAAATTACTGTTTATATGACCTTTTTAACCATATCAAACTTTCGGCTATTGACATTTGAGCTGTAGTTCTTAATGGGGCATAGTTGAACGGAAAGTTAGATTCAATTAAGGGTGCACACTAATTACTGCTTCGTTAATGTAGCCATCAGCTTATGGCTGCAAAGCTTGGCTGAAAATGAATGTTAGTTTCCATTATTCTCTGCCCTTGCTGAGGATCCTGGTCAGTGCTTTGGGTAGCTGAGTCTAGGATCTTCGATAATTAGCATTTGATGCAGTATTTTACATGATGGACCTTGCCTGTAGCCTGCCTAAGGATTGAGGGATTTTCTCGGTACTGTTCCAATGCTAGTTGCAGTACATCTATAGTATATGTTGACATTAGTGTGCAATTAGATGAATGTGTTTATCAGTTGAGTACATCCCCATGACCACTGTGTTGTATATTTTGAGCTTGATAAATTGATACGATGGTATCAGATGGTTTGCCATGGGATATGTGATGTTCAATGAGCAAGTTAACTGGCACTCCATCGATGAAATGTGTTATTGATGATGATACCATGAATTGTGATGGTGGAAGTGGTGGCAATGAATTGTTTTGATCCACAGTTTGACTGGATTAACTAAATGAAGTTACAAAGAATTACCAGAAGAGAACTGATTTGATACATGGATAAGCAAAAATAAACTCTGAAATAATTTAAGGGACATGGAAAGAGGGTGCCATTATGACCCATATATATGGTGTCTACATCACACGTTTAGAAGGAAAAGAAACACCATTTTGTTACTCTTGAAATAATATTTGGCATGTGTGCCTTTACTTTCTAGATGGCAATATAAAAATGAAATGTGAGATTATTTTTTGCCAGGAACTTTAGATAAGCAAGCTTAGTTAAAATACAGAACCATAGCAAATTTGGAAACCAGATTTGGATGATCAATTTTGCTAAAAGTGTGAAGGATTCACATAGGAAACATGAATCTAAACTTTAGTTTAAGGCTTTAATAGTAAGTGGTGTTTGCTGATTTAATATTTATTGTAAAGGTGCAGCTATCTGAGCTGTATCGTTTGGTTATTGCTGCAAATGGTTAGTCATGTTTTGATATAGGTATTTTGCTGTGGTGTTTTCACTATTGATAATTCTCTTACTGTCTAAGCAGGTTATTCCAGCTTTGGATCATCACACTCCAATTTATGCATCATCCTTTACAATGGAGGTATTTTGTTGTGGTCTTACCTATACATGTGCTGAAAATAAAACTTATTTTGGTTGGAGCATGCATGTATAAATAAATATGTACACAAACATGCATTTAAATGCACCTTCATGAACTGAAGTACCCAATATTGCTTATGGGGACTAACAAAATAGCTCATAGCATTAAGTGCTGACCTTTCTATTTTTCAGAAGATTGATATTAACCACACAGTCATACTCTTTGTCAATTTCAAGTGGCGTTTTAAAATTTGCACTCTTGCATGGCAGCACTCTAGACTATCTTTCCGTGTTTTATGTGATGGCAAGTCACATTTTCTGGTTCTGAGTCTCCAAGTGCTTCCAAAATGATTTATGACAGCTCATCAAGAAACGTTTAAAGGAGAATGGGATCTTTGTTCCATCAAGACTTAAGGTGTTTAAAACGAAGAGGAAATTTACAGCTGGGCCTTTTGAAATAGAGCCTATCAGGGTGACCCATTCTATTCCAGATTGTTGTGGACTGGTCCTTCGCTGTGCTGATGGTACAATTCTTCACACTGGGGACTGGAAGGTAAATTTGTTTATAGATGCATTTTCTTTTTCCATCTCTCAATGAGTTTGTACACTTTAGAAGAGGTTTATATTCTACAGATTGATGAGTCACCAATGGATGGAAAAGTTTTTGATCGTGAAACTTTAGAGGAACTCTCAAAAGAAGGAGTTACATTGGTAAGTCTCCAAGATTATGTAATTTGTTAGCATATTGACGTGGTTGTACATGGGAACTTAATTGGTTTCAGTTTATGGAATAGATAATGGTTTGTGTGGGACCTACAAATGAAAATATGCCTTCTGCGTGTATGTGACTATGTGTGGGAATGGAGAGAAGCTGCGTTGTAAATTGCACATGTCTTTCATGATATAATGCTATGGCAGTTTTGGACTTTGTTTTGGAATGCTCTAGTCTCATGAAGAGTGACTCTTTCAAAAAAAGGTCAATGTTCAAGACTTCATGGAGATGATGTGCATGACACCTACATGTTTGATATTTTATGTCCAAAGACATGGATAAAGGATTCCATTAGGTGGAATTGAGAAAAAAAGGAGTTTAATGTGGAAAAAGTTAGCACTTTCAATATTTTGATGATGATCATACATTTTATGCTGGACAAAAAATTGAAGGAATGAAACTGCAGTGACAGTGTTGGTAGGCTAGTTGCTTTAGCCTTCTTGTTTAAGCTTAGACATTGTATGATTTGGTTTGAGCAAAATATTTTTTAATTACAGTTCTGAGGTTGAACATTTGTATCTGATGCCTCATATTTTTTTGTTTTGGTATTCATTTGAGTTTCTCATGTCATTTTATCTTTTTCAATAATGTTTAATCTGAATAATCTATGATGCTGATTTTACCTGCGGCTTCATCATTAATTCAACTTGAGGTTTTAACAAGCACTCCTCTGCTCAGATGATGAGTGACTCAACAAATATACTGTCACCTGGAAGGACAATTAGTGAAAGTGTGGTAGCCGATGCATTATTGAGACGTATTTCAGCTGCTAAAGGGAAGGATTATCACCACTCAATTTGCATCAAATATACACCGTCTTGGAAGTGTGAAAGCAGCTGCTGATTTGACTGGTAGAAAGATGGTATGATTTTCTATTCTTAGAACTTATAATATTATCACCTTGCTCTTTGAACGGAATTTGCCTCACAATTTTCGTACTTTAATCATTGTATCAGGTCTTTGTTGGCATGTCATTGAGGACATATTTGGATGCGGCGTGGAAGGATGGAAAGGCACCGATTGATCCATCCACTCTGGTAATTTATTGCATAGACTATTTATCTGATGTGTTTCTCTGAGAGTTCTAAATCTCCAGTGATATCTTCCACCTCACTCCTGTAGACCTCGTTACAACTTCTGCTGAACACTTCCAAAATTATACAGGTCAAAGTGGAAGATATTGATGCTTATGCCCCAAAGGATCTGCTTATTGTCACAACTGGATCACAAGTAAGTTAATCCAGCTGCCTGATTCCATTTCTGTTTGTATCAATTGGCTGGTTTGTTGCTGTTGTGTCAGGCAGAGCCGCGTGCAGCACTCAATCTTGCATCATATGGAAGTAGTCATGCCTTAAAACTGAACAAGGAAGATGTTATTCTATATTCAGCTAAGGTATTATGATATAGAATATGCTTGGATTCATCTTTAACCAAAATTTACTCACAAGTTGATTTTTGATTTGCTTAACTAGATGTGTGTAGTTGAATTTATACGTCACTTTATCATTTAATAACTCAGGCATTATTCCTTTTAATCTTTGATTTATTTCAAACTTCCTTTCAGTAATCCCTCTATGCTAAAATTATGTAGTTGGAAGCGATTTATGGTTTTCTACAGAGTATATAATAAACCAAGATGTGCTGTTAATGATTGAATCTCACAGAACTTAGGATTCTCTCATTATCTGATAATGTCCATGATATTTACGTGTTAGAAGTAACAAAAGTGTTGCATAACCTGATGTAAATTTTATAAGAGGTTGTTATATTATGGAAGATGGCTAGCAAAGGTGCTCCATTTTGTTCTCATTTCTTTTGTTTTTTTTCTTCAGAATTGATGATTGCATTTGGTTGGTCATGTTTGTACTTTGAATTTGAACTACTCGAATTAGGCAGACTTTTGATTTTATGCTCAACTATGCATGATTTTAGGTGTATGGTCATAATGCTAATCTTTTATGTAGTTTCTTGCTGAAACTACTTCCAATTAGTAGATATGTTTTCAGTTTATATATTATTTTCAGGTAATCCCTGGCAATGAATCCAGGGTAATGAAAATGATGAACCGCATATCAGAGATTGGCTCAACTATAGTAATGGGTAGGAATGAGCTGCTTCACACGTCTGGTCATGGCTATCGTGGAGAACTGGTGAGATCTCATATACTTTTCCTCATAATCTCACTTATTTGCTGTTATTTAGTTATTTTGTTTTTATACCATGTACTACAAAATATCAGTGATGGTTCTGTGTCAAGAGTGTAAAAAGAAAAGAACCTTCACATACTGACTCATTGTATAAAGGTTATTTCTTCCTGTTATTTGTGTTACCTTTTTGTTTTGTCATTGTTATATGGAGAACCATGTAGATAAGCCGTGAATATTAGTTACCTGTTCAATTCTATATTTACTGTTATTTTTGACAAATTTCTGGAAAGTGGATCTAAACATTGATTTCAATTCTTCAGGAGGAAGTGCTTAGAATTGTGAAGCCACAGCATTTTCTTCCCATACATGGAGAACTTTTGTTTTTGAAAGAACATGAATTGCTTGGGAAATCAACTGGCATTCGGCACACTACTGTGAGTTTAGTCTCTACATTCTTTTGGTAAACTACTGTGAGTTTAGTTTCTACATTCTTTTGGTAAACTACTGTGAGTTTAGTCTTTACATTGTTCTGGTAATTAGTATGTATAAGATGATTGAAGTACTATGTTTGCCACGACCTGATGCATTTAGTGAGAACATAGAATCTTTCAGGATAAGGAATCATTCTTTTTACGGATACAGGATAAAATAGTTGCTGTCCTATAGGTGTTTTAGAAGATCAATAGTATACATGTAGAGAGGCTGGAGAGCATTACTGTTCTAATATTGGTGCTCTTCTCTTGTATACTGTCAGGAATAATTCTCCTTATATACTTATGTGTCCTTAATAAATTTTCTTCTTTATAAACAAAACGTGTGCAATATGGACAACTGGCTCTTTATTTCTTACTCTATTGTATCCTATTAATTATATGAATTCTGCCAATTTCCATGTAAATGAGAATGGGTGAACTCTTGCAATGTTCTGCCCACAACACAACCTCTCTGAAAGTGTTTTTGTTGGTGGGTGTTGCATGGTTTAACTTGAAAATCTATTACTGACTACTCGATCACAACAGGAGAAGACTGCTATGTCTAACTCCATTGGCTAATGACACATATGATGGATTTATTGTACACATGACATTATATGCAATATTGTCTTGTTGCTATTCTGCAAATGCTTCGAGTTGCAGACTATGTTTTGGCTTGGTAAACATTACAAGCACTCTATAATTCTGTCAGGTTATTAAGAACGGAGAGATGCTTGGGGTTTCTCACTTGAGGAACAGGAAAGTTCTATCCAATGGATTTGTCTCCCTTGGGAAGGAAAACTTGCAGGTTGGTTGTGCTAATGGTTTTATTTAATCAATTATTGGAATTTAATTGAGATACGTTCCATGAAATCTTGTCTGGTATTGCAGTTGATGTACAATGATGGGGATAAGGCATTTGGCACATCAACTGAGCTTTGCGTTGATGAGAGATTAAGAATTGCAACAGATGGTATAGTAGTGGTCAGGTAGATTTTGCATATTCTGAAGTGACATCTTGACATTTCCTTGTGACACAAATCTTTGTTATTACAATAATGATTTCCTGACATTTCTATGTTACAGCATGGAAATTTTACGCCCTCAAAATGCAGATGGGCTAGTTGAAAATAGCTTAAAAGGAAAAATAAAAATCACAACACGCTGCCTATGGCTGGACAAAGGGAAGCTTTTGGATGCACTTCACAAAGCTGCCCATGCTGCACTTTCAAGCTGTCCAGTGAATTGTCCTTTAGCTCACATGGAAAGAACAGTATCTGAGATGTTGAGAAAGATGGTAAGGAAGTATAGTGGTAAAAGGCCAGAAGTCATTGCCATTGCTGTGGAGAACCCAGTGGCTGTTCTTTCTGATGAACTCAATGAAAAGTTATCTGGGCATTCACATGCTGGCCTTGGCATATCAGCATTGAGAAAAACAGCTGATCAACATCGGAAAAAAAATCAGGTGGACAGGAAGCAACATGGTGGAAATGACTATGCACATTTAGAGAAAACATCAGCAAAAAATTCAGAAGGTCCTCATATCTCTGCATCTCTGTGTCTTCATTGAGTGTGTGTGTGTGGTCAGGTTGTGGATGGGCCATTTTATGATTGGCTGTGCATGAGCACACATGAGAAAACTAGCGTGGGTGCATGACTCACATCTTAAGGATTGGGGATTTTTTTCATCTCATGCCAATCACCCAGTAAATGACTACAAAAAAATGAACAAGAATAAAGTTAAGGCTGCATTTGGAAACAGGGCAAGCTGATTGTTTTGGGTGCTCAAGCTTGCTTGTGCTGAAAAAAAAGAAGCAAACTTAGCTTGAGATGTTGGAGTCACAACTCACAATGCTATAGAACTTCAATGTTCAAAAACAGTAGACATTATTTTCTCAATTTAATATAATCTTGGATACATCTGACCTCTAAGTTTAAGTTGGCAAAGGCTGGTTTCTCCAAGGTGAGAGGCTCACACTAGTGTCGATGCTGTTCTAATATCACAACTAGGTGGGAAGAGGAAGACCAGGAACGAAGTATTCCCTCTTCCCCTTTGCTTTTGGTCTCTGATGCAGGCTTCTATATTGTGTGTTCATGAGCTCTGCTAGTTTACATATCTGAGCTAAACTTAACATGCTTTCAGTATCTGTTCTCGATGAGCCTCAACATCATCTAAATTATCACCAGGCAAGATTTTCCTGAACTAAACTTGGAACTGTTCATGACTGAATTGATCAGTTTGGTGATTTATAAACGACTTCTCATTCTCTGTTTTCATAGTTTAAGACCACTAGTTTACTTGCATATGATCTCAATAGCTTCTTGGTGCTGTGATTCAAACTCAATTTCTCTCATTAGAAACTGTAAGATCATTTCCTCATTGATTGGGGAAAGACCTCTTTCTATCCTTCTCCGGTTATGTTATGCATGTGAATTTTTCTTTGGAAAGGCATATGCCAGCAGCTCAGCATGCATATATATATATATATATATATATTGTGTTTTTGACCTTTGCTTGATTTCTATGTTCTTGAAAGCAGAAGTATTTTTCTAAATCTTGGGATTTTATAACCAGTACACTTAGAGGTGTTCTTTTTTCCCCCCTACATTGTAATCATGCAGCTGATGGTTTTAAATTTGAAAGAGAGCTATCCAAGGAACAGGTGACTTCTTCAAGTCCAAGCTTAGCTGAAGGACACTCCTCCAACTCCAAATAATCAAGATGATTTCAGGAAATCATCCGTTCCACCATCCTCAGTCCATGAATTGGTAAAAAGTGATGAAAATTTGGTTCCACCAGGGGAGCATGTAAATAAACTCAAGAAAGATGGTACCATAAGCAGCGATGATGACTTGTTGGAAAATCAAAATTCTAGATCGAAGCGTTCCGAACCTGTAAAAAGGACCAAATGGAAGCCTGAGGAGGTCAAGAGTCTTATTAAATTGCGTGGGGATCTACATAGTAGATTTCAAGTTGTAAGAGGTAGAATGGCTCTGTGGGAAGAGATATCTACTAACTTGATGGCTGATGGAATCAATCGTAGTCCAGGACAGTGCAAATATTTATGGACATCTCTTGCTCAGAAATATGAGGTTTGCCCCTCCATTTCGTACATTTAAAATTCTGGTTTTGCATTTTGATTTCTACGTGAAGCTCGTATTTGCATGTGAATACCACTGCTAGTATGGATTGTAGGGGTGCTATCTGAATTTCACTAAGTGAAATCATCTGTTCATCCTTTCTTTATCATGTTGCTCAGTGACAAGAAAATCATCTGTTCATCTTTTCTTTATCATGCTGCTTAGTAACAACCATTCCTCAAATGAACAGGAAAGCAAGAGTGACCCGAAAAGCCAAAAAAGTTGGCCCTATTTTGAAGACATGGATAATATTCTATCCGATTCAGAGACAATGGCAACAGAATGATCGGAAGGAGAGAAACAGTTCATTGAGTTTTCTGGAAGAGCTTTCAACAGCCTCTTGCTCAAGCAAAGCCAGGCGAAGATGACCGCAGTGGTCGACCAGAATAATCACTGTCAGGGATTTGCAGTTATGACCAATGTGCAAACTATTTGATCAGAGAGGCCCGCAACGACAAACAAGAAATGAAAAAGAGTTTGTACCCACAAGCTCCTCCAAGAATTAGCTAGCAGATATACTAAAGAATCGGGTTGGTGATATTTTTTACTCTGGAGGACGTTTAGCTTTTGTAAGATTTGATGCAACTCAACATTTAATTTTCTTATTAGCCAAACTTACGCAGGTTTAAATTCCCAGAAGTTTTTCTCAACTTCTGGTGTGTTCTCGTCAGTTTCTTTAATTCAATTCAAAGAACTTAGCAGATATACTTTTTTTTTTTATATACTTTTAAAAGTTTTGGTGCAAGAAGCAATAATTTATGGATTCTCGAGAGGCTAAAAGGTTGAAAACTATGGGTGATGTTTGGTTCCATACCAAAATTTTCTCTAGAAAAAACATATCCCATGCAACTCGCAGATGAATGGCTTCAGTTCAGAAGTTATTTTTGACCATGCAAGTTCAAATATAGATTTTGTTTTTGGGGTGGGGGTTAAGCACTATTGATTTGATGGCTTCAAGAACTGCAAAAAATCCTGACTAATTCAATCCCTTAACAGGCAAGAGACAAGCAAGAAGCATGATTATAAACCATCCATTAGTATGCAAATTTACAAGAAATTAGTAAACTGATATGAATTGACTAATGGTTTTAACTTAATTAGACTGATTGCAAACTTTCCATGGAAATTTTAGGTGTTTATTCACCTAAAATAACTTTCAACTTGTGTGGTTTCCTTGTTTTCATCAAAACCCTACGCCACTTCAGGTTTATATAACAAGCTCCCTACCAAAATCCTTCAATCTCCTCGTCTTTGTTTTGTCCTGCAGAGTTTCTCTATTGATCGGTCGTACAGAGAAAATCTGCTAGATTCTTCGTATAAGCAAACATGGCACACAAACTCATTGTTCTTGCTCTTGTCATTGTCACCATTGCAGGGTTGGCTGCAGCTGCGGCTCCTGCTTCTTCCACAACTGACGTTCCTGCAGCTGAGGCACCTTTAAGCGATGATTTTATCGGCACCGATGACGGTGGTGAGGCTAGTGCACCTTCCGATGATGGCACCACAGTTGTTCCAGGACCAATGGGAAGTACCACAGTAGCTGGGGGTCCTTCTTCTGAAAAAGATGGTGCCGCCACCCTCAAGTTCTCTTCCGTCGCTGGAGTCGCCGCTGTTGCCGGCTACTTCTTCTTCTAGGCTAGCTAACTATAAATCTGTAACACACATATTTTCTGACCATTCTTTTTTGTTTGAATAAAGTGTTGCTAGTAAGAGTAATTATTTGTGGATAAACACAAGTTCTTTCGATATGCCAAGGAAGAAACAGCACTGTTTCATGCCCCCATCTCATCTTCCTCGCAAGGTGAGCAACAATCGTTGTTCATGGCTTCCTGAGTGCCATGTGTTAAAAGCCAAAGCTATATCTTTTGCTAAAAACCTGGATTTTCGAAAACTCCAAGAATCCGACATGGATTAATTATACAATATTAAAAATACGATGTTCATTTCTGCATTTCAAGTTGAATGTTTTTGGATTTCTCTACAGGGCACCTGAGAAACTTCCCTGTAGTTTTTTTTTATCGGAAAGAACTGGATTCAGAAACTTCCTCGAAAAAACTTTCAGCCCAGAACAGATCCTTATCTAAGTTTTCTTTTGATCGTCTTTTCCAATTTCGTTAGTCTTGGATGACCGTTTTTAATCCTTTTCAAGGGGTTTGACGTAATTAAATATTAATTCCCAGAAAAGATCCCAAGCTTCATTTCATTGGCTGGAGCATGCTGAAATTTTCTACATTATATAGAATTTGACCTTACGTACGTGTGTGAGGAGAAGAAGCACACAGCCCCCCTCCGTATATTAAATGAAATGAAGGCCAAAATTAACGTATTTTAATTATAAACAAATCCGGCTAGAGACGATTTCAAGGTCTGTAATAATGGGCAAATAATTAGATGCAAATCCTGTATTCCAAATGACAGCGTGCTTGAACCTCTCTTGTTGTTGTTTAGAGGTATTTTTTTAAAGTTTTTTTTATTAAAAAATAGATGGAAATAATATATATATATATATATATATATATATATATATATATATATTCCACTTAAATACTAATTTTCAAAATAAACTAATTTCTAATGCATTTATCAATTTAAAAATAGATCATAGTCTATTCTTAAGATATTACATGTTAAAACATATACCAATTTGAATATAAAAAATAATGATAATGGGGTGTTTTTCTTATTGAAACGAACAATCCTCCTAAATGAAACATCAATAATAAACTCAATCTAGCTTATTAATTATAAGATAGAACACGACATGCACTTGGAACTCTAGTGTTCAGAAATTAGACCCAAGTTTCTCTGCAGTAAAACATAAATTGTCAAGGCAGATGTTGACCGTTACCCTTTATTCTTTTACACATCGAATTCTCCGTGTGCGGTCAGGTTCCTCCTCCTTGCCTGTAAAATACTAAATTATTGCAGCCATTTCTTATTCTCTTCTCACCACTTTCTATAGTCAGTCCAAAGACCTTGAGCGGAACGCCGCCTTCAAATTATAAAATAGGAATGGTTAATCCTCCATCTTTGTGTCATAAATCAAGAAGTAAGAAATCTGTCATTTGCTTGCAAAACAAGCTACTCTGTTCGCTGTCATCTTAGGTCGATATTCCAACATGGATAACGCTGGAAAATTTGAAGTTGTTTTTCGCCACCTTGATGAAAATGGTGATGGGAAGGTTTCACCATCTGAGTTAAGTCGTCGTCTAGGTTTGATTGGAGGAGATTTGCTCATGAAGGAGGCAGAATTTGCTGTGGAGTGGTTGGACTCAGACGGAGATGGCTTGTTAGGATTGGAGGATCTTGTTAGACTAATGGAAGCTGGAGGAGAAGAAGAGAAGTTGCATGATTTGAGAGAGGCTTTTCGCTTGTATGATAGAGATAATTGTGGGTTTATCAGAGCCAAGGACTTGAAAACAATGCTTGGTAGACTTGGAGAGTCGAAATCAATTGATGAATGCGAAGTGATGATAAACAGGTTTGACCTTAATGGGGATGGTGTTCTTAGCTTTGAAGAATTCATGGTTATGATGAAATGATGTTCTTATGTATTGTGGTATTGCATATCATGTAAACCAATTGCTTCTTTCATGGGATTCTTAGGTTCTTCGTATATTGTATGATGTAGACATAATGAAAGTTTCTTTTATTGTTTGGAGTTCACATTTTTCATGAATTTTCCTTTTCACAATTCATTCGTAAGGGAAAATAGTTTTGACTGTATAGAAGATGGTAATTGTGATGTTTTTGAGAAATGAAGGGAAAGAATCATAGGAAAAAAGGGGCATCAATACTATTAAAAGGCTTGAATTAGGTGTAAATAAACAAGGAGTATTGTGTTAATTAAATAAAAAATCGATGAGTATAAATAGTTAAAAACAAAAAAAAAAGATGAGAAATCTGAATTTTTAGAGAGAGATCCGGGAGGGATGGAAAAAAAAAGAAGAGGAAGAGGAAAGGGAGAAGGGTTTGGAAACTAAGTTATTGAGGTAAGGATTGTGATTTAATGTATATAATTGATGTTATTGTTTAAGGTTTGTGATTTAATGCATATAATTGGTGTTATTGGTTAAAGTATTGGGTTTTGTTAAGATTGAGGGTTTGAAATTGTATTTTAGAGGTTAATTGATGAATTGGATATAAATTGATGGGTTGATTATAATATAATGAGTTAATTCAAGTGCTATCGGTTATTTGATATGAGTTTACTGTATGACTATAGGTTTTTGAGATTGTTTTATTGAAATTGGGATTTTGCCATTGTTGAGACTAGTGATAGGAAATCTGGAATCCTGATAAATTGGTCACTTTGTTTAGTCTATTACTTTTTAATTCACTAGTTAGGTTGAAATGGTAGATCATTTAGGTTAGATCATACTTTTAGGTTTGGTAGATTTAAGCCATGTTTGCAATTGGTATTCCAGTTTATAATTAGAGTTAGATACTCTTGATACTAATTGAGCATTAGTAGGATTTTCTTGGATATTTGTATAAGTGTTTGTTATGCTTTTGAGCTAAGTGAGAAATTATATAAATATATGAAATGCTAATACGAATTGGATCATGTTTCTTGATAATATATATTGATTATCTTTTATTAGGATAAAATATGATTAATTATTAAATCTGAATATACATTTTTGAATTGACTTTGAATTGATAGCTTCTCATTATGATTGATGTTAAGAATTAAACCTTGAAATATGAATCTATTTGTTTTCATTATGATATGATTATTTGGTGCTCTATGACTCTTTGATATGCTAGTTAGAATACTCGTGCTAACAAGATACTATTAATTTTTTTATACATCATATTTGAATTGTAGTTGGTCATGAGAGTCATCAATGAAATAATCACCCCACAATCTAAAGCAAAGTCACATATTTATTGCATTTTGATTTTTTGACAAGCTTTTATCTAATAATATTTTTGTTATGATCTATTTGAAAAAAATTCCTATAAAAAACTAAACCAAAGCCATATGTGTGTGTATTCTTAACTCTTGTAATCTCATACATTAAATATTATCTATTAATTGAATTGTTAAACTCATCCTCTTGACGAGTTGTTTTTGTTGGACTTTTAAAACTTTTTTGTTGTAGTTAATATCAATCATGTCTAGTACAGAATTTGTATTAACTCTTGTATTAAAACAATCAATTTATATTATAAAGTTAATTATAGTGTCATGATGCGTAGATTTTTTGTTGTTTTTATAGAAAGAAATTGTATATAAGTTGAGGTTAACATAGGTAATAAACCTGGAAAGAAACTTTGCCTATGTGCCGGATATGGAAAGAGTTAACCATGATATTAAGAATTGCTTCATTAAAATTATCTCAAAAAAGAAGGGGAAAACAAACTAGCAATGAATGTCCAAGAGCCTAGGATATTTCTATGGAATAAAAACAAAATGCACTTCAATCTGAACTCAATTTACAGAATATATATGTATATTGAACTGATAAATGAAAGTAGGGGTGAGAAACTGCCAGCAAGCAGTGCCAACTCTCACCAATTAATCACATTTTGTCTATCTGGAGGAGCGACACAATGCCACAAGGATTGATAAGCTGGGATTTCTTTTGCATCAACCCCAAGAGCGGAGAGGTTGCGTCCGTACTCCTGGTAAATTTGCATACATGTAAGTCCAATAGGGCAAGACCATTTTATTTCCAAAACAAACACCAGCTGTTCCTCTAAGTGTGTGTAAGTGCCTGGCTGTATGCCTGCTCGTGCTTATAGGTGTGTGAAATACAATGGACAATGCTCACCTGAATATCAAGGAAATATTGCATACATAGCTTGTCCGTATCTGATACGGCGGGGTCTGAGACATCTGAGCTTACTCCAGTTCGTCTTTGGGCACCCTTCTTTAATCTCTGGAGTGAAGATTCTGTCTTCTTAGCCTGAGTTTGGCAAACACGCATATTAAAGTCGAGAATTTCAAAATAAAGGTTGAATCGGAGAGGAATGATTTATTTTGGACACTAACCACACTGACAATCTCAGCAACCATGTCATAATAACGACCGGTAATTGCAGTAGCAGCACCATGCCGTAACTCATTCATAGTCTCCTTAGTCAAACATGGGTTATGTTTCTCCATATCCAGAAAATCCTAGAAGCAAAGTGATGTGGTCAATGCAATGCAATGTTTATAATAAAACTAATCCACGACGATATAATGTTAAAATTTATGAAAATTGGACAGGCTACATAGGCTACATCTATGGAAGGCTGAAGCCAGAGCCAAAAAAGAAGAGTCAAGGCAGGATATGTAATGACTGAAGAATTATACAAAGTAGAAATCAAAATAGTAAGTACTTTAATGACAATAGATCTAGCAGTCAATATCAGTGAAAGTGATTGAATCTTTTTCTTAGAATAAAAAGTAAATGACTTTATCAAGCCTTGAAAGATCAGGTACTACTTTGGAATGATCATTTGTGATGAGCAACTGACCCAGGCAAGCATTTGCATGTGCATGATTATTAATTTAGTGGGAGTGTTATGTCCATGGCCAACCATGCACGTATACTTAGTATGTAAGGAGGTCAAATACACTAATGAGTTTACCAGCCACGCCTAAGGAGTGCTGTTTAAAAGGTAATACGACAGTTACAAGCAAAGAAGATTATATATACCTTCTTTAACGGAGTTAGCAATCCTGATACATAGAGTGAATGTCTGGAAGGAATAGGCTTATTAGTCATCCTGAAAGTCGTAGCAATTGCCTTCACATCTTTCAAGCCCTGTGCAAAAAACTTTGTTACTAAATATTCAAAACACTATTGAACAGGGCCAGGAATAATGTTTCAATAAGTTGAATTACCAGTAATGAAGAACTTTTATGGAAATATTAAATCTAGAAAAGATTCAAGGCGGAAGGAAGCTAAGCATTCTCAAACAAAGTCAATGCCAATTACAGCTCACCTTAACAGACTCATCAACCAGTGCCTCCGTGATTGCATTGATTGCTAGAGGTATTAAACCATTTAATGACTGCCCACCTTGTAAAATACTTTTTTTTACTAGATCAAGTACGTCGATGGAGCATGAAGATAGAAGCTGAAGTACATGATCAAGGTAATCTCCACAAACCTCTGTGACCAGACAATTTATATCATGAATAATCTGCAAATCAAAGAACCTCTATAAAAATGCTGGTTAAGCACAAGCATGATCACTCATGCATATGACATGAATACAGCTAACAAATGTGGCATTTATTAGCTAGGAATGTTTTCTAAATCACAGTAACAAGACAATTAACACATTTCATACGCTACCATCAAAATAAATAGTTATATAATATGGTGCAGGTTGCTTCATTAGCTGGTAAAATAAACTAGGTAAGGAAGTTACTATCTTTATCACCATTCTTCAAATAATGTGAAAAATAAAGTTTCCGTAGTGGGATGATAGTTCACATAGAGCAAGTCTAACTTCATGTCTCACTTGAGCAAGGCCAAGCTTTATCTGTGTACATGTAGGGGTGGTTTGTATCAGCCAGGTTTGCACTAGACCGCAAAATGGATCAGAGTGGGATGTGTAAATCTATGAGATATCAAGACCTTTGAGATACAGCATTCTTCTGATCATGATTTCAAGGTTCATATTCATGCCAAAAAAAAGACAAATAGTAAAATCATGACATGACACTTACATAGAGAAAATCATTGGGAGCAGCTGAAGCTGCCCATTCATATCCAGAGCTGGAGCTGGTATTACCCGTTTTACGTGCATCCAGACCAGATGACAACCAATTTGAGAATCTGCAAAACATTTGCGAGTGGTTACTCAACACAATGATATATGGTATTCTTTTAAAAATATTAAAAAAGATAAATACTCAGTCGAACATATAACAGCAGTCAATCATTGATACACCATCTGAATGGACAGCTCCATTCTCAATCGAACTGACCTTGAAAGAAGTTGCAATGTTAGGCGAAGAAACTTGTCAGCACATGAGAAGATGAGTACATCTTCTCTCCAGCAAGATCTCAGGCTCTCCAAAAGAGTGACACTTTGTCTCAATGTAAAATCTTGGGAATTCTGATGGCCAGAATGTGAATTTTGAACTGGAATAAGACTGGTTGCTGCAAGTGCAGAATCCAGAGCACCAGCTATTTCCTGGAACCTGTCTTAATCAGATGCAAGATCAGCCTTGAGACAGGTTGTACTAGTGCACAAATTGAATTTAGATCAACAGCAAAGTCAGCTCAAAATAAACTTAGAAAGACAACTTCTAAAAGTCATGTTGCATACCTCAAGGAGAAATAAACCCCAACATTCCATTGCTTCATGAACTCATTATAGATAGCTTCAGCTCGAAATTTAGTGACTGAAGATCTGGATGGACAATAGCCTTGCATGACAATTGGACATTATAAGTACAATGAACATCATATATTTTTGAATAATCAGTATAAATATACCAGCCTGAAACTTTCTCAATCTAAAGGGAGTAATATAAAACAGAATGAAGTGAGAGAGAAAAATGCCATGTGCTACCTTCAAGATGGACCAAGAAGTCTAGACTTGATTTGTAATTTATCAAGAATTCTGTTGGTCTTCCAGGGGAAAAAGCACCTGGTTTTCCCTTTTGAATTGCAGAGAGAACCTCTTTCAGAATTGAATTAGCCAAGAAGTCAAAAACATGCAACCCTGAATTTTCTGAACAGAAAAAAAAAGGAAACAATAAGAGGCATTCAAAAGTGAGTATATTTATGTGCATATCTCCAGGATGAAGGGGTACAAGTTATGTAAAAAGTATAAACACCAAAATAAGAGCAGGATAACTTGCAAGTATACAAGTAAATAGAAATTGTTCATCAGAGGCTCAACAATTTTCAATGCTTGATGTAAAATAACTGTTCATTGAACAAGCATGTACCTAGAGCATGCAAGTTAAACAGGGAGACTGCAGAGGAAGAGTTGACACCAAAAAAATAACACAAACTCAGACAAATGGGCCTTCCATGCAATTGAGACCGGTGACTATGATAAGAAGTAATGCAGCTTGGACCAGAGGCACCACAAGAGAAAGATGCTGGCAAGGATCAATAACTCAACTCCAGGCCCAAACAAAGCTACGAACATTAACGTTTTTCATGACAAGCCAGATAGTTAAAATGAGGCTTCACCAGGTTGTAGGGGTAAGAGTGATAAAAAAGAAAATACCCGCAGAAGATATTTCCAAAAGGAATTTACAGCCCTCGTTGATACATGTCTTGATTTCTTGATAATCATTTTCAAGTCCATCTCCAGATGCCCCAGCAGCCACTCCTGATGATCCATGTGGAATTATCCTCTGTACTAATGGAGCCACAACAGTCGTGCGGAAGATTTCTTCTGCGCTGCTGGTATTGTCAATAGCAGCATATGCACGTAAACAATTATAGATTACACTTTCATCCCGGTGCTCCAGCCCACCTACAAAACAATGTCCCAAACTTGCGTCCAACAAAAGGCTTGCACTTTGAATCCTCTTCTCCATGTTTTGAATGAAAGGGAGGTTCTGTACTGGCATAACAGAGAATAGGCATGAGCACGAATTGTACAACCTCCAACGAAAATATTACTGACTTCAATGCATTTTATGAATTCTATAACCTTTGCTTCGACAAGCAAAAAGAAAGAAAGAAAGAAAAACATAAGAATGAGCAAAGACCTGTGCATGAGCTATGTAGAACTTAAGTCGATTCATCTCGCTGGCAATTCTCTCCAAAAGCATGCTTTGAGTCTCTCTCACATTCGCTCCATTCTCAATGCTGCCATTGCTCACAACACTCTTTTGCGCCAAATTTACATCTCCATTCGACCAATCAGCAGGAACACTAGGTAGCTCCTTTATCAATTTCTCAACCTGCACTCGTCAAAATAAAGAACTTGGAATTAATAAAAAAACGAAACAACAATTTAGCATATTGAAAAACCTAATAAGCAAAACAAACCCTTTAATTATCAATTCCAAGTCCACATGCTTCCAAGATCAGGATGATATATATAGTTAGCTTCGCACTCATTCTCAAAACGACATTCCAATTCTACGCAAATTGTCGTTAGATCTAATACATTTGACAGTGTTTCCAAAACAACGGAATCCAATCAAACAAAACGACCTTATACCTTAGAAACAACATGAAACGTATCCAACAGCAACTCCAAAACTTCTCTAGTGGCCGCCGCCTCCGATCTCTGCTCCAATCCATTCTTCAAAGCCACAAGAGACGAATCCACACTCCCTCTAAACCCTTCAATCTTCTCTCGGAGCTCCAATAACGGAGCCCGCATCCGAACAACAGCAGAGTCCACATCAACAAGTTTGGTACTTAAATTAACAAAATCCGTGTAATCACGGTTGATTAAATCGATTAGTTCGTGGTTAAGGGAAGTCAAGTGTGCTTGGAGTTCCGATCGGAGAGTGTCGAAGGGGACAAAAGTTCGGAGCTCCGAAATGTAGGAGTCGGAATCAAAATTTGGAGAGAGGAAAAGGTCCGGTTTGAACCATAACGGGTGGGAATCGAGTGGGTCCGAGAAGAGATAGGTATTGGATCTTGGCTGTGGCGGTGGTGGTGTTTGGATCGGATCCACTGCCATTTTGTATGCACATAGAGAGGGACAAATTTCGTGTGATTTGGTTATTTATATAGCGAGCGAGAGAGAGAGAGAGTGGTGGCGTTTATTTTGCAGAAAACCAAAACGTAATCCTCTAACTATGTGTTTATTGTCAATGTAGTCCCTAAATAGAATAAATTTGTTTTTCTTCTCGTGATAAATGAGATGATTGCAAATTCCTCGAAACAGAGCACCGATACTTTCGTTATTAATTAAATATTAACTAGAGGTGGTTTGCGCAATGCCACGTATCTGTTTAATTTTTTTTCTAATATATATAAAAAAACTCAAACAATGATAGCACTTTAAATAGAGCAAGAAAAATATAGGACTTGAATGAGGTAAGTAAACTTAATTATGAAAAGATACTCTTTATTTTGAAAATATATCATGATAATTTTTTGATGATAAAATAAAAATTGAATGATAACATAATAAATTTATATAAAAAAACTCAATTATCGGCAAATAAAACTTTGAAGGATGAATTTAATAGGGAAAAAGATGAAAAAATCACAAAATCGAGGACCAAATAATCTAATATTGATAATATTGATGGATGAAATAAAAAAAATCAAGTTAAATCATGATAATTTTTAAAACTTGTAACTCAAGTTATAAAACCAGTTTGCTCTATAAAAGACAACCCAATGAAAGCCTAGACGAGAGAGGGAGCGTCATTGCCATCAATTCTAGAGAGAGAGAGTATCGGTTGTTGGGGGTAGAAAAGAAAGAGTAAAATATAAATTTAGATGAATTGCCTTAACATATCTAAGTTTTAAATTAATCAGTGAGATTTTTAATCAAATCAACATCAACAAAAACTTCTAAACCATCGATCATTTCAAAATTTCTTCAAAGAGGACGTTGTTACGTGAGAGGAGTTGAAGGCATTGTCCATATAATTTCTAGAATTTCAGAATAAATTTTTAAGGACAAGAATCTCAAAGGGGAAGAAGGTATTGTTACACCAGCAGATACCACAGATGAGCAAAAAAAAATTAAAAAAATCGATTTAAACCAAGAAAAAATAAATGAAAAAAAAACTATTAAAAAACCTTATTAAAACAATTAGAATATTTTTTTAAAGATTTCCGGTGGTTTGATTTTTTAAGGCTAAAACCAATAAACTAAACCAATTCATATTAAAAAAAAATATACACTATAAAAAACTATATATTCTTTCAGTTCAGTTTAAATTTTTTGGATTTGATTCTTTTTTTTTGGTGAGATACGAGAAGAGAGACTTGGTTAAAGTAAAACAAAACTTAATAAAAACCAAACCAAAACCAATCTTTTTTTTTATATATATAATTTTAATTTAATTGCTTTTTATAAATAAAAACCGAACTAAGAATGATCACCCCTATCAAATAATAAACCAGCTTTACAGCATGGGCTAAAAGACCTAATGTTGCAGAGTTGGATCCATTAGGAATGTAATAATTAGGTGTAAATAAGCAATAACACGTGTGATAACTGAGTAGTTAACACGTGGTTCGAGTTTTTAGAAATCACTTGATTCTAGGAAACTAGTTTCCTTGTATATATAGTGTGATGAGAAAACATGAGGGAAAAATAAAAATAAAATAATTTTTTTTTATTTTTAGCAAATTCTTTATTCTCTTCTTTTCTTTCAATCCTTCTTGTTAAGGCTAAGGACATAAGTACATAACAGCTTCACCTCACAGGGAAAAAAAAAAAACAAGAAACATGTTGGGGGAACATAAAGAAAAGTGATTTATATGTGCGCTAAAATAGTTTTACTCAACTCTTATTTTTTGCGACGGTGAATTGGGATTAAGAGGAAAATCAAATGAAAAAATGAGTTTTGGAGAAGTATAGATGAAATTATTGTAATTATGAATTATAGATGATGGTTTTGTTATTTTGAGATTTCAAGAGATTGATAGTTATTAAAATAAATATAATTACAAAATCTATAAATATTTGAAAGAAAAATATTTTTTTTTCTTTAGTTTTTGCGTGCAAGGTTTGAGATAGGAACTTCCATTTGACATGGAAATTTTTAGATGAAAAGTGTAAATTTCTTAGAGAAAAACAAATAAAATAAAAACATGGTTAAATTATGCTTCTTTTTTTTTGTGATTATCCCTTTAAAAGAAAAAAAAAGATAATTTTATTTCAAACTTTTAAAAAAAAACTCCATGCAAAGTAGTTTTAGTACTTGTTTGAGATTGTGATTGAGATAACTTTTGAAAATATTTTTCATTAAAAAATACATCAAAATTATATTTTTTTTTTTTAAAAAATATTTTTAGATATTAACATATGAAAATGATCTAAAAACACCAAAAAAAATTTAATTTAAAATAAAAAATAAAAAAAATTTAATTTTTAATTTTTTCAAAAACACTTTTAAAATACAATGACAAATATGACTTTATAAGATCTATCTAAAAACAGTATAGATTGACTCGGTCAAGCTCCAATTATATTTTTTAACTGTGGTTTGACATGAATGAACTGTGGTTAAAAGTGCTAAGAATATCAAGTAAACCTCCACCAAACAAACAAATGGACAAGTAGCATGCTTCATGGTTACATTTAGGGGTGAACATTTTCGGTTCGGTTCGGTTTTTATCAAAAAAAGAAACCAAACCAATTTTTTTTTTTAAAAAAAATAACCAAATCGAACCGAACCTAGTAAAAACCGACCACTTTCGGTTCAGTTCTAAAATTGGAAAAACCGATTTGTTTTCCAGCGTAGAACAACGTAGCCATTATAACTAGCTCAATGACGGAAACTACAAGAAACAGGAAGAAGCAAAACCAACATCTCTTGGATTCTGGATACAATATTGCATGCATGATTGCAATAAATGGTTTCAGTTCAAGAATTTCTCTTACATTATGATCCACCACAAACAAAGATAAGAATGATAATTTATATGAATTTAAAACATCTTTTTATCAAAACCCGTTTACAGACTTCTCATGAATTTAAAACTATTTTTTATCGAATTTCTCTTACATTATGAGCCTTAATTTATTGCAATACTACCAATACAAACATTCCAAGCTTCAAACCCACCTCCACTGAGCGAAATCAAATAACTTCATATCTCAAATCATGTAAAAAACAAAAAAAGCTCAAAAACATTTGTTTATCAAAAACTCCAGATAACTTACATTATTGCGTCTTTTACCAATATTTCAAATAACAGTTGTAGAGGGAGGGAGACGGCAGTTGCAGGCGAAATGCAAATTACCAAAAATTGTTGCAGTCAAAGGGGGAAGGAGAGGCCGAGAGGGGGCTGGCGGCTGGCTAGGGTTTCTTTAAAAAGTAACTGAGGAAAGGGAAAGAAGTGAAAGTTTGTATTTATATAAAGGGTTTTAACCGAACCGGTTCGGTTTGGGTTAATCAGTTTTTGCCTTAGAAAATCGATATCGAACCGAACCTGACATTTTTTGGAATTTTTTAATCGGTTTAATCAGGGTTTTTTTTCGGTTCGGTTTTCACAGTTATTTTTGTTTCGGTTTTTTTGGTTTAATCGGTTGGTCGGTTTTTTTGCTCACCCCTAGTTACATTTACAACATGTTCGTGAACAAATCACATGTGAAATTGAGTAAAATCCCAAATGTGATTTGAATTCTATTCATAACCTTTTATAATTTTTGTGAAACTGAAAGGAGATTCTCATGAATATATTTCAAGTTCAATAACACTGTTTTCAATGGTTTCTACAATTGAAACATATAAAATGTTAATTGAATTTAATTCCTAGGATTTCTAAGTTAGAAAGAGGGGGAGAGGTTTGTGAGAAATATTAAAAGAATCCCACATATCTCTTGATTGTTCAATCAAAGACAGCATAGAGAATTCACTATAATTAATGGTACAGTTTATTGTCAAGGTCTTCGGTTTTTCTACTCTCTTCTCTATTTCAGATGTGAATAACTTAATAAATGATAGCTCCAATGCAAGGGGGAGGGGGGCAGGCAACAGGACATGATTTAGCGAAACCTATACTTCACCCTACAGACAAAATGGCTACTCGACATGTCCTAATCGAGAGCGGCGAAATTACTGAAAGAACCCACTTTAGGAGAACAAAAAAAATATTAAAAAGAAAATAGGAGGGTTTTGTACAGGGAAAATTTACATGAAATAGCTGAGAGCCTCCTTTCTTCTAGAGCCGCCTTCGCCGTACAGTTCATTCCATTGTAGGAGCTCTGTCATGTTGGCTGACTCTGATGAAACACTTGCGCATACCTATTTAAATACAGGGAAAGTATCATAATAACACCAAAAAAAAATTGGAATTTTTTTTTTGCCTGTTCATAGAAAAAAAATCAGTCAATATCGTTTTTACCTGTTCATGAGCGTCTTTAAAGTCAACCATGCTCAGGGGCCGGATATCAGAACTCCCACTTAGTGCTGGGGCAGGTTTGCTTTCTGCCAGAGCTGCAGCCCGTTCCTATAATCAATTGTACATGCTCGATCATGGACGAAATAATCCTAAAACAATATATCTCTGCCAATAATAATAATAATAATAATAATAAAAAAAAACAAGAAGAAGAAGGGCATCCGGCCAGTAGCAGTAAAACCCTATACTAGCAACCACCAAAGCAAATTTCATTCAACATAACTGACAGATACATGTTGTACTTGCCTTGTTGAAACTTAAGTTGAAGACTGCATAATCGTGGGTACTTTATGAGAAAATGTGGTTATATAAATACACTGGACACCTTTTTTTTCTTTTTTTTTATAAGAACACATTACAGAGTCTTACAATAAATGTAAATGTAAATGCATCCAATTTAATCTAAACTGGTCTTTGATGATGAAGAAAAAAGAAAACACATACCTTCTTTTCCTTTTCCAATATCTCTTTAATTGGTCGGTGAGCAGCAGCCACGCATAGATTCTGCCATATAGCATGTGTAGATGTAAGACAACCACCAAGTTTGACAAAAATCATTTCTTGTATCAACTTATTAAGGGAAAGAACAAAAGCTAGGGACCTTGAGGTCACTTCCAGAATATCCATCAGTCATACTAGCAACCGCATCAAAATCAACATCAGGAGACAAATCTTCCTTTGCTAAAATGACTTTGAGTATCTTCGCTCTATTTGGTACGTCAGGCAAATTTACCATCAATCTGTTAAAGTACATAAAAATGAATTGCATTATAAAAGCACAAGCTTGTAGGTACAAATTTATCATACACCAAATGGACTCACATACAAGATGGAAGTTCTCTAAATCTAAACAAGTAGTAAGCTTGTTGTGGGAGAAAAAAAATCACCTCCTTGGCAATCTTCTAATGACAGCCTCATCAAGGTCAAAAGGCCTATTAGTAGCTGCAAGTACAAGAACTCGTTCTGCATCTTTTGTTCGTAGACCATCCCAGTTCACCATAAATTCATTTTTCATCTTCCGCATGGCCTCGTGCTCCCCCGGATTTTCCCTCCTGCCCAACATGCTGTCAACCTATACAGCACATCCAAACCACAGAAAAAATATTTGAGTTAATATTTCAAAGGGAAAAAACATGTGCAAAATGCTGAAAGAGTTATATGAAGCTTGCCTCATCAACAAAGATAACACTGGGGGCAATTTTACTGGCTAGTGAGAATACAGCTTTGACGTACTTTTCACCCTCGCCAAACCACTGTAGCATATGAGATTAAAATGAGTTATGGTTCGGATAATAAACTCCACATGGAAATTGAACAGTGCATACTATAATCTTAACCTTGGATGTGATGCTGGACATTGAGATGTTGATGAAATTGGCGCCAGCTTCAGTTGCCACTGCCTTTGCTAGCATAGTCTTTCCAGTTCCAGGAGGTCCAAATAAAAGTATGCCCTTGCAAGGCTGCACATGGAAGATCACCACGAGCATATGAACCTTTCTTCATATACATATCACACCCTAATCCTATTACTTCAAAACAAATATCAAAGTTCCTAAAAATGAAATGACTCGTTTCACTTAATACAGAGGTATGCAGAAACCTTGGTTAATTGTCCCTTGCAGAAAAGTTCTGGCCTTTGTAAAGGAAGCATCACCAACTCTTTCAAGGTGTCCTTGACATTCTCAAGAGCTCCAATATCATCAAATGTAACTCCAATGTCATTGGGCGGAATAACATCACCTAAAAGCCTTTTCTCAAATTCATTTTCTGTCAGGACATCCTGATTGCGACAAAAAAAATTCACCACGGAGATCAGCCCATGAAACCTTCCCAGATAGGAAATTAGGTAACTATTTATAGCCCCATGCTTCAAAACATTGGTACATGTGAATAAATTTGAGAGGTGTAGTATCTGCAAGTGA
Organism: Salix viminalis; assembly: GCA_029228465.1. Classification (NCBI taxonomy): domain Eukaryota; kingdom Viridiplantae; phylum Streptophyta; class Magnoliopsida; order Malpighiales; family Salicaceae; genus Salix; species Salix viminalis. The sequence goes on along the minus strand of CM055440.1, from coordinate 2,800,969 downwards.
ATCTACATATTACCTTCAGTGACTTCTTCAGGCTTTTAGATTCATTTTGGATAGCATGCAAGATTCCAATCCCATACTGTATGCTGCCAGAATTGCAAAACAGCATTACAAACGTGTAATCAACACAGTAACCAATACTTTGAGTGAGGATAATGACGCAAGAAAAACTATCAATTACCTCTCGCTGGACAAAACAAGCTTTGCATCCACATCAGCATTAGCTTCAGAATTCCGCATTAGATGATGACTCAGTCCCCACCCAACTACCTTCTCTGCACCTGCAATGCACACCAAAATATGAGTTTTTGGAAAGATCACAGGAAATTGTTAACATTGCAATGTGGTAAATATAAAACTTACTTTCATTGGTGAGTGTTTGATCCTTGATGCACAACATCTCCAGTCCTTCACATTCCATTCTACACCGGCTCAAAACCTATATATGAAACGGCATGCAATTAGAAAGATTCCATCTCCAAGAGCCTTGCTTTCTAACCATGCACCACCATTTCAACATCCATCATAGAGCTTTACAAGCACAGGAATTAGATAGTTGTTAAAGAAAAGGTTTAATTCCATAAAAAAAATTTACTGATTTTCCTCATCCATATTGAACTCACTAGTTTCCCCTTCTTCATAAATATCATTCAAGAACACAAAAATAGAGCATTACAAAGAAGAAAGGGAGCAAAATAGCATATATGACTTAACATTTATCACAATAAAAAAAGGTAGCTCCATGTCCTCCTTTCTCAATATATGAGAAAGTCAGCAGAAACTTCTCATACAAACAAAAAACTTTTTTTTAATATCTTAAACGTTTTAGAACACAAGAACTAGACTTCAGGCCATGCCATTGGATGCATTAGAAACTTTCTTAGAGATATACTACATATTGCCTTTCTAGAGAGCGATGGAACAAAGAATGAGAAAAAAAGACAGGAAATGAGTAGAGAAATCATAACTGAAATCAAGTGAAACAAGCACAGCATGTAAATGCCTGCTAATTTTCCTTGAAAAATGTTCTGCAAGTGAGTCTGTAATGTAGCCACCAGTAGGATATTATTACCCATCTACATTGACTGATATAGAATACCAGGTCACTCTGTATGACATTTTAGTAGATACAATATAAACCTCACAATCCATTTCCTCCAACTATCATTGACTTCCATTCTCTTAAGAATTCTCCAAGTCAAACTTATCACACAATCCACCACTCACTCATCACAAATATGCAAGCCTTATTGACTACTACCATGGCATCAATAATTTGACTTCATTCCACCTAGGCATCTCTCACGGGACAGGCAATACACCATACCACCTTCTCAGAACAAGGATAGGAGAGGGAAGTTGCGGATAGAGAAAATTATGTTTGGAGGAGCAGAGTTTGTCTGAAATTGAATTGAAGAAACATAAAGTGTTCTCCTTCCTCTTGTGTTAGAGGAAAATTTACATCCTCTTCACTTTCAAGATTTTGGTTTTTGGTGGGCTATATAGGTTAACTTTTCTTCACCTTAACCTTCTCTTCTTCTAACAAAGATTGTAAAGTAACTTCAATCCCTTATTTCCTGCCCCCTGATTTCTTCCCATCCCACTTTCCACCCTCCCAAACATACTTTAAAGCCAAAGCTAGGATATAGTGATCAAACATATGAACTTGAAAACTAGAAGACAATGAACAGTTGAAACACTCTTCACAAACTGTGTTCAACTGTTTGACATGAGAATCAACATGGAAAGCACGTCAAGACTATCATTCTAGTTTTCCCCCCCAAAAAGACAGGATTGATATATCTACTGAAGGCTGATGGTTATTTTAGGGGACTGATTCATCACAAGGTCCAAGCAAGCACCTCTTGCAACAGTGAATTATATAATAACACAGATGGATAGCACTATCGCATGCATGAATCACTGACTAGTCAATTATATACAAAACACCTGAGTAATCTTGACAAACGAAGCACGTCTAGTAAAAATCAGTCGCGGAAACTGAAGCTAAAAATGTTGATCAATAAACAAAACAAAGCAGCTGCAAACTATGGTATGGGGATGGATATCTCACAGTGCACAGGTTATTTAGATTCCCCTTCATTTTAAGAGTTTCGGAATCTTGACCCAACTGATGCTTCCAAGATGCTAGAAGCACTTCATCCTGCATCAATTAACAAACTTCCTTGAGAAACTGCACATAAAATTTTGATCTAATAAAATAAAGAGAGAGAAAATACAACCATCACACAGACCTGTGGCATATGAATAGCTACTTTGTTTGGAAAAGAGCTTAGTCAGAAGTTTCGTTGCCTTTGGCACTTCTTTCCCCCTGTCACCAAGTCTTCCAAAACTATCCTGAAAATATCAAAGGCACCAGAATCAATCATCAGAAAATCAACAGTATAGATCAGTCATAATATAATTACTTACCATTAATTGGCCACATATATGCTTGTTGGTGAGAGATAGAGAGAGTAACAAGGGGAGGAAAAGAGAGAACTTCATACAGGAAATTTTATATAAATGATACATTTAATTCCCAGAAAAACGAAGTTCAAAATTTCCATCCCTTTCCACAAGACATCTGGAAACCAGTACTAAAATGAAAAGGACTCTAAACTGATTCAAGTTCAAAATTTCTGTCCCTTTCCACAAGACATCTGGAAACCAGTACTGAAATGAAAAAGACTCTAAACTGACTCAATGCCCCTCCCCGTTATAAAAATATCCCCGGAAGTCTGATGGAAGCATAAAAAATTCGCTCCAATAGCATCTTTCTTTTTTACCAGCAAATTTTTCATATTAAAAAACTAGTGAAGTACTATAGCACGTGCTGGACATTAAACCTTTTTTTAGCAAACATGACAACTATTATAGCTTGATATAAATGGAATTTATCAATGATGCTTAAGACTGCTATTTCAAACAAACCTACACCAAAGCCAACAGGAATGAATTTCACATAATGTCAATCATCCACAAAAAAAAAAACTGCAAGCACCTTTTTTCAATGCATACCACTCAGGAGCATAGAAAAGCTCCAATATAACTTTCAAGCAGCATTACTAATTTACTTTGCATAGAAGATGAAAATTTCCCTTTTTCCCACATAAGTAAAAGAGCCACACACTGTAAATACAATTAAAGGAATGAAAAGTTGAGAGAGAAAAGGAGAGAAAAGGAATACTTGTTGCAACTTTAAACAAAAATAGAAAACAGAGTGGGAGAGAGAGGGAAAGATAGTCTCACTGGAAAAGCCAAGTCAAGCAGAGCTGTCTGATTGCTGCCAAATTTTGTGAAAAGAAGACCACCAGGATGTGACTGCAAGGGAAGAAAACACTGAAGCGTAAATAAATGATAAGATTTGTATAGCAGGACCATAAATAATACAATGCGAGGTTGGAAGCAAAATCCTTTCCCGTGCAACATATAGGATCAAATTTTACAAGGCTCCCCTAAAGTCCATAACTCACACCATGAAATTGACAACATACAGTGTGCTACCAATTAGTTGTTCTCTTAAAAAAAATGAAGGGAGGAACAAAGGATTACCCTGTGATACCAATAGCTACTAGGACCTAGACAAGTCAATCTGTCACATGCAGCATGCCACTTTCTCCACCTGTTATGAAATGGAGCTAATCTCATAGAATTACACGCATTGCCTTGATACCACCTTAAATTGGAAGAATAGTCTGTGTAACTAAGTAGATCTAAGGCTTTGTAGAGTTGAATTAACTCAACTATAACAATTTCCAAACATATTTTAGAAATGCATAATGCCCTCAATGTACTTGCCAAACATATGAATCTTCATTAATCAGTATTGGCTCATCATTGTTATTGATGACAGGCCTTTCATCACCCATAATTGCTAGTATCAGACTCAATTTTAGTAAACAAGGGCACCCATCAAAGCACAATCATTCCCATTTGAATCCATGACTTTTAAAATGATCAAGTGACCATGTTTATATACTTTGTTCACACTTTGAAATTTGTTTTTATCTAAGTTGCAGTCAAACCAAATCCCAATTGCGAAATTTGGCGACCAGCCTTTCTTTAGACTTTAAGATAGATTTACATGTATCGGAGTATAAATATAGCAGTAGAAGTGTAAAACCTATACAAGAAACGAAATATTCATATTTGAAAAAATCTATTATTAATGGAATCTGAAAAGATGATTAGTTCGGACTTTTCAATTTGTTGCCTTAAGAAAAAAAACAGTTGTGTGCCTGGAGATGATCAAAAGGCTTTTGGGGAGGTGATAATCTGTATGCTATTTTAAAGAACCAAGGGATGGATAATATCTTATTTGGAAGTTGTAATCTACATGCACCCATAAAATACTTCTATCTTTTGACTGAATTTGAAAGTAACAGATTGTGTGATTATCTTAATAAAATAATCTGATGTTTAATAATTAAAAGAGTATTAATAAATACTTTAATGCACGAGCAAGTAGAAATGTACCACAGCCTGAAATAGTGACCCTACTAAGCCTATCCCCCTTGCACCACGGGGTGGGTGCATGAAAGGGAGGATGGGGGTTAGCAAACTGCATGCCACAAACACAATGCAGGGCAACAGTGGTCAACCCATAAAAGTTATGACATCAGAAGGAAGCCCTCAGCCTCATACATGATACAAAAATACAAAAAACACATGCATATAAACAAATAATGTGGTATAAACTTTCTAATTTCTATAGCAATCTCAAGTTTATTGACTTTATTTAAAAACAGAGGAACATAAGACTGAGATGCCTCAACTTCCATCTTTGTACTTCAACAAACAACACCAGTAATTCAAATGGGAATTTAGACTCGGCACCTTTATTCTTTAAATAGATGAAATTTCATGCATGCAAAAAATAAAACAAGTAAATAAATATTTGCATTAACATTACCTTTTCTTTCCGATTGTCAATTTGCGTGTGGGAGCCAATTACTACAACATTATCAGGAAGCTTTTCAAGTCTGCTTTTGAAAGTAGAATATGAATCAGAATTGCCTACAATAGATTTCTCTGCATCTTTCATAAACAAAATGAAAGGAGAATTTCTGCTCTCACTGTGTACAGCCTGAAGAAAGAGTCAATAAGGTTTATAAGACAGTGAAATGGGATATAAGATGCCAGAACAAAATGAGTTCAATTACTTAATATCTAAATGATTGCTACCTCAAACAATGTGTTGATGAGTAACTTGTCCAAATCTTCCACAGCAGTGCTCTCCAAACAAAGATCAGCAACTGGAGAGAAAGTGAAAGACATGTTCAATAACTTAAGAGCTGAAAAGGGAAGATAAGATAGAACCATTTGCCAAGTCTATACACATGACAATGTTTATGACCCAGTTCAACATACCATTGCAGAAATATCCATGACCTCCCTCACAAACATCTCCAAGATCAACACCATCAGGTATTGGTTTGTCAAACCTCACACCAATTTTTGACAAAGGATTGTCCTCAAAAAGTAACACAACTTTTCCTCGAATCCCATTAGGTGGGCCCCTATATCAAAAAAATTAACAGGAAATCAATTGTTAAACATCATGCTGCATCACCAACAAAAAAGTTGAGAATATAAGGATGACAGAGGAAAACTATGGCCTGGAAAGATAATGAATACAAAAAGATATGATGAGTTGCCTATCTCAGTAAAACATGTGAAGATCAATCACTGAGGAGATAAGACCAGGCAAGAGGGGAAGCAAGGGTTAAGATGCCAGCATGTTAATCAGATTATACCTTTCCTTCTGCCTTTCTCACTCATAAATGATAATGCTGTTTCTCCCATTTCCATCTTTTTTTTTTTTAGTTTTCTTTTTCTTTTTTTTTGTACATGCTGGTTCCTCTGCATTCCGAAGGAAATGCTGATCTGAAACATTGGATATAATATAGCTCCAATTTTACCAAAACTGGATACATTTAGCCATGTTTGCATTTACATGAGCCTTGCTTTTATAACAGCTTGTTATAGCTATTATTGATCATGAATACTTACAACCATCCGAGCCTTAACATAATACAAACTCCAAAAATAGTATAGCTCTCTCAAATATGCACTTCTTTTGTTCTTTCAAATATACACTCTTGTATTTCTGAACACTTCAACTCCTAATCAACTAGGGCTCATGTTAATGTGGTAATCAAATCCAACATCATCTCTAGTCTCAATCAAAAGTAAATTCAATTCATGATCAGTTTCTTATCAATTTTGTCAATGCATGTGTTTTAGGCATCTATGAAGTAAGAGTAACCTGTTAAGTGAATAATAAACTTCAAACAACTGAGCAGAACCATCCTCAAAGCTTCTTTATCTGTCCATTTTATCTCAAACACAGCTCCTAATTAAGCCAGCTGCTGGGGCTGCTCCAATTATCCAACAAGTATGTGGGGCTGTTTATTTAGTTATGCAAAGGTAAATCATCCTTTCTTCTAGGAAGACTAAAATTTTATCAAGAAAGAACACAAACCACAAGAAAAGGATTAACATGTACTGCAAAATGGAAGACAAAATATGAAAGAAAAAGAATAATGTCTGCTGCATAATGCAGAAAATCAAAACAAAGAGTTTCCCAACACTGAAAAAAATATCACAGCTAAGAAAAGATCTGAAAATCTCAAAGCCCAAACACCAAATAACTATTCAATTCCTATATTAGCAGCTTAAATATAAAACTATTCTTGAGAACTCTAAAATTTGTTTCCATCCTTAACCACATCAAGTGCACTATAACAAACATCCACCCAACACAAAGATATCTATGGCACCACAAATACCAAAATGTTTATCCCCAACCCCTCCTTTTTTTTTATCTATGAATTCTATCATCTAACCAAATATGTCAGTTTCAATAGTACTTGAATTAGAAGAAGATGGCAATAAAGGACCAATAATTGCAAATTTGGTATATGAGAAATAAATGGTTAGGGAAGCATTATAAATTGATCAGGAGAAGTACTGAACCTGTTTGAATATCAGGGATGTTTACATTCAAGATACCACAGAGCAATTGATCAAAGTAATAACAGAGAAGAAAAGGGTGAAGGAACTGTTCACAGTGATTGTACCTTGATGATGATGATGTTGTTTGATATAAGCCACTAGAAGATGAGCTTGTGAATTTCACTCTATCACCTACATGTTAATATTTGGAGCATTTTGCAACATAAGAGTTCAACAAAAATCAAATAGATCTAGAATGTTAAAGAAAAGTGGATGGCCAGATAGAAGACCTCTCTTGTGATAGCGTATATACCTATTTTAAACAAGAGATTCCCCTGATGCCCCAAAACCTGAAGAAGAAGGCAGGGTGTCTTCCATCTTTGTTTGAGATTCTAGATTAGCAGGTGCATTTAAAGAACAAGGTGTGTCTGTTTCACTGGCTGATAAAATCACACTCTTCGATGCATCTGTGGTCACAGGACTTTGTTTAGCACAAGTGCAGGATTTTACTCCATTAAATCCATCCTTCATAAGTTCAGCTTCCTTAGAAGACAAGCCCTACATATTCACAATTGAAGATTCAATCACTGGTTAGTCTTCATAAACTACAGATGGAGAGCTATAATAGTCAAGCAGATGAGTTTTAGCTTACACCCAAAAATGAATGACTATCAAATACGAGCAATTTAGCACCAAAGTAATTGGCAAGTGCCTTTGCCAACATCTCTTGATATATCTCAGAACCTACAAATAGCATTCAAGAGAGAGAAAAATCAAGTTAGCAGTTCATCTCTCACAAAAGTTAAGCTTTACAAACTCTAGAACATAACAATGGAAGTAAAATAGCCACACACCCACGGGACCAGAAAGCAAAATCCGTGGATTTAATGTAGTTAGTTCTGAGGTATATCTTGCATGTTTTCTGTGCTTCAGGTGTATAAATGAAGCTGCAATTAGCACATTTTTTGTATTCTCACTGCAGAAGAAAGATGACAAATGTAAGGTCATTGACATGCAAAAAAACAAACAAATATACCATTCATAATTCCAGCTAAAAGATTTGTGTGCTCAAATGAACAATTTTTTCTTCCCACTTGAATAAGATTACAAAATTTATTCGCAGCACCAGATATCTAAGGTAAAATAACCATCTAATCAAAATTACATATGAGGTGGTAATCACGATTGAATCAGAATCACATGCAAACATGTATTCCATTGTTTATTTTTATACAGCGCAAAGCAAGACATTTCACAGAACACAGAAATGAAGCGATAAATACAGCCATATCAGTCACAGCATCATAGAGGTCACGCAGCTCTAGATAACAAGAAAATGTGGAACTTTTGCTTTGTGCAATTTAAACCATCCATATCACACTGACCCATGACCACAGGCAGGGAGACCTGTGCAATGCATGCACTAAGTTGTAATATATATCACCCTGAAAAATACAGATTGTGCATGGCAAGCCAAACAAATGTTCCTTTCACAATGGATGCCCATCTTATGGTAAAACAGGAGCAAAATTCACCTTCAAAACTCTCACATAATTCCACCACATTGGTTTACATGTCTGATCAGACCATCCCTTTCGATTGGCCCTTCTTCTAAGGGATTGTTTGTGCAAGGTATCCTTAGTACCAGTGTCTGAACAAGGTACTTGTCCAAATATTCAACTTTTTCAAACCCAATACCCAGGTTTACAAGGATGCATATTCAAGCTGGATACAAGTGTGGGATCTGTTTGTTTATTTCATAGCTTTGTTTCTTGGTTACTTTATTTCGTCAGGTTTATCAAGCTCATAAGTAGGGTCCCCACTCAAAAAGGAATAGCACCCATGTTTAGCATTATACTTGGCTTCTCTCAGTTCCAGACATCCTAATCACAAAATGCCCATGGATCTATTCATGTTTACTTGGTTCTTCTCGTTCCCAGGACTACCATCCCTTCCTTTCACTATGAGACATTCAAGATCTCAAATCCTAGTCTTTAACATATACTGAATTCCTATATGCTCTATCCCCAGAATTACACGGCACCATGGATAGATCCATCATTTTATTGGCAATCTACCTGTGAGACCTTGGGTTTCTAAGCCATCTAACAACAAGGGAATTGGTTTTTTCACCCTTTCCAGTTCTATCATGAATTTCCATAATAAACAATCATTGGCATGAAATTATATTAACAAATAGAAGGACATGAATAAGGAATACTCCATTAGCAGACTTTTGCAATAGTGTCAACAGTGATCAATAAAAGCCAACGACATATGACCATTAAGAGTCATGCCTAAAACAAATGCAGCACCAAGCTGAGCTAAAACCGCAGCTTTCCAGATTTCAAGACTCAAATCAGAGTCACATTCTAAAATCGGGAGAATAGACAGTCTAAATGCACATAAAACAGCCAGGTACCGAGCAATCATTTCTCTCTGACAGCTAGCAGCAACAAGCCTATTCACATGCTGTGCTAGCAAGTAGAAAGTATGACAATAGAAGTTTTAACATAAAGTCATAGCAGGTATCTAAGAAATGAAAAAAAAAATGCCAGCTGGAATACTGCAAAAAATAGCATGAAATTGTACATTAAAGATAGCAAGAGAAAATTATACCTTAAATAGTAAGGGAAATTATCGAATGAAACTTCTATGTTTTTTCCATCAAGAGTTCCAGCAAGAAGGTCTTCTTTGAATACCGCACATCGCAATGACATACCTGAGGTCAATGCTAGCTGTGAATCCTTTGCCCACACGTTCCTTTCTTCCAATACCTGTTTACAGACATTTTTGCTCAATTTTTGTTTATAACTAGATGTTCGAGCTAACATCCTGAAGAAAGGCCCTATCAAATCATTCATCCCAGAGATTTTTACATTGCCTGCCTCTGTGCCAGAGTCCTGGCTGCAATCATGAGGAAGATTATGGTTGATTGCTCCAACTTCAGCAGCTTTATCACTCCCTAAATTAGGAGTTGAATTGCCTTCCATGCCATCAAGCTCAACCTCCGAACCATCATGAATGACAGACTGAGCAGGCGAATCCGTACCATGGTGTATTTTACTGGTAGTCTTTCCTGGAGATTTCCGGCGTGATAAATCTGGCCTCAAGCTTGAAAGGGATGCTAATATCGATGCCCCAGCAACATCCGATGGATCTCCTGACCTCCTTTCGAAGTTGCAAAAATTTTTTCCCCATGTTACTTTGAACCTCGGTGCTCTTAACTGCAACCTCAGTCAAGAGTTGCTGAAAAATCTATTTTCAACAGATATTAAGGAAATTATCAGATGACAATGAAACAACAAAGTCTATTGTCTAACAATTTCAAACAAAAGAACAAGATGAGACAGAAGGTAAGTAGGCTTAAAGAATCCACAAGCAAGAAAGATTGAACTGCTAAAATGAAGTGAAGGATACAAAGGCATGGTTCCCCAGCACACCAAAGGCAACCTCATCTCCAGAATTAAGCACACAGATAGCACCCCTTTTGATAGCTGTCCCATTTACTTGAACTGTACCCTTATTCCCTGAGGTTTCTAGCACAGCAACAGCACCTCCCTCGCGCTGATCATGTCCACAAACAATGAGTACTCAAACTGCATGTACATATTCAGGAGTTCACCTCCACAAGAACTATTGAACTATTAAATAAACAAAACACCCACTTTAATTATTAATCCAAAATCCTGCATCTAACAAACATGAAAACTGCATTTGCCAAAACATCCTACAAAATATCTTAACACATAACCAATACCTGTGCGTGTTTAATCTTGCATTGAATCGTGCCCACTGCATGATCCTTCAGCAGAAAATCACATTGTCCGGTTGAACCAATCAAGTAGCTCGACTTGCAAATTTTTATATTCTGATTCTGCAATCCAAACATAATCAGCATTTCTAGTCAAACTTCAAAATCAAACGTTTTGCACATAGATTCTCAATTTCAACGTTAAAAACACACACACACAATTGATACAATTTAGTCAGAAATAATCGCAACTACCTGAGCAGACTGTGACAGCAGCTTACACCATGGCGTTTCGAAACCTGAATTTTGCTTGTGATATAAACTCCAACTGGAAAACGAACTCCTTGGCTTCTCTAGTACAGCCGGGGTAGAACCTTGTAATCAAATCCAGAAAAAATCAACCAAGCAACACTTCAAATTCAAATTTCACACACTTATAAAATCCAAAATTTAGCAGAGTTTACCACTTAATTGAGAAAAAAATGAAAGTAAACTACCCTCAGCGATCGGTGTGACAACAGCCAACGCCGGCGTCAAAGTCTCTTGAGCTTTCCCCGAAATCAAAGCGCCTCCACCACCACCATTATTCGGAGCATCTCCAGGTCCATGGTCGTCGGGGTCCTCCTCCAGTGGACTCAATTCCTTAGAATGCTCCGTCGTCGGCATCGGTTTCTCTGTCACTCCACCATTCTCTCCCTGAAATCCAGAAAAACGAAATCAAAAACGTTTTCCAAAACAACACCAAAAAAATCTTTTAATTTGTTTTGCTTTTGAACCTTAAGACGTTTTGGTGACGGTGGCTTAGTACTGTGATTATCCTCAGAGGAAGAAGATCTCTTGCTATTACTGTTATTATTGTCATCTGAATAAGAAGATCTCTTAGCAGAAAGAGATCCACTTCTTCTTGTGGAAACCATGATCTTTTTTCTTTTCTTTTTTTGTTTGTGTTTCTCTCTCTTCCCCTTCACAAGCTTTGCTTGAGCTACTCGAGAGACCAGGACCTTCGATGCTGAGCTATTATTATTATTACTACTACTCTGATGGTACAATATATTGACACACACACCAGACGCCACCATGCATGTGAGTGTTTTTTTTTTTGCTTTATTTTATTTTATTACTGCTAAAGGAAAAACAATCATTTTTTTAATTTTTGGAAAGGAGGTATTAATAAGGTTTTGAGGTTAAGAATATATTTTGATCCCTAATATTCTGTAACGTTTCATTTTGGTCATTTACGTTTTTGAAATATTTCAATGTCAATCATATTCTAAACAAGATTTAATAAAATGATTTGAGGATTTGCCATAGAATAGTCGAGGACAACTAATGAAAGTTTCCTTCTTAATATGTTTTTAGTTTTTGAGATTTTTGTGATTTAATTACATTTAAAGAATTTAAAAGGGAAAGATGAGAGAAAAAAGAGAGAATAAAAAATATTTTATCCTGTTACATTTGCTATTAAATATTAGAAGTAATTTTTTAAAAAAAAATATTCATAAGAAATAAAGGCATAGTTATTTTTTTGAGGTTATTCGAATTATTCCGCTCAATACCCAAAATTAACTAAATAATATGTATTAAATAAATAATTATTAGAGCAACAAAATCGTGTGTGAGTGTGTAAAACTGTTGGCTTCAAGGGCAATCGAATACATTTAGGGTTTTATTTTCTATTTGGGGATATAGTTTCTCTCTTGTTAAAACTAATTAATATCTTTTCTGAACCAATGATAGAGACTTTAAAATCACAGGGGCCAAATTGACCACATTTGAATCTATAGGGATTAGAATGTAGTTTATCCAATGAATAGCGTAACTCCTCTTTCTTCTTTGTTTTTGGTTTGGACTTTGGAGCACCAAAGTTGTGTGTAATTTTGCAGCGTCAGATAGCAACTCCCGCGTGTTTGTTTCCTGTGTAGGTTAGCAGCAACTTGCCGCAGCGGCTTGGAGGTTTTTGAAAGGAAAAAAAAATATTTTTTTTTAATATTTTTAGATTGTTATGATATATTAATGTGAAAAAAATATTTTTGAAATAAAAAAATATTATTACAAACGCGTTTTCTTCTCAAGGAAGTAGTAACACAGGGCAAGTTAGGCAACATGCACTTTGCGTTTTGTCTTTTGGCTAATTTGTATTTGATTTTTTGACTCCTAGTTTATTTCTCTTTCTTTTTTTAACTGCGGTGAGACTTGACCTTTGATGGCTGTTTTTACTTTGGCAGGTAAAAATGTATGTATATGTGATGCAACGTGTCCATCAAGTACCCGTTTAAAAATATAAATGATATTATTTTTAAAATATTTTTTATTTTTTAAAAAAATTATTTTTGATATCAGTAATAAAAATGATCTAAAAATATAAAAAAAATTTAATTTAATTTAAAAAATAAAAATAATTTTTATTTTATTTTTTGAACGTGTAAGATTAAAAAGGGGGATAATTTTTTGAAAGGAAGGTGAAGGGCGGGGTGAGGTTATCATTTTTTAGCGTGCGTGTAAGAAAATAACGGTCAGCTCTTAATTATAGAATGATTTTGTAGTTTAAATAGTTGTTGAGCGGATAAAGGGAATTTATGATGGGTTGGCTTTTCTTGCATGCAACAAACATGAGAGTTAGGGTTAAGTTTTTCGGTGGTTGTTTCCTGCATGCGTACACGTGGATGTGGAGTGTGCTGACGTCAGAGGCGGAGACTCTTTTGTTTTTAATTGCTTGGGTTGACGTTCAGTCCTACCAGCAGATCTGAATTGGACTGGGCGCTAGAAGGTTGGATAAAAGAAGTGTGGCCCACCCGTTACAATTGCGATTTTAACAGCTTTTACTGGTTTGCTGGGAGTTATTTTTTTTTAAATATATTAAAATGATGTTTTTTATTTTTAAATATTATTTATAACATTAGTATATTAAAATAATCTAAAAATATTAAAGTATTTTAATTTAAAAAAAAATAATTAAAAAAAATAATTTTCTTACAATATTTTTTAAAAAATACAGAAGGCTATGGACAATAGATTATTTTTTTTCGTGAGAGAAGAGAACAGGGCCTTAAAAGAGATAGGACTCGTGAGCCAAGCCACTTGATTTATTTTATGTTAAAAGGTTGATGAGATTTTATTTACTTCTTATTTGTTTTTTTTTTAATTGCATCGAAGATTCTGCCAGTCTAGAACCTAATGACTGAAAGGTCTGAAAAATAAGAAAAATAAAGTTTTGAAAAAAATGATTTTTTTTTAAACTAAAGGGGTTGAAAAAACATCAATTGAAAACTATAAGGACCGATGTGATTTGTTTTTCGCAATGATTTTAAAATTCTCGCCTATTTGTTTAGTGTTTTTCACTTTGATTCTATGGTCTTTTCTAAACAAATTATAAGCAATTCCCCGTCAACTTTGGCCACAAAAGATCAAGTTGATAGAAAAAAAGAAAGGTTTTGAGGATTAAATCCATGATGAATTGTGAGAGCACACAATATATAAGGATATTTTGATTCTTTATTAGATTTAAAATTCTTTATTCACTCGTAACACAAACTATAATCTTCAAAAACTCACCATAAAAAAATACAATTTTGACCAAACTAGTTTTCAAAACTTGGCTGAAAATGTAATTTTGACTAAATTATAGAATATTAGGGAGTAATTTTTTCCTTTAAAAATATTGTTTCATAAACCAATAGCTCCACTCATGGTGAATATATTTTTCAGCATCATAATTTTTTAATTAAAAAATAAATTATAATTTTTGTGTTTGATTAATAAAATAGATTGAAAAATATAATAACTAATAAACTGAATAAGCTTTGTTAATGCTGGTTAAAAATCTAAATGGAAAGATGATATTCCTTGTAAAAAAATAAAAGATAGATGTATTTTGTGAATGTTCTGTCTTGATTTTTTTAATTTTTAATTTTTTATATATTCTTAATTTTTCTTCGAGGTTAGTTCAACTGGCTAAGTATATATGAATTTTATTCTTTTAAATTAATCGTGAAAATAATCGTGAAAATACAATTAATCCATCTAAGATTTAAGATGGAAAAAAATTAAAATAATATCTTTAAAGTATTATAAAATTATAAAAAAATATGATTTAAAAAAAACTAAAAAAAATTAAGAGAGAGAAAAACAATTTAATTAAAAATCCAAAGGGAAAACTACTTTAACACCATGCAGTTTATTTTATTTTTTATATTCAGAGTTAGTATAGATTTTTAAATTAGATGAAACTGCACTCATATATAAATATATCAAAAACCAGACTGGAATTTATACCCCCCCCCCCTGTTGGAGTCTATCTCTAAAATGAGTGTGACTTTTTTTTTATTCTATATTGTTTATTAAATAATGTTAATAACCAATCTCTCTTTATTTGATTCATTCTAAAAGCATTTATTCTTTTACATGGTATATAATATCTTTTTAAATAAAAATATTGAAATAATATATGTATTTTCTTTTTAATATCAATATATTAAAAATATTAAAAAAAAAAACGTTACGTACCCAAGAGTGGGCTACGTTGGGCCTAAAGAAAGGGTTCCGATAAATAAAGAAGTAACACTGCTCATAATACACCAGATCAACTCTCCTGGCTTCTATAATATAAATTCCCATGAAACCCTAGACCTCTAAACGCCCATCTCCTCTCTTGCCGTTGTCATTACCTTCTCTCATCCAAAGTACGAACGAATCCACGCAACAGGTTTTCTTACACTGTCATAGCTTGGCGATTTCTCTCACCTGTTATCATATTTGTATTTGATCACCATCTGTTTCATTGTTTTATATCAGCTTTTAAGCAATGGCAGTCACTTTCCACGATCTCACCTCAGCTGCTGGCCTCAAGAAACTCGATGATTTTCTCCTTTCCCGCAGCTACATTTCCGGGTATCCTTTTCTTTTTATCTGGGATGTTTTCGTGGTATATCGGCTGGGCCTTGGCACATACGGAGATTATGTCCACCTTTTTGGTCCAGTCAAAAACAAGCTGTCCATGCCGGGACCAAGGATATCTCCTTACTAACCGTTTTTGGTTTTCTGCTCTTCTCAGGTACCAAGCTTCCAAAGATGATCTGACTGTGTACTCAGCTCTTTCAAGTGCCCCATCTGCTGAATATGTTAACGTATCTCGGTGGTTCAGTCATATTGATGCTCTCTTGAGGATCTCGTAAGTTTCCGTGACTTTCTTTGTCTTTTGTTTGTGTAAATTCAATACTTGTGATAGTGGGGTATTTAAATTTTTTATTTGGGTTCTGTTGTAGTGGTGTCGAATCTGAAGGATGTGGAGTTGTTGTCAAGGGATCCGCTCCCATCACCGAGGAGGCAATTGCCACTCCTCCATCCACTGAAACAAAGGCAAGTATTGATTTTTCTTGTGAATTGGCGTTTGATTTGTCGTTTTTATCAAGTAAATTAGGTGGGGGGACTTGCTCTTTATTTTTGTATTTACTTTCTTTAAATTTGCTTTGTATGCTGGTTTTTAGGCTGCTGCTGCTGAGGATGACGATGACGATGATGTGGATCTCTTTGGCGAGGAGACCGAGGAGGAAAAGAAAGCTGCCGAAGAACGCGCAGCTGCTGTTAAGGCATCCACGAAGAAGAAAGAGTGTAAGCTTCTTTTCATTCACTGATTGGGAAGCTGGGCCAATGTCTTTTTTTTTAAAAACGAGGCATTGATAAGAAATTTCTTGGATATATGTTGATAAATTTGATTCATGTGGGAATAGTTTGACGTGTTTCTTTCATGTTAATTTTGGGTCCTCTATTACTGTGATTGTAAACTTCCACGAACTTGATTTCTGTTTTCTTGTATTCTGTTCTCAGCTGGCAAGTCATCTGTTTTGATGGATGTTAAGCCATGGGATGATGAGACTGACATGAAGAAGCTCGAGGAAGCAGTCAGAAGTGTTCAGATGGAAGGACTTCTTTGGGGAGCATGTAAGTTCTTTGGAGAGCCATTTAATGCCTACCTTTTTGTTTAGATTATAAAGGCAGATATAACTCTTCTTGAGGCTTGTATTTCTTTTATTGCTCATACATCTATAGGATATTCACCAATCCCCCATTCCCAATGAATTCTAAAAGACTAGAGAAATGATTATTTTAAACATGAACTGGTCTGCGTTATTATTTCTGTTTAAACCCTTAAGCACAAAGTACTCATTTATTCAAAGCAAGTTGTTTGGCTTATATAAGAGTTACAAAGAGATAGAAATGCAACAAAAAACCTCTGTTTTATGTGGCAACTAACAAAGGAAATATTCCAACTCCATCTACATATCCCAAATAATAGGAATTATTAACTGAATGAAGTCTGACAACTTCAACTAAACTCTTAACAGTCCCAACAATATCCATTTTATCCATAACTAATGCGCATAAGCTGTTCTCCTGGCGCCTTCAAGGAAAAAATGATAATTTTTAACGACAGAACAAGATGGTCTGTGCTGCTCCTGTAATTGTCTTCAAAGTTGAGCTAATGCTCCTCTCAGTCATTTGTTTTGCTGTTTAGAGTGTTACTTACACCTGTTTATAGATTCTCTTAAGCTAGCGCGGGCCTTGGTCTTCTCTATTGTTTTTTTTTCTTGTTAATGTAAGAGGGGGGTATATAATTTTATTATTCGTCTTGAAAGGAGTACTGTTGATTTTTGCATCTTTTTTCTGATGCTTACCTCTGGTTTTCTATGGCAGCCAAGCTTGTACCTGTAGGATATGGCATTAAGAAAATGACAATTATGCTAACAATTGTTGATGACCTTGTCTCTGTGGACACTCTCATCGAGGAACGTCTGACAGTTGAGCCCATCAATGAGTATGTCCAGAGCTGTGACATCGTGGCCTTCAACAAAATCTGTAAGTGCAGATGATATTTATGGGTGCTATATATATTTTGCTATAATATGCAACAACATAATGTTTACATGCTGCCTTTTCTTATTGCAGAATCGAAGCATCCGGGAATAATGGGCGCAGGAGAGGTTTCTAGGAGTGCGAAGGAGTTATAAATTTTAATTCTTTCATGGCGGAGCTATGATATTATATTTATGTTCCTATTTTTGTTGCTCAAAACTGAGTTTACTGTAGTCCTTTCCCATTCGTTTGAGTTTCAGTAAAATGAGTGTCAACTTGTTTTTGGATGCCAACCATTTTCGCGTTAGCCTTTGGCGTTTTAAATTCTATTGCAGCTCGTTTGCTGTGAAAATGGATTTTTCATATTCAGTTAAAACCAGGGCAGCCAGTACGCTGCTTGCTTGGTTCAAGCGATTGATGTCCCGACGTCGTATCATGTCTGTTAAGAGTTGAGTGTAGTTAAATGGGACGACAGTTTTGTTGATGACAGCGAACAAGTTCTTACAAAAGCGCTTGCCAAGCTGAGCCCAAAAATTTCTGAAAAATTGAGAACCAATATGAGAAACTTGTCCACTAGGCACAGACTTGCTAGCATTGCAAATTTGCCAATGCAAAATGTTAATTCTCTATTTAGTTGCCAAAAAAGTTCGAAGGTTCAAATTGTCCTGGTCTCCTCTTGACGGTATTATCCAAGGCAATCAAACCAGTATTGATGTTAAACAGCATCCCAAACCATGTTTTGTTTCTGTTTTTCGCGGAAATCTATGTCTTACCTTAAAGTTTAAACAGCTAAAAATGAGGGGGTTTGTGCCCGCAAAAGCACGAACACAGCCACGCACTAAACTTCCGAGGATTGCATGCCAAGATTTGGGACAATCTTGTAGCAGGTCTTAGATGGGTTATTGGAGATGATGGCGAGTCAATTTCATTCTAGTATGATACAGGTCCTCATGCTCAGTACGACGCTACTCGCAGTTTATACGTTAGATAAAGATAATTTAAAATTTTCTACTTCAGATGCCGCAATATTCTTCGATTGCAATGGACAAGACTATCCTTTAGTTTCATATCATCAAGCTTTCTTCAGAATGTGCAGATAAATTTTATATTGTTTATTATCCTTTTGTTACAAAAGTCGTTCTGTGGTTTGATATAAAAGACGACACCGTGTTGGAGCCTTAAAGGTAAAGGCTCTACTTTCTTTCTGTCTTTTGCTCCTCTGTGCACTCTGAATTTGATTACTGTAGTCTGTAGGGAGGATTCCTGGTTGTCCTCGACCTAGACCTAGTTTTTGGGGTAAGAGAAAGAAAGAGCGATGCCGAAGAGAACAACGCACACGTACTCAAGCGAGAACGCAATTCCCGAAGGACCGGACTCCGATCTCTTCGTCTACTACTGCAAGCATTGTGGCTCTCACCTCCTCATCACTGGTTCCTCCCTCTCTCCCAACCTCTATACTATTATTATTATGATGATGAGGATGGTTTCCATTTTGTTAAAGTTATGAATGATATTTGGTTGATTGGTTATTGATTTTAGATACTGAAATATGTTTGTTTGTTATAAGATACCCAATTGCAGAAAATGCCGAAAAGGAAGACTGATCGAGCTTATGTGTTGGACAAGACGAAACATCTTGCAAGGCTCCATATGGACGAGGCTGGAAAAGTTGTACTGAAAAGGTTTGATTTTACTATCATATTTACTAGCTTTCTGCTTCTTAACTTTGTTTTTTGTTTTTCTTATTTTTATGGTTTTTCATTTTCTTTAAGGGTGCAAAGAAACATGCTGCTGGATTTATTCTACTTGTATAGCAGCGCCAACTGAATCCATCGATCGTTCATTTTTATGTTGTTTCTCCCGTCACAATTTTATGGGTATCGGTGTTCTGTGTAGTTAGTATCCTGTGGTGTTGGTATAGTCAGTGTAGGTGAATGAATGTTATTGGAGAGGAGGGTTTTGTATTGAAAAATATCGAGCTTGGGAGGTTGTTTTCAGTTAGTTTTGCAAAACCAAAGGGAGTCTGATATTGACTTCTCTGTTACTGAAGTGATTCTTTGAGGTTGAAATGGAAAAAAACTTTTTATGCAAGTGCTACTTGGCCATTCTTTTTGTTTTTGGTGGGAATTTTATTTCAAGGTGCCTCAGACCCTGTTTTTGGCAGATATTCACATGCTTTCCTGTTATGGTTTCTTGGGAAGAACCACAATTGCTCTTCCAGGAGTCATGACCTATTTTTTCAAATTATTGGAAATACTCTAGGCTGTGCTGTATATTTTGAAGTTAGAAATGGTATATAATCTTTAAAGCTAACTGTTAAGATAGAAGATGTTGACTTGTCAATTCATTCACTGGCATCGATCCATCATATGATTTGTTTCATGTCATATGCTGAACTGCTAAGGTAGTCTATGTTTGCAATTGTTCTTCTTCTTGCATACACGTTATTTCTTGAGCTTTCAGTGATAGATAGTTTATAATTGCATTAGAGCTCATTATGACTCTGGATCATTCATGTCTAGAGGCGAAGGAAAACTGGAGAAGCAATTTCGCATGAACTGCATAGGCTGTGGGCTGTTTGTTTTCTATCGAGCAGAAGAAGATCTGGAACTTGCTTCTTTTATATATGTTGTTGATGGTGCCCTTAGTACAGTTGCTGCCGAAACTAACCCTCAGGTACAAATAACTGCTGTTTAGAGTTGAGATTTAGAGTAGTCAAACATCCAGGCTTTTGTTTAAGGAGTTATGAGATTTTATCCAATGTTCATTGAGCATATAAATTCTGCCTTTCTACGTGGTTGATATTTATGCATAAAAATCATAATGAACGTGTGCCCTGGAAATATCTCATATGGTCTTCTGGCACATGCTGTAGGATGCTCCTGTGCCCCCTTGCATATCACAAGTAGGAGGACTTGTGCAGGTGGCCATCGAGGTTGAAGACCGTGCACAAAAATCAGCAATAACAAGTAATGTGATGTTCACCTAATGTTTTGATCTGCATATTTTTGATACTGTTTGGCTTGCATCTCCTTCTTGGCCCCAATTAAAACGGACATGACCTTCATTCTGTCACTGTTTAAACAATTATCAAATGAAGTGGTGTTAATCAATTAACAGTTGCTGATATGTCTGTAGTCTGTTGGCTCATGTGTCTACCTGCTTTACGGGTTGGATGCAGTTGAACTAAATCCAGCATCCAATCCATATACCCCATGGATGTTGAGTTCTGTCCATGCATAAAGCGGCACATATTATGTCTTTCATTTTTGACAAACTCAAGGAGATGCATATGCAAATAGTATAAATAGATGTATCTCTTTGGTGAAGAGGAAGAGAGAGTAGCAGGGATGGAGAGAGTTGAGTGCTCAACCTTTAGAAATATTGAGTGAGCAGGCCCCCTGTTATTGTACCTGGTGACAACATTGGAGTGACCTATATGGAGTTCTGAGCTGACAGTAGAATTAATAGTTTCTTCGTAGCCCACTACAACCCTTTAGTTATATTTACTTCCTGGATCAATAAGAAGTGAGTACATGCTTTTCCAGTTAACAAATGTAGTGTTTCCTCTGTTATCATCCTGCATCTGTGCACCACCATCCCAACTAGTTTGTGCTCCTTACATCACTTGTAATCCAAGGTCATGTCCATAATCTTTTGCTAGAATTGAGGAAATTCTGGACAGGCACAAACCACATATGTGGCATAACCGCAAACAGTGATATGTATGAAAGCATATGAAATGTAGCATACAAACACGCTGATACTACATAGAAACACATTTTTTTTTCAACGTATAGTTACATGAAAAAGGGTGCAGGAGTTTCAGAATGGTGAAGCAAAAGAACATCATAATTGTCTTATCTAATACTTTTTGTTGCATGTTGATGTATTGCTTCTTTTAACTCATGAACCTTAGGTTTAATATATTTATTTTCAGGAGTGAATGCTGATGATGTTCGGGTTACAGTAGCTGCACCTGCTGCCCGTGGCGAAGCTAACAATGAACTTTTGGAATTTGTGGGCAAGGTCTGCTCTTCTAGCCCTATCCTTAAAGTGTTAAGCTAGTAAAATTAGGCATGGAATCTTATACCATCAATTTGGCATGCCAAAGTTAACATGATCCTCCATCTCACAGGTATTAGGTCTGAGACTGAACCAGATGACTCTTCAGAGAGGATGGAATAACAAATCAAAGCTGCTTGTTGTAAGTAAATTGAAAGTTCTGCTCTTCATAAGCCTAGGTGTGAATGTAATCCAAGAAGATGGAAGTTTTGTTTGAGACCCAGTTAAATACATCCACTTTCTTGCTTATCTGTTGGAGATTAACGTGTTATGTGGAACATAATTTCTGATACTGCGTAGACCATCATTTCCCTTTTGGGATTCGTTTTTTCTATAGATTTCAAGCATATGTGAAAAAAATAGAACTAGTAATACTAAGTTTGATATAATTGATAAAATGTAATTTTTTTTCTCTCCTGTGTTCAAATGAACTGATTACCATATAAATCTTCTTAGCTGGTTGCCTTTGATGACCATAAATCCAATCTAGACCAAATTAATCTGTTGTTTCCAGGAACAGTTGCCAGTGTGAACAAGAGAAGAATTGTAGGCATTATAGTTGGCAACTACCTTGATTTTACTCCAAATTGTCAAAATAACGGACATTTGGAGAAAGCATTTACGTATCATTGATTCTGATACTCCAAGTTTGTTTCCAGTTATATCAACTTTCTATTCTTTTTTATCAGGTGGAGGATCTGTCTGCTAGACAGGTGTACGAGAAACTAATGGAAGCAGTACAACCTTGAAGCTGCCGTGTTTTTAATACATCATGGATTTGAATGGTTTCAGCAATTTCTCTGTCTGATTAGTTTGTAATTTGAACTTGAATAATGGAGATTGAGCTCATCATCTGCAGTAATTGTATAATTACCTGAAATACTGGGCCAACTTTCAACTGAATTGATCCGAGAAACCATTTGCACAACCAATATCTCCAAATTTTCTTTCTCAGGATCTCACCTCGATGGCATTCTATTAATGGTTTCTGACCTCATACTGGCCCTCTTTGTAAGGTGACGCCGTTAAGCTGAACAGGTGGGATATGCCGGCGAAAGTTCTTACATCAGCAGAGAACAAAGCTTGTTATGCTTTGGTCTGGTTCTAGATGGATGGATCAATGAATGTCCCAGCTTGTCAAGAACTTTTTGTTTTTTTTCACCGTCTATTTGTCAAGAACGAGGGTGAACAATAAATATTTGTCTTTTAATCGCAGTAATAAAAAACAAAAACTCTTATGAACAAAACAAAAAAAAAGTGTTAGAATATTTCTGTATTTTCACCAAATATAAAAATAATGAACAATAAAACTGCAGATACATTTAAAAAAAAAAATTTAACTCAATATCAAGGGGATTTTTAGCCTTTTACAATTTGTTTTAGTTGCAAAGGTTAGTTCATGGAAATTCTGTATTTGATTAAATAAATAAATAAAAAGCAGGTTTGCATGGGAGGATCCGGGCGTTTCAGGCAATGCATGTGGTGTTTCCTAATATTCAAAAAATAATCTTGTCATGTAATTTAAAATCTCAACCATAGAACCAATACCAAACACACCCAAACCGGATACATGTTTTTAGTTTAACTAATACAACATCAAAAAAACAAAAAAAACAAGTCTTTATAATCTCTTTAATTTTTTTTTATATATATATTTATAAAAACAAAAGGTGAGTCTGTTCTTAACAGCCACAGTTAACTTCTGAAATAAATATAAAAAGAAATAAAAAAACACGAGCATATACATTTACAAAAATAGTTTTAATTCTTTATTTATAAATTTGCATATATTCTATAAAAAATCTTTTAATTTGAAATCCTCCTGAAAAGCTGGATGCGTAAAATTTGCAATCTCAGTACTTTAGTCTCACACGACGGGCTTATTTAAATGGTGATTTTTGACAAGCAAAATCACGCATCAATGGGGCGGTTTTAGAAGGCGCCTCGTACCTCTGCCATGCAGCAGCAAAATGATCCCTTTCACTGGACTTCTATTTTCGTTTACAGAGAGTAAGATAACAAAAACAAAATCCTCATAAAAGCCAAGTACAAAGCACTACTGTTCAAGGAGCGTTCTGTGATTCCCACCATAAAATACCAAATTCATGAACAAAATCTTAGCAAATAAATTCATAGTTTGATAAGCTGCTTCAGCAGAAGAAAAACAAAAATGTTCTCACGGTGCCAGCAATCCTGAATCTGCCCGAAGCTTTTCAGGAGGAAGCTCCACTACGAAGAGCACCCTTAGGCTTCCTAGGAGCAATCTGAGTATCAGCCTGCAAAGAAGACAGTATAGGTAAGGCAAAATAATAAAAATAAAACTATGAATCAACAGAATCATCATTTTTCAGAGCATTACCTCTTTCTTGACAGGCTCTTCCTTTTCTGACAAAATTAACTCAATGTGACATGGCGATGACATGTAAGCTGCCAAAGCAATCACACATCATTATTAAGTGCCCATGTTTAAATAGAGAAGACAAACGGGAAACAATGAACTACATGGCTTAAGGAAAGGACTCACGGTTTATCCTTCCATGGGCACGATAAGTACGGCGACGCTGTTTTGCTGCTTGATTGACTTGGATATGTGATATGTAAAGCGTATCAACATCCAAACCTTTCACCTAAATAACAGGCAGATAAAATTTACAAACATTAGACAAGATATCCATGAGGTCAGGACGCAAGCATCAGTGTACAAAATAACCGAAATAAAACCCAGGAAAAGTAACTACCTCAGCATTGCTTTCAGCATTCTTTAGCAAATCAAGGATAAATTTGGCGGATTTAGCAGGCCAGCGTCCTTGTCCATTTGAGTGGCGGTTCTTAGCTTGAGCTGTTCGCCCAACACCACCACAGAAGCGTCGGAAAGGAATAGCTTGCTTGTGTGCCAAAACATCCTCCAAGTACATTTTGGCCTTGTCCAAACGCATCTTCCGGATTGAAAACGCTGTCTCTCTTGTGTTCTGAGATATAGAATAGTAATACTGGAGTCAGCACAGATAATTTGGCGATTTCAACAAAGTGAAATGTTATCGCATCTTCATCAAAAGATAATTTAGGTACCAGAGCCAATAAGAGCTCTTTATATAATCTCATATGATATAAGAAACCATAGTGAGAGCACAGACAGTATCATACATTGAAATGCACAAAATAGAAAAAGATAATTTCGTGGAAAAGAATGGAAGGCCAGGAAGATTATTGAATTCTCACAAGCTCTATTAAAGAAAGTTAACAAGATTAAATTCTATGACTTATATCACTCCCATCCATATTTGACCAAATCCATTAAAGCTCTGAGCACCGTGCAATTAGTGAACTATAGTGCAGTAAATAACTCATATAACAGGGGATTGTGTATCTTCCGAGGTTCATAAGAAGTCCATTCACAGCAGTCAATAGATTCATATAATCTATTCACCTTCCCCAGTCCTCCACATCAACTATCAAAAAAACTGAAAAAAAGCAATATTAAATTGGCTTACATTGCATGGCCAACTCAATTACAAGTCCCTCTCTGTGTGTAAAAGATCTCAATCTCAAGCGAATTTTAATAAGCCCAGATCCACTATCGAGGAATTTGGACCGAGCAAAACAGGATAATTTTGCATGACAAAACAATAAATCAAAGAACTATTGAAGATGTTCAAATTTCTTATTAGTCACCAAGAAAAAGGAACCAACCATTCAGATCATGGAAGGAAATCAGATTTGGTATATCATGAAATTTTAACTATTCACATTCTGACTATTTCAGACTATAGCTACAATCTATTTCAAATGATGCTAAATTCAAATGGTGGCAGCATAAAACAGTGAAGCAGTGGGCATGCTTGCTTATGAAAACATATCAGAAAACATCAACAACCCATCAGTTCGTGAAAAATCCAAAACAAAGACACAGGGCAAACTGTATACTATGGCAGTACGCATGGCCATATTAACAAAGCATTGTTAGCTAAAACTACCGTCAATTAGACACAGCAAAATCAGCTACACCACATCAAATCCCACATCCAAGACATTGAAGTAATGTATAACATACAACATACCTTAAAGTGAACACGAAGATCACTTCCCCTAGCTTTGCAGGCTGAGACAATGACCATAACATTAAAATCAGATTTCACTTTCACTAATTTAAAGGGGAAAAAAGAAAGAAACTTCATGTTCTTACACTTGGTTTGGTTATCGGGTTCTCTTGAATACTTCACCTGAAAAGTTTAACAAAACGGATCCCATTACATATCGAAAACAAAAAAAAATATTTGAACTTTTTGCACTAATTCTAAAAGATTATCTTCTTCATGTTGCCCCACAAGAAATCAAAATGCAAGGATCTACGCTTTATCATTGCTTGAAAGAGAAAGACTTTTCCTTTCTTCATCAAAATTAAGAAAATGCAAAGTTAATCAAACCCACCATCGCTGCAGCTTGAGTCTATTCTTCGGTGGCCACAGCAGGAGAAATACCGCAGTAATATGATACACGGAGTGTTGTAGCTAAAAAACCCTAATAAAAGGGAGCTAGGGTTTCTCTTATCTGGGCCCCTTCAAATATGAGCCAGGGCCATTTTACATGGGCCTAAGTTATTTAAAACAGGGGTATTTACGTCCTTGTGTTTCCGCAAAATGAATAAGCACAATATTGGAGAGGAAACCAGAGTTTGGCCTCGGATTCCAGAGAAATTGAAACTTTAGCCAAAAAAAAAGCAGAAGCAAATCAAGTCCGGTGCAAAGCTTCTCTATTTTATTATTGTAAGCCTTTACTTTTAGTTAAACACATATAATTTTGTTTCTGAGATTTACACATTGCTGAGCTAGTGTCTTGAAAGAAAATCAGAGTAACATGAAAGCAAAGTTATGGACTTTGTTTTCCTGTAATTATGTTTTAACTAGAGATTTATTTGGTGTTTGTTTAGTTTAAAGCCTGTGAGCTAGATTTGGGGATTGATTGTGGAACTAGGGCTTAAAAGTTTTGTTTCAAAGCAAGCTATTTTTCTTGTCTAAGCTTGTTCTTACACTTTAAAGGCGTGAAATTTTGGGTAGTTTTTGAAAACCCAGAATTAGATTTTTGTGTTATTAGGGTTTGGATGGGGTTTTGTTGTTCTTGGATGTAGAATTGATTATATTGAGAGATACTGTTGCCGCATGAGATTAGGGTTCCAATGAATAATAACAGTAATAATCCTGGAAGAAGTATTGGGGCGCCAACCTCGTTTGCAAATCCTGGTGCAATGGTGCAATCTACACACGTGAACCACCAACCACCGCAGCTGCTCTCGCAGTCACAACCTCAAACACAAGGCGGGCCTGCATTTCCTGGTCACTTTCAGCTGTCTGAAACACAAGCTCGGGTGCTAGGAAACACTCAGTATGCACAGGCAGCTCATGCTCAGTTTCAATCTCATATACAATCAACCAACCATTCTGTTGCTCAGTTGCAAAATTCTAATTCTGCTAATGTTGGTGTGCAACCACCTCCTGTGCCCACACCCAGCAGTTCTAGTGCTAAAAAGACTAGCTATAAACCACCTTCAAGGCCTTCAGGTGGTTCGTCGAATGCCAACATGGCTTCTCTGTTCAAGACCATGGAGTTGGCTCCAGCTGTTCGTAGGAAGAAAAGGAAGCTTCTTGAGAAGGAGATACCTGATAAGGTGGTACCTGTTTTGCCAGAGTCTGCGATTTATACTCAGCTGCTTGAATTTGAAGCTAGAGTGGATGCTGCTATGGCAAGAAAGAAGATGGATATTCAAGAGTCACTTAAAAACCCGCCCCGTGTTCGAAAAACACTTAGGGTGTATGTATTTAACACTTTTGAAAATCAGGTGCAAGGGTCTAATGAGAGGAAGAATGCCGAGCCTCCTTCTTGGTCACTAAAGATTATTGGGAGGATATTGGAAGATGGGAAAGACCCTGTGCTGACTGGATTGACCCAGAAACCATATCCAAAATTCTCATCTTACTTCAAGAAAATTACAATATACTTGGACCAGAGCCTCTATCTAGATAACCATGTAATTTTATGGGAGAGCACACGGTCGCCTGTACTTCACGAGGGCTTTGAGGTGAAGAGAAAAGGAAATAAGGAATTTACTGCAAGAATTAGACTAGAAATGAATTACGTGCCTGAGAAATTCAAGCTGTCATCTACTCTATCAGAAATCCTTGGAATTGAGGTAGAGACTCGCCCTAGAATTTTGGTTGCTATATGGCATTATGTGAAATCTAGGAAGTTGCAGAACCCAAATGATCCCTCCTTATTCACATGTGACCCACCTCTTCAGAAACTATTCGGGGAAGAGAAGATGAAGTTTTCTATGGTTTCACAGAGAATAAGTCTGCATCTAACTCCTCCACAGCCTATTCTTTTGGAACATAAAATCAAGCTCTCAGGGAATTGCCCAGCTGGAACTGCTTGCTATGATTTCATAGTTGATGTTCCTTTGCCATTGCAAAAGGACCTTGCTGCATACTTGACCAGCATAGAGGGGAACAAAGAAATTGATGCTTGTGATGAATTAATATGCAACTCTATAAAGAAAATACAAGAGCATAGACAGAGGCGGGCTTTCTTTCTTGGTTTCAGCCAGTCTCCAGCAGAGCTTATTAGTGCTCTAACTGCTTCTCAGAGCAATGATCTGAAGCTTGTTGCTGGAGATGCTAGCCGCAATGCAGAAAAAGAGCAGCGGTCTGGTTTCTATAACCAGCCATGGTAAGCATTTATCCAGTTTTCTTACCTTTACTTTTTAATCTTTTTATGAATTCATTATTAATATTTTTATTAAGTTTACTTTTCTCCTCTTTGAAACCTGCCAAAGGAGTTTGGTTTTGCCCAAGCAAAATGAAACACAACAAGTAATAAACTCATAGTAATGGGTTTTTTTTCTTGGTTTGGTGTAGGGTTGAAGATGCTGTTATTCGTTACATAAATCGCAAGTATAGTGTAAGTGATGCTCCTGGAAGCTCTTGAATGAAGGATGGTCAGATTGTCAAAAAGGTGGCACGAAGTTCCATTGCTGTAATACCATTTTGATCTCCATTCCACTCCAGTTCTTTTGCATTGATTTAGTTTGATTTCTGCAGCTACATAGTGGAGTTTTAGATCCTATTTCTTAGTAGCCTCATGATGGGAATTCATAATCCGATTGCAGTTCACTTAATGGTTATTATGATTCATGAAGAAAGACACAATCTCATGTTACATAGTATTCATAAATGCTGAAAGCTTGGAATGGAAGCCTTCTGTAGTTAACTGGCATGGTTCATATCATCTTGACTGCATTCATTATGGATTCCAGGATGTAAATCCACTAAGTTGTTTATCATGAAACCTTCCGGATACAATTTCACTATCCTGAAAGTACAGTTAGTTCAAACCACACTTCTGTTTCAATTACTGATGCTGTTGTGCTTAGCTTTTACCCAGTTGTTCGTGCCTCTTGTTTCTTTTTTTGCATGGTTCAGTTTATTTCTGCTTCAGTCATTACACTGGTTTTGCCACATGTCCTGTCGTCATTTAGTTGCCCTGCTAAAGGAAAACGTTCCTTCTTGCCCTTCCCTGTTAAAAGAATTGTTAACTTTATTCGTTTCTTTCAGCAATTGCTTATTATTTATTCAGGTATTTCTTGTGTGTGCCTAAAATTTGTTATGTGCTCCTAGTTTGAGCCCTGCCAAGGCCTGAACCGTTCAAATAGAAGGTGTTTCATGTTTAGCATCATAAACAAATGCCTAAGTGGTTTTGTGGACTGAAAGATGGAAACTGGCTCAGGATTGGAACAAAAATAATACTATTTGGAAGCAATATGGTCTCTTCCTCATGGTTCATTAGTTATTTATGAATTGAGCAGGGCACGAAAGTCTTTTCACATTTTCCATCACAATAGAATTATTTTAAAGCCCTTAGAAGTAAAAATCTAAAATGGCATCCTGGGATTTTTTTTGAATTTTCACTCGTTTAAGTATATTAAAATAACTCAATTATTTTTAATAGCAAAAAAAATTCAACTAACATCTAAGACTTTTTCTGATATTTTTTTTTTTTGGAATTTATCATAATTTTTTAGTTATAATCCGGTTGAATAAATGATAATTTATTTTCTTAAACAAATATAAGATTTTATATTAAAATAAAAAATGATTGGCACGGGCGATGCATGAAGGGTTCTGTGGCATCCCAAAGATGGCAATTAAGGTGGTCTTAGCTATCTTTTCATACATGGCAAGACGAATTTCTAGTTTGACGATAATATTTTATTTATTTATTTATTCTTGCACCTTACTTTATAAATTTTAAAAGCATACATTCAATTTGTTATTCTTTCAAATTTGATTGATTTTATTTTGATTACTATTTGTTTTGTTTAAAGTAATTTATAAAAAAAAATCAATTTTATCCTTTAATTATTTATTTTGTCAAATTTAGCCTCTATTTTTAATTATCATTTGTTTTTTTATATATTCTTCATACTATTCTGTCCTCATTTTTTTTTCCCTATTGCACTTCATCATCATTTGATTATTGTTTTCTTCCTTATTCAATTTATAAACATTAAATTTGTTGGGAATTGAGGTTTTTTTTATTGGGATCATGTCTAAAATTTTACAGGTTGTGAGTTTAGAGAACTAACCTAGAGTTAAAAAATTCTTTCAGGTTTACTAGGTAAAATAATTTATATAGATTTTTTTTATATTATCCTTCAATATTAAACTAATTGAGAATTTTACTTCTTGATTAAGGTTGGGTTTTCAATTTCATGAGTTGCGAGTTTGGGAGATTATTCTATACTTAGGAGATTCGCTTAAGTTTGTTTTTTTTTAAAACAAACCCATTTTTTTAAGTTTTAGATTTTAGTATGTATTTAATCAAAAAGTAGACTCGCTATTTTTTTTATTTACTTTCTATATGATTTTTCATTATTTTTAAAAATGACTTGAGTTATCCTGAATCATTTTATTTATTATTCTTTGTTAAATTTAATTTTTTTAAATAGTTTTTTTATCGGATGAAATTAAATTAATCAACTAGATATAAACATGAGTTCTCATTTCTTTGACAACCCATTTTATATAGTTAGTTATTGCTATTTTTTGTTCGCTCTATTTACTATTGATGTATTTTTTTGAAAATCATATTATTAACTAAACTTATTGAATTCAGTCAAATCAACAACCCGTATATATGTTTTTTTTTAAATGCCACAATCCCCATAAACAATTGTTTTACATTTAAAGAATTTTAGGTACACTACGGGCCACACGATGAAGTAATATCTATTCACATTGCATGAAAAAGTAGCCTTAAGAAATCAGAAGGGATGTTTGCGACCCTCCTTGCATAGTTCACTTGCTATTCGCACCGATGGATAAACAGACAAGAGCAGGAAAAGAGTTTCGTTGCCAAGCCATTATGATGCAAGCAACGGATATTATAAATATTTGGCTTAGCCCGACACTTTATCTACATTACCAACATGCAGCAATAATGTAACCTAAAATGAACATTACTAAAAAGTTTATGATTTGTATAGCAGGTCTCGAATTTGAGTTAAGATGTATATTTTTTATAAAAATCTGAAACAGTAAAGAAGAATGTGTGGGTGGGGTGTAAATCCAAACGGGTGTGGTAGGGTGGGGGGTTAATTATAATAATAATAGTTAGCATAAAAATAATAATTATGTGAAATTCTGTTAGTTAGCTTAATTACATGCTTTAAATTTACTGTTAAATTTATAAATTGTTTAAATTTTGTGTTTAGAGCTGTTGTGTATTTATTTGTAATTTGTATGTGATAATTTAAAAAAAATGCTGAGAATGAATTTATAATAATATAAAAAAAATATTCTTCAAAATAATTTTTACCATTAAAATACACATCAATAAAAAAAATTATATATATATTATTCAAAACCCATTTTAAAGATTTAACTTTTCAAGATTTTGTCATTAGAGCTGCTTTTATAGGCGCGCTAGCCTAATCTAAACCCACCACTTTAGTTGTTTGAGTTTAGGTTAGGAGGACCTTAGCCCAACCCTGGTCCCCCATAGACATGGAGTGATGACTCGTTTAGGGTTTATAGACCTAGGGTGAGGGTTATCCTAAGCCCAAACTAGGAATAAGGTGGGTTCAAGTTTATGTTCAACAATTTAGCAACTTGTTTTCTAAATCTAAAAAATAAATTGGGGGGAATGAAGGCTTTTGAGAAAAAGTGCATAATGCCAGTCTATCTATCGTATAAACTAAGAAAAAATGATTAAAAAAAAACAAATACACCTTTATTATGCCAGACAATCTTTCTCTTGCTTGTAGAGAGTTGCATCATTCATGAGTTGTAGTTGACGTTACCTGGCTATCTTCTAAACATTTCCGGAAAAGTTGTATTATTGTGTCAGCTCATAACAAGGACTCGCCTATTTGGGCTGTTTGGGAAGAGCTGTTACGGTAGCTTTTTAAAATGTTTTTTTATGCCAAAATACATTAAAATGATGTTTTTTTTTATTTTTTAAAAATCATTTTTGACATCAGCACATCAAAATGATCTTAAAAACATCAAAACATATTCATTTAAAATGAATTTTTTTTTACCAAAAGCTGCGGCACAGCAGGGTGAAACACCGTGCCAAACAGCTTCTTTGTCTAAGAGAATTGTATCGGACGTTATAAGAGTGAGATACAGAGATATCAGTTCAGACCAAAATCTTACCATCCGAGGAATATCGTGAGCTCTGTCAGGCATTGGTTCAAGCTCCAATATTAGTGCTGCCACCATGTGAAACCTACAAGCTGCAAACAAATTTCCTTTAGCAAGACCACCCTGCATCCAGTGCAAAATTTGAGGAGTTTCTCATTTATCATAACAAAGCTAGTCACAAGCTGTGAGACGAGTCAACATACTGCCGTCAAATTGCTTTTTGACTGGCTTGCGGCTTTGACTTATGAATCCAACATGGACCATTTGAACAGCCCCAGAAATCATAAATTGGAATGCTTCAATCTTGGAAAACTGTTAAGTATTAGCTCCTTGGATCCGAAGAATCAGCTTGCAACTTGCTAACTTGAATTTACCATACAATAAGCTGCAAGCTTGAATACGAGATTAGGAGTACTATATCCTAGACTGTATTTATCACATGCTCAAGTTTTTAAGCACAACCTTAGATAGATGAGCTGACATTGAAACTAGACAATGGTATTGGAAATAAAAAATTTAATTCAATCTAGAGACAATTGAGACGCCCAAGATTGTGCAGATAGTCTTAAAGTTTATAATGATAAGACTGCATGGACCCTCATGAAAATAGAGGGTACCTTGGAATCAAAAGACCAAACCCGCTTAAAATACAAATCCATACAAAATGCAATTCTCAAGAACAGCAGCGAGCTCATTCTTCTGCAAAAGTTATTATTTAACTACTAAGTTAACCGTTTTTTGACATTTTCTAAGTTACATGGAAGAAAAGAAAATCATCTTACTATCCGTATCCTGGATGTGGATGGTACACATGCAGAAATTATATTCAACCTTGCACCTGAACAATCAACCATTTACATTTTACAGACCTTTCAACCTTGCAACCAGCTCGTCCTGCACATGCAATACCACTAATCAGTAGAGGGACATGCAAAATGAGAATGATGATTTTCATTTCTTGTAAATATGAGAACGCCCCAACAACACCCCGACTGATAGTATATATAGTTAGTTCATTGGCTAGTGAAAAGGAGACCCTTCTCCTCCCTTCATCCCTCCCACCCCCCAAAGGCAAAGGTTCACCTTTCAGCGGTTCATACCTATTGCCTCCACCTTATGAAGTGGGAGGAGATGTACCACTCGAACTAATGATGCAATACAAATCAGAACCATTGCATCTAAACTACCAATGAAACATGCACTGTATGTAGCAAGTAACCATTACTCTCTTTCAGCATATTAATCAGCAATAACACCCATATGACTAGATAACAAAGAAGTCTAGATTAGATTCGGATAAGCTGTATACTTGCCTTCTTTCCTTTGGGTGAAAGGCCTTGCTCTTTCAGGAGAGCCCGAAGCCTCTCTACTGTCAAACTGTAATAGTCCTTCTCTGATGTGCGGCTGTAAGAACCCTCTGCATGCTCAAAACCTTTTTTAAGGTTCGGTCAAAATAGATGAGATGAGGCCATTAGTTTATATTTAAGATGAAGATGAACAGAACATGTCCAATAAATATAAAAGATCACCTTGTCGAGAACCAATCTGATTATTGCCTCTCTTTGCTGATGCCCTGGAATCTAAAGCTCTCTCTGGAGCCCTGAAAAATTGTTGGCAGCAACCGGCAAGAACCAAGACTGAACATGATCAAATATGCATAGAGATTTGCCAACAACAAAATTTTGACAGCTAAATGAAAAGGAGCTCAAGAACAAGAAAAGAAAAGGCATAAAAATAAATGCTCATGTGGATCACTATAGACAGCAGGGACAGGACAGGATTGAAGCATGAAAGCCTTTCTTCATTGAAACACAAAAATATGGTTGCAACATCATTGAATAATGCTTACAAGAGACGCAAACAGGCAGATCTTTTAAAGGCATATGAAGCAATACCTCTTTCTAGAACCCTCGGTTGCAGTTAAGCCCTTCACACCCTTCAAACTGGAATCACTCTTATGTTTATTAAGCTGGAGTGATCTTATCAGAATGTTTGTCTGATTAGTCTTTATTTCTTGCCCCTCTGAATAAACAGGGAGAGGAAGTCAGTTCTTCCAATATCCAAATATGCACTCAAACTCTTTAAAAAAATCCAGGAGTTTTGATTGCATAACATAAAATAATACATAACAGTATAGCATAATCTCAACATTTATTTCTTATACTTCTTTTATCACATGATATAGACGAGAGAAAAACCCAATACCAAAACATGATAACACATGGACATGATTCCTACACTGTTTATAAAAACTAAGAAAAACTAATATTATAGACATCATATGATTATAAAAGTATAAATAAAGCATAACACATGAAACCCAATCTCTATGTTCATGCTTTTATGGTTCACATAAAGGCAAATTGTAATCAACTCACGGTACATTTAAGACATTAAGCATTTGAAGTTTAATTTAATATATAAAACTGGTAAAATCTAATAAACTTTGGAGTGCTATGTAACCAGTCTTGTAAAGGCTATTTAAGTTCAGTCTAGGGACTTAAGAATGAATCCAAATCGCAACAGGAAAGGGTGGTTTTGGGAATAAAGAGAAATAATCCTCAGTGCGTATAGCCTGAGATAGGGACCCAAAAAAAAACTTTGAAGAGTATCAAAGGTTTTGAAATCTTCAATCCAACCAAATTTCAATTTTTTGAGCAGCTTGAGATATTAGTTTATTTCGCTTCATGATAAACTTTTGTATTCCAAAACACTCTCCAAATTCAAATACCTAACCCGGGCAGAAACAGCTCTTGTCAAGGACAAAAAACCATTGTGAAATGTAAAAGGTAGCACGTGGCAGAATCCCACAAGCTCCATTTCCTCCCTTTGTTTCCCAAAAATGATTAAAATTAAAAAAGGGCAGAGAAAAAAAATGAGAGAAGTTAAACATAGGAGAAAGCAGTCATATTTTCTATAGCAAGTGCTTTCATAATTTTCAAACTGCAATCAAAGCCACCAGAAAATCCACTGCTTTAAAAGCTAAAAGAATCTGCTTGCTTATTCTTCAATTCCATATACCATCCAAGTAAAAGCCTAGCTTCATAAAGAGCTTCATGATGCCTGGAATTTCAGCCAGGAAGGAAAACTCATGTTGCTACAAATCTAACATGTATAAAACTAAACCTAGCAGACAACAAAGACTGTGCAGTAAAATGCACACTTTCTCTGTCCTAGGGAAACAACAAGAGCTGCTTCTCTAAACAAGAAACTCAACGAGCCAAGTGAGACCTCAAAACTAGAATCAGAAGAATGAAAACCCAGAAAGAAAAAGGTTTGACTTTTTCCTGTTGCAGCATTGGATACTGCGTAAATTCAGGGCTACAAATTGCCTCAAGCACCAAAGTTTAGAAAACAAAGAAAATTAAAAACATAAATAGACCTGGAGGTGATGTGTCATGCTCGCAAATATAAACCCGCATCCCACCCTGCATAAAATTACCAGCATTCAAACAAGCTCTCAGCAAACTAGAAAAGAACACTTACATTCACATAAGAATAAAACCACGACGCCGTGAACAAAACTAAAAAACACTAGACACTAATAGCAAATAAGCCAGCCCTGAGAACCTTTAATTACATAAATGACATTCTCTACACCAACATCTTACGCAACAAAAATGCAACCACTAAACCCTGCTCCAGCATGCGAGAAATTCAAGATTCCTTCTCCTCGTTACCACTAATCAGAATCTCTAGATCCTCATGAACGGTAATAACCCAATGCAAGAATATCAAATTACAACAAACATTTCCACAATTCTAATAGATGCAGGCCTACAGTCAATAGTCCTAAAACCCTCATCACAATATGTGTGTGTGTGTTTATATATATTAAAAAAAAACTATATCAACTAAAATATTAAAAATTATTAAACACCAAACAGTAAAATCAAATGTGAGGAGAAACATAATTTGAAAAGAGAAGAGAATGACCGGGTTGGAGGAAGAGACGGTGGAGGACAAGAAGCCGTGGGAGGGAAGATTGGAGAGAAACTCGGAGGCACCAGTGGGCTTTGAATTTGAATCGGATGGGCAAGAAGAAGAGCTCTCCATGGAACTTCACAGCAAAAAGAAACCCGAGAGAAAAGGGGTAGGGCCGCAAGTATGACAGTCCAAATTTTCAAACAATGTCGCGGGCTTGTGCTGACGGCACTCTGTGTGTGTGTGGGTGACCGTTCGCTATATATATGGGAAGTGTGGGTTTTGCCTAGATTTATTTTCTGATTGCTGAGAAATCGGACGAGAAGACAGCAAGGAGGCAACAACCTTGGACAACAAAACTGGTCCCTCTTCCTTTTCTTTTGTACTAATTCTATCCTCTGTACTTTTTATTTATCTGTTTGACACGGTCTTTAACCCGCAGTTGAGTGCATTTTAAAAATATATTTGTTATAAAAAATATTAAATTATTTTTTTCTAGTATTTTTTTATGATTTTATGTGTTAATATAAAAAAAATCTAAAAGTCTGATTTTGAAATATTTTCATGCGAAAGATATTATGTGTCACAATATCAAATTGTTTGAGATATTGACATAAATATTGTTAAAGATGTTTTTTTATTTAAAAATATATTAAATTAATTTTTAAAAAAAAACAAATTACTCTTATCATCATCACATCAAAACAATCCAAAAACAACATAAAAATCAATTTAATGTAAAAACAAAAATTGTTATTATGCTCAAACATTAAAAAAAATAGACATTTTTTTAAAATTAAAATTTTAGAAGAACCAGGCAATATGACCCCAACTCATGTCATTGATTTATCAAAAAATAATAATTAGGTATAATTAGGTCAATTGATCACAAACATAATATTTTGAAGAGTCAAATGATGATTTTTGAAACTTCTAAACTAAACTACGGGAGGCCCACACGTCTGCCCTGCGTATTTTTTCCTCCCAACTTTTTTTAAAAATAATAATAATAACACGAACGACATGTAACTTGTGTTTGTTTTAAAGGAAAAGGGTTGCCCATAAGAATCAAATCTGCCACCTCCTCCACTGACGACATGAAAGCAGTATAGAATGGCTACAGAAATATTACATAAAAAATGAGACTCGTTGAATTTATCATTTTACTATCTCAACAAAAAATCAACAGAGGTAATATAAATATTATTATAAAATATGCTGTAACAACCCAAATATTTAGATATAATTTACATTTCATTGATTAAAAAAAATATAATGTTTTATCATGATTTAAAATTAAAAAATTTATTGAATATTCAGCAGAGATTTCTATATTCTGGAGATCCCAAATTATCGACTAAAAGTCTATAACACTCCAATATTCAACGAATTCATAATTCATTTTTTGTCCAATCATCTTGGACTCGTCACAACACAACGCGGCTATTTCTAATTTAATGATGTCATTTAACTTGTTTTTTTTTAAAAAAACCTGGTCATTATTCTATTTTTTAAATTATTTCTCTAATTTAATCTTGTTTTTAATTTTATCCCTCAATATTTGATTTTGAATTATTTTTAGATAAAAATTAGTCTTGATTTTTTTAATTTTACATGGGTTGACTCTGATTTTTTTTATTTCATCATTTAACATTTGATTTATTATGAAATTGGTTTTCTTGCTTCTGTTTTTCAATTCTTTTTTTTTTATGAGTTGATCTTGTATACATGGTCATAAAATTAGAAAATAAACTCATGTTGACTCAGGTTTGTAGTAAGTTTTTTTTCAAATTATTTATTCTTTTATTAAAAAAACACCATGCAGTTAATAAAAAAAGCATGGCTCCTTGAAAACAAAAAGGAAACACATGAATAAAAAGAATGAAGTTTTATCTAAAAAAAATTTTCTCTCTAAAATTTAAATGGTTTAAATTCTTGCAAATATATATTCTAATTATCGTTAAATTAAATAATTTTTTTTTGAAAATGACTTCCCAACATCACATGACTAGAGATTATCTATTACTATTTTCATGAAATGATGTGCATGAACGCTACCAAGAGGCAGTTTTGCTAAACCAGAAACAGGGTGGGTGGCTTTGGAGTGCTAAAATTCTTTTTGTACAAAAAGATAAAGTAAGTGTATGGTGCCAACTTCGTTAAAATTATTTTTATTTAGAAATATATTAAAATAATATTTTTTATTTTTAAAAAATTAATTTTGTTATTTATACATGAAAATAATTTAAAAATAAAAGAAAAAAATTAAAATAAAAAAATTATTTATTTTTAAAAACACTTTAAAAGTGCAGTGTCAAACACATATAGTAACAAAACATTAAACCTACATTACAAAAATAATTTAATATGTAAGGTGCAAAATTCCATTATTTGTAAAAAACAAATTCTCATAAATTGATTAAAAGATGAATTAATCACAATATATAAAATCAAGTCCAGGATACTTTTAAAAATAAATATTTTACTCGGAAATATTTATTTTTAAAAGTATCCTGGACTTGATTTTATATATTGTGATTAGTTCATAATATTTTTTTATCTTATACTAAAAAAGCAAATTGCTCACAACTCCCTACAATAGACTACATAACATACTAGCACTACCATATAATATAGCGACTTGCTTACTATAATGACCCATCATCAATTCATTGAAAATAACTCAATCGCTTTACACCCTCCAATTATTGAACAAATAATTATTTGTTTTTGCGGTTAAATTGAATTTTTATTAAAATTGTTTTGATATGATATATTAAAAATAAAAAATATGAATTAATATATTTTTAAATAAAAAATATTTTGAAAAATATCAGCAGCTCTTAGAAGCGAGGTTCAAAAAGTTTTTTTTAATATTTTTTAAGTTTTTTTCATGTACTAATAATACCAATAATATTTTTAAAAAATATTTTAAAATACAAATTCTAACACATTCTGGAACAGACAGGGTACAAAACACTGCTCAACTAACGGACGACTCCAACTACTTTGTAATAGACACGTTTCAAAATCAACGCCACGTCTTCAGTATGCGTCAACCTTTCATGTGGGGCGCCATGCACGCTGTGGCGCAGATTAGATTGCCACGTAAGTGGCCGCCACGAAGAATCGGATAAGAAAGGGCCCCTCCTTCCTTCCTTGAACAAGAAACAAATTTATAGGATCCCCATGATGAGCTTAGCCCCTACAATCTGGTCAAATACTTTGACCACTCTCCTCCATTACCATCAATGCTCCTTCACCCTTCCCTACCCTCCACGTGTTCCTAGTCACCAATCCACGTTTGTACCCCTAAAATATATTACCATTTTCTTTTTAATTAACTTGTACTCTATTTCTCTTCTTTATTATTTCACTTTTAATTTAAAACTATCTACAAATTAGTATTTTTTTTAATTTTGAAAGTTAGACTTGAAATATATCCAAGCCAGCTCTTACAATTAAAACTAAGTATTTATCAAATTTATTTATTTAAATCAAATTTGAAGATCTATTAAGAAATTACTTCGAATTATCTCCTTCTTAAATTGAAATTTAATATAATAAATAGAAGGTAAATTTGTTTACCATTCCAAGATATTGGAAGTTGAAAAATAATATTTATTCTGAATATTACTAACCTAAAATAGTGATGAATGTAACTAAATTTGAATCTTTTTTAAAAGTTAAAATTAGTAATATTTTCTTTTTGTAAGAAAATTTAATTAAAAAAAAAGGTATTGATTTTAAACGGTGTTAAAGTGTGGGAACAAAGAGAACAGAGGGAGATGAGTGGTAGGGGATAAAGGAAGAAACTTTTGTCGTTATTTAAGATGGAGATGCCATCATTGTCAGCAAGATAATAAAAAAAAGAGAGTGAGTGGAAAGACGACACTGCCTTGGTTTCCGCACACAGAAAAAAAGATAGAGACTTTTATTTTATATACAGGGAAGAGAGATCGGATAGTGGTGAAAAAATGGCAAGCATGCAGCTTATGAGAAGGGAAAGTGATACTGTTCATGAAATTATGCAAGATAGTCCAAAAAGTCCAGAGGCAAGGCTGGGAATGAAAGTAGAGGATTTATGGGATGTTCAAGAACCACAGTTAAGTCCAACTGAGAAACTTAACGCTTGTTTTGAGAGTATCCCTGTCTCTGCTTTCCCTCCTGCTCCTTCTTCTCAAGGTAAATAAATTACAGATACCCCACTTGAGTTGAAGCTGTAAATTGTATGTGTAAAGCTGTGGATTATGATGATCATGATCGGTTCGGCTGTTTGGGTGTTGTTTATGATCAAGAGTGGAACTTTTTTTATACCCTTTTTTTATGGAGTTTCTCTATAGAAAAAAGATTTCCTGGTGATGTTTTTTTGTTTTGTTTTGTAGTGATCGAGATAAAATCAGACACCAGTCTCGCAGAGGCTGTTCAAATACTTTCAGAACACAAGATTCTTAGTGCCCCTGTGGTGGATGTCGATGCTCCTGAGGATGCTAGTTGGATTGACAGATACATTGGGGTTGTTGAGTTTGCTGGGATTGTAGTCTGGATTTTGCATCAGGTTAGTTAGCTAGCTGGCCAACCTTGTTTTCTGTTTTGATTGATGAAATTGATTCAATTTCCTTTATTGTTCTGTTTATTTTATATTAGAATTTTGGAGGAGGAAAAATTAATGAAGGCAATTTTGCGTATTTGATTAGTTTTACAGTTTCTATTTTCTTTCTAATGGTTGATAATGACTTTGATCATTAACAAGTATATGTAGAGACAGATCAGGAATCATGTGAGAATGAATTTATAGGTTGCAATCAAAGCCGTTGATAATGTATCTTTGGGTGAGAAATAAACCACAGATGAAAATGGAAATTTGCTTGTCCTTTATTAATGGACTTGGCTGTTGTATATATACACACACAATGCTAACAACCTTCCTAACTTTTGTCATAAATAAATGACTGATATCAACTAACAAAATGCAACTTTGTCATATTTTAAAGCAACTTAACGTTGGGCCTGATCCATGTTTAACAGCAACATATGCCTATGTAGAACATGCAGCTTTAACCTTAATGCGCATGTCGATTCATCCTGGTTCAGGTTACATTGCATGGAGCCTGGGCTTGTGGACTCTGTAAGAGCATTGTCGCTTGTTACCAGGGATAGACAAAAGTTTTGTTTTTCTTTATTCATTGATGTTGCTTATGTTCCTGTTTATGCTTTGTTTTTCTCAATTCATTGACGTGGCGTATGATCCTGTCTGTGCTTGTATATAAGGCGGTAGAATTTGACAATTTCTTCTCTTTTTAGTCAGTCAAACTATGAGAATGGGATATGGTGCCTTTTGTTTTTTATTCTTGTGTTCTGGAGATCTTGTATGAATGGGATTTTATGGGTTTTTTTTTTCAGTCAGAACCTCCATCTCCCAGGAGTACAACCCCGGAATCAGCTCTTGAAGTAGCTGTTAATAGAGCGACCAATGCAGCTAGTTTCGGGATCTTAGGCCCTGAAGATGCTCAAGCAACATCTGGAAATTTTTTTGAGGCACTGACTTCTTCTGAATTCTACAAGAACACAAAGGTTTCAGTTCTTTCATTGCTGATGATGATGTAAAGCTTGTTAATCTTTATGTTGCATTGGATCTTCCATGCTAACTCACGACCATACAGGTTCGAGACATTGCAGGGTCATTCCGTTGGGCACCGTTTCTTGCTTTACAGAAATCAAACTCCTTTTTGACCATGCTTCTACTGCTTTCAAATTACAAAATGAAGAGTGTTCCAGTGGTTGATCTGGGTGAGGCGAAGATTGACAACATCATCACTCAGTCTTCTGTTATTCACATGTTAGCAGAATGTGCTGGGCTTCAATGGTTCGAAAGTTGGGGGACAAAGAAACTTTCTGAAATTGGTCTTCCCCTGATGACCCGTGATCATGTAGTCAAGGTCCGTCACTTTCCCCCCCATAAAGTATCATTATGTGGATTCATGGTGACTTGCTTTCATGCTTAACTCATGCATTGGTCATTACATGGCGTTTAACAACGCATGGGAGGAATCGTTTTGCTGAGTGTATTTATGTTGACTACTGAGCCACTGAATCTTTGATCTGGCCATGCAAATAAATTGAGGTGGTAATGGCATACTTGAAACCTTTGTCTTAACCAAGACCAGATTTTTCTTGTCAGCAAGCACTCTCCATTTTCTCTTAGTGTGTTTTTAAAGCAAAATGATATGTTGTTTTGAAGATTTATAGGTTAATGATAGTTATCTGAATTGTCATTTACCTGTTTTAGGTGTACGAGGAAGAACCAGTGCTCCAGGCATTTAAGCTGATGAGGAAAAAGAGAGTTGGAGCAATACCTATTGTTGATAGTAGTGGTATAAAGGTTGTTGGCAACATAAGTATAAGAGATGTCCAGTTCCTCTTAACTGCACCAGAGATCTACCATGATTATAGGTTTGTAGCTCCACCTTTTCTCATCACTGTGGTTAGTTTTATAGTTCATTATCAAAATGTCCTGTGTTTTGTAGTTCGAGTTCTTAAGGAGCCTACAATATGCTTGGTCATATTGGTTTCTTAAGGATTTTGGTGATAATAATAAGCTGGTATTCGAAGTCAATTAGGAAGCTGACGAAATTGCCTTTCATGAAGATTAATTCTCAACAAAGCATTTTTTGCAGAATTTATTTGGTTAGGCTAAACCAATTTATTTATTTATTCTTTTTGCGGATTCTTACATTGGTGAATCCATGAGTATTTTAGGGTCATGGGCTCTAAGGAGTAAAAAACATTTCATAATTCTTTAAACTGAAGTTTTTTGGATCTTAGTTTAGTGTCAATCCTTTTCCCATTTACTCGTAACACTCATTTGAATTACTTTGACAGGTCAATCACAGCAAAGAACTTCTTGACAGCAGTTAGAAGCTACTTGAAGAAGCATCAAGAGACCTCACCTTTTGTGAGTGGCATGGTGGTATGCACAAAAAACTACTCTGTTAAAGAATTGATTATGAAGCTCGACTCTGAGAAAATTCAACGCGTATATGTTGTGGATGATGCTGGGAATCTGGAAGGAGTGATCACATTGAGAGACATAATCTCAAGGCTTGTACATGAGCCCTATGGCTACTTTGGTGATTTCTTTGATGGAGTGCTGCCATTACCTTTGAACAGTAGAGTGTAAGAGGTATTATAATGACACCTTTGTCATTCCCTAATAATTGACGGTGTTTTTCAAAATGTTTTCCGCTAATCTCTTTCTGATTGTTAGATGCCCAGTAAATGTGGTGGCTGTAACATAGGTCTCACCCTTGTAATCAGTTATCCTCCACTCGGCCGTCGAACTTGAACTCGAGCTCCTCTGTGTTAAAATCAAATAAGCAGGACTTCTTCTGCTTGTCCTAATTCAGTTCAATGCTAAGTTTTCCACAGAGTTGATTGCATGTTTCTTACAGCTACTTACAAGTATATGTTCTGTTTTGTTCCCTCTGTTTTTCTTTCCATTTATGTTTCGGGTGGTTTCTTATCCTTTGCAATAAAGCAGCAAGCATCTGATATGTTTAAATTTATTGTTCATGGGAGTTGAGATTTTCTTGCTTGAAACAATTCCAGTGAGCTATGTTAGATGGTCTAGGAGATAAACACTCTGAATGATAGGATAACTCTTTTGAGATAAAAAGAAAGGGGGGGGGGGGAATACCTATCAAAGAGCTGAAAGCTGAAAGCCTTCTGATTCCTGCAATATCTTTTTGATTCTTTAGTGGATCATGATCTTTCCAATTTGTCAAGCATGGAAGTTGTGCAATAACATTCCTTGCTCGGCTCTGATTGTGGACGCTGATAAAGCGAAATTCATGCCGGACAAATTCATCGCATCGCCGACAGCCGGCGATTGACTTTCCGGCGATGCATGATGCAAGGTGTTCTGTTTTTGTGTGTCATGTTGTTGAACTCAGGGATAAGGTCTCCTTCATTGGTATCATACTGACGTAACTTGTCTGAGTCAAGGTTGCACCAAGACTAAGCTATCCAGGAGCCATGCCAACATTTTGTAAGGGAAATTAGAGAACATAATGATCTGGTCCCCTGATCCTATTCCAATCAGTGTTGTTGGTATCGTTTTGTTTCGGCCAAAACATTTCGTGTTAGTTAAAAAAACAAGATAAAATGACGTAGTTTTTAAC
This sequence comes from Salix viminalis, assembly GCA_029228465.1. NCBI lineage: Eukaryota > Viridiplantae > Streptophyta > Magnoliopsida > Malpighiales > Salicaceae > Salix > Salix viminalis. Next base: position 2,756,543 of record CM055440.1, on the reverse strand, counting down.
TCGATTAAAATTTCTGCGAAATTTCATCCTGAACGTTCCGGTTTCGTTCTCCTGTTCTGTTTTGGCCAAATAGTATTTTTTTTAAATAATAAATAATTTTACAATATCAATCATATCTCTTAATCCTACCGTTAAATTGAGATGAAATTTTATGAAGAGTCTTTTGACATATTTATATATATTATGTTAAAATTTCAGAGTAATCAGAGAATATAATGATCTTGTGAGATTAATGATGACATTCTCGTAATATTTTGTTCAGAAAAATCATTTTATTGTGTTTTTTTTATTAAATTTCATAATTTTAAATAATTTTATTTTTAAATTTGAATGAATTTTTTTTTGAATTAATATATTTATATAATCTTAAAATAGAACACAGAAACATTTCAAAACTGAAATATCTCATTCCAAATTGAAAAAAAAAAAAAAATCAATTAAAATGGAATTTGACAAACTTTGATTCCAATCGACAAGCCATGTTTACTGGTCACATTTCTTTGTAAGCATGCGGGTTATATGCCCCACTTGCTCAGGAACCTCGTGCCCCCGGTAGGTTGAGTTCAGATACGTGACAAAAGGCCAACCATGAACCTCCTGCCTAAAACCATTACTGAATGGGGCCTTGTTAGTTTAATATACCTTATCGTCAACTGAGATTTAGTTTATTTTTAATATTTATATAATATTATATCAATGAATTTAAAATTTAAAATAAAGATAAAATTTATGGGACAAACATATTCTACAAATAAAATTATAAAGTTGTTATAATTATAACATTTTTATTACATCAAAACATTGTTTATAAAATATTCATAGTCGATACTCTTTTAAATATTGAATATTTATTAGTTGTAAAAATTGATGTATATTATATTTAATTTTTTTATAAAATAACAATTGTTCTTATATAACTAAGGTATAAAGGATACCTAGAACTAATATATAGTGTGTTTATCGTAAGGCATATACACTGAACTGGTCATCATGAGAATCTCATATGGATAAATCACTTATGTCTATGAAAAGATTCACGTGATGATTATGTAACTTTGATCTTTAAACTTCGAGATCACTAAATTATTATATATAAAGAATGATATGTTTTAATCATGTAGCAAGTTATCTTAATCGAAGTTAGCAGAGGAGCATACATCGATTATAGCATGAACTATACGAGAACTATATGAAGATACTTGAGCAAGAAAGGATTCATTACCCTAGGTGAATTAGAAAAAAAATATTCAATTTGTTATCAAATAATATTGACTGAGAAATTCTTGACCAAGATGGAATGAGATTTGAAAAGAGTTCCAAATCTTATTGAAACGATCAATGATTACTATGTAGAGAACAAACATGATTTAACTTGGAAGACATACTTCATGTTTTAATGTTAAATTATAACATTATTGATGGAAAGATATTAATTACATTGAAAAATGATCATTGAAAAGGGTCAAACCACTAGTGACTTTCATAATATTTTAGGCTTCATGACGCGTTGCTAGACAATACACTTGATATTTAAATATAAATTAATCAATTATTGAGTTGATAATAAATTAGAATGTTTAATTTATTTAATTATAATTATAATTTATATTGGGCTAACATATTAGAAACTTAATAGATCACACATATTAGGAACTATTAGTCAGAAATGAAAATCACAATGATTTAATGAAGTATGACTTGATTAAAATATATTTAAAAAATTAAGACTAGAATATAATTAATACAAGAAATATATATATTTTTAAACCTAGAAAAATCAAATAAGGACTTGATTGAGTTCATTTCTAAAAAAAACAATTCTAAATTAAATATGAATATTATTCAATGGACAAATTGATATTTTATTAATTTATAGTTTTTAAAATCTTTTTATAAATTGTAAGTTATATATTTTATTTTTGAGCCGTTTTAGGGTTAAAAAAAAACTTCGTAAGTCTTAAAATAGAAAAGTTAGCCCTTCTAGAATCTAGATAGCAATCCTTCCCTTTCAAATATAAATTTAGAAGAATTATTACTTGTTGTTTTTCGTGGATTACCATTGAAAATCATATAATTGAACAAATTGTACTTTGTGACAACACAATTTTTTAAAAATTATTCAAAACTGACGAATAAAAAGAGAGCACGTGCACTTGAGGAGCTGACAGCTGAACTAAAATTTCCTATCGGGAAGTGTGTGAAAGCCAACCAACGTTTTCCTCCTTTCCTCTGTTGGCCTTGCTACAAACATTAGCTTATGCTAAAGAAAGTTAAGGGCGGCTATGATACATTAAACTAGCTAGAAAGCTTTGTATTCTCAGTAATGATTTCTCCAACCTAATCACTTAGCTGCAGCTATGTTCGTCAGGAAAATGTCTGTAGGGATTCCTTGAACAGAAATGTATGGAATCTACCGTAAGATTGTGCCAATCAACAATTTATCATTCATAATTTAAGACCCTATTCTCGAATCATCAGTTATTACGAAAGCCTGACAGAATCAACCTCAAGAACAGAGTAAATTCAATCAGCACAAAAGGAATATTATTTAGACAACATTCTAACTAAAAGATTTACTTGTGTCTGTGGATTTGATGCAGTATCCATGCATTGATACGTATTGTCACTGGTCCAAATTACATGAAACTCGTCTAAGGAACTCTGAAATATCTAATACTCTGTTTGATCATTGCATATTTTCCAATAGAAAACTTGTTCAAATCTGTCAATCTTATTACAATCCCTGAAGGAGATTTTCACGTTTTCAGCGCTGCCATCTTTCAATGGCAGGCACATTCTAGGTTCTACCTCAGGACCTCCATAACCAAAATAAAAGGTAGTTGCAGGAGCCTTTAATCTCACTTTCATTTAACACTTCATTTTCAATTGCAAAATCTAGTTCGAAATTGCCGACTTAATATAATACCCCTTATCCCCATCATGATATTACATTCCAACCATTAGCAATACAAGCTTTGGCAAGTAAAATACAATAGACTGCTAAATCATTAAGAGTTCTGAAGTGATACTGATGTCAGAACAGAAAGATAACATCTCTTAGCTTCGATTCATTACTCTCCCTCATGAACATTCCATAGACATTGAATGCTATAAAATTCCAATAGCCAAACAGTGCATGCCAATTAGAAAAGCTTGCTGATGGTGATTTGGTGACGGTAAAATACATGAACAAGAAGGAATCCACAAGTAAGAAAAACCTATGTTCTTTAATACATGTACAAAGTTTTATATAAAGGGATAACTGTTCAACTCAGAAGCCTGTGTTTAAAGCATTACACTAAGAAAATCCGAAAAGCATATGATCCAGATACAGCAAATAGATAAACTCCCTCCTCTTCTAATCCTTATGGGAGCGAGTGCTTACCTGTTAAAAGAGTCAAGAAGAACTCTTTCTTCTTAGGTGGTGAAGAACAAGAGGTGTCCCTTCAAACAAATCAACTAAATAATTCTCTAAATCATCTGGTGTGTACTTTATGTATTTCCCAGCATGTCTTCCACTCTCTAGTTGACTCCCAAACCTCCCCATGAAATGAGCGATAAGCTGGTAACACCTTTTCAGATATGGATATTCGAAGCTCCTCACGAAGTTGAGGGTCCGGAACCTTCCAGCCAGTCTGAATCCGATATATTTCCTCAAAGCATGCATTAAAATTCTTGAACCGTTCCTTCAAAGCCACTTTAGAGGCGCTATTACTACTCCCACCAATCCCTTCATCCTTCAAGCATGACAAGGCCTTACTCCAAGCAGCCCTGAGATAAGCCGTAGCATTCTGGCGTATTTGGCCACGGTGTTTGCGGACCCATTGATCTCCCAAAATCTTTATGAGTTCTGAATCCTTGACTTTTTGCACCATGTACAGAATATTGTTCATAAGAAATATATACTGCATAGCACCATCCTCGTACAGTCTCGATTTCTCCTCAAGATTGGACTCCAAAGTGGATAACAAGGCCAGCAATCTCCTTGTTATAGGAGCCATGCTTGCTAACAGCAATCTCTCACCATCATCATTTTGCAATCCATTTAATTCATCGTCATCACCATCGTTCTCCAAAAGCAAATTCAGGGTGTCACTATAGTCCACAAGCAATTTCACATAATTCATCACATACCGAGTAAGCGGATGAATCTCTCCACCTGACGTAGGTTTCCTGGAAGTCTCACTCTTCACAGCATTCTCAAACTCTGCAAAAGTCCCTCTCGCTGCCCCTCCCAATCCAGCCAACACTCCTTTTGCCTCACCATACACAAACCCATCCATGGCCATGCCCTCCAAATAGGGGAAAACATTTGGACAGGGCATCGTACATATCCAGTATCCTAAACAACTTCTCCGATGACCTCCTCCCAATAGACACTGCCTCCGCAAAATTAAACAGCTGCCTTAAACACCCTTTCGCAGTCTCGTTAAAACAAACCTCCCTGGCTGAATCCGACCCATAAAAAATCACATCACAGAGCCTTCTCTCCCCTCTCAAAAGAAGCCGAACACCAATCTTAACCGCCTGGACCCACTTCTTCATCTTCTCATTCAAAGACTTCCACTCTATCTTCTGCACTTCCTCAATACTCAACTTCTCAACACCCAAAGTAGCCAAACACTCGTCCAAAGCATCCCTTCTCACGCTACTGTAAACCTGCACACACTCTTTCTCATACCCGGATCGTATCATTCTGTCAGCAATGTCTGTCAAATTCGCAACCGCCTCGCTATTAATCAAATCAACAAACAAATCATTCCCTAAGCTCGCTCCTCTCTCATGAGAGCGGACACTCTCGGTTTCCACTTCTTCAAAACTCGCAAACTCCTCATCAATTTCCCCTTCAGTTGACACAAATGAAGGCGAAAACCCCCTAATAGATCCATACAGTTTCTCCGATTCAAGGGGGACTTTATTACTCATCAAAATCTGCCTAAACTCATCTTCCAATCTCGACATAGCCACTTGAACCGCAGTCTCCGCCCGGTCCAAAACCTCCGAATCAGCCTCAACTGATAAATTATCTAACAAGTCAAGAATCTCATCGACAGCAGATAAATACTCCTTAACCTCCACCGGTGAATCATCCCAAGGCACGGCGGAGGAGATGCCAGAGTCTGACCGGAGAATGATCTTCTCAGCGGCTTCTAAAACGGAGGATTGAGAATCGGAATCGGTTTTGATTAAATCCGATATGTTCGATAAACGGTTATCGAAACTAGAAAGGATTAGTAGCATGTCTTCGCGCACGTTTTTTGTTGTGTTTAAACTGTTCACGATCTGCTGTGCAGTTGCCATGACGCGATCGTCTGCTCCGCCGCCTTCTCCTCCGCCGCCACTGGCTGTACTGCTTGTGGTGCTGGTGGTTGTCATTTGATTTTTGGGATTCAGTGGAAAGGGGATGGTATAGAGATTCAAGCTAACTTATTTTGGTGACATTCTTTGTTGAAGTGAGGGAAGTAATCGGGTGTTGGTGGTGTCCGGCTGGCCGGAATTTTTTTATTTTTTATTTCCTTGAGAGGGTTTTATGGTTTTATTTGTAGACAAGAAGAGAGAAACCAAGGAGAAGAGAAAGTGCTTCTGTTGTTGTGTCGAGTGAGGTTAGAGAAAGGAAGACTTGTCGTGCCCATGGAAGATTACTTCTTTGTTAATGTTGATTGGGCTGTGTATTTACCTAATCATCCCTGTAAATTCCATAATATTTCACTTCAAAAATTCCCACCGGTCTTGTCTGCCCTCGATCCATCTGTGTTGCAATTCTTTTACGATATATTAATATATTTTCTAGAAATAAATAAATAATATATATCAATTAACTTGATATGACATATTGAATTTTAAGGTTTAAAAACAATCCAAATACATGATATTATAATATAGTTTGAATAGAAACAAAAAAACAAGATAATATTATTTTTTAGACATTGAATATATCTGGGTTGACTAGAATCATTTCATAATTATTTTAATTAATTCAGGTTAACTTGCAAATTTTCAAATCCATATCATGAAATCTTGATAATCTTATAATAAATAAATCATTAAACTCAATTTTCAATCAATTCAAAAATAAATAATAAATTAATAATTAAATTAACCTGAATTAATATACAAAAAATAAATGAAGACAACCCTAAACTATTCATTAATATATTAAAATGTTAAAAGTGATTTAGTAAACAACCTTAAAAAAGATCAAAATATAGGAGGCCAAAGCATTTCACTATTAATTAGTGTGCATGTTAATAATTATTATTAAATGAGTTAGGTGTAAATCTAGTCCTTGCATTTTAAATAAATTATAGCTTAACAGTTTTGTTTTTATAATCAATATTGTAGCTTATTGACTTTTTTTTATTGTATGATGCTTTTAGTTTATTTACTTCAAAACCTAATTTTTAATGACATTTGACCCAAAAAAACCTTAACACCCTAGAAACTTCGATCAACCTATTCACTTTAAAAAATCATCTTAAACTCAAATATGTTTTTCTAAGTACTTTGAGGATAAACAATCATGTAATATAAATTTATCTTATCAAATGGAGTTATTTGACACAAAGATCGACGTTGAGGTGCTTTAAATTGATGTCAATGACACACATTAAATTGTTTGAAATAAAATAAAAGGGAGGGGGGTATTTTGCAAGCATGTATAAGAAATATCATTGAGAAATAATATTTCTATAAAAAAGATGAAAAAAATATAAATTAATAAGATAAACCTCTAAAAAAATTCAAATACATGCAAAATAACTTAAAACATAATTATAATTTAAAAGAGGCTTTATAGGCATAATAAAATAGAGAAAGAGTATTTGTATGACTTTAAATATAAATAAAAAACATTAATTTTAAAAAATAAAAAATAATAATTAAAATAAAAAATATTTGGACGCTTGAACCTTTTTTCTTGTTCCATTTAAGGTAGATGACATGTTGTCCGTTCTATTTTTTTAAAAAAAAAACAGAGAACATATCATTTAATTTCTCGAGATTTTAACCACTATGGTATCCTGAAAATCAAGATAGAAAATAGTTTTTTATTTAAATTCCCAAATCTTTATCCATTTAGATCCAAGACATCTACAAAAACAAAATTTTGTACCGAAAATTAATTTGAGAAAACACTCAATAGTAAAGCTATGTTACAAGAAAACTCACACGTGTTTTAGATTTATATCTATTATTGTACGTGTTGTCTTGTGATATAAGATATTTTATAAAAGTGTATTTTAGTTGAAAATATGTTTTTAGATTTTTATTTTTAATATTAGCACGTTAAATCCATAATAAAATTTTTTAAAAAAACAATAATATAATACTTTTTAAGACACATATATTAATTTAAATCAGATCTACACTTCAGGAGTAAAATATACTTCTACACTTGCTGTCTTTGTTTGTTTGGATGGTGGACAGCTAGGTGAGGGCTGCAACATATTTCAATGGGCTGGGCCTGTCTCGAGTCTTGCAAGCCGTCTTCTCCTCTTTAAAGTATCTCACGGGCCCATGTTGACTGCGGAGGAAGTTGACACGAGCAAAACGTATGAGTGATGTATAATATTTGTATGCAAGAGAGAAGACAGGTGATAGATTTACTTTGACTTTCTATACGGTTGTATGTGATAGCATTTAGAGACGTCGAGAAAGCTGACTGTGCTTGGGTTTTGATTCGCTGTTCATCTTGATTGATTGGAATGATTTTTGTTGTCTATTCTCTTGGTCTGGCATGAAAAAGGGCGTTCACATTTTGTTTTTAGATATTTAAAAAATATATTTTTAATTTTAAAAGTAAAAAATTGATGATTTTTAATGTTTTTATTATAATATTGATATAGTAGTGTCAAAAAGCAAAAACAATATATAAAAAAACTATTTAAAAAAAAATAGCAAGTGTAATTTCAAAAACTATTTAAAATTTTTAAAAAGTAAATTGAAATTTGTCTACAATACAAGAATAATTGCTATATTCCTATACAAACACTACAAGTGATAATTTTATTTTAGACATAATTATTTTTACTGTATTATCTCTTCAATTGTGAATACTTTTTTAAGATTCTAAGATGGTTTAGAGGAATCTAGCAAAACGACCATAATTTTTCATATTCACTAGAGGGAAATTAAATTGATATTTTTTTCTTAAAATGATTGAAACTTCATTATTTTCGCTTAATTATGATATAAGTATGGAGAAATCGAAGTTACTAATCATTCGAAGATGTCTAGCCTATAATCACAACATATCAAAAACATAGTTAAACACTTTTTTATGTAAAGAAACCATTCTTGAAAATTGTATTTTATAAACCAAGTGAACGAGTGAAATCTCGACTATAATCTCTTATAAAACATATATATTGTATACCCCAATTCGAATTTGAAACTTTACTATACAGATCATAAATTTTTTATTATCACATCATTATCTTAAAAGCAACATGTGTCATTGTCAATTTTTTCAGTTTTTTTTTGTAATTAGGTATCCAATTCTATAATAAATGATCAATTATCAGTTTTTCTAGTAGCTTGAAGAGTTGTGAGATTAAAGAATAAATATGCGAAGAATAAATCTGGAAGCCTTCCACTGAGCTGCAGGCAGGTTGCCATTGTCAACTGGAAACCCACAAAAGCTGACCCTTTCCTAGGCAGAAACAAAATAAAAATATCTTCATCATTGTTCATCCACCACCCTTTCAACCACAGATATCGGCTACTTGCACTAAAAAAATTCAAATAAGAGAAAGCTGTGCCTCCTGTCAAATCACTTTCGTCACCTTGTATGGTTGATGGATGTGGGTTCACACTTTGTTTAACCGATTGATATGGCTCGTGTCTTGACGATTTTGGGTTTTTCGATCTCTTTTAATTTATTTACAAATGAATCGTCTGAAACCATGAACTTAAGCAAGGATTAGGTTCAGGACATGAGGAGTTTATCAACTTTAATTTCTCATAATATTGTGGTTATTATCTAATTAATCAACTGAGTTAAGATGTTGTTTTAGAGCAGAAAACACGAGAAATATGTTTTTTTTTATAAAAAAAAATACTTAGAAATATATTTATTTTTATGTCGATGTCCATGTTTTTTAAATTAAATCTTCTGTATTATTATTATTATTTTGGGTATTACGGGATGCTAACCAAATGCTCTTCTATATATATATATATATTATTTAAGTCAAGTATTTGATTTTTTAAGTTTTTCCTATTAAAATGTTGAAAATTAAAACTTGATTCACAAGATGAAAACCACCCAAAATCTCATAATTAAGTCTTTGTTTGGTTTTGTATTTCAAAAGTGTTTTTACAAAAAAACTCCATGGATGACGGAAGAACGGCCACAAAACTCAAAGAAAGAAAGCAGATTTCCCTGTCCATAAGCCAACAATTTCTCCTTTTGTCTTCAAGTGCAGACTCATTTCCAAGTCACTGATCATAGCCATTGATGGCTCTGATGACCTTTCGCTGTTGACGTCATTTACCTGCCAAACTAACTAGACAATATTTTGATTAAGAAGACGACGTCGCCCCTCCCCGTCTGGTCAAAACATGCTACAGTAAAAGACTCGGCTCGGCTCGGCTCGCTCGTGCAAAGCCGTGGAGATTTTCAATGATATCATCATGGTACGTTGAGTTCGTCTCCTAGTGCTCCAGTCAATAATTCTGAGGATCGAATCTGTAAAACCCACTCGTGTGTGGTGAAATGGAGCTCGATAGCTGTTTCCACGCAGCGCTGATCAAATCCATGCAGGCCAGCTCTGGTCCACGAACGAACATGTTAAATTTGCATTCCTTTGACTGCAATCAGATTGCGTTTTGATATGCTTTGACCTGCCACCAGATTGCGATTTAGCTTCAGAGAGATTCCAAGACCTGGTTCATGCATGGCAGATGCTCGTTAAAATTCCAAAACTGTTTTTGGCATCAGCTCTCTTCATTCTGCAACGAGGATGGTGAAAGCTCCGTCGATGATATTGCATGCTTTTACCATGTCATGTAAAATATATAAGAAACATGGCAGAAGAATCTTACACCAAATAACGACGCGAAGGTGACATGATCAAGGGTCTGGAACTGACCCTACCAACTGCGTTAATTGCATCTTAGAAACGATAAAAACTATGCCGGATGGACGTCAGAAGGGACCAAAAAAAGAAAAAGGATTCATTCAGCAAGTACTCCACAGTGCCCAGCATTCACGAGAGCTAGCTTTAATGGGTTTTTCTGGCTCAACCCTTTTGTGGTGAGCGTTTCGCAAACTTTCATGATCTAAAATTGATGTATAACAAGTGGTGGATGTGTATATGTTGAAGAGAGAACATTTTAGATTCAAAGATGATCAATTCCAGTAGTTTGGATGTCGGAGTCGGAATGACGCGAAATTTGCACAGTTAATACGTTTCAGCGAGACGTCAATAGTCAACAGATTTGCTGTTGAGATATATTTTTTTTAGTAGGATTCCATCGTTTAGGTCCCGAAATCATCGTTTTTGTCATTCTAGAAAAAATTATTTTAGCCATAACTTTTGATTTTCAAGTCCAAATCGACTTCTGTCAATTCCGGTTTGCTTAGGATCTTTAACAGTTTTAATTTCTGCAATTATTTTAGTTTTATTATTTTTGATAATTTTTAGTAATTAGTCCTGTTTTCTTGTCCAACAAAGATTGAGGCTAGTTGTTCAATAAAATTTCATTTTTTCTTGAGAGTTTATATCGTTTCTAGGAATTCCAGAGAATTTGGGGAGACTGCATGTGAAAATTAAAGAATGCCCAAAGTGTAAGCGATTCAATGAGATCTTCCAGAAAATCTTGACCGTCACAGGCAAGATAATGTGCTCCCAGCAGCTAAAACAAAAGAAAATTGTTATATCTTCGCATGATCTGTGAGAGTTCAGCCAATAAAACAAGAGATCACGTGAAATCCTGAAGTGAAAAGATTCCAAGGACAGGACAGGACAGGGTTCATAGTCCCGTTCCATTTCAGGCATTGCTGTCAGCAACTGTTACTTGCTGGACTATGTTGGTTCGTGGAGATTACTGCCTGTTTGATTGATGCCGCACCCTGCCAAGGAAGATAACAATTAAATAAGAAGAAAATCAAATTACAAATCCCAGATAAAATTGCACCTCATTTCGAGCACAAAACTTGCCAAGTAAGACAATTGGTCTCTAATTGTGCAGTAAATGGACTTAACCATTGTTTCCGGGGAATCTTCACCTGATCGGAACTTCACTTCCGACTGAGACTGCTCATCATTTTGAAGCTGCACCGAGCACAATCTCAACTGATTAACATATAATCACATCATGATCATATCCATTCTCGACCTTTTAACTTGTACACCTACCTCTAACCGTCGTTCAAAAATTCAGACATCAAACCACTAGTAGTTGGTTAGTGATAAGAGTTTGAGATTAAAAGATTTATTCTTTAAATTCAAGTTTTGTGGTCTGCTAATATGATAGTCACTAGAGACTTGTATGATTATTAACTTCGAGATCCGTGAGATTAGTTGAAAGTACACACGCAAGCTAGCCGTAAAAAAACAAATCAGACATCAAATTGATACCTCTTCATACTGATAACAGCAACAGGATCGATCCCCTCTATAGATTCCTGGTTTCATTGCCTTCAACCTCGGAAAATAAACCTGAACATCATTCAATAGATGTAGGATTCAATCTTGGTGATGACTTTCACACCTTAATGATGGAGCGATTAGAATCTTTGGTTTTCTGAGTATAAAAGTTTTGCTAAAAAAACATTTGTTTGATGTTTTCATGGTGAATATTGACGGTTTGTGATTGAGGAGGTCATGCACCATGAAAAAAATAAAATTTAGATGCATTTCCTTTCAACTTAGAGAGATTGATGCAACAACTTTTTGGAAAAAAAATATTTTTCTTAATTATTTTTATTTCTTCCTTTTAAGTTAAGTTTATTTTTATTTTTTTCTTATTATATTATTAGGCTTTTATATACATATATATATATATATATATATATAGAGAGAGAGAGAGAGAGAGAATAGTTGTAATAAATAAAGTTAATTATCTTGAATGTCTTTCTACATTCATGATGTTCTTGATTTGTGGGCTTGTGCTACATCGCGTGTATAAACAAAAAAGTATTATCGGTAAAAGAATGGATGCCTAGGCAACACAAATGTATTTCAAAGAAGTAAAAAAAATCCACAACTTGGAGCATAGTGGGCAAGCCCACCAAACTCTCATGTGAATGAGATAACCCAATAGAAAACAAATAATGAAAATTATGAAACTCAATTTTAACACAACTCAATGTTTATTAACAAAGCCAGAAAAAACATTGAAGTATAAAAAAATACCGCCAAAAAAACTTGAGTCAACCTCTTATACCAGTATTCTAGATGAGATTGAGATAATTGAATAGAAAAAAATTGAAGAAAATCACAAAGCTCAATTTCAAAATATGAAAGGATAAAATTAAAAAAATAGTGAAAAAAAAACCTTGAAATAGGTAAATGTTAACAAATGTTAAGTTATCAATCTCATGGTCCAAGTCATGAAACCGAAAATCACCCTATCGATGAAAAACACCGAGCTAAATTACCAGCCAACCCTACACCAAAAGATGAAAAAGATTTTTTTTTAACAAAAGGACAAAAAATATAGCAATCAAAAGGAGAAGACTAAATTTGAAATAAAAAAATGAGCAAAACTTATATTTTTTGATTGAATGAAGAAAATAAAAAATATCAATTAAAAGAACGGGGACCAAAATTGAAAAATAAAAAAAGAGGATAGCTTTTATTTATTTTTTATTGATGGGCGAAATTGTTGTTTTAATGTTGTTGTTTTTTTTTACAAAAGGACCCAAACAAAAATTTAGCAATTAAAAGAAGAGGGATCCAATCTCAAATTATAATAAAACAAGAGGACAATTTAAATTTTATAATAGATCAACATGAATTTCAAGAAGAAGAGAGAGAAAAGAGGTAAAGAAGAAAAAATATTTCCAATGATAAACCATCATGATACGGATGACAAACAAAATGTCCATTAAATTTCAACCCATAATATTGCAATGTAAAAAGACCAACTAAAATAAAAATAAAAATGAATGACTAAAACATAAAATACCCAACAACAACAGATTTTAAACAATAACAATCGTGGATAAGTGTTGTAAAATATATTTGTCCTGGGCTATAGTAATTTTAAGAGGAAACTTAATTTTGTTTTTTTATATAAAAAAACTGTAAATGTAATTGTATTATTAGGCCTTGACTTGCAACATAACAGACAAAAGGGGTGTTTGGGAGTGTTTTTGAAAAAAAATAAAAAAAATTATTTTTATTTTTAAGTTTAAATTAATAAAATTTGGTGTTTTTAGATCATTTTAATGTGTTGATATCAAAAATAATTTTTAAAAAATAAAATAACATAATTTTAATGTATTTTTGAACGAAAAACACTTTAAAAAACAACAGCAACCACACTCCAAAAAAAGCTCAAAATCATCGTATTTTACAGGACAAAAATGGAAATAATTTCGCATAACAAAACCGAATAACATTATTTCCCGGTCCTTATACACATCAGCTCGCCATTCTTGAATTAAAGGTAATCTATTTCTTATTTTAATTCAAAATAAACCTCAAACTTTCTCTTTAATTAAATCTCCAGTCTCTTCTTCTAAGTAAAAAAAATAATCAAGAAGAGGGAGGAGACATAAGATTACAAATGCTGACCACAGAAGGCAGATTGTGGAAAAAATAGGGATCAAAGTGTATAAAATGTGCCTCTTGAATGGTAAATAGGTGGAAAAAAACCCTTTCATTCTATTAATTTCAATCCCTGTTCTTTAGTTTTTGTTTTAAAATTGAAATTTATAATTGCACTTCATAATAACAATCTTTATGAAACATATAAATAATTTTTGCCACAATGCAAACATAAGAGCTTATAAAACAAAACAAACCCTAATACATTAAAAACGTTTCAAACATAAGAAGGGTAAAAAACAAAGAAAAATAGTTTAATGATTGATTAAAAAAAAAGACAAGAAGTTCATACTCTTCTGGGGTCCAAGAAGAATTTTGGGCCCTTTCAAACACTACATGGGCTTCGATTATTTACACTCCGATGATGCCTCAAGGTAAGGCCACCCCCATGTACCGCCTGTTTAGAAGAGCGATTGCGGTTATTTTTAAAAGTATTTTTTATTTAAAATTATATCAAAATAATATTTTTTTATTTTTAAAAAATTATTTTTAACATCAGCACATCAAAATGATTTAAAAACACAGAAAAAAATTCATTTAAAATAAAGAAAAAAAAAGGAAACAACATTTGTACCGCGCTCCCAAACAGCTTCTAGATCTTCGGCACCTCAACTATTGACATTGTTTTCTTTTTTTAAATATGAGTGTTCGGGTCAATTTACATATACATTTTTTTTTTCCTATCTCTTCTCACTTCTGACCCAGATTTTTCTGATCAAATCCACCCGGACATTCTTTTGCAAGCCCATATCATCCTCTATTCGCATTCGGGTCTCCTCCAAAACCCATCTGACTTCACTCAATTTATTTTTCTTCCTGGCCACCTGAGATTCTTTCTCATCGTTACCATGCTCCACCTTTCTCTTCTTCACCTTCTTCTCATTCCTGCCTGCTGCATTATTGACGTCCACATTATCCTCACCTAGACTTGAGCTTACCGCAACATCCTCACCACTATCCTCATTCCTCTACAATTCTTCTTCTCCATACTTTCACTACTTGAAGCTAAACTCTCCCCTCCACTTGCAATCAGATTGCAAGTTCAAGAAAAGGGCTTACTAATTCCCTCCGCCGTTGACAAAGAGCACCATGAACAGAAAAAAGAAGAAAAAAAAGAAAGAAAGAAGCAAACTCTAAACAGCCGGCTTCACTTTCCTTGAAATTTGAAAACCATCTAGCTAATTCGCATAGAAACAACACCAGACCTCTTCCTATATATATATATATATTTAGATTAATATATATATATACATAGAAAATACTTTAAAGTCACGGATTAGGATTGATCCTCGCTTAATTTTTCTTTCTTTTCAGTCAGTCACTCGCCCTTACAGCCCGAACTGTTTTTTTTTCTTTTTCTTGAGAGTAAATTAACAATTCTACTGTGCAATAAAAATACGAAGAAGTCGATATACCCCGTCAAATTTGTTAATGCCAGTTGAACTCCTTGAAAAGACCATTTTGCCTTCAAATATGCACTTCTTTGTCTTGCATTGTGGCGGGCAGAAATATAATTATATTATATCAGTCCACAATGCAACTAGTCTTCCTCCATAATGTTTTTGAGCAATCTTTGTTTTTTTTTTAATCTTTGAATCTCAATTTTATCCTTAAACTATTATCTAATTCTCAAATTCATCCCATGCAAATTTTATATGCAAAAATCTATTAACACGACTAATAATTTGTTCTTTTGTCAATTCATTTAAAGAACAAACAGATATTAAAACAAAACAACATAACATGGCTGAAAGAACATGGTTGACAAATGATTACCTTCAAGCCTAGAAAGAAGTGAATGAATGGATAAAATGCCTAAAACCGCTCCATAGCAACGTTGTTGAAACTAGATTTTAGTTTCTATTCATAAGATGAAAAATATAACAATTACAACTCCTACTCAGATTATTGTATATTCAAGGAGGAAAAAAATAGGTATAATCACCAGAATCTTCGGTGGTTGAAGAAGAATGCGTTTACTCTTCACCAATAGTCCTCGCAAGAACAATGCCCGCGTTTGAAATGATGGAACCTGCTGGCATCCCTTATGACAATCTCCCTGCCAGTTACCCTAGCTATCAACTTGATTGCCTCGTGACAGTCACCACAAATCCGGTGCCCCTGCACAATTTGCAAAGCCACCCAATACGGAGTGCTGATGAGACCAAAAGCAATGGCCAGTTTTTCACTATGGTAAAAACGTACACGCTCTTCTTGTTCATCCACATCAGGAAGCAAAGTTTTCTGATTAGGAACATAGCCATACTTGGAAATTTCTAGCATCAGCTTGTCCACTTTTTGATAAATCTCATTTCTCTGGGGATGGCGATTGTCTCCGGAAAGGAAAATGTGTGGCCGTCTCTTAACTTCGATCCAGCTGCACACGGGACGCATTCTCAAACCCTTTCTCTTTAAGGTATGGACAACATCGGCAGCTTCCTTTAAGTTGCCGGCACTGTTGTATATATTCAAAAGCACAACGTAGTTGTTAAGCTTATCTGGTTCCATTCCATAGAGTTTCTCAGCGGCGAATTTTCCAAGCTCCAAATTCTCGTTTACTCGACAAGCTGTTAACAGGGCAGCCCACATATTAGCCGTAGGCTTAAAGGGAGCACCTCTTATCAAAGCCAAAGCTTCGTCTAAAAGCCCTTCTCTACCCAATAATTCAATCATACATGCATAATGCATAGCTCGGGGCTTGATCCTGTTATCTCTACCCATAGAATGAAAAATCTCCCACCCATGTTCTGATAGACCTGAATGGCTGCAAGCAGATAAAACAGCTAGAAAAGTGACATGGTTGGGATTCATTCTTTCTTGAAGCATCTGCTCAAACAACTCCACAGCCTCAGGCCCCCGACCATGATTACCATATCCACCGATCAAAGCATTCCAAGAAATTACATTTTTGGAAGTCATCTTGTCAAAAACATGCCGAGCATCTTCTATCCTTCCCCATTTGCTATAGAAGTCAACAAGTGCTGTATTTGCTACAATGTCTGATCCAAAACCATGGCGAATTAAAGCAGCATGAACTTGCTTTGCATGTTCCACTGAAGCTAACCTAGCACATATTCTTACAATCATGGAAAATGTGAAGTGGTCCATTCTGACACCAGAATCACGCATCTCATAATACATATCCAGTGCTTCCTCACTGTACCCATGAAGCGCATAACCTGCAATGATAGTATTCCATCCTACTGTAGTTTTCTCTGGCATCTCCTCAAAGACAAAACGAGCATCTTCAATGCTCCCACACTTACTATACATATCAATCAGAGCACAAGACACAAATATATCATCCCCTATGCCCATCTTCAAAGTGCATGCATGCAATTGCCTCCCTATGGAAATCAATTCCAACCCCGCGGATGCCCGGATCATCACTGCATATGTGAATGACCCAGCATCCGAAAACTCCTCCCACATAATTAAAAACAACCTAAATGCCTCCATAAAATCTCCTGCATCCGCAAGCCCTGAAATAATTGTATTCCAAGAAACCAGATTCCTCTCTGGCATCTCATCAAACAATCTCCGCGCATCAATCATCATCCCACACTTAACATGCATAAGAAGCACTCTATTCCTCATGTACTGATCAAATTCAAAACTATTATTAATCATATAATTAAACACCCTTTTAACTCCTCGGACTGATCTTAACCCAATACAAGCATTCACTACTGCATCATAAGTACTGATCCCAACGTCAAACCCACCTTCAATCTCAAAAATCTCAAACAAATCAAGAGCTTCTCTATACCTAGCAAACAAAACTAACTTCTCTATCTGACTACAAAGTCCCTACACTTGGTCTTCTAACAAAATTACTCCTTCCACTAACATCAATGTCAACTTTCGCCTGTTTCAGCTTTGGACGAGGTTGTAACCCTTGATCTAACGAACAACACTTGATTTTCCAAAATGGGTTCTTCTTCCATTTTGTTTTATTGAAAGAAAAACCATATCCAGAAAACAAAATTCTTTGCTTTAAACACTTGGACATTGAAAACAAAGAAGGGAAGCCACAGTTATTATGATTTTGGATTTGATCCAGTTTCAAACTTTGGAAATGCAATAATGGTACCTCCATTTTGCAAAATGAAAACCAAATCAGTGAGCGCTAATAATAATAACAAGAGCCCAGAAAAAGGCCGTACCTTTGAAAGGTAACGAGAATATTGAAAGGCTAGAACGGGAGAAAAGGTCTCGAGTTCGGAGAACACGAGGAGAGAGTTGTGGAGTGGCAGTGCTGTTAACGATCTGTTGTTTTGTCTCTTCTTGTTCATGTTTTGCAAGAAAGAGAGCCTGTCGTGTGTCTCTATACTTCTGCTGCTTGATGGTTTAGCATCGAAATATCCGCGACCCTCAAAGTAGTTGTGGTAGTTGCATCTCGCGACTCTCACTGCCACGTTTTAATTAAAACAGTAGATAAAGTATATTTTAGCTTCTATAGATTAAGCATTATTCTATTTCGGTCCTCGTTGTTTTTAAAATCTCTAGTATTTAAAATTTTTATTTTTTAAAAAAATTATTTTTAAAACACTGTACCAAAATAGACTCATAATGTTATTAACTAATTGTATATAATAATTGACAAATATATTGGCTTGCCAGAAAGTTTTGATTTTTGGTTTGTATAATAATATTTTTCTTAAAATTATTATTTATTTAATTATATAATAATAAAATAGACGCGGGATTTGAGATCATGATAATCCCATATAAAACGGTCATGAAGACCAATTTAAAAACTAATCAAATATTTAATGCATGAAGTTAAAAAAATAATTTATAAGATAAATAATGAAAAATCCAAATTTAAAAGATAAAATTAAAAACAAATTATACCATGTTAAGTTTAGGTGAGAAATGATCAACTTTTTTGTTTAATTGTTTTTTTATAAAAATAATATTATTCTAAACAATAGTTAAAAAGAATTATTCACCTTAGCAATCTGCTAACTCAAGGAATGACACGCACAACTCATAACTGGAACGTTTGATCTCATCAGGACCTGGCCGAGTTTCGGAACCATGGGTGCCAAATTATAGTTAGTCAAACGTCGCCGTTTAACACCTGCTAAAAATACCATCAAAACGATTCCTCAAGGAGCCAGAATTCAAAACTTCAGAGAGAGTAATATCTTTTCCATGGCACCACCGCAAGATACCCGCCGTCCGTTCAAGAGACTGGCGATCTCCGATCAACAGCGTCGTCGAGACATAAGTCTACAGAGGCAAGCGCAGAGCCGCCGAGACGCTCAACATCAAGCTCGATGCTTAGCCTCCACTGTCCTCTCTCTCCAATCCCAAACCACCCCTGAACCCGTACCGGATATCGAGCTTGAACTCGTACCCGAAACCGAAGAATCTGGAGCTCCATCACAAGACCTCGATGTCCGTCACGCGGCGAAGCTTAAAGGAGCCGAAGCTCGCAAATGGTTCGCTAAACAGTTGATGCTACCTGAGTGGATGATTGATGTGCCCGATCGATTAAGCGACGACTGGTCGTTTTTCATTCTCTTAAATAATTTCAAACTCTTATTATTTTTTTATTTGTTTTTGTTTTATTGAGTTAAATTGCCAATTTTGTGTCGTTTTAGGTATGTGTTTGCAAGGCCAGCCGGGAAACGGTGTTTTGTGGTGTCAACAAACGGAACGACAGTCAGTAGGCAGCGAAATGGATCAATACTACATCGTTTTCCTTCTGCTTTACCTAACGGGGCTAAGAAAAGAGACGGCTCTGGTCCCAATCAGTCTTATTGTATATTAGACTGCATTTTTCACGAGGTAATAACAAGTTAATTAAATTGTTTTCATTAATTAAAAGATTAATTACCAAATTTAAAATTTTAAAAAAAATGTTTTTTGATTGATCTCTGTGCAGTTGGATCAGACATATTATGTGATTGATATGGTGTGTTGGAGGGGATATTCGCTATATGATTGTGCGGCAGAATTCCGTTTTTTTTGGTTGAATTCTAAGCTTGGAGAGACTGGAGCTTGTGATCCTCCTTCCTTTTATCACAAGTACAGGTTCAGTGCCGTTCCAGTTTATAATTGTGATCAGAATGGTTTGTTCTCTGCATATTCAGGAGCTGTGCCGTATGTTAAGGATGGATTGTTGTTTTATAACAAGTAAGACTTTTTGATTTAAGAAAGTGATCGATTTATTATAATGCCACTTTTTCATCCGTTCCTTTTATGTGTTGTTTGTGTTTTAGAGAAGTTTTCGAGTTTTGTAGGGATAAACAACTGCATTGTGTAGATTACTGGTTTTAATGCTGGTAGAGTTATTTACGTGTGGTGCTGCTTTGAAATGAACTGAGCGTTAATCAGTACTTTTAAGCGTGGACAATTATGTTGTTTTTGTGAAGTGGATGTGATTCATACTTGAAGAAAAAGTTGGTGCAATCTTTTGGGTTTAGTCCTTTGGTAACGTAGAGAATGAGGTCCTTCCTAGGTTTGATTTAATGAAGTGTAGGGTTTTAGGTGTGTTCTTTGATGAAAACGTCTATTCTCTTTTAAATACTGAAATGAAAGAATTGTTTTTAACTGTTAAGATTTTTTTATCATGATTTAATCCATTGAGGTTGATATTTATCCTTAGGCAATTGTCAGGTTGTTTAGGACTATTTTAGAGCAATTTCTTTGAAATTTGAATGCTGCGACCCCTGTTTTGGAGGGAAGGAGATGCTCTCAGAGCAGGTGCTTAAATGAGAAAAAGCTCCTCTGGATGATATAAACAAGACCATAGATCGTGTCAAGATTATGATAGTTTTCTAGTTGTGCAGAGTTAGAGTAGGATTTCCTATTTTGTCTAATAATATCGATGCAATAAAAACTAGTGAAATAAATGATCTATGCACCTGTCAGTAAATGTTACGATGACTGTTGAATTGAGATCGATAAATGATCATTGGGCTGGTCTGAATTTAACAGAGAGTATGCAAGTGCGTACTTAAATGATTAAACCCCTTTTACACAAACCACATTTCTTTGTTATTTAAATTGCTTTGCAGTAAGATAGGTATCTCTTTTAGCAAAGAGATATGCAAGGATTTCTGACATCAAATTTGAAGATTTGGAGTCGGTGTGCAGGGATGTCTAACACTCAGTGTATTAGTTCTATAGGATGCCTGCTTGTGCAGCATTAACTTTAACTTATTTTCTATTTTTACGTTTGTGGATGTTTAGTAAGCAAAACCAGCAATGTAACCTTGAATGGAATTGATATGCTTCATAAGAATGTTACTTTGTAATTGCATGTTCTTGCCCGTCTATCATGATTTTCAGTGATGTATTTCTTCTGTATTGTTTCTTCTTTGACATTAGTATTAGCATAGTGGATGATCCTTGAAATTTGACTTGTCCAATTTTTTCTTTTTCAAAAGTTTTCTGATGATGTTTACTTTGATTCTTTCTCAGGCATGCACATTATCAGGCAGGAAATACACCACTAGCGTTAGTCTGGAAGGATCAGAACTGTAGCCAATATGTCATTGACACTGACAGTAAAGGACAGGTTCCGACCCAGCAACAGGTATTTGATCTCTCTTTTTTTTGTCCCTTTGTCAACCTTGCTATACTTTGGTTCCTTTTGTGGGCACGTGATATTTTGTTTTGCTGATAACCCTAGTTTTTGTACGGGCAGGTAGTTTTAGAGCTACAAGATGATGGAAAACTGGTTACATCAGATGATCCTCCTGTGGTATTTGGCGGCTTGGATTCAGATTTTATCCAAAAGGTTTGTGCAGTCACTTGGGTTTTTTTCTGCATTTTTCTTTCCCTGTTTCCTCATTTTATTTTCAACTTGATAATTTCCTTATGATTTCTATCTTCTTGCCACCCATCCTTCAGTCAGGATTATGCACAGGAAATCTTCTGCGTTTTGCTATTAGTGATGGTGGGCTAAGTTTTGTGGATGGGAAGCTTGTGAAGGCTGACTTGCATTATCTCGAGAAGCCCAATCGAGCACGTGCATTTGCAGATAGTTTCTCCAAGGTTAGCTTAAAAATTTACACCCTGCACACAATGAATTTTTCCTTAAATTGATTTACTATTTGGACTGAAGTAGACACTGGACATCATGACCTGGTCTGTGAATTTTGGTCATTGTTTTTATTGGTATTTATTTGTGATTTTTTTTCATGAAAAAGGAGAATTGACTTGTCAATTACTGAACCACTGCCTTTGTTCAATTAATCTGCTGTTTTAATTCTTTAGGCCATGCTTTCTCATAAGTAAATTCCTCAGTGGGCCTATATTTGGTTAATACCAGCTGATATAACTGATACGAATGGGCAGGGTTTGGATTCATTTCCACTGTTGTTTCTCCTTCTATGCATTTTGAAGTTATTTGGAGACAGACATGCTTTGGTCGGTGAGAATTGGGAGGTGTAACAATTTCATTAATCTGTTGGCATGAAATCACAATCCTACCATTGTGGGTTCCAAGGAGGGATCAGACAGTCTTACTCTTTAGTTTTTTTTAGCATGAACTAGTTACCATCAACACTAGGATCCGTACGCATATGATTGCATGTTGTAGCTGCATAAATGCATATCCATATGGGTGTCTGCCTGTGTTTCAAAGTATTTTATAGCATTTTGTCTGGGTGTGCTTTTAGTTTTGGAGCATTTTGACTTGCTTGTGTTTTACGGGTCATTTCAGAAGCTTGCTTGACAAAATGTTAGCAAAATTCACTTGCAGATTATGTTCCAGCACACTGTCCGGCATTGCCCTTTAAAAATAGATGATTTACTCGCATCTATTCCCTCTCCAGACGATCAACAAAACAAACCTTGCGACATTGATATGGTTAGCTGATTGTGATTGTTCATGATAGCGAAGGGCAGACTCTTGCTTTCCAAGCCTAATTATCCAATGTGGTGCATAATTCATGAGAAGGTCCCCATCAGTTCCATGTCAGGACATTCTCCAATCAATTCAGCTGCCTGTAGAGATACCTATCGAAGCAAATCCTCATCTCTATCGGCTCTGGATTTTTTCTTGCATCTAGTTTGGGAATTTAGGTGCAACTGCACAACTGGTAAAGAGTACGAGGCTTGACTACTTGTTACAAAATATTGTGTATAAATGTCGTTTTATCCTGTTAAATCTCTTTTTTCCCATGTAATTTTGAAACCGGCAGTCATGCCTTCTGTAATGTCACGATACTCTTTTCCATGTGAGATTTTGAAATTATTGCATGCTATTTGAATGGGCCTCATATTTTTGGCTTTAGCAATCTCTATGCCTTTTTAGCATCATTGTTCCACCCTAATGTTTATCCCAGGTGCGATGAAGCAATTTCTCATGTAAACCTGTCCATTTCATGATGTTTTTCTTTGTTTAGATCGACGAACAAGGCATCTGGATTTCGGTTGATCTGATAATGGCTTCTTGAAGCACGAAGCTGACAAGTTAACTGAGTGCTGAGAAAGAGGAGGCCAAAGGTGGATCAATAAGGAAGGTGAGTAGGCTTGAATTCCTTTGATCATGAAATAGTCATGTTCACTGTAACAATTTATTCATGATGAAGATCTAGGTTTGATCAAACCCTAATCATCTGTCGCGGATTCTTTGAATTGCTTCAGACGGGGTGTAGAACTTTCTGATAGAACTTTTTGATCAAACCCTAGACACCTGATTGGGAGGGAAAAAGGATCACCGATTGATTATACTTTAAAAAAACTAGGGAAACTTAATGTAGTTCATTGCCCATGTAATTAAAAGGTGTGGGTCGGTCGGTTTAACTGTTTGCATAAAAAAATCAGTTGAAAGTTGAAGCTCCGTCTCTTGGTTTAGAACCACGGTATGATCATACCCCCAGGTGACCTGGTAGTTTTCGAAGAAGCTTGCATTTGCATTGCGATTACTCGATAGTAGTAGATGTAGTAATTTATTTATTAATTAATATTTAAATTTATTAAAATTGAGTTTTTTTTTAGATTGAATGTTTACGTATAATAATTTGAATCAAGAGTTTAAGATTTAACATTTTAAAAAAAAATATAATCTCTTTATTTTATTTTTTATTTGGTTGATCCAATTATATAGTTTAGACTGCCAATTTGACAAGATACCTGTTAATTTAACCCTAATTAGTGTTATTTATTTATCATGGATAAATCTTTTTTTTATTTTTTTAATCCATTTCAATATTATCTTTTATATAAAGAAAACAATTCAGGATCGTGACAATATACAAACAATGCTAGTTACAACCAAACGACAGCTCAATCTTTGGTCAAGTATACATCCACGTTGGCAATTTAATATAAAAAAAAAGAAAGTCAGGCGGGTAATGTCATTGTAAATGAATGTTAGAAAAACTATATTGTTCACGTGCACTCTATTACGAGTTGGATAAAAAAAATATTTAATATTTTTCTAGTAAATACAAAATAAAATTATATAAAAATTAATTTGATGACTTGTTGAAACTTGAAAAGTTAAAAAATAACATGGATGACCAATATAGATATTTTTTAACTCAAAATAAATTTTCAAGATAGACTTTTTTCTATAAATATTAAGACAAATTTATTGAATTGATTCAAATCAACTTGAGTTAACTCATCAATCAATATGCTAGGCCATGAGTATATAACAACCCTATAAAAAATAAATAAAAACAAATAATAAGATTCAATTTTCAATAAACTTAATGTTAAAGAATAAATTTTAAAAAAAAAAACTCAGTCAAAAAAATAACCAAAAAAATTGGATCGAAATCAACATGGATTAACCTACAAACCCGCAATCTGAGTCAAGAGACAAGGATAATACAAGTCAAAATTTAAAATAAATTATGAAAAATCAATTCTCAATAAAACTAATGATGAAAGATGAAATTGAATAAAAATAAATTGATTACAAAAAGATATATTATAAAGAGGAAGTTAAATAAAATCTCTTCCTATTTTAGTTTTATTTTAATATATGAAAATTTTAAAATCATCCAAAAAGCCCTCAAGAAGAACGTAAAATTGATATTTAAACAAGAAATGACTACTAAAGAGCTATCAACAAAACATAAGATCCACTCCCAACATCCAACACTCGCCATAGAACTTTTCTATGACACTAAACTACACAAAAAGAGTCAAGTTAGTCCTGTGCGAGATGTGTGGCTTTTCAAAAGTTTAATTGTTATTGTTACTACTTTCAAGCTGGCTGCCCATCAGATTTGTGTATTCATTTGAATGCTACTGAACTGCAACAAATCTTAAAAAACAGACAAGCATCGTCCCCACCAACAGCAGCTATATCAGTTTTTTTAAGAAATATAATATTTTATTAAGGTAGTTTGCTGTTCAACCAGCATCAAATGCAGTAGCAGGCAAGTACCAAGTTCTTATCCAGCCTAATTCAGGTAAGTTGGACGTCAGTCCTGGTTGTGTGACTTCATATAACATCTCAATGTCCTTGAGCTATCAGACCAGCAATATAGAATTAGAAGTATCGGAGACAGACTTACCAGGAAATTAATAAATTTAAGCAGGGTACGGGGTACCACTCTGCCGAAAGTCCGCAATGAAGCAAGGCACTGTACGAATATCTTCACCACGATATCGCATCTGAAATTCTGAATCTAAATCTTCATCACACTGTCATGCATGTCCAAAGCAGTCATTTTCAGACATTGCATGAACTATACTAAAACAGAAGCAAATACACCAAGATAGATTAAAAAAGAAAATATAACCACCTATTCTTGAAAAATTCAACATTGCTACTTGGATGAGTCACAAAATGAGAAAGAGCAGAAAATTCTCAAAGTGCTGTTTACTCTTCATCCAGGCCTGCTGCTTCACCAACATCAACTGAGAAGTTGTATTCCTGGTCACAACCAAGATAAGAATCACACATGAAATAGAGAGTATACGACTTCCTTCCAGTATCTGCAGGAGCAGCGAACTCCAGCTTCACCTTTGACTTCCTCTGAAGGGAAACCCTTTTGATGGCAAGCAGCTGGTTGCTCTTGGTATCACCGACAACAAGCCACCACCCTTCTTCTTTGGCTTTGGGATACCTGGGTGAATCAACAGGTCCCACCTCTGTCCTCCCCTCTAGATCCCTTTCAAGAGTGACCAGCAATGTGATGTCTTCTCCTGCCCTCACATTATCACCATCCATCACCTCATAAGACATATCAATGTTGGGAAATCGATTGCAAAACCTGACAATATCTAGCAACTGTGAATCTGACATCTGCAGAAGCTCCCGCCTCTCATCATCTTCCATCTCCACCAGATCAAATACTGTCTCAATACTCTTTCCAGGGTTCTCCTGACACTTCTTAGCCATGTCCTTTGTGAAGTGTGGAAGCTGTAGAAGCATGGAATCACGCTCCCAAATCCCTTGTGTCACCATTTGGCTAACTTCCATTGCAAGGAGAGCAAGGCTCAGCCAGCCATTGCTTGAAATGACATCAACCATTGCTTGAAGCAATCTACTGCCAGAAAGGAGCACCTCTCGTTGGTCCAATGCTAGGTTCCCACCCACGGATTGCCTAGAGAAATGGGCTTGTAGCAACACATTAGCCTTCACATGTGGATCAGCATATCTAGGATTTTCAAATGAAAACCTCTGGTGATTTATTAATCTTCGGAGCACCTCGTCCTCCCCAGGTCGTATTGGCAGTTGTGCATACTCTGAGGCTGAAGAAAGGATTTCAAGAAGACCCTTCATCTTCGTTTTGGGAGTCAAAGAGGAGCTAAAACGTTCAATAGTAGTATAGCTGATGTAGTAGTAAGACGCTATCATGCCAAGATTCAGAGGAGAAAGGTCCATGTCCTCTTCTATAGCAACACATTTACTCCGCTCTAGGTCAGTCAATGTGTTCTCAACTAGCTCTGAAAGGTGATCAGAAAGATGCCTGTGACTAACTCCCTGGAGATTGTAGTAGTTTGGATTCTGAGTGAGCCTCCTATACGTGAACGTCCATGTGAGATAATCAACAGCATCCTGCTTGTTTTCAATAACTCCAGCAACAACTTCAGCATTAAAATTATCATGTAAGAAATGGTGCAAATGACTTTCCACAGGAAATGCTTCATATAAGAATTTCTTGTAATATTCTTTACGAGGTGCATGGCAAAAGATGACACACTTCCCTGAATTATCTAGAAGAGGTCGGCTAGCATGACCCATCATCTGCAGAAGATCTGTAACAGGATAATCTGTGTGGGCATTTTCTTGCCCGTCGTAGTACTGAGTACCCATCACAACCACCAAATGTGCTGACAAAGGTACTCCCCAGCACATTGAGCTACTCATGACACAAACCTGAATCCACCCAGCTTCAAAAAGTTGGGACACAACTTCTTGATCCAAGCTGCTCAAGCCCTCATGCAAGTAGCCAACACCATGGTGCAAAGTGGCTCTCAACATTTCTTCCTGAATCTTTCCAAGGAAAGGCTCCATTTCCTCAATGGACCTTAGCAGAAAAGGTGGCTTCTCTCCACCATCCATACTTGAGTATGTCATCAGATCTACAGCGGCAAGTCGCACATGCTTTCTCGTGGGGACAAACACAATCGCGGGCTTTTCATTCTTTGCATGCTGGACAATAGAAGTATATGTCGGTTTCGTCATGGCCTGCATCCTTGCCTCAAAATTGGCAATATCTACACCTTGAATGTGTATTTCCAGGGGCACAGGACGCACACCAGGAGGAAAATTGAAAAGGCCATGAGATGTAGCTCCTATCCATTCCCCAAGATCCTTAGCATTTGCTAGAGAAGATGATAAAGCCACAATCCGTATCTTGTTCTCTATCTGACTAGCAATGTACCGCATCCTAGAGACAATCACCTCCAAGACAGGACCACCTTGACCCCCAATCAAGTGAAGCTCATCAATGATAAAAAGACTAACTTGCTGCACATACTTTCGCTGCTTCCAGCGTCGAGACAAAGCATCCCATTTCTCTGGAGTGCTTATGATTATTTGACCCTTTTCAAGCAGCTTCAAGTCAGTGGCTGTTTCCCCGGTCAATTCAACAACCCGCATGCCAAGACCTCTACCGAACTTTCTCTCCCAATCACGATAGCGTTCCTTGGCAATTGCTTCAAGAGGTGCAATATACACTGCCCTCATGACACTCTCAGGTCCCTTATGGTGATTCCTAAGTATTGCAAACTCCGCACAGATAGTCTTCCCACTCCCAGTTGGTGCAGCAACCAAGACATTGTCGTCAGTATTATAAAGAACAGTAAAGACCTGAGTTTGCACTGGATTAAAATGCTTAAAATCTTGATAAAGAGCTTCATATGATGGATTTCTCAATGCAGTCACAGGCAACGGCTGCAAGTCCAGCAACTCTGTTGGAGGTGGATATTTTTCTGGCAAGATAAGATGCCTGAAAGAGACAGGCAAAACTGTTTGTGAACCGAGCCATTTATCTGACACAACACGAATGAAATACTGAGGTGGCAATGGTTCATATATCGGAACTGTGAAATTCAGTGTAAGGTCCACAACATGGTGCTCATCAACATACTGCTTTTTCAGCATAAAGTACTCATGATGAAGAATATAGTCACCATCATTATCCTCCACGATAACCCAAAAAGGCTCCACATAACCATGTACATTGTCCTCCCATTGAAAGTCTGCTGTTATTGTAAGTTCAACCCTCAACACAGTGCGTGTGATGGGCTGAACATGTGCTGCAAGGTTTAGCTTTGGGAATTGGTGGATGAACTTGTACAGTGTTCTGCCCATCTTGGGAAATCGGATGAGTTCACCAATCTCCTGTGGTTTAAGGTCATAATATCTTTCCCAGGACAAATCCTTCTTCTCCAACTTCATCAGAATTTCATTCGGGATCCCATGGAATTGGCGAAGGGGAGTCTGGACACTCCACATTCTCTTATTAACCATTTTACACAAGTTCAAAGCCTTCTCAGCTAACTGGGCCCATCCTCTTTTCAAGACAATCTCGAAGAGAGCTCGCATAAGACGGCCAGCACTCTACAAGGAAAACAAAAAAAAATGAATAAAAATAGTATGCAAATCCAAAATCTAACTGTAAAAAAAGGAGTAGGAAGAAAGAAACTGAATGCCAATTAGGTGAACACAAACCTGAGTTATGAACACCATGTCAGATGTCAATGAAAGCCCTTCAAGCTTTAGCTGAGAAATATATGCTTGCAGCAAAACATTAATTTTGGCACTAGGCTCCTCCAGGCTTTCCTTGATTGGAATTGGAACACGGTCCAAAAGTTTGGCCAATTCCATCTTCTCATCTTGTCTAACTGTAACATATTTAAATTCTTCACTAAGTGAGAATAGACGACACAGCTCAATATCCCCCATTGTTGGCTTCAAATGCTCGTTATATGTGGATATTGTTCCATGAGTAATATAGTAGTAGCTAGCAATACGACCCAGGTCAGTCCCCTGAAAATACCCACTCTTCCTGTCATACTTGACCAAATTATTTTTGTCCAGGATAGCAGCAGCAGAATGTATCTGCAAAGAGAACAAATGTCCATTAAAACACATTTAGACTTTTGAAAAATGATTTGGAACATTACTTTTAGCAGATTAAACAAGGTAACATTGCAGTTTATATTAGGAAACAGCAGACATATGTCAATACATACAATGAAAACTCACTACAAAGACAACAATTGGAGGTGGAAAGAATTGCATGAAGACTAGACAGATGCAAGGAAAGGAGGACAGAGAAAAACAATCACACTATAGTTTATCAAAACAAGGACATACTTGAAACCACAATTCTTTTGAGGCCACGGGAGTTACACATAGACGCTTATTTGTTTGTAGTGTTTCACATCATCTTCAGTGCACGCGCACACAGTTTATGATTGGAAACACTGTTAGTACATGATGTCAATAGTTTTTTGGTTATAGAAATGCATATTTTCCATAACACATCTTCACATGTTAAAACAAAGTTGAGTTGCTAATTATATATGATTACCTATACCCACTCAACTATTGATGTCTTGGGCTAATGCATAACTTGACATGCATTAGCTTATCAATACTTTCTGATTGGAAACGCTGTCCTCTTCCAGTCATTTTATAAGCAAGCTTACAAAATAACGTTGGATGCAGTAATTTCTGGATCAATATACCATAACTTGATATGGTTTATGATAGGACATGATGTCAATAGTTTTTAAGTTAAAAGAAATGCATATTCTCCATAACACATCTTCACACGCTCAAACAAAGTCGAGTTACTAATTATATATGATAACCTATCCCCAGTCAAGTATTGATGTCATGGGCTAATGCAGTCATCAATCCAACCACCCAAGGTTGTATCACACAAAAATGAAATGATATTCAGCATCTATCAGACATGTTTTTGGAGAAAAAACCAGTGATGATGAAGACATAATGGGAAGACATTAAATATACAAAATCCACATGATAAAGAACAATATTCACATTATGGACCCTTGTGACCTAATGACAGAAGATGAAAGCCCATAAACCAAAAACCAAATCTATCACAACAGGGAGTATTAGCACATTTGGTTCAGGAAACTAAAGAACAATTGAAGAAAATGAGACAAACTCTCCACTACCCAAAGATAAAGCAGGAAAAAGGCCACATAAACAAACGTTATCAACATATGTAACTCATGTCAACAAGAAACGGAAAATAAAGAAGCCCAATAATTACAAAAACAAGAAGAAAGGATTTAATACTTACCAGATCAGCTCTCCTCTCCTCCAATGTAATATCTCTTGTAAGAACATCTGGTGTTAGGCCATAGAGTGTTGGGTTTCGCAACATTCGTATGTACAAGTATGTATAGCCAAGCCAATGGCAGGCTTCCCTTGCATTTTGAACCGTTCCTAGAACAATTTCTGCATTCAACTGATCAGCCAGCTTGGATATGAACTGACTTTCAATGGGAAGTTGTTGGTTCATTAAAGAGAGATAGTACTGCAGCTCACTATGGCCAGTGATGATAATCCCTTCCCCATAAGAATCATACTGGGGCCTTCCTGCACGACCCAACATCTGCATAACATCCAGCGGACTTAGTTCAGTCCATGCTCCCTTTTCTGGATTGTAAATCTGAGTCCCTTTGATAATCACAGTGTGAGCGGGCAAGTTAACACCCCAAGCTAGAGTCGCGGTAGAAACCAATACTTGCACGTGCCCATCTGCAAAGAGGTCCTCAACAAGTTGGCGATCGGCTCTTGTCATCCCAGCATGATGAACAGCAAAACCATAGGGCAGAAGATCTTTGAGATCATTGCTTTTCACCAATTCTGTGTGAGTTTGGAGAATCTCACGACTTGCACTGTCCTCCCTCAAGAATCTACTTAGAGTATCATTACCAAGTGCAGTATCCCTTATTGCTCGAGCTGTTTTGGATGTTTCCTTCCTTGAGTGGACAAAGATAAGAACTTGATGCTTTCCTGCTACATCCATTACCTTCTCATAACAGATATCATTCATCAACTGAAACCTCTGCAGTGGCTTCTTTATATTGATTCCGATATACTGTTGAGATAGAGGAACTGGCCGATAGCTATTGTCAAAATGGAAGAGCCCCTTATCCAGATCAACCCGTAGAAACAATGCCACATCCTCAAAATTAGGAAGTGTAGCTGACAACCCCACCAATCGGATATGTTCCTTGGTGGCTTCAATTTGCCTAACAGTTCTGGCAACAATACTCTCAAGCACAGGTCCTCTATTATCATGAAGAAGATGGATCTCGTCAATAATCAGTAGTTTCACAAGCTGAGTATAGGTGCGATCACCGGATTTTCTGGTGATAATGTCCCATTTTTCAGGGGTCGTCACAATTATTTGAGTTTCCTCAATTTGTTGGCGGGTCATTGATTTGTCCCCACTCAGTTCCTTCACCTGGACACCATACTCCTGAAGACGGTTGGACAAATTACCCACAACTTCTGCCACAAGGGCTTTCATCGGAGCCACATAGACTATCTTATAATTGTTATTGTTGAATGAACCATCTGGATTCCTATTCAGAGCAATTTGCTGAAGTATAGTGAGGACTGCAACATTGGTTTTTCCTGCTCCAGTAGGGGCACACAAGAGTACATTATCTGCCTTGAAAAGGGCGGTCTCATAGACTTTACTCTGCACCCTGTTCAACTGCTGCATCCCCTTAAAAGCTGGTTGAGCCCAGTCTGGCATTTCTGATATCTTCACAAACCTCTCATCAGGAGGTATCGGCTTTTGCTTCAATGCTGGCACATGAACTTCTTCATAACCTTTTTTCTGATGTTTAAAGGAACCAACAGGAAGATCACACTTTTTATTTGCCATCAAAAGGCCACCCTGGTCAAAAGCAATGCTGTCCAAGTCAAGCAACTGGGGCTGGCCTTTGACCCAACCACTTTCGGCATCTCTATCAACAAGTCCTCTCCTATCCCTATCCCTATCTCCATCTCCACCAGTCTCATCCTTCAGCCGGCGAGCCTCTTCTCTTATACTCTTCTCCAAGTTCTTTTGCCTCTCTTTAGCAGTTGCCCTTGTGGCGTGCAGTTGCTCCAATATTCCTGCCAAATCAGGACCTAAACCCATCATTTCCTCCTCAATCTGCTTCCTCTCCTCCTGGTCCTTGGCCCTAGCTAAACGAGTACACCAGACAATCTTCAGCCTATTCCTCAAAAGAAACTTAATGAGGCTGAACTTATCAAACTGGAGATGTACCAGCAACTTTGTTTCAACTTCCCGGTCATCTCCCTCAGCAAGTATCTTAAGCACTTCTTCAGCTAGCTTCTGGCACTGTTGTGGGTCAATCTGCTGTTCATAAGCTTGGGAAATCTTCCTTTGGAGCCAATAAGCATCAATATCCTGAACATTAAGGTTCATTCCCTCGTTTGCCTCCCCTGTTTCATCATCATCAATTCCGCCACCCATTTGCATAGCCCCAGAGCCACCTGGTTCCACCAGGTCATCTTCCTCCTCTTCCTCCTCTGGCACCATATCCAGATCACTATCCTCTTCCTCGTCTTCATTGTCTTCATCAAACTCTACAGCGACACCCACACCATCATCAAGGGCATCATCACCATTAGCAACAGAGGCCCCAGCACCATCACCTGCATCTTGGTAATCAGTGACAAGCCTACCAATCGAAAGAAGCTGATCAAACATATTGTTGGGAATAGGATTCAACAGCTTCTCAATATCTTTCCTCTTGTCCTGGGTCCTAACAGACTCGTTCTTAAGAACAGCCAAAATCTCATCAGCAGCAGCACTAACAATATTAAGAGGCTGACCACCCAATTGCTGCTGAATTACACTGAGCATAGCCTCATAGGCAGCTCTAGTTTCCTTAGTCTTGGGCTGGTAAACTCCCTCCTCGGTAGAAGTGAGAACACTCTCCTCTCTAAGGCGCCGTCTCTTAGCTTGACGAGTTGGCCCAGCTTCAGAAACAGCATCCCGCTCCTTCTTCTTCCTCTTAGCCTTGTTAATCTTCTCATCTAACTCAGCAGGTCTCCCTCTATAAGCACGGTCACCAAAACTTCTAGGGTCAATCCTGCCCCAGAGAGTCTCAGGTTCACCAGTAGGCTCATGAGTATCACGTGGGCGAGAATCAGTAGTAAGTACCAGACTAGAATTGGCTCTATACTCATATTGTTTAAATCGGGCGTGTGCCTCAGCGCCACCACCCAGATGCGCCATTACTAAATCTCCGAATTAAACCCTAATTTCAACAAAAGCAAATGGAATAACAATAAGAAATCAAAAACCAGTTCGGAAAGTTAAGGATGATAGACCCTAACCAAGCAGACACCTCGTATAGTCTCGCATACTAAACCCTAACCCTAACTAGGATGGATGGGTAAAGTTACGGATTAAGAGATATAAAGCCTGAGTTCAACGAAACCCTAATTAGTTATCACTGGTTCGAATCGAAAGTCAAAATGGAAAAGGGATAGAAATGCTCACAGTAGCGGCTCTTCTGATTTTCCTTGAGTCGCTGCGGCTGCTAGTGCAGTAGTGCTACACTGTGTTTTGAGGAGGGAGGGTTGTTTCTTTCTATTAAATTAAAACTACAAACGGCACCGCTATGTCGGTTTGGGCTCTTCGGACTTGTGGAATTTCTCTTATTTATTTATTTTTTAACTTGTCAATTACTTGTGCAGAGTTTTTCGAATTCGAACTTAAATCAATATCAATCTTACTTGACTTGAATGATTAAAATGTTTTTTTGAATTATAAGTATAAATATAAAGTATTGATAAAGTTAACTTGAAATCTAATTGCATCCAATATGAAATATATATTTATATTATATAGATATATTTGTAGAATATTTTGTTTTTTTATCACAATATGATACATTAAAATTAAAAAGAACAAAAAAGTTAAATCACATGGGAATAGAATATTTTGTTTTTTTATCACAATATGATACATTAAAATTAAAAAGAACAAAAAAGTTAAATCACATTGGGAAAATCATTGTAGCTCTCTTTATATATTATTGTGAATTGATATGGTATAATTACTCTTATACTCTTGGTTTGTTAAAACTTAAGCCTTTGATTTAGGGTTTTTTTTTAATTTTTTTTCCTCTAGTTCGGTTGTCATTAAAAGATTGTTTTGGCGTCTATGAGTTATTTTAAAAAAAATTTACACATTGAAAAATACTCTTTTGAACCCGAAGCTAACAAAAAATTAAAATTATTGACTATTGAGCTTTTCTTGATTTTTCACAAGTTTCGTAATAGTTAAAATATTTTTTTACTCCCCGAGATTAGAAAAATATTGAGCTACCACACAACAATACTTTAGGTTTTTCAAATTTTATGTACAACAAAATAACAACTCTAACCTTATAAAAGACACAAAAAAACACCTTTATAGTATGTTTTGGTATTTTTCATATGGGTTATTTTAGTGTGATTAAGAGGATTTGGGGGGGTGTTATTTTCTTGTGTTTTTAATCAAAAAGTTGTTGAGCGATGTTATGGACGCGTCATCGATAAGGAGATGTTTGTGCCATATAGGTGACATCGTTCGATGACCAAATCTGGTCATTCGTCGTCTTAATAGATACATTATTATGGTCTCTTCCACATGTTGTGATGTTTATGGTCTTATGATTGTTGGATTATCACTGGTGGTCGATTTTTCTTTTTTTCTTTATTTTCTCTCTTGAATTTGAAATGCATGGATATCCTCTTAGTTTGTTATATCAATCCCCATTCTTTTAATATTTTTTATTTTATTTGAAATTCCTTTTATGAAAGTTTTGTTGTTTTCAGTTTTGTCATTCAATTGTAAATTTTTATATGTTTTATTTTTCATTTTAGTTCTCATTCTTCTAATTTTTTTTATTTTATTTTAATTTATTTTTATAGTTTTGTCCTTCTAAAATTATCCCTATTTCTTTCATGTTTCTCGATCTATCCTCTTCGTTTTGATTTTTTATTTTGGTCCTTTTCTTTTTTCTTTGAGTCTTATTTGTTTTTAATTTAGTCTCTGCTATTCTAATTCGGGCATATGATGTTTTTTGAATTGGTACTTCTTCTTTTCAATTTCTTTTTTTCCTTAGTTCTTTTTGTCAAAGTTTTTATGGTTTCTTAATTTTGTCCTTTAAATCAAACTTGTGATCTCTTTTAAATGGTGATAATATCTATTTTGATTTTTTTCCCTTTTCTTTTAATATATTTTTTCTTTGCCTTTTTATAAAAAAAAATATTTTTTTTTATTTTATCCTTTAAAACAGGTTTATGATTTTTTGTTATTTCAACCATAATAACAATAGTGATGATTGTAACAATAATAATAGTAGTAACATTAATAATGATAGTAATGATAATGGTGGTAATAATAATAATAATAATAATAATAGTTTATTATAATGGTTATAGTGATCATGATATCAATAGTTATGATGATGATAGTAATAATAACAATATTTTGAAAATTAGCAATGATGAAAATAATTGCAGTGATGATATTAATGATGATAATAACAATTTTAATGATATTAATAGGAATATAGTAATAGTAATTATGATTATAATAACGATGATAGTAATAAGAATAAAAATTATGGTATTATTAGTTATAATATGATGATAATAACTATAACAATGACAATAGCAACAATAATAAAGATAATGATCATGATAATAATATAAATAATAATTAGGATATTAGTTATTGATAATAGCGGTAATGATGATAATTGTAATGATATTGATAGTATTAACAATGATAAAAAATAACGACATGGATAGTTATTGTTGTCATAATAATTGTGATAATTTATTATTCAATGTTATATTTGCTAAAAAATTGAGTTTCACAACTTTTTCTTGTGTGATATTTACGATCTAATATCCTCGATTAATGGTTTGAAAAATTTAAATGGCTCGATGATCTCTTTTATTTATTTCTTATTATATATATTTTTTTTAATTTTTACCAATGAATATTAGCTCTTCAAAATAAAAAGGGTCATCCATATGTCATTTAAATCTATCAAATAAATCAATTTACATCAAGTTAACTCTTATATATTTAATTGAAAACTTGCACCATACAAAAATCCGAGATAAGAGATGTAAAGATGTATCATCTTACCTGGTTTTATAGCATTGCAAAAAAAATATCTTTGTGCTCTTCGATAAAAAAAAATATTATAAAAAATTATGGTTTCAGACTGCAACGAAGCGTGGGAATTTAACTAGTAAAAGATAAAAACATGTGGCGTAAACAAGGTTGTCAAAATCACTTTTTTGACACGATACTAAAATGTAAGATAGACTCGAATCGTAAAATTATACAGTAAATTTATTTTCTCTACTTTAACATAGGTATGCAAGAATAAACCTCTACAATTATAAACAATAATACATGCATCCTGCATAACACAAGTCTACATTGGATTCAATTCCGATCCAAGAACTCTCAGTTAATCTGTGCAAAATTTGTTGAAGGTCATGCCAAGGAAGGATTATGTTCTCATAAACTTTATCTCTCCCGATTTTTGGTTCTCCATTACATCTAACAATAATTAAGATATCTAAACACAACATGCCAAATTAAGCATAGAAGCTGCCACAACAGTAGAATCTCCACCAATGGATTCCTTTGATTACAAATTTGGAAACAACTCCACGTAATCAATCAACCCTGTCTGCAGTTAAGTACTTTGGATAACCCTATTGAAATGCTAATTAATCAACCCAAAATCTTTATAGGAGGTACACTAATTAACCAAACAAATATAATCATCAAGTTTTTTTTCGAGAACTTAATAATCCAAGACTTCAAAAATATAGGATTGTAATTATGGTTACTTTTGAAAATACATTTCGTTTAGAAATGTATTAAAATGATATTTTTTTAACTTTTTTTTTAAAAAATATTTTTTAACATCAATACATCAATATGATCTAAAAAAGCTTAGATCATGTCGATTTACATGAAGTCATTAATTCATCATTACAAATAGAATATATAAAATTAAATCATTTTAACTGTAATTGAAAATTAAACTGGTTTAGGGATGGAGATTAACTCACCAGTAATCAACCACCGCACGATCACAAAAATGAAGAACCACTAGAAATGAATAGCTTCTGCAAGTCGAATGCCTTCTACAGTATAAGGGAATAAGAGCCTTGAAAATCATATAGATCCAGTAAAAATAAAAATAAAAAAGCTAAATGTCATCCGCATTCGACACCCACTATAATCATTGTGTATAGTTCAAGTTAACTGTTCACACCTCACACATTATAAAAACACATTATCTATGATTTTGATTTATATTTGGCCAACTTATTAGGAATTCTAATGGATTACACGTATAAGAATCATTGGTTAAAAATTAAACTTGGATGATAAATCAAGTTTGACTTGATTGAAAATAAGTTTTAGAAATTAAGAATTAGAAAGTAGTTTGTACAAGAAATTACAATTCTAAAAAAAAAATCAAGTAGGGATTTGATTGAATATTTTTTTAAAATTATCATGAAATAATAAATATTATAATATTTAAGTGGAAAAATGATATTTTTTATTTATTTATAAGGTTTTCAGGTCCCCTGTAGATAGAATGATATGCATCTTATTTTTATATAATATAAAAAGTACATAAAACACCTGAAAAACATGAAAAAAGAGTTAGTATTAAAAGACACAATAATTCCTCTCTTCAAAAAGGGTTTAATTTTTTTTATTGATGGTTTACTTGCATTACTGTCAGAGGTCGGATTCTCGAACGACTTGTTATGTATGAGAACCTAGTCTTTTTAAGTAATTATTCAAAGTTGAAAATAACATATGATGTCTAGGTAATCTTTGTATAAACTATAAACAAATACAAGATCTGAAATTTTGTTTTTTCACCACTCGTTAGGTTTTGAAATCATTTATAATTTAACTTTTGGAATTTCAGCGTGTCAATTAAAAACAAAACAAAAAACACAAATAGAGTTTAGTATGCAAGTAGTATTTAGCTTGATGTAATCGATGAAATTTCAAGGTATCTCAACTATGCATGTAAGATCAATTGCGATTGTGGTTACAAAGTAGCAAATTTGTTGTGAAGTGCTCTTATCTAGGAACTTAGGGGGATGTCTGGAAGTGCTTTTCAAAAGCGTTTTTGAAAAAAATTGAAAATTTTTTATTTTTATTTTTAAGTTTAAATTAATAAAATTTGGTATTTTTAGATTATTTTGATGTGCTGATGTCAAAAATGATTTTAAAAAAATAAAAAAAACATAATTTTAATGTATTTTTGAATGAAAAACACTTTCAAAAGCAACCACAACCACACTCCCAAACAAGAATTTAGTGGGGTTAGTTGAGATTGTATTTTAGGTATTTTAGTATGTAAGTAGTATTTTTGATGACAATATTAAGATGGTTATAGAAAACAAAATATTTGGAAGGAAAATAAGGACCCTTACAATAGGAAAAGAAAAGTAGCAGAGGAGGATAAGGATAATTCAGGGAGTGTAGAAATCAACATGTCTGCATAATTAATATTTTTGT
This sequence comes from Salix viminalis, assembly GCA_029228465.1. NCBI lineage: Eukaryota > Viridiplantae > Streptophyta > Magnoliopsida > Malpighiales > Salicaceae > Salix > Salix viminalis. The sequence continues at coordinate 2,717,746 of CM055440.1, read as the reverse complement.
TACTGGGCAGGGTTTGTAGCTTTTAGTGTCTGTTTGTTTTTGTGTTTTAAATGCACTTTGAAAAAAAAAATATTATTTTTAATATTTCTAGATTATTTTGATGAGCTGGCATTAAAAATAACTTTTAAAAAATAAAAAAAATATTAATTTAATATATTTTCAAATAAAAATACTTTAAAAAACAAATAACACTCCAAACATCGTTTTAAATATCTTAAAAAGTAGGTTGTTGGTTCATGAGGTTGCCGTGTAAACACCGGGGGTCCAACGATTTTAAAACTTATCTAATCATTATCAAACACGTATGCAACCACACATTCAAAAAATACCCGACGCTAGACATGCCCGCCAGTTTTTAACAGACATCACGAAAGGGCCATGCAACCCCTTCTTCGGTCATATTTGTTTTTTAAATTAATATGTTTTTGATGTTTTTATATTATTTTTATATATTGATATTATAAAAAATATTATTTTAATATATTTTTAAATAAAAAATATTTTTAAAAATAATTCCTACTAATTTGTACGAAATTGATTATGAAAGCCTCTCGATTCAGAGAGGGAAATGCAACCCAAGGACGGGTGTGGTTGAGCTTTGTCTAGCCACAAACAAACTTTGAGTTCCAATCACTATAATTTATAAACTATATAATTGGATGAAATATCTAAATATTTCAGTAACAAATTTATATATATATATATATATATATATATATATATATATATATATGTTACTGTTATCTTTGTTTTTTTATTCTAAAACAAAAATCTAAATTAATTTAAAGGGGCAATCATATATTTTTTTTAGCTACACAATCAGGAGTCCTTCATTTCTTTCTGTTTCGAGGGATATTTTATTTCCGGTCTCTATTAGTATCAATGTAACATGTGTCAAGCCTGTTTATTTTTACATTTTAAGAGTGTTTTTTTTTAAGTTATTTCTTCTTTGCTTCTTTTTTTCAAGTATTTCAGGTTATTTTAATATACTGATTTAAAATAAAATAATTTTTTTTTAAAAAAACAATAAAACATTACTACAATTCAGACACCCTGAAACAAATAACTTTTACCAAGTAAGCTATTCCCACATCACGCCACTGGACCACTCCCAGTGGGTGTAGAAGAGTGTATTTTATTTTATTTTATTTTATTTTATTTGAGATTCAGAGCGTTATCGTTCGTAGCTGTTACCATTTATTACATGCCTTTTGTTGTCGGATGAATTAAATGATGGAAGCAAATTCCCTTTGTCAAACAATCACATGACCTGTGCTTAGATTTGTTGTTATTTGAATACAAGTATCACAATTCAAAATATATTTCTTAAAAATAGCTTAAAATAGAAAAAAAAATCTACATGCATCTTGTACTTTGGTTCGCATTTAATTTTTTAAATATCATATTTTATATTCTGAATTTTGAAGATGCGCGATGTAAAATAAATAACAAAAAACTTATATATTTATTTATTTATTTATAAAACTGTAATTATATTTGAATAATGACTAAATAACCTATCAAATTTAAAAATAAATAAACCACTAAATTCCTTTCCTCTAAATAACAAATGAAACCCTAACCATCATCATCTCAATTTCCTCCTATATAACAAAAAAAAAAAAACAATGGTTAGCTGGAATAGAAAAGTATCTCTGGTGTTTATTTGCAGGGACGGCAATGCTTATAATGTTTGGAAGATCTTTACAGACCTGTTTTATTATTTATTTTCCACCTACAACGTTGGTGAGTGCCGGGGGCAAAGAAATATCGGGCATAATTGAAGGAAGAATATTTAGGTACTGTTTGTTTATGCGGTTGTACTCCTGTTTGCTTAAAATTTGATTTTTTTTATTTTAAATAAAATTTTGTTGATATTTTTAAATCATTTTGATGTGCTGATGTCAAAAATAATTTTTAAAAAATAAATAAATAAAATTATTTTAATGCATTTCTAAATAAAAAACATTTTCAAACACAATCACAACCGCACTACTAAATTTACATTTATTTTTGTGTCTGCCATGGTACCTTTCAAGTCTGGCCGGCGGTAGGTGCAATGGCACCCACGAGAGTTTAATTTTTTTGGTTACGCTGTCCATGTTTGATGAATTTTTTTTTTATCTATACAACAGTTCTTAATTTTGAATTAAAATATATATTATTTATAAAAATTTAAAATAATTAAAATTTTATTCATTCATCTAAACTCACAAAACACATCTAAACTCACAAAACACATCATGTGAACCCTTTCAAAATCCGCTGTCCAGCTCAAAGTTGGCGGATACTAAATGTAATTTCGATAATTTTTCTTCTAGATTTGTGTGTTACAAAGAGCATGAGAAGGAGAGAAGGGGAAGGGAGTGAGGTTAGAGAGAGAGAATGAGAGTTATGGTAACGATTAGCTTTTATAGGGTATTATTATCATCTCATTAATTTTTAAAATTTATTTTAACGTAATATTTAATAATTAATTGCAAAATTAAAAAAAAAAAAAACTAGATCAGAATAAATTCTCCTGTAAAATAATAAAAACATTAATGTGCAGGGTTTTTAAAAAACAAGATAAGTTTTTTACGTCGAGTATTCATTTACATTGCGATTAACGTACCACCTTTTCTCTCTAGCTACCTTACATGATAAATTCTATTGTTAGATGATAACATACGAGCATACCCACATGGCCATCAAACATTATTTAATAACTCGTAAAGAATTTATGATGATTTGTATAATTCGAATAGTTTTATTAAATATATGTAATAATTAATAGCATTTGTTATAACTTAATATCATTTAATATTGTATAAGAAAACATTTAGCTCAACCAATTACATAGATGATGTTGATAGTGAAGAGGTTATGCTTTTTAAACTTAAGAAAAACTATTATTATCCTCTTTCAAAAAACTCTAAAATCTAGTCTATTTGTAATTTAACTTCACTAAATGCAATCTCCCTTTTTCTTCTTCATTCATTGCTTTAGATTATCTTTCTTTTATTTATTTATAAATATATATTTTAGATTTAGATTTTTGGATATGGTTTTGTGTTGACTACGTGTTTTCCTCGCTTATTGTGGTTTTTCTCCTTATGTATAAAGATTAGCTATTGCCTAAAAGATCATCACACGCCATTGATATTATCAAGTATTTTTCTAAATAGCAAGGCGTAATTTTTCTAGATGTTGTACCAAATTTTATTTACGAAAAAAATAAAATGTAAAAGAGTTGAGATATTACATCAAATATATATCCAAACTCCTAAAAACAATAAAAATAAAAACTAGTAAATCGAGACCACATTAATTTTTTAGATACAAATAGATAAACTCTAAGCAAATGTTTAACGCTTAATTATAATAAAAGATTTATGATCTGTATAACATGTTTCTAATTCAAGTCAAAACATGTATTTTTTTATAAAAAATTAAAACTATTCAGATTTTACTTCATCATTTAAACTCATAAAATTTAAAATTTAGAGTTTCTTCGTATATTTTTTTTTTTAATTAGCTCAACGCGAGTGGTAGTTAAAGAAAAGTCGTGGCCTTTGAGGATGCATTTGTTTGCTGTAAAGTGGTTTCCTGGAAAGTGAATCCTGTAAAGTGAATTCCTGGAAAGTGGTTTCCTGAAAAGTGAATTCTGGAAAGTGGTTTTCTTGGAAAGTGAATTCTGAAAAAGTGAATTCGATGTTTGGCGATGTTATGGAAAATGAGCTGGAAAACACTTTCCGGTGTTTGTTTGTGTTATGGAAAAGGAATTGGAAAATAATTTATTAATAAATTAATTTTTTTTTCAAGTTTATCTAATATATATAAAATATTTAATATAAAATATTTAATCACTTAAAATAAAAAAAAATGAAATCTAAAAAAGTATAATGATGAATTTTTTTTATTATATCCCTATATTCATACATAGCTTATTTTATAAAATATAACAATATATGTCATATCATATTATAGAGATTATCCCTTTAATATCTATAAAATAAACATCAAGAAATAAATATTTATACCTAACATCAAGAAATAAATAGTCTTGCATAAATATAAAGTTTCGATGTCATTGACATACATATTAGTTCAAATTACAAACTTAAATATAGAATTCTCCTAATTAAACAAGTAAACATACTTGACTGATAAAAAACATAGAATTGAAAAGTTTTAATTTAATTACAGTTATGACCCAATAAATAGTTTGAGGGAAGGTCCGAGGATTTGATCTTAATCCACCATCTAACATGGACTCAGATTTTTGTGGAAAAGCGACAAGTTACTTCTGCGGCTACTACTTAATTTTCAATTTGATCCTTCGAACTTTGAAAACTTACAATTCCATTAAGTAATTATGAATAATTACTCTCTAAACGAATAATTACTCTCTAAAAAACACAAATTCAAGACTCATCAACCAGCTTTAAATATATATATATATATATATATATATATATATATATATCTTAGCAGAACATTTGCTTAGCAAAACATCTGAAGAATTATTTCTTAGTACCAGAAAATTTCTCGGAAAAAAACAAGCAACAAGTGGTAATTTTTCATTGTTTGTCGTAAGCTAACATAATGATAGTGAATTGAGAAATAGATTTTTCTTTCTGGAGATAATCAAGGAGAAGAAAATTGTCTGCAAAAGAAAGGGTAAAAGGAAATTCTGATGGTGTTGAATTTTAGCTTGAAAACTCATACAACTACAAAGAAAAAACCCTACCAAAATCGCATGGATTCATAACAAAGCCGGAAAGAATTCAACACAATAATTTTTCCCCCAAGTATCAGTTTGTCTGGTGATACCATCTCTACTCTTTCTTTACTTTTCGTCATGCTTCCTCCCCACTGGGATTTAATACAACTAGTTTGATTCTGCAGCTTCTTAGAGAATATATGAAGGCAAGAGAAATCCCAGCAAAGTTTTCATCAAACTACTTTTTCGGTCCTTCTTCACAATACTAATGTATTTGCTATGGGCACACATTATGATTTTCCCTGGTCTTTACCATGAAACTTTCTCCCAGCATCAACAGCTTCCCTGAATGCAAAGGCAAGTTACATGGTTACATATAAATTTAACCAGACACTACGAACAAATATCAAATCCCAAAATAGTTAAAAAAAAATACAGTAGACACCATTTGATTCACAACCAGAAGTGCTTGTATCCTATTAATACAAATTCATCCCTCCATCTCTCACTAATCGCACAAAAGAGCTTGTATCCTGTGTTTTTTTTTCTCGTCCCTAATGCGGTTTTTGCGAGGGTAATTAGCATCCAGTGTAAGTTCCCAGAGTTAATTTTTCTCGAGTTAAGGATTCAGATTCCATAAGTTGATAGGCGATATCTTGACTTGAATGGAAAGAATATAAAGTTTAAGGGAGTCGAGAGAAACAATGATTTGTAGCGAAGCTCTTTATCACATACCTAAAAGGATTTCACAAGCTCCATATTTTTCGGGGTCAAGCCTCACACCCTCGTAAAAGGAATTTCGCTGCTTCTTCAAACCTCTGCAAGTAAAAGGCAATCAAGAAATGCTAGACAATGTATATCACCGTAACACCCATGGAACAAAAAGGGAAAAAGAAGACATGCACTGCAATAGCGGAGAGCTGAGCCTTCCCGATACCAAGCTTTTGACCAATCCGGTTTTAGCTCTTCTGAGGCCCTTGCATCGATTAATGCTTGGTCGAGGTTGCCCCAAAGCGCATCCAACACGAGCTTTTATTTGAAAGCACGGTAGCATTAGTGGGATCCGGATCAATTGATCTGCAAATGCACATCAACCCTTTATTCAATAAATATCCAGACAAACTATCCAATAATGATGGTCAGTTAACAGATAGGACTTCTTCAATGTCAAGCATAAGGTATCAGAAAGTAACAAACACTTAGAAAGAAACATGTTCTTGTGTATTTCTAAAAACAACTGACACTTCAATCTAAGCTTAACTCCTTCAAAAATGAATTTGCTCCATTGAACTTCCCATCTTCACACATATCTCGTTCCTACAAACAATTGTAGCTAACTACTTCCCATATTACAGGGAAATGCAAATTAAGATTTTAACACCCTCGTGGCTCATATAAGGTGTCAAAAGATCCAATGCATGAAATGAGTTTTAGGAAAATTTCAAAATATCTAGTGACAGAAAAGAAGTCATTAGAAAGCTAGTTTCAAAATGCTACATGTTACTTAAAAGGCAAATCACGCATAAGGACCAAACAATCTAGTAAGAGAACAAGAAAAGTGAGAAAATGAAAACTCTAATCTAAAAGGCATACTTGTGTATAATCATTCACAGCAGTAAGATATTCCATTCTTCTGAAAGCATCATCTCCTCTTGAACGTGTTATTCTAGACTTCACCCTCTTTTTATCACTTTATGAATAATCTCCTCTCAAGTTCTCTTACACGCAATTTTGCAATAAAAAACTCACAGTATCAACACAAACAAGAACAAACGAAATCAAAATCAAAACATGGGTTATTTGCAATCGCACCCATTACCATACTCGGCAATATCAATTGTAACCCAAATCCCACAAACCCCATTTCTCATATCATCAAAAACTCACATTTCGGCAATTTCAAAGATTGAGATCGAGGAGGGAGTACCCTAGTTTTCTTGCTGTGGAGTTCGCAGAGGGTGGCTGAGATCTGAGCAGACAAAGGGACTTCGAGGTGAGAGGCTACTGGCGAGAGTGTGTCGGGGATGAGGGAGGCGAGAGGAGGCGAGAGACGAGAGGGTGATGTGCTTGGTTTGGGGAAGAGGCTGTTGGGTTGTCGAGAGCAGAGGTGAGGGGACCCAGAGAGGTGAGGTACTGAATGAGGGGACCAGAGACACCACGAGGAGAAGAGTGGAAGAGATGATGAGGGTCGAGCAGAGAGAAAGGAGACGAGGGACTTAGCTGGAGAGGGAGGCGACGATGAGGGCTGGTAGTGGTGACCCGGTGAGAGTGAGGGAAAGAGAAAGAGACGAGAGTGAGGGAAAGAGCGAGAGTGAGTGAGGGAGCGGAAAGTGTATCACGGGAAAGAGAAGCGTAATACACTTTCCGCAAATACAAGGCAAAAAAAAGGTTGACCGGGAAAGTGATGTAAATCACTTTCCTTTGACTTGTTTTCCAAAGTGTTACCAAACACTGGAAAGCAAATTCCGGGAATTCATGATGTTACCAAACACTGGAAAGCAAGGAAAGTGAATTCCGGGAATTCACTTTCCTTGAAACAAACAAGGCCTAGGATTCTTGCTTGCAGATTATGGAAGGAACAATGATCTCATTATTTTTCTCTCACCCGTCAAACCAATGACTGGTCCTCGTAGATTAATTATCCATACTTTAAGGCTGATATTCATTTTAAAAATTAACAATTCAAATTCTTCACCTTTTTTCGCTAGAATTAATGTGTGCACTATCCTATTACCTAATTAGTGTGTGCATTATATTAATACCTAATTATTCATAAAATAATTGATAATATCATCGTGAAAAAACTCAAATCATTTTAAAAATAATTAAACAATTGGATAATTGCTTACATATCATTTTAATGAGCTTATTTAATGAGAAACTTTGTCAAGAATTTAATAAATAAATAAATAAATTTTAACCCTTCCTTTCCCTTTCCCTTTAAGTTCTTTTAATTGATTTTAATAATCCCGTAATATTGCATGTCCAAATGCTTATTTTAAGGTCATAATATCACAATTTTGTTAACTAAATAGTCACAAAATTCTATTTTCAGCACTCTCATTCTATTTAATAAAAATTAAATACACAGTAATATGAATCTATGCAAGTTTTAAACTTAAATTTTTTTATTTAGGATACTTGAGAAAATATACTAAAAAATAATATAAATCATATTTAAAAATCTCGTTTAATAGTTTATTTTTTAAATAAAATATTGACTATGACACATTTCTACCCGTACAATGTTTTTTTTATATAAGGTCTCATATCCTTGAATAAATGAATCAAACGATAGCTAATCTATTGACCAAAGCCAACCCGATATCATTTCCATTTCTGAGAAGTGCTCGTAAAACTAAACATGGATATCCTACTCCTCATCCTCATCTCCGTCGCCATCTCCCACTATTAGAAAAATTCTCCGTTGCACAATCCGTTGCAAATTAAATTTGCAATGGCTAATCCATTGCTAAACCAATTCTAGAAAAAAAAAAACATGGTTTGCAACGGATTCCGCCGTTGCCAATTTAATTTGCAACGGACAATTTTGCAACGGATTGTGCAACGGAGTATCCGTTGCAAAATTGTTCGTTGCAAATTAAATTTGCAACGGCGAATCCGTTGCAAATGAAAAGTAATTAAAACTAAAACTATTATTATTATTATTATTATTATAATTGCATCAATAATGAAAAAAAAATTAAATCAAAGAATAAAAAAGCCTAAAAACTATAACAAAAGAGCAAACAAAATCAATGAAAAAAAAATATTAGCTGGAAAAAAATTATTTGACTTGAAAATAAAAAAAAAAAACTAAAAGAAAGAACAAAGAGAAAAATATAAGAAATATCAATTTTCAAATGATCATAAACATAAACTAAAATCTAAGAACAAAATTTTTCAAAAAGTTACCACCTTAACAAATAAGAAAAATAATAAAAAAATTAAAAAATCAAAACTAAGAGCACACATATATAAATATAGACAAAAAATAAGGTGTGCGTCGAGTCGAGATATTGTCTACGTGATGTGTCAGGGATCGTTACATAGTATTCATGAGAAAAGAATAATAAAAAAATGATAAATTAACATAGCACTCCTACATTCAACTCTTCAATTTTGTCTTATCATGGGTAAAAGAGTTATTTTACCAGTGCAATAGTATGTGAAATCACTGTGACACCTCCTCTGTTAACTCTTAATTTTTATCTTATATCAGGATAGAATATTTATTTTACTATAAAAATATAAAAAAATCTCAAAAAAATATATATTTTAATATAAAACATCAAAAAATTACTAAAAAAATGCAAGAAACAATTTTGAAGCATAAAATCAAATAATTCATCACCAGCGCATGCACGTGTGCGTGCTCTGTCAGGTTCTAAGCAATATATCTAACTTAAATCCCATGAGGACTAGCCACAAAAACATGTTTTTATTTTCATTTCAAAACCTTTAATTATGGATAATCCGACCCAATCCGAACTCCCTAACCCAACTTCACCTCCTTCAACTACTCCGAATCTGGCTCAACCTCTTTGTAAGAGCAAGTTCAATGGCAAGATCCATTTTGAAGATTCAAATTTGAAAATGGCTCTTTGAATAATGTATATTTGATTTTTTTATTGATATGTACTCCAATAATAAAAGATATTTTGAAGAGCTATTTTTTATATTATTTAAAATATAATGCAATTATTTTGAATTTAGTTTAATTATGCAGTTAATAGGAGTAAATTATACAATTAAATAATTGCTTTGGAAAAACTTTCCAACAATAAAATTATTTTTTTAATCATGTTTAAATTAAAAAAATAAATTTAAATATAATTAAAAGATCCGCAATATTTGAAATTTGAAATTTAAGCTACTTATTGTATGTTTTTAAAGTAATTTGTATGTTTTTTTTTATGGTTGTTGTATTTGAAGTTAATTAATGTTACTTATTGTCTTTGAGTAATAGAAAAACTTAAGAAAATAAAATGAACACATTAATAAATAACCAATAAGTTCAAACATAATTATGGGAAATCCAATCTTTTTTTCATAGTCTCAACCTATTATTTCATGTTTTTTTTAACATTGTGTTCGGGGCACGATAATAGGTGCATTTTTAAATAATTCAAAAATATTTTTTGATGTATATTTAAACACTACAATAGTGACTTTATGTTGGAATAGAAGACGTTAAAGTATATATCTAACTGACCCGAGTCGAGTCATTTGATGGTGGATTGAGAATTGTTTTTATGTTTTTATAGTTTTTGAAACAAAAATTTAAAATATTTTTTTATACAATTAAAAAAATTATTTATACTTATATTGTTTAAGAGTTCACAAAAAAAAGTTGAATATTTATCCTCAAGTTTTTTATTTATCTATTTTTTTGTTTGAGAATAAAAGATATTATAATTTATGTATTGCTCTACAATAAAAAAATATCTTCAAACAAATTTATATATTAAATAAAAAAAGGTTTTAATTTCCCACGTCTGTTTTTGGTTATTGTGGGTTTGAGTAGAAGGCTTTAAAGGTTTGAGCTCCAGCCCTTACATTAAGCCCGAATGAAAGATAAAACCCACTAATAAAGCAGAAAACCCACTCGAGCAACATCTCCCTCTAGAAAGAACTCGGCGGGAAAATACCTTTTCCCAAATTTCCCCATTTTCTTTTTTAAAAACAAGAAATCCCTTAACCCCCAATTTCCACCACCGTAAGCGGTGATGATAAAAGTTCTGAACGTGGCGGAGAAGCCTTCTGTGGCGAAATCGGTGGCGACAATACTCTCACGAAATCAGCTTCGAGTGAGAGAGGGAAGGTCCCGGTACAACAAGATATTCGAGTTCAACCACTCCATTAATGACCAACAATGCCCCATGTTTGTCACTTCCGTCACCGGTCATCTCATGGAAGTCGATTTCGAAGATAGATTCCGTAAATGGCATTCTTGTGACCCCGCTGATCTCTACACCGCTCCCGTTCGCAAACACGTCCCTGAGGTGCATCTCCTACCCTCCTTATTTATATTTATATAGGAATATTCTGCAAATTTGCGCCTGTTCTGTTTTGATTTTTTTTAAAATTTTTTGGGATAGGATAAGCTGGACATCAAAAGGACATTGGAGGAGGAAGCGAGGAAGTGTCATTGGCTTGTTTTATGGTTAGATTGTGATAGAGAAGGAGAGAACATTGCATTTGAAGTGATGGAAGTCTGTAAAGGTGTAAATAGAAATCTTACAATAAGGAGGGCACGATTTTCGGCTCTAATTGAGAGGTCTTTTTTAAGGCCAAGTTTATTTCTTCTTCGTGATGAGTTGGTGTCCTCTTGAGTTTGTGTTTGCTTATGTTTTGATTTTGCAAATGTAAGGGATATTCATGAAGCAGCCCAAAATCTTATTGCTCCTAATCAGTAGTTTTCAGATGCAGTGGACGCTAGGCAAGTGAGTGTCTTGAAAATCTTCCAGTTTTATTGTAGTTGCTATGAAGTTGGTTTCTATAATGCGGGCCATCTTGTGATGTGAACTTTTCATGTTTATGTATTAGCTAAATTCTCTTTGCAGAGTCCTTTTTCTGTAAAAAAGCTGGGAGTTAATAACTGTTGTATTTTTTTCTTATCTGTTCATACTCTGGATTCTTCAATTATGGGAAACAAGATTGAATTTCTTTTATTTGCAGGAAATTGATCTCCGAATAGGTGCTTCTTTCACTAGGTTTCAAACGATGTTGTTGAGAGATAGGTTTGTTATTGATTCTGCTCAAGATGATAAAAATCTTGTTCTAAGTTATGGGCCTTGTCAGGTATGTTGATAATTGATAGCTGAAAAGTTTGCACATATCATTTATTTGTGTTTATGAATTTGTCATTGTTCCCCTCTATGAATGCAGTTCCCTACCCTTGGATTTGTTGTGGAACGTTACTGGGAGATACAATCACATGAGCCAGAAGAGTTTTGATATTCCTTGTTTAATTAACAATTTGTATACTTCAGTTGTTTACATAACTTAACATCAATGAGAATCCCCGTGTACATATTCCTAAAGTTTTTAATTTTTTATTATAGTTAATTCATATACTTCTCTCTACTTCAGATGTTAATCCTTTTAATTGTTAATGCAACAGATGGCATGTGGAAAATTGGGGGTGTAGGGAAATATTCTCTAAACCAGGTATCTACTAGACAATCAGATTATCTTAATAGATTCTATCTGAATTTTGACCGTTTAACATTTAGAGGTCATTCCTTCCACTTTTGATTCTCACAAGGTGCTTTTTTTTTTTGTGTTAATGATTTTTAATGGCTGTAATTTTTTTTTCTGATCAGCATTAGCACTCCAACTTAATAGATTTCAGAAGATTTGTACATTTTCTGCCCTGTTAAATTCCTACAGATTTGTGTGCCTTTAATATTAATATTAATATTATCATATTTGCAGGATCACTGTGAGGAATTTGCTGCCTTTGGAGATACTTGGGTCTGCAGATTACAGTATGAATGAAGAGTATGGAACTTGAATTTAAAGTTTTCCTTTTCTGTTGTTCTAGATGCCTTCCTGCTTTTCATCACCTTTTCACTCCCCCCACCGTTCATATTCCATTTAGGATATCTCAATGTTCTCAACATTTACTCATTTTATACTCTTGCTGCAGTATTTTTTCATCTCATTTGGTGGATGTTATGGGGCAAGGTACATTGCGTAGTGTAAGCACTCTACAAGCAAGCATGGAGAAGTTTCAAGGCAGTATGTTCTCTCATCATGAATGTCTGGACCTTGAAATGTTTCTTGAGGTTGAGGAGCCTACAAACACTAGAAAATCATTGGTTGAAGATCATCTAACTGATGGGGAGGGTTCAAAGGTTCCAGATAAGATAGGTTTGGATGAAACACATGCAGGAACGAGTGTGCTGACGAGGATGATCTATACAGCTGAACTGAAACCAGAGCAAGTTCTCGGCCTTTTCACTTGTGTAATATCCAACACAGCACGGCAATGTACATGCCATATCAGTTTGCTTTTTATTTGCCAAGGAATTGAAGTTTTATGTTTCGTGCACCCTGCGGATTATGTGAGAATTTGATGATAATATCAGCCCAGTATGGGTTGGATTCTCCATTGTATTATGAATTTTAATTTATCATTTTTTTTATTTCAACTATATTTATGTTATTTTCAATATTAATAATATTTCAATATTTGCTAGTGCTTTTAAAAGATTTAGTTGTAATTAATTAAAATTAAAATGTATTAAAAATAGAATTTTAAAATATAAATATTTAAATAATATTCTGTCCGTTGCAACGGCAACGGACCAGCCGTTGCATTTGAACGGCAATCCCATTGCAACGGCAACGGACAACCCGTTGCAACGGCAACAGACCACCCGTTGCAAAATATGTATTTGCAACGGGAGAGTTTGCAACGGATTAGCCGTTGCAAGCAAAATTTGCGGCGACTTGGTTCCAACGGATTGTGTCCGTTGCAAATGCCGTTGCTAATTAATATTAGCAACGGCTTTCTTTGTGTTTTGCAACGGATTAATACGTTACAAATCGACCTGTTTTTTAGTAGTGTCCGCCTTCCTCAAAGCCTTCTTTAGCGTCTTCTTCGATTCGAAAACCATAACTCATAACCAGCTCCCACCAGGGCCTCCTACATTACCTCTCATAGGCAATGTCTTTTGGCTGTACACACCAATCTCTAAGTTTGAGTCCCACATCCGCTCACTCCATGCAAAGTTTGGTCCAATCATCACCATTCATTTGGTGTCTCGCCCGTTTATCATGGTGGCTGACCGCTTCATCGCCTACAAAGCCTTGATCCAGAACGGCGCCACTTTTGCTGATCGCCCAGGAGCTATCGCTGCTGCCAGAGTACTGGATAAAAGTCAGAACTCCATTAGTTCTTCGTCTTATGGCCCTACTCGGCGCCTCCTCCGAGGAAATCTTGCTACAGGAGTTTTCCACCCTTCACGGGTAAAATCACATGCTCATGCTCGTAAACGGGTGCTGCAAACCTTGCAGAATCGCTTGGAGTTGTTGTCTAAATCCGGAGAACCTGTTCAAGTTTTGGAACATTTACAGCTCGCCATGTATTCCCTGCTAGCAAACTTGTGTTTCGGTGACAAGCTAAGCCAAAAACAGATGGAAGAAATAGAAGAAGTTGAGCACCGAGCTACTCTGCATCTGAGTAATATCAGTATTTTCCATTCTGGAAATCGTTCAGCAAGATAGTGCTTCGTAAACGTCGGGCATGGTCCTTGAAGATACGTAAGGACCAAGAAGATGTATTTATTCCTCTGATAAGAGAAAGAAAGAAGTTAAAGGAAGAGAGGAGCACTAAATCAAACATGGAGGATCAGGATTATGTCCTGTCTTATGTCGATACGTTGTTAGATCTGAGATTTCCTGCTAATCTGACAAAACACAGCTTACTGAGCGTGATATTCTCAGTTTTTGCAACGAGTTCCTCAATGCAGGTGCAGGAACCACAACCACGGCCCTGGAATGGATCCTGGCAAATCTGGTGAAGTACCCGGAGATTCAAGAGAAGCTATTCATGGAGATCAAAGGGGTTGTCAGAGATGGTGATCAAGGCGTGAAAGAGGATGATTTGCAAGAGATGCCATATCTGAAAGCAATAATTTTAGAAGGGTTGAGGAGGCACCCACCAACGCATGTATCCTTGCCACATGCAGTGACAGAAGATACAACGTTGAACGAATACTTGGTGCCCAAACAAGGTACTGTTGTTTTTATGCTAGCTGACATAGGGTGGGATCCAAATTCGTGGGAGGATCCAATGGCATTCAAGCCTGAAAGGTTTCTGAGCAGCTCATTTGACATAACAGGAAGTAGAGAGATTAAGACGATGCCATTTGGCGTGGGAAGGAGAATGTGCCCTGGTTATGGCTTAGCCATGCTCATTTTGGAGTATTTCGTGGCTAATTTGATATGGAGTTTCGAGTGGAAAGCTGTCGATGGAGATGGTGTTGATTTGTCTGAGAAGCAAGAGTTTACCATGGTTATGAAGAATCCATTACAGGTTCAAATATCTCCCAGGTGGAAAAACAATTAGGTCAGGCTGTTTAGTGGCCGATCTGTGCTTAATTAAATTAATTACTATGGTTACCGTGAATTGCATGCTCTCAAGCTGAAAATCATGGATTAATTAACCAGTAAAGTAGCATTATCTAGTACTGCATGCTGTATCGAATAAAGTTTCAGCGTTTTTGTTGTTGCCAACGTTAGCTTTGTCTACTACTGCAAGTTGTATCGAATGAAGTTTCATTGTTGTTGCCACCTTCTTCTTCTTCTTGGTTACAAGTGATGATTATTATCTAATTATGTTTTTTAGATCGATGAAGATAAAAATCTGGATGTCGTTGAGCTATTTAAACTCTATAATATAATTTATATTATTTTTTAATATACTATATAAAATAAAAAAAAATTGAACTTGAAACTTTAATATATTCATATTATTTTGTGCTTAATTTTTATCAAATAAAATAAAAGTGATGAGATTCAAACTCGTGACCGTTGAATTAATAAAACTCTAATATCATATTAAAGAATCATTTCATTTAAAAATTTAAACTGTTAAATAAAATTTCATAATATAATTTATATTTTTTTCTAATATTTTCTTATACATGATGTAATTTATATTTTCGTCTCACATTTTCTTGTACATGATGCTGGCAGGCAAGATAAAATTTGATACAGGGATAACTAAAAAAATACTTTCATCCGTATCGAGAAATAAATTACAATTTTCTAATATGATCAATGGAAAAAAAAATCAAATTAGATAAAATTATATTTTTATCCTCATACATAATAAGTATAAATCTTTATATTTTTTTTTGTACATCTGATTTGTTTTTTCCAAACATCATTAATTCTCTCTCAAACACGACACCCCATTCAAAAATACGACACATAAAACATTATTTTTATTTTTTTATACTTGATATCTCCGAGCATACTGTATTATTTTATTTAACTTTTGTAGGTGGGAACAATATTTATTACTGCTTCACATGCAGCACATTGTCAACACAGTGATGAAAAGAAGAGCATGGTGCCATTTTCGAGGGCTGGAGTGTATGCGATTTGATGTGTGGACGACTCAACTGACACAGTAATAATATGATGTTTGGAACTTTGGATTGGAGTGGTAATGAAAATTATTTTTTATTTAAAAATACAATTTTTTTAAAATAATTTCAATATTAATATACTAAAATAACCTACATCCACATATAGAAAAATAAAATAAAATTTAATAAAACAATGACTGCATCGCTGTCCTTCATGGTGGAGGCCGGAGAGAAGGGAAATGCGAAGAAACATCAGGGCCCATCGTCACAGTGCCCATCGTCACAGTGCCTCTTCCACTCCTGCAATAAAATTAATTGTACGTTGCCACAGCGCAGCTCATCCTTTACAGTCCACGGCCTCTGGTGGAGCTGTTTTCTTGAAATTCACACACTTCTCAGGCTCAGATTCCCCTTTACTTTTCTTCACGAATCTTGATTTCTCCGTCGGATCTGTTCTTCTTTACCGCTGCTGCTGTTTCCTCCGGCGGGGTCCTCCCCGCTCGTTTGGATCTGGATCTCTTGTGTGTTTGCAGCGAGGAATTGTTATTGAAAAGTGAAGAATGAACAGCAACGGAGGTTGCGCATATTCCCCCTTTTTTTTTAAATTATTAAGGGCACTTAAGTACTTAAAATCATATTGTTTAAAAATTTTAAATTGAAAATAAAAAACAAAGCATAAAATTTGTATTATCCTTCAAATATATTTGATTTATTTAGGGATAATTGATATCATATTAATTTTTAACAGAGATTTAAAAGATCCGATTCTTGTAGTTATATATATATATGATTATAAAAGATAATCACATCAAATCTAATATAATTTGATTATTTTTTATTTTACCTTTATTGTTTAGAAAATTATATTTTACATTCTCAATTAATTTAAAATTTTAAGCCATATAAAATGATATTATTATACATGAGAAATTTGCATAAATGACATGCCACCCAATCACAAACACCATCTCGTCTAGAAGTACTCTCTCAAAGTAATTTTCATGGGCTTTTTAAAATATAATTTCTCAAATAATAAAATCAAAGTGAAAAAACTTGATGTAATTGTTTCTATTTATAATTATAATTTTAATATTTTTAACCCTATGATATCTATTATTAAGACTTTATTGTAATAAAATCAAATATTCTAAATCATATCAATAACTCTTAGATGGAAAATTTTACTTCTTATTTATCACAATAATTGTATTACTTTACAAGATTTACATTGCTATTTTATTTTAAGAGTTACTTTTAAAAACAAAAATTTATTAAATAATTTGTTATTTATAAAAAAAAACATTTCAAAATTTATCATTACCAAATATTTATCTTTTACCGCAACTAAGCCTATAAAGATTTATTCATGTGGCCAACAAGATCTTGCCCTGGTGGTCAGAGAGGGGATTTGTCTTCTTTCCATCTTAGGTTCAAGTCTTGCCGGTCATGTCTGTCACTCTTGCGGTGCCTTACCTGCTCATTGGACTTGCAGGATGTTCAGTGAGCTCGGAGATTTAGTTGTGGCGCGCGCAAGCTGACCCAGACATCCCGGTTATCAAAAAAAAAGAAGATTTATTCATGTGTTAACTATCTAGCAGATAGCCTAATAATAAGAGTTTGAAATTAAAAAAGTTTGCTCTCCCGTATGGTTTTAGGTTTGAGCCCTATGGATGATAATTTGTTCTTATGTTTGAAACCTAAATATTCATTTTAAAATATAGTGCCCATATAAGATACAAAGATTAAAATAAGTGAGATCTTACTATAAAAATTTAAAAGTAAGGTGCTTGGATGAATAAATAAAAAAAGTACATGCTCTAAACTTGCATTTGTACTCCGTTTATCTCAACTCTCCCACACGACAAGTCGTTCTAAATATTAAACGTCACAGCATCACCTTAAACCTCACAGCCTACACACTAAAACCCTACTACAATCCATCACAACCGCAATCACCACCATCCATGGCGCAGAGACGGTGGCTCCAAACCGTAGCCCGCCATACCCTACCTCTCATCTCCTCAAAATCCCACATCCTCTCTCAAACCTCTACCTCACCTTCTAGCCCCCATTTCTCTCAAATCCCTTCTCTCTCCCAAACCCCTTCAACAATTTCTATACACTGATCTCACCTTGTTCCACACTCGCAGTTTCTCTTCAAATTCGCGCGACGACAGCGAAAATGAAGAAGATGACGGTGAAGAAGGAGAAGAAGAAGAAGAAGATTACGATAGTGATAACAACGAGGCAGAGGTGGATGATGTTACGGTGTCGGATATGAAGAGAGAATATTCAGCAGAAGAGAAAGAAGAGGAGGCTGCCGCAATTGGGTATAAAGTGATCGAACCGCTCTTGCCATCAGACCGGTTTTTTAAAAACCGCGAGCCAGTTTTCGCTGTTGTTCAGGTTTATTTCATTTCATGTTTTACTGTATTTTGAACTTTTTGAGATTATGCGGTGATATGTATATAAATATATATGTACTATTTTTTGGGGGCGTGTAGGTTGGTTCTCATCAATTTAAGGTGAGTAATGGAGATTGCATTTACGTGGAGAGATTGAAGTTTTGTGAAGTAAATGATAAGGTAGAGTTGCCCTGTTTTCCTGAAAGCTGAAAGCAAATTGTTTTCCTTTCATATTAAATACTTTCGGCAAACTGAATGAATCATGCTTTCATGATTGTGTCCATTGCTATTGCAGTTGATTTTGAACAAGGTTCTCATGTTAGGAACAAGTACTCAAACAATCATTGGTAGGCCTATATTGCCAGATGCAGCTGTTCATGCAGTTGTTGAGGAGCATGTAAGTGTCCCTCCTTCTCTTTAACACTTTCATAAACACACACACAGATCTCAATGCCTTTGTGAAAGTGGAAGACAACTGACGACTATGTTGTTATGTCCATACGAAGATACAATTTACTTTTGTTCTGATTATTCCCGTTGACAAATAAGTTTAAATTTGATAACCTGTGCTCCCATATAGCTAAATAAAGTAATATTAAATTTATCATAGCTTCCTTCATAAGGCAGAGAGAATCAGGTTCTTTATGGGTAGCTTGGGTTCAAGTATTTGGTGTCTCAAAGACCCAACTAACTATACTTGGGCATGGGGGAAGGTTCTTAAGCTAAGAAGAATAGCTTGGGATCTTATTGATCTAGTTGTTGGTAATGGGAGGAATGTTGGTTTGTGGTGGGATAAAAGACCCTTAGCTAAAGTTTATGGGTCAAGACTTATTCATGAGTCTGGCTTAGATTTAAATTCTAAAGTGGCAGCTGTTATTGTCAATAATGAGTGGTGTTGGCCTAATGCTTGTTTGGAAGCAATGGTGGAGGTTTAAAGGGCCTGCAGTCTTGTTCAACCTTTAAGTGATGATTTTTTAGTTCAGAATCTTACACTAGATGGTAAATTCTTATCTCGGAGTGTTTGGAAGTATCTCAGGGTTAAAGGCACCAAAGTTGAGTGGTTTGATCTTGTTTTGGGGCCTCTTCACATTTCCAGGCATGGTTTCATCACTTGGATGGCTATCCAGAATAGACTGAGTGCTAAAGTGAGAGACCTAAGAGAAAACACTCTTCTCTTAGGTTTCTTCATCTCACAGCCATGTTAAGAGGGGGGAAAGTGAGAAAGACAGGGAGGGAGAGCAGCATCTTATTCTTTTTCACTAGAACTCCACTTCCAGATCAGAAAAGCATTTGGAACAGGTTCAGTGGTCATTTTGTTGGCAGAAACGATCCAGGGGCTTCAGGGAACCCCAAAACAAAGTCTCCCGACTTGACTAATAGATGCTATAGGAAGAAATATCAGCCCTGTTCTCTTTGTGGAGTTGCTGATGAAAACAGGATCACCTATTTTTTGGCTGCTCCTTTTCATTTGTTGTCTGGAGGAATATTATGCAGTATGTGGTGTTGTAAGGAATATAGGTGGTGTTGTAAGGAATATAGGTGATTGGGTTAATGAGTTGCAATGGGCAACAGCTATCTTCAAAAGAAGTGTTTTCTTTCTTCTCTCTTGAGATTAGCTTGGTGTGCTGTTATATATGGGTTCTGGAAGGAGTGTAACAGTAGAGTTCATGACAATAAATGATCTTCTCCAGCTGATGTTACTCCCTGGCTGTCTATTTAGTGTAATGTAGACTGCTTCATACAAAGATTCCTCCAAAAGCTATTTTTAATGCTTGGTACTCTGCAGTTTGTATTAATTGGGGATTTTGTAAAAGCTTTGTTTGTTTCAGCTTTGGCTGATATGGTTTCTTTAATGCTTTTTAGTAGGGATTAGCTCATGCTTTGGTTTCTTTTGATCATAGAAAAAGCCTTCATTTATCAGGAGAGAAGGACAGAGAGAGAGTCCTATAGCTTAATGGGAAATGTTTCTGTCCCAAACTTGCTGACCAATATAATTACAGAGCATTATATGTCCCCATTCTGTTTGTTTTCCTTCTGTTCTAAGTATATGGTTTTTACAATCAGTGATTTGTTTTATTGTTGATTCATGTGTATGAGACTTAATCACCATGTTTTATTTCTTTTTCCCTCAGGCATTAGATGCAAAGGTAATTATCTTTAAAAAAAAGAGAAGGAAGAATTACCGTCGAACGAAAGGACATCGCCAGGTATACAAAGATCATTTTCTGAATGGTTCTAGCTTTCTCTCTCCAATCGGGTTGTTCATTTTTCCCCCACCTATGTTTTTCTGTTTTTAGGAATTGACTAGGTTGAGAATAGCTGATATCCAAGGAATTGAGAAACCAGAGCCAAAAGTTGACCCAAAGCAAAAAAGGGCAGCAGTTAAGCAGCAAGAAAAGGTTGCAGTTGCTGCTTGAGAGGTATTTTTTCTTTGATTGTATGTCCACAATAATGGCTTTCTGTTATTTGGAGTTGACTTTCTATGCTATTTTACCAAGCATGATCTCCATCCCAGCTCATCCAATTTATATTTTGGATGCCAATTGAGGAAGCAAATGTTATTATCTTACCATGGGTGCCGAGGAGTTGGTACACTGGATGTATGTTTTTTTTTTTCCCATGTGAAACTTTTGTTTTTGTAATTCTTGTTAGTTTATTTGCATTTACTTTCACAGCCAAGACTTGTTAGCACACTCTTGTTCTTAATAGTGTTATTTTCAAGGATTAAATTAATTATTACTCGTTCCAGTCTAGCTTATTGGATTTTTTTTTAGAAAACCTTCTCCTGCATTGTGATTTGCTTAAAATGGCATTTCTGTTCAGATGATCCACAGTATAATAATCTACTAATTTGAGCTTCTTCTTTTGATTGCTAGTTGACTCTGATGGGGCAAACATGTTAATTACATGCTGTGCCTGTTTATACCTCTAGTTTAGCCATAAGACTATAACATTGCTCTGAGAAAGTTGGCTGGGACACTATACAATGACAGTCTTGTAGCTTCCAGAAGTTTGTCATGCACTTTTGTTCTGCGTTTTTATTCAACTTTTTTTGTTTGAACTGTGATATGCCAACCTCCACAATGATATCTGAAAAACTTCAACTTCATGTTGTAGTTGTGAATGAAAAATTAGGTGATGTCTTAGGGTGGTTGCGTGTCCGCATGTGAATGTGTATTGTGTAATCCAAAACAGTAATACTATTGATCTTTATAGAATCAAGTTTAAAAAAGGGCTGACAGCTGCAATGAAAAGTGTACCGAAGGGTTTATAGATCTTGTTCTGCCATATATAGAATAAAGTGTTTGGTACTTTCTAGGATTGTCTTTCACTCTATTTCAGTCAATTTTGGAACTTTGAAAGTTGTATTTTGAGTGAATTGCTGTCAATGTGGTAAAGGTATTGTTGTCCAAACTGTCAAGATTATGATGGAAACTCTTCACCTCTGGTCGTTAAATTTATTGTCCTTCTCTCAAAGCATAGCGGCTTTTGCTGTGCATGCCAGTAACTTGCTTAGGGGTCAACACATAGGTGAGCCCAATCATGCCCCCATTATAAATTTTCTAGTGGAAGGGGCTGTATATATGAATTTTAAATCAACTTGTTTATGCTCTAAAGATAATGATAATAAAATATGTCATTTTAGAAAAATCACAAAATGTTAGAAACTTTATCTTAACTTGAAAACGAAACAAAAATACAAAGAAAATAAACATAAAATTCAAAATAAGTAGAAATCCAAAAATAATACAATGGTCAAAGGAGTTTTAGACAAGATTTTTTTTATATATAAATATCAAATAGTCCATGTAATAATGTAAAAACTTGAGTCCCGGTCTAACAGTCAGATAAAAAGTTATGGCTCTTTTGAGCCACCATTCTAGCATGATGCGACTAAACTTCCTCTTAAGTCTAGACCTATATCATTGATCTATAAATGCATCAGCTAGGCTATTCATATAATATATCTAGAGCAGATCCTCATCTAGCTATAACAGATCCATACTTGATTACTTGGAATCATCTGTTATCGCAGACCCAAGTACATCACAAAGCATGCATGAATACAGAGACTAAGATTAGTAACGAGGTGAATTTTTATTTATTTTTATCTTTGTCAATGAGAAAATATGGTTAAAACAGGGCAGAACAATTCATCCATCTTCAAATGCGACTGTTCTTTAGGACAAATATTCTGTGGCTAAGTTTCTGAAGTTCCTCTTACTGGAAAATTAACCTGAAAGTGAATCGGATAGCTGTAATTTAACATTATACACCAAGGATTCAGGAGAATAATGTCTTGATTAATCTCAAGAAACGATAAGTTATTGCGGTTTGCAGACTGCAGCACTATGAATTGTAAACGCACTTGTGCTTAGAAGTAGATTTAAGCAACAACAACTGGCATTAGGATGATTAAGAGAGCATGGCAACAACGAAATTAATTTCAACCATTGAACGATTGATTCAGGGCAGATATCGTCGTTCTTTGTACATATTGCTCAAGCAACTTTTCCTCCCAGAATCACCTTAGCAGAGAATGTTAAAGCTCGTAGATGAGATAGTGTGAGAGTTTTTTAAGGGAAAAAAGAAGATTGACTAACTTGGAATCGACAATTTTGGCAAGGAATGCCAAAATTAATTTATTATTTGTTTGAAAGCAAAAATAGAATCCGATTTGTCTAAAACAAATCCTTGTCTAAAAGGATTTTTGTTTAGAATCCTTCAAGTAGATATACTAACAAAAAGCATAGTCGTTCCACAAACACTCATTTGTGATCTTGCCATGATTGCATTAATGATGGAGATAATTTTTTTAAAAAAACAAAAAACACAGTTTAAACGAAAATCAAATGGGAAATCAGGTTCATGGAGCCAAAGTGATTGGTTCACAGCCATCGTGCACACAGGCCAGCACATCTCTGTAGTCCCTTGATATGGTGAACGAATCATAGACCTTTCCATCACTGCTCTTCTTGTATTCAAAGAGAAGAGATGAGTGATTAAATGCTGTAAGTTTGACAAATCCAAAGTCTGAATCTTTGTAAATACTCCAAGTGGTCTGCACTGGACCAAATTCTGATAAATGGCTCCCTCCCCCACCAACAACAACATGGATTGTTCCATTGACAGTGCCTGAATAATGGGATCTTTCTGTATTCACACACTGATTCTGCATTGCCACGATAAACATTACATTATCAGACTTGGCAAGCAATTACACAGACTTGGTTTAGGAGAAAGGGTCGAACGAGAATCAGGACTCGAACACAAAGTCATGAAACCCAGGAAAATGGCGTGATTACGCTAATGAATTCTGGGGTGTTTGGGAGTCGCGTTGGAAAACGTTTTTGATCAATTTAGATCATTTTGATGTGCTGATGCCAAAAATGATTTAAAAAAAAACCATCATTTTGATGTATTTCTGAATGAAAAGTATTTTCAAAAATCAATCTCAACCAGGGTCCCAAACAAAACAGACAAGAAATCAGGCACAAGAATACCTGGTAAATTGGGCACGTTCTTTCATAGTTATGGACATGTCCAAAAAATGCAACGTCTACTTTATACTTTTGCCACAGCTTCTGCAAGCTCTCCCTTCCCATTGGCTCTCCATATGAACCACTCTTCCAGTACGAGGAGGAATATCCAAGAACACGATGAGCAGCAAATATCAGCCAAGGCTGTTTTTTCCTGTCTGCTGATGCAAGGCATTGCTCGATGAATTTGTATTGTTCAGAGCCTTCCCTCCAGTCATGTTCACTGTCAGCTATGCAAAAATGGAACATCCCATAATCTGTTGAATACCTGCAGAAAACAGTGTTCATCTCGATGGATCGATATACTGAATGCAGAACTGGCCAGCCAAGGATTTGGATATTTTCCTAGCTAAATCTAAACATAATCTAGCCATGAAATTTTAATGGATTAATTCATTAAATACTTCTTATAACTGATTTACCTACCAGAACTTCGCTCTGTTTTCAGCCGGAACGTAAAACATGGTCTCAGCTAGAACACCGCATTCACCACCGGAATCATTTTCATCATAGAAGGATCCTGTCCCTGGCGAGTCTCGCTCATGGTTGCCACTATACGAGAAAGAACTAGGTTAAAGTATCTTGGAGTAGCAAAAACTTTTACCTGTTAACATAATCATACATGAATTTCAACAAGCAAGCATAGCATCCATTCAAACCTCGCGATCATGTATGGAACAGTCGAGGCAATGGGCTCTATTTGTGAGGTAAACTGGTCCCACTGTGAGATGTATCCATTTGCATATGTGATATCTCCTATATGAAAAACTATGTCAATGTCATCTAAGTCCTTGATTAGCTGATCTGTGGTGTTAAGGGAGCCTGGCTGGTAATTATTAAATTCATTTGAACCATCACGCTCTGCCTGAAACATAAGGAAGAAAGAAATGGCGGGTGTCTTTAATTGCATGAGCTACAAACAACCTAGTTTCTTCAAATCTGCATACCTAAGTTCTTTGATCTAAGCAAAAGCACAACTGGTGTCGAGGAAAATAATGTGTGTGTGTGTGTGTGTGTGTGTAATATCAAGTAAACTAAAGTTTCATAGTACCTTTCCCATGTCGCCGAATATTACAACACGCTGTAATGATTCTTGGCCTGGATATGGTGATGACTTGAAAGAGTAGGACTTGCTCCAGATAAACGAACCATTAATTAACTTATGACCAAGCTTGTACGAGTACCTGAATAAACAGTTACCACTAAAACCATAAGAATAATTTCCATATACACTCCTTGTCATTGTTATAATTTGATTCTTAGAACTTAAGATGCATACATGGAGTTTGGCCACAGATCTCTTAAGAAACTTGTATGGATAAAACCGGGATCACGCCAGCCAACTGTTCGAGCTGGTATACCTGCAGCAATATAACTAGTATTTACTACTGTAGTTTCTACCAGCTAATTTCCTGGAAAAATTTATCCCAGTAAGCGGTTCAAATGCAAATAGCAGAAGAATAATTCTTCCTCTAAACAAAGCTTCCTGTCGTCTTGTTACAGAAGAAAGTTGAGATGCTTCCTGAACTTCAACATTTGCTACTGAATGAACATAGAGCATGGCTAGATTTTGAAAACAATGCTGAAACAACTTTGTTTTTTAGTTATTTTTCACGAGTTGATGCGTTTGAAAGAGGATAACTGGGCAAGAAAAGGGAATAGAAGTAATATTTCTAACATTGTCGTTATTCCAAGAGGATATGGCTCATACCACACATGCTATTTTGATGAAATGTCAATGTCCCAGCAGGTGATCGAGTTTGAAATTCTCCCTTGAGACCCCACTCAACCATAGGCACAGCTTCTGTGATGTCGTAACCACTTGTCCAGGTAACTGTCATCTGCATGATACAATAAACAACGCCATCTTAAAATGAAATCTCAAAGCTGATAAGAAGCAGGTGAAAACTGCAACACTTAGGAAAGGCTAAAAACTAATCGATGGAATGAATTTTCAGACTCCATGGATGATTATTAATAGCACAACCTTATCTTTATCTCTGATTCATTCGTGAGAAATGTTACATCTTTGCAACTTTAGATTACAAACTTCAAATTAAAATATTTTGAAATCAATTAGCATGGCTAATATATAGCAATGTCCCCAAAAGTGCTCTCTCATCGTTCTCACTAGCTCAAGCTTGTAAATAAGCCTTCGATTGATGAAACTGCTGGTTAAAAGAAGTATGTATAGAATTTGAATGGCATAAACTTACTTCATCCCAAGACTTCCCGTGAGAGAGTCTTGGATAGAGGGGTGCCTTTGGATTTGCGAACTTTATGAAGTTAGAAACTGCCACCAGCTTTGGCTGCAATGCATAAAATACACAGGCAATCTAAGGGATCGAGCAACCAGATTGAAGTAGTGGAACAAGAACAATGTAGAAACAAGTAAGAAATTTGATACTAATATTCAAGCCTAACATTGCATTTTATGTTCACATATATAAGCAATAGACTACGAAAATAGACTTGGACGCACATTTGACAACCCGCCTGAGAATAAAGCAAACGAGAAATCTGCCCGCTGATTGATCAATTGAAATTTCAAAGACGCTTTGCCTGTCTTTGTGTATCCAGCATCAGAATCGTTGGCAAATTTGTACTGAGAAAGAGAATCATTGGTCATGACATTACTCAAAGCAAGTTCAAAAGGTTACACATTTACAGAATATCAGTCATATTGCATTAAAACAAGGCAGACCTTTATTGGAGCTGAACATATATGTGGCTCGTTTTGCCTGTCTTCATCAGATGGACATGTTGATGAGCTGGCAAAGTAGAATTAGAAAATTAGGGGAAAAGTTCCAGCAATAGGCAGTTCTTGACGATGATGGGATTGTGATTTGTGAGCATAATAGTCAAGAAAACTTCTGCAGAACAAAATGAACTTTTTCCCCATGTATACAAGTAATGATGCACAAGTGGGCTCTTGGCCTAGCGGAGGAAGGGACTTGTTCCATTCTTTTGTGTCAGGGTTCAAGTCCCCATCATGTACGCCTATCACACCCGCGGTGCCTTATCTGCTCACTGGGCTTGCAGGATGTTCAGTGGATCCGGGGATTAGTTGTGGTGCGTGTAAGCTGGCCCGGACACCCCGGTTATCAAAAAAAATAAAAAAATGATGCAAGAGAACCAGTTTTTCCCACGTTTACAAGTGAATTTATGGAAAAGACTAGCAATCTACAAGAAATTAGGAATTTATGCTCAGGGTTTTATTCAGTCTGAGCAGAGTGTATGTAGATGCTTGTCCAGTATTCAATCGTGCTATAAATGGAAACAAAGCAATTAAAGGGTGGAAAGTGATGATACATACTTGAATTTTGCCGGAGAAAATACTGCAACCCAGTCATCTTCAGCAGGGTTGGGGCATTCAATTTCCACAGTTATCCACTGGGAATCTTCCCCCTGCACATGAACAAAAACCAGATAATGATATTTCAAACGGTAGCGTTAGGAAACATACCATTGTTTATATATATAGCAGCTATCTTAGCTTTGCAGTGCCTTGCATGGTTAGCATCAAACTGTTATGGGATGGTACCATAAGTTGATTTCAATTTGAAGCCATAAATCCACTTCAAGTAGACTAAGAGATTGCAAGTCAAATCACTCTAACAAAACTAAAACGACTGTGTTCCAATAAACACACATGCACGCACACACGATATGAACAATGAACAAAATGAAAATGAACCACCAAGATTATTAAGTAACCATCATAAGTTATTCTACTCAAATGAAAGTTCTTGTGCTTAAAACTTAAACACTCTCATACCCCGTGCTTGATCTTTATGAAATAGAATAGGGATAGTAAGATTCGAACTCGTAACTACTAGGTTAACAAGATTCTGATACTATATTATAATTTATACAATTATCAACAAATATTCATGTTGACAAGAACAAAATATTACCTTGGCACCAAGAACATGAGGGTATGCTGTGATAGAAGCATTGTCATGAAGAGAGTAAACAGCCCTGTGAATAGCAATCTTAGACAGTGGCTGAACCCCAATTCCATTCTTGCTGTGAGCTGCTGCATCAACACGACCCAAGTCTACACATACGCATCCAGCTAGCAGTATTATCAGAATTTGAAGAGATGAGAAACTCTCCATTTGTATTATTTTCTCACTCTCACTCTCTGTGACCACTGACTTCGAAATACCCTATTTGAAAAGCACAGAAGAAGCTTTGAATTGTGAACCCGTGACATTAGCCGCCATGGATATTTCTTGCCATTTTCTCTGGTCAACAGTTGCCGTCTTTTCTTGAATACGTTGTGGTCATGGAATTCAAAAATAAGACTTTGTTGTTATTGTATATTACATTATTAAAGATGTTTAATTTATTTTAATAAAGCATGTTAAATATAAAAATATTTTCAAGAACCTTTTGGTGTTCATACATACCACTTAAAATTTATAACTATCTAAACTAATAACTCATGACAAACATATTTTCAACACAAATATAATTAAAAAAAATATGTATATCAAATATATATTTAAGCTTGTAATTGATATGAAATTAAAGTCTGACATGCATACTAATAATAAAATTAATTATTTTAAACTCAAAACAAGAAGGTTATTATTAGTTGTTGAAGCACTTAAAATAATATTAGCATGCATACTAAAGGCCTGTTTGGGAGGGTGGTTGCGGTTGCTTTTGAAAGTGCTTTTCATTTAGAAATACATTAAAATGATATTTTTTTTAAAAAAAAAATTATTTTTGACATCATCACATCAAAATGATTTAAAAACACCAAAAAAAATTCTTTTTTTTTATGAAACGGCGGTATAACCGCCTTCCCAAACAACTTCTAAGTATATATTCAAAACTTGCAATTTATATAAAATTAAAATCCTAGCATTCATAGTAATAAAAAAAACTACTTGTTGAAGCACTTTAAAGTAATAAATAATTTGTTGTTATTAATGATGAACCTAAACTTTAGATTTGAGGGGGAAACTAAAGTATAAAAATGAGAACAAAAACACTAAAAATAAGGGGAGGAGAGTGTGTAAAAATCATAAAAATACAAATTAAAACTATTCTTTCACCCCTATTTTTATTGTGAATTTTGAAAGCTAAAAGGTTGAATAGTAACTAAAAATCAATTCTCACCATTATCAACTCTTGATTAACCACCATAAATCAAGAATTGAATATTAAAAAAAAAAAACAAGGGTTTTTATAGTAGGAAAAGCAATAGTTATTTGAGATTAATTTCTAAGAATATCAAACCATTTGATATCCTAAGAATTTGTATTCCTGATATGATATCTACAACACCCAAGTATTTTATGTCAAACTTGTTAGTTGTCATTTTCTTATTAGACTTGATCACTTAATCATCGATGTTTAAAATAAGCATATCAGATATATTAAGACATAAAATGATATAAATTTTATGTGTTTTTTTTATATAAACACATTTACGGACTTCGTTGGTTTTGATTGCAAGCACAATTTTTTAAAGTAAAATATCAAAATGATTTTGAATATTTTGTATTTTATTGAAGAAAAAAATAAGTCTTAAGATTATTTCAAAAAGCTATTAAAAATCTACACATAAATTTTACTTTTATTGAATTTTCATGAGCATTTTATTTTTTGAATATTAGGTGAAAAATAATTAAAATAAATAAATTGTTAACATTCTCATAAAACCTATAATATTATTTAAGATCCATGGAATATTTTAATAATGATTTAAATACTATTCGCTTAATTAAATCTCATCAACCAAATCTTCTTCCTTTTATTTGGGAAAAATCAAGCATAAACCTAGTATTGAAATGTTTTATTGATATCATAACAACTTCATAGAAAAAAACAATAATAACTTCAAAATAAATTATCAAATACAATTCATATTTAACGCAAGATGAAATGATGTAATTAAAAAGAAATACAATGACTAGAGTAGGAAAAAAATGAAAATCACCATTACAATCAACTATGTTTCTCCTTCTGCTGTATGAACTACTATGTTGCTCCCCACATGCTACACGGAATTTAATGCCCTAGTTCTGTTGTATGAACGCTTGGCGTTCTATGCTCTGATATATAAATTTAAAAATTACACTCCCAAGGTTCCCGACTCCACTTGCTTCTTCAAATTGTCTGGTTGATTTCCTGTTTCTTTCTTATTGCTGTTGTTGTTACTGACTACACCAAAGGTTCGGCACTTCTTGATTCCAATGTCATTTTTCTGACAAACAAAACCTAATCATCACAACAGGTTTAAAACTGTGGCTGTATGAAAGTATGATTGCGTTATTTTTAAAAATATTTTTTATTAAAAAATATATCAAAATATTTTTTTATTTTTTAAAAATCATTTTTGAGATCATAAAAATGATCTAAAAACACTATTTTTTTTTAATTTAAAGTAAAAAATAAAATAAAAATTATTTTTTTTCAAAAACAGTTTTGAAACACAATATCAAAGCATCCCATCCCCATGTAGCAAGCTTTCAGATATGCTTGCAAGTGAAATTGGTAACAGCATTATAAATATCAAAGGGTTATCTTAATTCTCTAAACCTATTATAACTTCAGAAATACTTTCCTTAACGCAATATCAGCAGCAGCAGAACCACAACACAACCACAAACAGCAATGAAAAAAATTGAAAAAAAAAAAAAAAACGTAACAAAATCATGACTATCTTCAAACGTGGGAGCAAGCTGCTAGCCATCACTAAACCGAAAATACCCCATGCCTTTGTTAAACTAGAAGTAATCAAACCAGCCATGCATGGCCCTGTTGTTTCTATCTCTTCTTACATTTGCCCTTACTATGAACTGTAAGGGTGCCAATTGGGAGCGAGGTCAAACCTATAGCTTCTCCATTCTCAATTGAAGATACATTCTGCGGGAGTTTTATTTACCAGATTTTGCAGCATGAAAAGATGGTAAGCTTTATTTTCTTGCAGAAAATCCCGATCCTGTGCCAAGCTTGAGGGCAAGTGAGCAAAGGCTCTAGATGTTTGCACTTGTCTGGGCAACTCCTAAAATCAAATGGGTATTATACTGGAAACCAATTACTTTAAATTATTATTATATTTTTTTATATGATTTGATGCGCTGATGTCAATAATAATTTTTCAAAAAATTAAAAAAATATTATTTTGATGCATTTCTAAACAAAAAAACATTTTCAAAATCAACATCAACCACACTACTAAACAGTCATTTGAATTCAGTGACACAAATGCACTCGTATAACTAGATTTATAGACAACATGTATAATGAAAGGATAAGAAAGGATAGCTCGTACAAAACTTGAGACAAGTTTAGTATATCATCCACCAGTCAGTTATTTACAAAAGAGAGAGAGAAGAAGAAGAAGAAGAAGAAGATTCATAGTTAGTGAAAAATCATTTGCAACACCTGAGCTATTTCACATCTGCTTAGGAGAAATCTGATTCAAGACTCGCTTCAGTTGTTTAGAGCCTGGTGTTTTGAAAAGTAGGGGGTAAGCTTCTTCTCCAACTCCAGCAAACTGAAATGCCATAAACAATAACTAGCAATGAAACTAAATTTTGAAAAACAAAAACGCTAGAATGCAATTAAAAATTAACAATGAAACACTTACATCTCATATTTCTGAAGAGCCTCATTTCGTTTTGACACATACAATTCGCTGTCCTTGGGTATGTTGTTCAAAGGATTGATCGCTACAATAATTAAGAAATACAGTTCACAAGAATTACATTCAGTTTTAGATATGGGCATGGAGGAAGATTTGGACATCAAACAGAAAAATTCAATTATGTGTTCAAATTTATGCATGATCTGGATATAGTGGCTTTAGGTTGTCATGGCAATAAACTCGAGGGGTTCCAATGTCTTTACAAGAGATTATTTTTAACAAACTTCAAAGATCGTTCAGTTTTTTTAGTTTGATGTTATATGAGGATCCATCAAATGAAATGCAATGTGCCCTCAAAGCTGTGCAAGGTGCAAAATCCTTCCATGTCCAAAATTCATAAAACATAAGCTGTGAAGAAGCTGTACTTGGAACTGGTGCCGGTTCTTTCACCCCCACATTCTTCTGAGATTTTGGAGAGGTTGGATTGTCAGTCGCCTGCACACCCTGTTCAAGCAAAGTCATAGCTTATAAATTAACATAAAAAGGTCAATTGCTATGGTAAATGCAATCGAAAAATAGTGGCAATATCTTAAAGGTCAAAGCAAATAGTAGCAATTAAGACTCCCACGTCTTTAACTAATGAGCTAGGTCTTTGCTACCCAGGACAGGTATTGAGACACTTCGTTTTCTCTCAATTAAGCCTCTTTTTTTCTTCATTTCTCTCCACCTTACTTATCTGCTCACTCTCCTTTTCTCCTCTACATAGTTATGTATTTGGACATCAATAGATTTTTAGACAAAAAGAGCAGAGATAATGAGCAATTGTTACCTTCTTCCTTTCCCTTCTCTTCAGAATCTTTACATGGCACTTTTTAATGTAGTGCATCAAATGATATCGAGAATGTCTAGAGAACAACTGTTCTCTAATCTCTGGATTCTCAGTCAGCCAGTCAGAAATATCTTTGGACTTAACTACCTCATCTTTATCCAAAGATTCCAACCAGGAATAAACCGGCAGCCATTGATCTGTACGTTGAAATCGAGCATGTGGAACATCAGCCTGATTTGTCTCGGTTACCTGGTGCAGGAGAAATGGCAACTATTTAGCACATAACGCAATGAGATTGAAAAGGGGAAAAAACCAATCGCACAGCAAACATAAAAATATAGACAATAAGATCAGAAATTGAACACCCAATATCATGCATTGTAAGGCATGGGCAGGCCATGCAGTGTTTTCTTTTAACAGACTATATAACACTTCATAGAGCAGAGGGTCAAATTTAGCTAGCTATCTGTCTATAGACAAAATTCTTTAACACCTAAAACAGAAAAGGGTACCTGATTCTGAGTGGGAAGTCTCATGTATTTTTGAATGGAAAGCAATCGATCAATGAGATCGGAACGGTGCATGGATTGTAAATCAGAAGGTAAGGATGAGTAATTAGAATCAATCCATGTCTCCACCTCCATCGTACTCACTGCTTTCACTCCAGCAAAGGCACTTAGCCAAAGTCGAGCCATTGTTTCCCATTCTTGTGATTGGTTAGGGTTTTGTTCGCTTCCTCTGTTGTTGTTGCCTTCTCCTTCTAGGGTTTGTTCCATTGAATTCGACATTTTTTTTTCTTTTTGTTTGACTAGTCAGTCGCTCCCACCAGCCCTCGCACCAGGGGTTTGCTCCTGCCTCCTGATATTGTTCTTTAAATGTTGTCGTTTTTGCATAAGCTTAGGGACTTTTTGATGACGTGTTCTATTATTTAGTAACTGCTAATTAGTTCAGGAGTATGCTAATTGATAATATCATAATATAATTATAATTGTTTTTTAAAATAAAATATTAGTTCATTTCGAATAAATTTAAGTAGATTCACTCGGAGTATTACAGAAAATATTTTATCAAAAAATACAAAAACCATAAAACATTATTTTATCTCTTCATAATTTAAATAATTTATCTATAATAATGATAGTGATGAAAATTAAGTATAATTTTAATGAAAAAAAACTATTAATTTAAAGAAAAAATAATTTGAAATAATCACGAATTGTAATATCTTTAAGTAGCCATAACAAACATTATAAAAAAAAATTAAAATTAACAATCATAGCAAGCACCTTTTTGAGATAAATTTGTAGGGTGAATTCTATTCGAAAAGCCGTGACAAAAATAATTATTGGGAAAGCATTATTATACCTTTAAAAGTTCCGGTTAAGAATTTAGCTGCGGGAACAAAGATGCTGATTTGAATGTAGCTTTACTGTTAAAATTCAATATAAAAATATATATAATTGAAAAACTCAACCCCAATTTAAATTTAGTTAATCTTAAAAAAATATGCTGTTTTGATTAAAAAATATTTTAAAAAATAATTAAATGGTTTTGAATATCAAAACAATAAGGCGAAGTTGAAGTTAACCGGGTGAACAAGACCCAAAGCTTTTAATTGAATCAATTAGGCTTTTTATTTTTATTTTTATTTTTATTTATTTGTCCCAAATCAGATAGATAAAGATTAACCTGCAACATAATGATCATAACTAGATAAAGATTAAACTCAATTTGAGCATTTTCCCAACCCAGCTAAATTATTTGGGCTTATATTTTGGTTCAATAAGAGCTTTTGGTTTTCAAATCTAGTGCATGCTTAGCCCTTTTAAAAGCATTTACAAAAAATATAAATTTTAATTTTTTTTGCTTTAATATTTTTTTTTTGTATTTTTCATATCATTTTAATGTCTTGATATTAAAAATATTTTTTAAAAATATTATCTAAATACATTTCTAAATAAAAAATATTTTAAAAATAATTTCAACCACACCTAGATAGTCTACCACTTAAAAAGAAAAATTGATATCGTTTTAACAAAAATATTGAATAAAAAGAAAACATTGTAGTTGTAGAAGTCCAATGACTACTTGAAAAGATATCTGTTTTTTTGGTAATTATTTTTTAAAATATTTTTTTATTTATAAATGTATTGAAATAGTTTTTTTATTTTTATTTTTTTTTAATATTAATACATTAAAACTATAGAAAAACACATTTAGTTTTTTTTTAAAAAAAAACACTTTTAAAATGAAAAAAATGGCTCAGCAAAAAAGTGTCAGTAAACCAATTCTTATTATTGATTCCAAAGGAGAAAAGTGACTTTGAACAAAAAAATACTTAGTCTTATTCTGGTTGAAACACAAATATTTTTGCAGATGCAATGCAAGGAACATGTTTGTGGTATTCATCATTGTTAATCAAATTTTGACTGATTAATGTTTTTTGGATTTTCTCATCTTTTCTATCAACACAAACATGTTAGATAAGTCAAAAGTTAAAAAGTAAAATAATAGTTTTCAGTTTGTTTTATATATCTTTCTAGAATAAAATCCAAAAATAGTAGATGAGAACTGGTAATCACTTAAGCCACCAACATCCACACCCTCACCTGATTTCCAAATCCCTCCCCATCATTAACAAGAGAGATGATAGGCAATTCATTTGGAGGTTCCAACCTCTAAAACATGGGCAAGAAATAAATAAATAAAAAAAAACACAGGCCATGATGCTAACTAAATAGAGATTAATTTATCTCACATTTGCAACTTATAATAATAATAATAATAGGGCAAGATCATCTTACCACAAGATGTAAATAAAACAAATGGTAGCACAGGGGTCACATTGTTATCTATTTGTAGATAATAAATCAATTTCTCTAACCTCCTGCTGGCTCTATGAATGAACTGCATGCTTAAATTCAAAATGTTACTGCTACAAAAAGTTTACCTACCTAGTCTTTTTGGCTTTTGCCATTTTCTTTTTTCTTTTCTTCATAGCCTTGGGAGTTTTAGTCTTTCGAGCTTCTCTCTTCTCCTCCTTTACCTTCTTCTTATGCTCTTTTCTCGCAGCTTTTTTATCAGCAGGATCCTGTTTCTCGGTTTCTGATGATGAACCACTCCCATCTGAATCAACCGAGTCCTCTTCCTCTCCATCTGTCCCAGAATCAGATTCACTCTCAGGAGAGTTTGAATGCCCATCCTGAATGACAGAAGACTCTTCTACTGGGTTTGCATCCACTTGCCTCCTTTCTTGTTGGGCTGCAGAGGAGCTAGAAAGAGCCTCCTTTAATCCAGTAATAGTCTTATAGTACATGTCTCCAGTATCGTTGCCACTTGTTATCCGCATTACATCCTCCTCAGCATGCTTGACATCATCTAATGTCTTTGGAATATATGACTACATAGAAGCAACAAACACACTTCTCAAAATTAGGATCCATCCCAAATATATATGCATGTGGACATTATCATATCATGTTTCAGAGATTTTTGTATCCTCAGCCGCATGAGGTATCCCAAATATTTCAAAAGTCAATCCTCCCAAGACCAAAATAATATTTCAAAGTAATTTTTGTGTAAATTACTGAAAAAAGAGTTGTGAATTGGTAAATTAGAAATTCAGATTGAGATTGAATGCTTCACTTGCAAGACCTTTAAAATTGTTAAACTAGGCAAACATGATAAGAACCAGAACAGATACCCCTTTTTTTACAGGGGAAATAAAATCACAGTTTTCTCTTTCTATAGGAAAATAATATTAACCTGAACAAATACAGAGTCAGCAATTTCATCCTCTGCAGTCAAATCTCTTGTCAATATTTTTTGCTGAACCTGAAAAATGAAAATAAATGGTCACAGCAGAGATCTCCATGATAGTCTTTAAGAAAACCAAGCAACTGAAAGGACATAAACCTCTTCCAAGTAACTGTCAATGGATTCATCATTAATAGTCGGATCCACTATGAAGTCAAACAGCTCCCGAATAGTCATGACTGCTACACCATGTTTCTTAAAGAAATCCTGTGAGCACAAGTCTTGATTAATTCACTTTCTTAAAAACAGGCAGGCACTGTGTTTTTGCTAAAGGCAATGGAAGTAAAAAACCACAACCATTCATCATGTGGATAGCACTTACAGAAACATGAAGACAATCTTCACGTAAAAAGTCAAGGGCATGAGGGTGGTCAAGATCAACTGCTTGAGAGACATCAATTATATACAAGCGACCCTAACAAACAGGAAAAATCATTTTGATCAAATATCCACAGGAACAGATGTGATCAGTTCAATATTTCTAGAAAGCTATGCAAATTTTAATCATGTTCTGTGATCACACATTCAATTGCATTTTTTTATTAAGTTGTTATTGTTTTTCTCCCATGTCTTAATAAAAAAAATGCCTGGTGAAGACATGATATCTATTCAGTGGGGAAGCATGAGATGTTCACCTCGTAGTAAAGGATGTTGTACTCACTGAGGTCTCCATGCACTAGCTTACACTTCTGATATAAAGTCCGCATAGTAATAATCATCTAGCAAATACACCACAAGAAGTTATCGCAATCACCAAAAACGAAACAGCAAAATACAAACATTAAATCCTTTTCTTCTTGATTCTAAATGAAGTGACAAGAAGCATCTATTGTCCATGTGCCACGGTCCATATCATGGCATCCTAAGAGAAGTTATGTTTTATGCTCCTCCAAATTGATCCACACAAGGACCTGACGGCTATTATAATTATCAGCAGATTTAACTTAGACTATGAAAGTTATTCAAGCACACCAGAGTGCCTATGAGATTCTTAACTAGATATATTTTTGCTGCTATTTAAAACTTCAAACCAATAATGATGATAATATAAAAATCCAAAAGCCTACACACCTCCATATAACTTTCACGCAACTTATCCAAAGATAAGGCAGCATCCTTTAGACGAGGAGCGGCCCAACCAACTTTACCTATAATGCATAAGAAAACTCTCATTACCTCCACAAAGTAGTAATATACAGGAAACAAACTTTATCCTTCACAAGAGGAACTTCAGGTAAACAGTTTGATGGCTTTGATATATAAAGCAGATCATCTTTCTCCTGGCCTGTTGATGTGGAGATGTCTTGAAATACACACGCACACAAACAACAAACACAAAAGAATAAAGTACCTATGAATTCCATGACCAGGACATGAAGTCTCAAAAGTATGGGTGTTGGGCACCTGATTCCTGCTGCTTTTATCCTGTAGCTCGCAATGAAGACGAAAACACATAAAATCCCAGCGTAATTTGCTGAAATAAATTAGATTTGAAGTGTATTTATAAGATTATTTTCTTCCTTCGCAGGATCACAGGAACAAATACTAATTGATGACCAAAAATAGGGTCTGTCTTTAAAGTTTGAACCGTGTATGATAGGCAAACAGATTTTGCATCAATAAAGTTTTTTAGAAAGAAGAGTCCTAACATTGCAGTGTCATGAAAAATGTAGAGGTAAATGTTGGTCTTACCTCAAAAGATTCCTCATTTCTTTTTCAGCCCACGTCTTTACCATTTTTCTGGGATTGTGCTTGCAGTATCCATGTCGGAAACGGTAGTCACCTTGTACATACCGATCTCGATCTCTATAGTTGTTTAAAAGAGATAAGATAATAACACGGTAAGCTAGAGAATACAACACATCCAGCCAGTAAATCAAAATTTATTTTTTGTCAAAGAGAAACAAATATGCGTAGGTATAAGAAAGAAAAAATGTAAGCAAATACACAAGGGCAATCTATGAAGCTATTTCTGGCGCGACATCTGCCACCACTGACTCAATCACACTGACAATCATTAACGCACTTGACTGCTATTTGAGAAAACATTTATTTAAGAGACAATAAAACCAGGAAATCAGAAGCTAAACAACAGTATCCTGATTCAAGAACATTTTCCAAGGTTTTTCTACTTCCAATTTGTTTGCATCTCCCGTGAACGGTTATCTGTGTAGCACCCTATTTTATATCTTTAGCATCAAACGTTATAATCACTCCTTTCTTAACAACTATATCCACCCTGGACTTACTTAAAAACCAAAACCGAAGTTTTGTACACTTTGATTGCTAGTTCCTGACCATCAGTTTTTGTTGCGTGATAAACATTTGCCTGCCACGAATCAGAAACAAAAAGTTCAAACAACAACACAGAACAGAACTGGTACAAATAATATGAAACCAACAATGCCCTTTACTACCTCTTTTCCTGTCGAAATGCAGCCATTGATATCATTAAACACACCGCGATTCAACATTTTAAATAAAACCATACGCGTTCTAGGATCGATAGCCTGCACAACAGCACACCAGATTACACACTTTCCTTGCAATAATATGTGTGTGTGTGTGTGTCAAAAAAAAAAAACCTTTGATCATATTCTTGCAAAGAATCATCACCTGCTCAACTGTAGCGCGATCGGCTTTCTCAGTATTTCTAGTTTTCCCAATAGCCATATCTCTCACACTATGGCGAATGGCAGTCGTAACTGAATTCGACATTCCAACTTTCACTCTCCCTTCCCATTCCTACACGAAATCAAAATCACACATAAGCAAATAATAAAATTAAAAAGAAAAAAATAAATTAATACCTCTAAAGGAGAAGCGCGAATATGATGCGTGAACTTCTGGTTGCGATTAGAGAGAGGTTGAAGAGTTGAAGAATTCGGACGCGAGTGAAGGCCGCCGTTAGCATTAGGACGGCGTGAATTGAGAGTAATCGCGCTATCAAATGAGTCGTCGTCGTTTTTGGTATCTAACCAGTCTAACGCGTCGGCAATTTCAGAGTCTGATGACCAAGAATCTTCCTCCTCGGATTCTTGTACTTCAACTTCGGGCCTGGCTTCATTAGATGATGTTAGAGGTTCCAATTGATCGATATTTTGTTGTGTAACTGACATTGCTAGGGTCGTGTTCAGTTACTGAGCTTGGAACGGTGAACAGGGTGGGTTCTTCGGGTTCCTGTTATACTTTTTGTGAGCTAGGGTTTTAGCGTTTTAGGAGGAGATCCTTCCTTACAAAGGGGACCCTTACCAGTTGCCACGTAGGATACAGTTCTTATTACCCCCTGGTATACTATCCGCACTGCCACGAAGGAGTTTTAAAAATATTTATTATAATTTGTATTTTAATTATATAAAACTTAAAAGAAACAATATAAAAAGAAAAAAACGATTTAAATTCTGAAAGAAAAAACGAATTAAAATTAAATTCTCAAGTAAATATAATTTATTTTTAAAAATAATATGTATTTCTACTGGCAACAAATTATTGAATAAAACTTAATGACAATTTAAAAAGTATTCCTAAGAGTCTTAATAATATAAGATAAATATAAAGAAATTATATATTTTTAATAAAAAAGAATTATCTTATTCATGTATTTCTTTTTTTCAAATAATATTTTTTAGGATTTTTTTTAAATAAAAAAAACTTATTGTCATTATAAGTACGTTTTGATAGAAAAAAAGAGTTTGTTAAAAAAAAAAAATCTTGTTCCTTTTAGAGAATTATGTAAAACATTTAAATAAAAGATAATCAATTAGATAGTTCATTCTTATTGACAACTTATAACCTTTAATTTCTGCTAGGTCGGGCACGTAACTTTTAATGAATTAAGATAAGAGAAATTAACAAGCTAATTGTCATTTTAAATTATCATAACTCATTTTTAACCCCCAATTCTTGTTTCATATTTTTTAAAAATAATTAAAATATACATTTTCATGCAATATAATCAATTTTCACATGTTGTCTTTTTAATTCCTTGCACTTTTTTTATTTTATGGAAAATATAAAAGCGATTAAAAAGAAGAAGAAGAAGAAATAGAATTCAAGGGAGTGAAACGAGATGTATTAAAAAAAGAAAATATATAAATGAGAAAAAGAAAAGTAAATAGAGAATCAAGCCGGGATTACAAAATAAAAAAATAATAATTTAATAAATCAAAACTTTTTGTTTTTATTTTTATATTAATTTTTTTTTATGAAATCAACATCAACTACATGCATCCATCGGAATAAGGGGATTAAAAACATTAATTAAATTCAGAATTGGATTTTCATGGGTTCGAGAAAGCGGTGGGCCACAGAGAATCCACCCAGAAATTTCGTTGGTATCACTTGGCCTTTACCGTAGCCACGTCAGTTGGGTCGTTGGAACCACCTTGCTGCGGAGTGCTGGACAGTCCCAAAATCCTGACCATACACTTTCCAGGACCTCCCTTGAAAAAACATAGCAATCACTCACAAAGAAAACAACAACATTATGTTTGTTCGCCAAAAATAAAAATAAAAAAAATGAATTGAATATCTCCTTACTACACCGAAAAATTAGATATGTCGGAGATTTTTTTAGGGGTGCTCGGGAATACAGTTAGACGGTCCGTGATTTAAGTCCCTTTTTTATGTTTTTAAATTTTTTTGATTGGCTAATATCAAAACTATATATTTAAAAAATATATATATTACTTTAATAATTTTCCAAATAAAAAATAATATTTATCATCGTATACAAGACTTTTGGAAATCTCAGGGATAAAAATGGTAGATTGACAAAAACATATTGTCGGCTTTTAAATTTCTGGCCACGAAACACCAAGAAAATGCTAGTTGAAAGAATTCAAACAAAGAGTTTATCAGGTTGAAAACCTAGCCCAATAATTAATACATGTGGCTCTGTTTAAGCTTTTGCTTCTAGGTACCTTTTCAAAGTATATTTGATAGGCGAAAAAATAAATTAATAGTTTTTAATAACTTTGATCTATTGTTATAAAAACAAATATATATATATATATATATATATATATATATATATATATATATATATATATATATATATAAATTAAAGTAGTTCATGATACCTTGTTACAAGTTAAGAGTATGTTTGAGATTATCAATGTATGTTTACCTTCAAGTGATCATCAACCTTTAATTAAATATTTGAAGGAGATGGGAGTAATGATATTTTTTATTTTTTAAAAATATTTTAAATATAAAAAAGGAAACATATTTTTTTATAAAAATGAATTAAAAAGACTGGTCGTAGTGTGTACATCTCTGGCAGCTCTTCTTCGGCCGATAACTTTCGAACAACTTTGGGCCCTCTTTTTGTCACCTCTCATGAAAAATGAATGCTAAGCTCAGGAAGTTAGATGGCAATAATGAATCCAAACCAATTCACACGACATGATTGATGGTTCCACTCTGTTTAATTGATTTGAAGTTAGCATCATGCACCGCATTAAGAATGTCCTGACAATAATTCAGCAATTACCTCTCTCTCTCTCTCTCTCTCTCGTCAAATATTTTGATTTGAAATAATAAAAAACAAGAGCTCCGGTCCAGAAAATTGATTGAAGCGCCGGCAACCCGTCTGTGGATTGCGGTGTCCCGGAAACTCCTTCAGATGATAAGACTCTACTCATTGATTCTTGTATCATGTTTCCTGGCACCTGTTTTGTATGTGTGTATACTCGGAGACATGCGTTTAGATTATCTTTTATAATTTAAAACAGTAATTATGAACTCATATGAACCTGTAATTTAGCATTCATTTTGGAAAATAGCCTTTTCATTAAGAATTCATATTTTTAGGTTGAATTGGTCTTTTTCTTAATTAGAGATGGGTTTTAATTTCTTTATAAGTATTGGTAGCAGCATATCAACATTTATTGTTGTAGCGAGGTATAATAATCAATTGCATCAAATCTCTATTATTATTTTAATATATTTTTAAATAAAAAACTAATTTTAAAATTAAAAACAATTATATTCCTCCATTTAACTTGTTTTATGCCACATAAAATAATCTCCAAAAGCTTTCCCATATGTACATAAATAAAATGCAATATATATATATATATATATAGAGAGAGAGAGAGAGAGAGAGAGGGAGTTACTATCGAGAATTCCCGATTCCAAAGGGCAACATTTCTTTTTCATAATTTGCATCAAATCTCTATCATTCAACAATAGCCACATCTTCATCTTCCTCAATCTCCACCATCCCTCCAAATCCATGATCTCCACCGTCTTCCAGTATTCCCTGCCATTGCTCCGTCGGCTACACATTCCACTTTATGCCTCAACTTCCAATCAAGTGC
This sequence comes from Salix viminalis, assembly GCA_029228465.1. Lineage (NCBI taxonomy): Eukaryota > Viridiplantae > Streptophyta > Magnoliopsida > Malpighiales > Salicaceae > Salix > Salix viminalis. The sequence continues at coordinate 2,675,411 of CM055440.1, read as the reverse complement.
TTGGCACCCTCTTGAGCAATAATTTACCGCCCCACAAACCGAGCACCGGCGAAACTCATGCGGCCTTGTCTCCGGTCTCCCGCAGCCACCGTGAGAGCACAGCCTCAGACCATGATCCAACACCCCAGTACGTCTCGACTCGAACCACTCTTTCAAAAACCCGTTCACCGGATGCGCCTCTCGAGCTGGAACGTTACATCCAAAATCACTCAGCAATGGACATCCAGTGATAGCAGGACCCCTCACCGTGACAACCGTAGCGGAGGTTTTGTTGTTCTTCTACATGTTTTTGCTGGGGTTTCCATGTTAGCATGGACCGTAAGGATAATGCAAGCTCCTTTGCGTTAGCCTGGACTAAAAACCGGCGACCCTGAACAATATTCCGGGGGACGCCGTAGCCATCTTGAAGGCAATGGCCGAGCTCCCGAAGCGCGTCGATATGACCCAGAACAGCTGCTCGAGCACATAGAGCCACGCCGGCGCGTAGATTTTTATCATTTTTGGAGCCTCCACTCCCGTTAAATTGTATAACCGCAAGAGAGTAAAGGGCCAAGGCGTGAGATTTGATAGCAGCTTTCGCCATTAAAGAAGCGCCGCTTCCTCGGTTTTGTAAGCAGTAAAACCGGATCTAAGAACACCAAAAACTTGAAACTTTCAATCTTTGCTGGTCAGAAATATAATACTGGCCGTGTTTCAAAGAGAAAAACTCGAAACTTTCAATACAAATAGAATATATATACACTGACCATTCCTAGAGTGTACAAGGCTTCTCTGTTGCCTGCGCTAACACACTGCTTTAAAAACCGGTGGGCCGGATCCGACCACCGCTCTGCTTTCATGGCGAACGTTTTAACTCCAGCTCTCGACAAAACAAGAGGATCTAGAGCAAACTTCTTTAATCTTTTACATCTGTCGAGAACATATATATATGTTCAAAGCATAGCATGTCAATCACTGGAGCAAAAACCCACCAAGAACAACAGCAATAAATCCACAAAAAACTAGACTTACGTGATAATAATGTTTATAAAATCTGAAGGGCGAGAGGCAGAGGAGCTAAGCTTGGAAAGAATATGAAGAACAAGATCGTCTGGTAATTGATCAAAGAGATCAGGTTTCTCGGAGATTGTACGTAATCTTTTCCTCTGAGCCGTGCCCATTTCACTGAAAAAACTTGAGATTTGGAAAGCTGGGAACGGTGCTGTCTCCTGATTGTGGTATTAACGAGACGTTGCGATTGCTGGCTCGTTTATAAGGGGGCTCATCATGCAAGATGGTAGCACTAGCAAACAAAACGATTTTTAAATGGGACCCACTTCCCGTCAAATATATTAATGTCTCTCTAACACCTAATATGGGACGTAGTTGATGATTTCTAAGTTTTTTACCGGCTATTCTTAATTATTTTCTGTACACTAGTACTATATATATATATATATATATATATATATATATATATATATATATATATATATATATATATATATATTGCCCTAGAAGCAATGGATCATAAATTTTGAACATGATTCAGTTGGTAATTAGAAGACTCGTGAGCGTCTAGTTTAAGATTTAAAGTTAAAATTCTATTATTAGTTATTTGAAGAGGTTTTTTTTAATGAAGCTAGTCTCATAAAGTAATAGGTGAACTTTATATCTATTGATATTTTTATTAGTAGACTATATATCTTACTTTATATTAATTATTAAATTCAATAGTTAATGCAAATAAAAAAATAAATACACAAAAATTGAAGTTTTAATAGTTTTATTACTATGTTATATATATGTGAAATAAATATTTTATTGGTGAATAATATTTAAAGTGGTGCTATTTTTACAAATCGTTTTTCAGAGTTCACACTTGGAAAAATATCAATAATTGGATCTACTTTTAGCTGTATTTTTTTAAAATATAAATGTAATATGAACATTTAATGTTCTTTTTAATGAAAAATATAATATTTTATACTATTTTCCAGTATAAAAAAAAAGAAAAAAAAGGAAAAAAAGGAAAGGGCTATGATGGACGATGGGCATGGCATGTAGCGGTCAAAGCGGCCACATCGCAGGCCACCTGCCAGGGTAAGCTACGCATAGGGTTCTGTGAAAATTATGCTTTAAGTTGTTGATATTTTTTTAATTTTTAAAAATCATTTTGATATTATTATGATCTAAAAACATTTCAAAAAATTAACTTCAAAATAAAAATAAATATAAATTTTTTTTTCAAAAATATTTTTGAAATATAGGAAAACAGGAGAATTAAAAGTTAGTGTGTGTGGTTTGGGGTGCTGGAATTCAAATAGATGCCTTTGTTCAACTAGTGACTTCAATCGAGTGCAAAGGCATTGATGCGTTGCCTACTTGAAATTTAAAAAAAAAAGAAGAGGGTAGAGGAATGAATTCGAAATCTGATCCCATGAGCTGGTTTTGCACTGATCATCGAAGGAGAAATAATAAATTCCGAATCGAATCCCATTAAGCATGTTAGCATTTCAAAATCCTCAGGATATTTGTTTCTAAGAATCTCAATTTCATTTTTTATACATTAATTATTTTTATTAGTTTCTTACCTTTCGGAATAACAAAATCCTGGAATGACAAGTATAATAGTATGTATTTTCTTACCAAATACATTCACACGCATACAAGGTATACACACATAAAAAAAAATAGTATGTCTGTAAATTATGGTTTTTTAAAAGATTAAATGCGTACAGTGCTTTACTAGGGTTGGGTAGATGTGATATACGGTGGGCTAAGCTAACTAGCTGTAACTTAAAGGACAAATAACTCTAAATAAATTAATATTAAGGTGTTTAATTATAATAATAAAATAATTAAACAAAGTCAATTTTTTTTATTGAAGAATGGATCTGTCTAGGACAGGATAAACGTGTAGCTGTTCAACGAAGCCGACTCTGCCATTACCACGAGTGATGGGACGCTTGTTTAACCTCCAAGTGCAAAAAATATAAAAAAATTGGAATTTTTATTATTATATATCTTGATTAATTTTATATTTTTAAAAATTAAGAATTAATTAAAATATTTAATAATATTAACTGATGTGAAACTCAAATTGATAATATAATTACAAGGGTAAGAATTATACTACAGTTGATACTATTTTTTACCCTTATAAAGTGGACCGACCCATTGCAAATATACATCAATTCCATAAATAAATACACTTAGTATTAACACATCAATTCCTCGTATTAGTATAGTACTTAACATAGTATTAGTTCTATCACTTGTATATACAAATCAACGTTTTGAAAATCAAAATACGATATATTATATAGATTATTTATTTATTTATTTATTTATTTATTTATTTATTTATTTATTACATGAGTTACCAAATATAAACATGAGAATTCTTTTTACATATATAATTAAATAAACATAATGTCCCCATGTATTTAGTTGGTTCGTGTTTCTCCTACTGTCTTATAAAATGTTTAATATGCAATGTACCCTAAGAAATGTAAACAATAAATACAGAAAGCCTTTTTTTTCCTCCTTAAATATCATGAAGAAGTAAAGCAAATGTCTCTTGGACACGTGTTTCAATACAATCGGTTGTTTATATATCTATATATTAATCATTTTTTTCTCGAATATTCTCTTTTATTTGTTTTTATGCGAGCAAGATTCAATATCAGACATGTTACATTCCTTTATGATCTTACGTGCTCAATTAACTTAGCAACCATATTTTGAAAAATCCCGAACACAAACTACTTATGATTTGTATAGTAAATTTCTGAGTTCAAGTTAGAGTATATATTCTTTATAAAAACATAGAATAACTAGATTTTTATGCGTTCATTTGGATCCAAAAAATAAAATTTGCTTTTCATATGAAAAAAATATTTTTGAAGAATCTTTATTTTATAACTGCATCATCACAAAGTCCCTAACTCACTTGTGATGATAAAATACTTGTGATCTGTATAGTAAATTTTGAGCTTTGAGTCAGGATGTGTATTTTTTATAAGAACTTTAAACAACTAGAATTTTACCTATTCACTTGGATCCAAAAAAAATATATTTTCCCTACTCACTTGTGGGAAGCAAGAATGATTTGTTTATATTTACGCATACTTTTTTTTTCTGAATGAAGTAGTAATTATTAATTGGATTAAAGATGTAGGAAGTAACAATGATGGATGGTGGCAGGAGATCTGCATCTTAAACTTGTTCTTCACACACTTTTATATCTCTACGCATAGTGTGTGCAAGTTGGGGGTCGCAAGTTGCGAAACTTGTGAGGTAGAAAGTTTTGCACATCAAGCTAGCCCTGGATATTTACGTGTAGGGACATTAAAAAAAAAGAAAAAAAAGGAGAGAAATAATTTTCTGACTTCTCAAGTTGGATAATGAAGATTGAGGATAAGGTCTAGAGATTATGGAGTTGGTAGAACACTTATCCCTTTCATTACCACCAAAAAAAGAGAGGAGCCGTACATGGTTTGGTACAAAATAAGACACACCCTTTTACATTCGCAGGTCTTGTTTGTTATTGTGTTTTAAATTTTTTTTTATTAATTTTTAGGTGTTTTTATATTATTTTTATATGTTGATATCAAAATGAATTGTAAGAAAATAAAATAAATATTATTTTTATATATTTCTGATTAAAAATCACTTTCAAAAACTACTTTTACCATATTCTCGAAACAATTACTGAACGTTTTGCTCATCACTTTTTTGCCCCTCTAGTAGCATTGTAAGGTTCTTGCAGTTCCAAGTTTATGAAGAAATCAATGGACTACACCATGTACTTGTAAGTCAAAGGGTAAATTGCATCAATTTTTTTTTAATGTATCATGACATTATAGAAATCATAAATTGGTTCTTACGATTTCAAATCAAAAGTTAAAAGATATTAGTCTTTTATTGTGCATCAGGACACACTTTATAATACATATATATATATATATATATATATATATATATATATATATATATATATATATATATATATATATATATGTATGTATGTATGTATGTGTGTGGGGACAATAAAATGATCAATTTATCATTCTAAAAAAAAATCATTTAACTAGCTAAAAGTAGAATAATAGATTTCATAGAGTTTATTTGTTATTAATATATTGATTGAGAACAAATTGGTACTTTAACATTTAATTTAAATACACATGGAAATGATTTAAATACGTTTAAAAATAAAATAAAATAAAATAATATAGCCCAAGAGCTTTTCAGTCTATTAGCATTTTTATTACGCAGTAAAATGATTTCATCGCTCTTAATAGCAATAAATAAATAAAAATAATACTATTAAGCTTATTTGAATCGATGATCATGTTCTGGGTTTTTCTTGTTTCTTTAAAAATGCTATCGTCATTAATTTGGATATCACTTTTTTATTCTAGGAAAAAATTGACATGGTTATAAAATAAACCCCCTCGAAGTTTAAGAAAAATTTACAGAAACGATTTATTATTTATTTTTATTTCTTAACCGTTGATAAAACTTTTTTCTATATACTCCACATTTTCTCTTCCTCAATTAACTTACCTTATTTACCATCTTATTATGAAAATATTTCTATTTCCATCTATTTATTTTCTTGCAGTTTTGTTTCCCATTTAGAGTCTATTTGACATTGTATTTTAAAACTATTTTTGAAAAAAAAAATTGTGTGTGTTTTTAGATAATTTTCATATGTTAATGTCAAAAATAATTTTTTAAAAATACAAAATATATTATTTTAATGTATTTCTAAACGAAAAAAAACAATTTAAAAAATAACATTAATCACACTCTCAAAACAAGAAACAGACAAATATCTACTCATCTCTCAATGGTTTTTGGCCATGCCTCCTCTCTTTTAATTCGATTCATCATCTTTGATTTCTTCTCAAAACGACCTGTTTTTATCAGCAATCAACAATATAAACAAGAATAGGAGCAGGCCTTCTTATAATTAAGTTATATGGACCTCAATTTTATACACTTTTATATTTTTTTCAAATTCAATGGGTATATACGATCAAAAAAGTATCCCTCGCAATCTTGAAATGCAACCTTGGAAAAATTATCGAGTTCATCGAAATATCAATAGATATGATTTATAAGAAAAGGGGGATTTAAAAAAAGAAAGAATAGTCATGGGTGGTGTTGTAACTATAATAAATATAAAATAAGTCTGACTTAGTTAATGAAGGAATGTGACTAAATCGGAAATTAATTAGATTATTTTAGTATATGAGCAATATTATATTTATTATTTGATTCTAATCAATTTATTCTTTATTTTATTTATTAATGCTTTTTTATTCTTATTATTTAAATAGTAATGAGGGCTAGACATTCTTGAATCTTGGAATTGTTTTGATGATATCTTGATTGCATATTATTTTAAATAAATTATTATAATTTATCTACACATATATTCAATAGGAGAATTTTGCAAGTGATGAATTTACACGCATCAAAGCATCGATTCAGAATTTATTAGAGAAATATATTATATTATTATTAAAATAAAAAATATGTATTTGAATAATGATCGGTTCATAAACATCCTCGTAAAGCATAAATACATCGATTTATTGACCATTGATAAATAAATAAATAAACGAGTAAGTGATACAAACTTTAGATCAAAAGATTTACTTTTTCTATAATTTCAAGTTCGAGTTCTGTGATTGCTGATATTATATCTATTTGAGACTTACATGATCATTAATTTAATAATTTGTGAAATTAATCAAGGTACATATAAATTAATCCGGACACTTACGTTAATTAAAAAAAAGCATCTATTTACTAGAGTTATTTATTTGAGTTTCTTGTGTATAATCTCATGTATATGAATATGGATCATACGTTGTTTATCGACACATGTATTTCTTCACCATATATTTCTTGACGTCCACTGCATTCAAAAGAGAGCAAAATAATCAATTGTTGAGCTATTTTTTTTTTAAAAAAAAAAGGAGAAAACATTGTTCACCTAGTTCATTGTTGATGAGAATGGTGTTTTCTCTTTTTTTTTGCGTAAAAAGATTTATTATTATTATTATTATTATTATTATTATTATTATTATTATTATTTAAACTGATATACTTCTTGAGCTCATCCGTCAATATGTATTTAGTTGGAGATTGTGATATGTTTTTTTTTAATGTTTTACTATGACCTTGTTTTTCTTAATTTTTTTATTTAGCAGTGTCACCTCATGTTAAGTTTATTTTTTAAAAAATAAGTTTTATTCTTAAATTAAATAGAGTTCATTTATTAAATATTGATGAATGCTTCACTTTATTTTGTTTTGTTTAATTAATTTTCCAGAACATTGCTCTAATGACCCATGCGACATCTTTTTATGTTTCCATCCAGAATTATTAAGTCAGGTTTAAAAAGTCTTAGTAAACTTTTTTTTTATAATTCGTTTATTATCATTTCCTATAGTTTAAATTATATTATCATACCACCCAATATTATTATTAATCCAACCAAATTAATAGCTCGATTATTTTTTTTATATATAAAAATTGTCGTTTTTCAAGAAAATTTTTGTGTGCTAAATTTGTTTTTGACCTGCCCAAGGACAACGTGGATCATTAATCTAATTATCTTTATAGAGTGATTTAGGGAGTGTTTGAGAGTGCGGTTGCGGTTGTTTTTTAAAGTGTTTTTTATTTAGAAATATATCAAAATGATATTTTTTTTTATTTTTTAAAAATTATTTTTAACATCAGCATATCAAAATAATTTAAAAATACCAAAACAATTTCATATAAAATGAATTTTTTTTTGAACAAACAACAATACAACCACAGAAACAAACAACCCCTCAGTAAATAGGTCTTCGATAGAATAGTGATTGTCTGACCCGATCCTGCTCTATACACTCCACAAGTTAAGTATTTCGTGCACTCCTCGTAAGTTTTCTTCAAATTAAATTGATGTTTCAAAAATTAGTTGTGTCCAGCCGTGGCGTACAAAGACATAATAGTTATCTTTGTATTTTTATTTGATTATGATAGATGAAATATAATAAAAGTTTTAAAAGTTTATTTTATATTTAATATGTATTATTGTCAAGATTATATATTTTTAAAAATAATTAGATATACATTTTTCTACTCTAGTTTTTATTGAGTTTTAAAATTAATAATAACTCTAGTTATAAAATCAATACTTCTCTAGCTGATTTTAAAATAATAATAATAATAATAATTATAGTAATAATAATCACTTTTATTTATACGATGACTGTAATAAACTTGAGTTGACCTTTTGGCTTAACCCGAATCTTGTTTTTGTTGACTCTCAAGTTGAGTTTTAAAATTATAATAATAATCATTTTTATTGTTATGTTGATTTAGTCAATGATCAACCTAACCTGTGATTCGAGTTGAGTTTTAAGTTGATATTTGAGTGGTTTTAAGACTATGATAATAATTATTTTTATTTTTACATTGACTCGGATCAACCCGGGGTGACCCTCATTACCCGTGACTTGAGACTTATTATGGGTTGACTCCGAGTTGGTTTCAAAACCATGATAATAATCATTTTTATTTTTACATTGACTCAAGTTAATCTGAGGTAACCCTCTGACCTCTGACTGAAGCATTATCCATAAATGACCCTTCAAGTTGAATTTTCAAGTTATATTTTAATATTGTGATAATAATCATTATTATCCTTACATATTTTCATCATATAATTTTATAATCAAAAGTTTCTTGTGATAATATTTTAGAAATAAAAAATAGAGTCTTTGGTGATATATTCTCTATATACCTTATGTTTTAAAAATACAAAAAATCACTTTTTATGTTTTAAAAATACAAAAATTCACTTAAAAGTTATTATTTATCTTCTTAACAGAATATATTTCTATCTTTACTAATTTCATCTCTTTTATATTAAAGTGATAACTAAACACTATCTTAAATGTATTTTGTTTGATAAATCATTGCGACTCACGTGCTCGGTGATTTAATTATATATTATACTTTTTGCGTGTTTATTTATACCTTGTAACTTTCATCAATCTGTTTTTTCTTTTTCTTTTTCATACAAAAAGGATTAATTTAACTAAATGCATGAATGCAACACATCTTTATCCTGACATGAAAGGCACTCTGGGTGTCCATGTAATGCAAAAGACTAAGCTACTAATCCTCATGAACTGTCGTAGAATAATTTGCCATAATCACAAGCAAAGTACTCGCACAATCGTAGATATAAAGTATAAGTCCTGGTCGGTCACTAGTACTATTGGTTGAATAAATACACAAAGTAGCTAGCTTTTATTGTTTTTCTTATTACCACGAGTTTCTTTGTCGGTTTACGTGCATCTCGACTAATTTCACGGATTCTATAATTAATGAACATGTAAGTTTCCAGTAATCATCATATTAGCAATCATGGAGTTGGAACTCAGATCACAAGAGAGCAAACTGTTTGAGAATAATATAAATTATATTTCTAGGACCTTTACCTGATAGCTTAAGCTTTGAGGTGAGACTCCAAAATATAATTTGTATTATTCTCTAACACACCCCTTCAAGTGAAATCCTTTTGGGCTCGAAACTTGTACAGACCCACACTACCTTGTGCTCTGATACCATGTTCATGAACCATCTCATCTAAAAACTTAACCTATTAGGTGAGGTCCTGAAATATAATTTGTATTATTCTTTAACACGAACGTCTTTGTCCAAGGTCTTTACTATATGTTTAGCTGTTATTGTTCTTGACCTTTCTCCATGAGCCGGTCAATAATGCAGAAGAAATGTTCACAAAACATGGCTTGTTGACCTTGCAACCCTAGCAAATACATGGCCAAAATGCATGCTGTGGAGCTGTTCTCCTGCAGTGATTGATGATGGCCCCACGCCGTCCCTTCTCGTGCCTGTAAATCTTCAGAGCGAGAGTGACATGCCACCTTCCACAACATGTTATCGAAAGCACTGTGTGCATGTGTTTACATGTTTCTGATTTCAATTGAGTGACATAATTACAGCACTAATTGGTTTCACGTGCTTTTCAGCAAGAAAAAAGGAAGAAGAAGGCGTGAGAGCCCCGCAGAATCAAGAGTTCTCCAGGGGAAATTGATTGAGAGAACGCTCACTGTGCAAGGATTGCCAAATCGATCCAAACACCTTTTGAGGTTGCTGTTACGCATGAGACACCAGGAAAAAATTGTTTGATTGGCATATGTTACTGTTATACCATCACGGCGGTGCCCTAGATTTCTACGTTCTGCTGCTTCATGGGGAGGCAGAACTAGAGAATTAGCTCATCAACCACAGAATGATAGAAGGAACGATGTGAAAGATCTGTACCAGGTGGTGTGTTACATCTATATATATATCTTGTGTCAGAGAATAATATAAATCATATTCTGGAGCTTCATTTAATAACTTAAATTTTCAGGTAAGATGATTTTTTGACATGGTATCAGAGTCTTGTTGACTCAGCGGTTACGAGTTCGAATCTCGCTACCCCCATTCTATTTGATAATAACCAAGCACAAGATGATATGAGTCTGTGCAAGTTTCAAGCTCAAAGGGTTTTACTTGAATGTTTGTATTAGAAAATAATATAAATTATATTCTAGAACCTCACCTAACAGCTTAAATAAACTTTTAGATGAGATAGTTCCTTGACATCTTGAACAATAACTCATGATCTTGTGCCATGAGCCTAGCTAAGACTTTGATTCTCCTGAAGCTAATTTACTGGTGAGGTCAATGCTCAAATAAGGTTTCTTCATGAACATGGGCACGTTAAAATGTTCACGTTTTGACTTCTTTTTTTCCAGGTGAAATGGTTATCAATTCATGGTTTTTGCGATTGAGGATTTGTAATTTATTATCATTGCTTCCTTTCTTATTTGCCCATATAAATATTGCTGACACAAAGGATAAGAATTAGAAGAGAATCAAAGTCTATCAAATCCTAAAGTTACAAAACTACGTACAGTCTTGAAATGTAGAAATAAAATAAAATAATATATAAATCCTTTAAACTGATAGCTCCAACCAACCTAGTCAAATCAAATAAATTTAGGAGATATAACTAATAAAAAATTAATTAATATATGCTATGATTGTTATTGTAAGAAAAAACTTAGTTAACTTATCCAATAATTTTCTTTGAGTTTGACTTGGATCTATCAACACGCCTATATATCATATCGTGTGTGAAGAGCGAGCGATGGGCGGCGTTTAAAGCTCTTTATTCTCAAAGAATTTCTTAGTGTAAGTGGTGATACTAGCATATGATGATGGGATTTGAATTTCTCTTCTTCTACGTCCCCACTTGTTTTTTTTTAATCACACGTTTCTTGCAGACAGCATAAATCTGGGATAAGGTCGAAAGTTCATGAAATGGAAAAATCAATGCTGTGCAAATTGTTTAGACAAAGTTTGGTGTGGTAGATATATCCTTAGGCCCCACCATTCTTTCGATGATTGGTATGGTTTCAACCTTATCCAACTTTTATCGCCCGTATATGGCTCTGTTATCAGAGAATAATATAAATAATATTTTAGAATTTTATTGATTAATTTAAGTTTTTAGGTGAGATGATTTCTTGATATGATATCAAAGCTTTTGTTGACCCAGCGGTTACAAGTTCGAATCTCACCACCTCCATTCTAATATAAATAATATTTTAGAGTTTTATTGATTAATTTAAGTTTTTAGGTGAGATGATTTCTTGATATGGTATCAAAGCCTTGTTGACCCAGCGGTCATAAATTCGAATCTCACTATCTCCATTTTATTTGATAAAAAACCAAGCATAATGTATTATGGACTTTATGCAAGTTTCAAGCTCAAAAGATTTTCATTTGAGGAGGAGTGTTAGAGAATAATATAAATCATATTTTAGGATCTTACTTATCAGTCTTAATCTTTTAGATGAAAGATGATTGCTTTAACACTTGTTACACTTGGATCATCCCTTATTTTGTCAAAAAAGAAAGAAAAAAAAATGTAAGTTTTAATTCAAACTTTCCATGAATGCTATAGCTTGGAAGAGTCATCACTTCATTGATTCCTTTGATACAATTATAATACCTTTTTGTATTTGAAATTGTATTTAAAAACATAGTTGGTCTGAAAAAAATGTTAAATTGATATTATATTTTTGAGTTTTTCAATGATTTTGACACGCTAATATAAAATAATTTTAAAAATAAATTATTTTAATAAAAAACCTGCATCACAATTTCAATCCCGCATGAAGTTTGATTAATCAAATCAAATCATCATGGATTTTGTATTGGATGTGTGCCATCTTTACCATAAATCAACATAAAGTTGCGTGGGGTTTGATTATATATTCTTTAATGAATGTAAAATGGAAAGTGGATAAAGGCATAACGGCTATGTTGATGTTGAAATATGGGATATGATATTGATTCCATCTTACCAAACATGAAGATTTAAAAGAAGAATCATTAATTTGCAATTTACTTTCTATATGTCTATTATTAGTTTTTTTAAGATTTTAATTAATGTATTTTTAAATATAACAAAAAATATATTAATCAACTTTAAAATTTCATCACTTAACTCTTTGCTTGGACCGAACTTCAGATTAAATCGAATGAGTCACTCCAATATGAGTCAATTGATTTGGTGATTTCAAGTACAGTCCAAAAAAATGATAAAAAGTTGTTCACTTGAAAAGAAATTCAATATAATATTTTTTTATATTGAAATAATAATATATTTGATTAACATGAGCTAACTCATTATATTTCCAATATGACCCATTTTTATTTTCTTTCATTTCCTCTTCTTTTTTTTTGGCTCCATAAGTGACCACTTCAAGTTTATTGCAACTAACTATCAAAGATAAATATCGAATAAAATTAATATAAAAATATTAAATTAAAAAAATAAACCTCACAAATTACACTATATGAACTCATAGAATAATTGAGCGAGGGTTACATTAGATGAAATAGCCAATTACCTAGCTTTTTTTTATTTATTATCCAAGTTCACACTTCGTCAAGTCATTTTAAATTTACCCCAACTTATTTTTTCAATGAAAAATAATATATTATCAACAAGTGATCCCATTCATCTATTTACTTATAATTAATGTATCGTTTACCTTCCATGGCCTCTATTAGTTTTAAAAAATAAAATAAAACATTTAATTCTGATCAAAACTCTTTAATGATTTAAAATTAAAATTTAATTTTTAGAAAAATAAGCTTGCATATTTTATAAAAAATATATATATAATATTTAATTAAATAAGAAAGCGAGTAAGAAATTTATTATATGATCATTATATATAATGTCAGTTTGAAAGTGTGGTTGAAATTATTTTAAAAAATATTTTTTATTCTGAAATGCATCAAAATAATGTTTTTATATTTTTTAAAATTATTCTTGACATTAGCACATGAAAAATGATATAAAAATATCAAAAATAAATTAATTTAATGTAAAAAATAAAAAAATATTTTTTTTATAATTAATGTATCGTTTTACTCTTCCATGGCCTCTATTAGTTTTAAAAAAAAATAAAAAAAGCATTTAATTCTGACCAAATCTCTTTATTAATTTAAAATTAAAATTTAATTTTTTTAGAAAAAATAAAACTTGCATATTTTATATAAAATATTATATAATATTTAATTAAATAAGAAAGCGAGTAATAAATTTATCATACAATCATTATATATAGTGCCCGTTTAGAAGTGTGGTTGAAGTTATTTTTTAAATTGTTTTTTTATTGAGAAATGCATCAAAATGATATTTTTATATTTTTTAAAAATCATTTTTGATATCAACATATAAAAATGATCTAAAAACATTAATTTTTTAATTTAATATAAAAATAAAAATATTTTTTCTTCAAAAACACTTTGAAATATAATATGAGAGAGAGAGAGAGAGAGAGAGAGAGAGAGAGAGAGAGATGTTCTTAAAGGTTAACATGAGAACAAGAAGGAAGGTCCATGATCAACAACACCAACCGGTTCATTACAAATCCATATTAAAATGTTAGGCTCCATTGCTATTGGGTTTTGGAATTTAATCTAAACTCAAAAGCCCATAATACCCAGTTTGGAAAGAGAGAAAAAACGGGAAAAAAAAATGCAAAAAGAAACGCTTGCAAAGAAGGAAATCAGATTACAGAAGTGAATACCATTTTAGCTCCGAAGAGAGGAGAGAAAGCGATTCGCAGTAGCAGTGGCAGTAGCAATGGAGGCGGAATTGAAAGAGATGCTTAACGATCTCGATTCTATCAAGCAATCACTGCCTGATCCTTCAAATCTTGCTTCTTCAATTCTCAAGGTAATGAAATTTTGCTTGATTTCTCTGTATTTATCTACCTCCTTCTATTCTTTGATCGTTTTTTATTAATCAAAACCTAATCCGTTGTTAATTGATTTTTTTTTAATTTAATGAAGCTGCAATCGCGTGTTGAGCATCTCACGAAGCTGGCAAAGTCTGCACCTGTTCGGCGTACGAAAGTCCAGGTTTTTATTTGTCTTAAGGGCTTTTTGAATTGCTGGCTCCTATATAGGTTTGTGAAATTGTTTTTGTTGGTGGTGGTGGCAGGATATGAGCGCGGAGGTGGTAGATAGTAATCCATATAGTAGGCTTATGGCACTTCAGAGGATGGGTATTGTGGACAATTATGAGCGCATTCGGGAACTCTCTGTTGCCATTGTTGTCTGTATTTATCTCCTCTTCTTTTACCCTTTTAGGATTTAATTAGACACTGAAATTGAAAAATGTCTCTCGTAAACTATGATGATCTACCACCCCATATAAGTAGCATGCATAGACGTTTTTGTGTTGATATGCCTTATGTTCTATTTATTGTTTGTTTTCATACCATCACAGGGAATTGGTGGTGTTGGCAGTGTTGCAGCTGAGATGTTAACAAGGTGTGGCATAGGTCGTCTTTTGTTGTATGATTATGACACAGTAGAGTTAGCTAAACATGAATAGGCTTTTCTTCCGTCCGGAACAGGTTTTTCACCTTCTCTCGCTTCTTTCTTATTGCTTGGAAGTGTGGTTGAGGTTTTTTTAAAAATGATTTTCATTCAGAAATGCATCAAAATGATGTTGTTTTATTTTTTAAAAATCATTTTTGACATCACCACATGAAAATGATCTAAAAACACTATTTTTTTTTTAATATAAAGTAAAAAATAAAAATACAAAATTTTCAATTTTTTTCAAAAGTTTATTATTAACTTTGTTGATACAACATGCTTTTCAACAAAATTACTCAACTTTTTTTTTTTTTTTTTTATCATATGAAGAAGCTATTTTCTTTATTCAAGTAAATGTGTTGAGTAATATATTTGTTTGAAATTGTATGAAAATCATGTTTGTAGCCGTTATTTAGAAAAACTTTTGCATTCATAGGTTGGCATGACAAAGACTGATGCTGCCAGTCAGACCCTTTCAGACATAAATCCTGATGTCGTCCTTGAGGTGAGTGTCTTCAAAAAAAATTGTTATCTTGTTTTGCACATGCAAAAGCTCTGTTTTTGTTTAGCCCCCATTCCATTCTTGTGTGTGGGTTGGGGCTGGGGGTGTCATTGCTCACAGATCTAGGGACTTGGAAGTGGAAAAGACATATATAGGGTAAACATTTATTATCTAGCTTTGTAATCTGGTGGTGTGTTGCTTCATTTCTTCTGATAATTTGCATTGCCTGTCGTTGATTAATTTTCTATCCGAGTTCTCTGAAAATAATAACAGGAGAAAGAGTAATTGATTATATCCCTATTATTTCTGTATACTGATTGGTACTTTCTTGTTCAGAGCTTCACAATGAACATCACGACAGTGCAAGGATTTGAAACCTTTATGTCAAGTTTAAGAAATAAATCATTTCGCCCAAATAAAGAAGGCAGTGGAGTAGATCTTGTTTTGAGCTGTGTGGATAATTATGAAGCAAGGATGGCTGTTAACCAGGTAAAGAAGTCTGATATAATAAGTATTCATTTCCCATTTTGTGGTTTTGATTTGGCATGTAAAAGCCCAATAACCTACCGTGTAATGTTTTTGTTCTGATGCTTGACATATTCAAATTACTTTTCATTGACTTGTCTCAAGTTCATTTTAAAAATTCAAATTTAGTATTTTATTGTCACCTTTTATGAATTTAAAATTCTTTTAATTATTAAAGATTCTGTATATAATTTTCTCATGTATATGCAGGCTTGCAATGAGTTGAATCAAACATGGATGGAGTCCGGTAAGCAATATCATTCTTAAACACTGATTAATTCGATAAACAAAAATGTTATGTGCATTCACTGTACTCTCAAACTACTTTTGCATAAACAAATGTGTACTAGTGTGCTGTATAAAAGGGTTTCAATACATGCTTCCATGAAAAATTTGTTTTGGATCCAGTCCAGAGTAAGGTTAAGCTTCTCCTGGGTCTGTCTCAATTGATCTGAGGAAACAAGTTGAACATGACAAAGAGGTGCATGATAGCTAGATTTTTATAACCTGCTCATGCTGCATGATGCCTTTGGATCATTGGATGCTTTCCATGGAGCTTGAATTGTTTCTAGTACAATTTGTTCTGAACTGTTGAGCCTCATATGCCAGCAACAAATATTTAGGACACCTTTTGGATTCCTATGCAACAGGAATGCCTGTGTTCAAATTCCATGCATGAAATATAAATGGAGTTGAAGTCACGAGTCTGAGCCTTGTAAATTCTTGTGCTTCTAGTTTTTTGTTTGTCAGAGCTCATATGATTTTTATACCTTGCGTTGTTTGGCATGCCTTCTTGGCATCTGTCAATGAGATTAATGAAGAGTTTTCTGTTACGGTCCTGAAACTGAGATCGAGTTACAGGGTGATTGATTGCGAAATCCTCCTGTAAAGAATGATGTTTGCCAGACTTTCTTCCTTTATGACCATATTTTTAAATATGGAAGGGATTTTTTAAATATGGAAGGGATCGTTTCAAGTGAGAACCCAACGATCTCAATGCAAATAAGAGTTTGAGATTTTTCACCCCTTTTCCTCAATATTCCAGCTTACATTATAAAGAAATGGTTCAATAACCAACTCCTACAAAGTAGGCAGCACTACTGCACTATCTAAATTGGCAACTAGGAAATAACAATATAAATTGAAATGAAATATGCAAACTTAAATCAGCAAGCTGGAACATCATGCATTGCTAGACACTCCCATCTTCAAGCTCTTACTTTTCAGCTTCGCCTCTGATACACTTGCCCTTTGGAAAACTTGTTCACGTTGCTGCTCATTACATTTTCTTGGCAGGTGTATCTGAGGATGCAGTCTCAGGTCACATACAACTGTTGATTCCTGGAGAAACTGCTTGTTTTGCATGTGCACCTCCTCTGGTATGTTCATTTACTTATCTGGGTATTTTGATTAATGGAGTTTCAGTGTAGGATTAGTGACCTTAATGCAAGATTCTGAAGTTGTTTTTTAATTCTTATTGTGGCTTCATAATTTTATAAATAAAATCAAATTGGGTTCAAGATTTTGTTGCTTTATTATAGAATATGAAGAAAGGATTTCACTTTTTATTAGGTTGTGGCATCTGGAGTAGATGAGCGTACTCTCAAGCGTGAAGGAGTCTGTGCAGCATCATTTACCTACTACCATGGTAATTCCCTCACAAACTTTGTTAAATGATCTCATTTCTAGAAGTAACTCCGATACAGTGATGTCTAGCTGGAATGCTGTTCTAATTGGGAGGAATATTATGTAAAATCTTGGATTGGCATAATGGCTCCTGGTGTTGCCTTTACATAGAAGCTTTTTTCCCCTTGTCAACAGATAGGCATAATTTGGTACATGGCACCTGATTTTATTTTATTGCATTGGATATAAATGGCTTGTGGTTTTGAATTTTTATTTCATGTTTTAATATCCGGTGATATGAATTACTTTTCAGGGAGTTGTTGCAGGGCTTTCTAGTGCAAAATACGCTGAAGTTACTGCTACATTTTGGACATGTGTCTCCTTATCTGGTAAATTTCATTTTAACAACTGCCTTCCCCCATCTTTCTCTCTCTTTTTTTTTCTTGTAATGATTGTTCAAGGCTTTACACAGAATCTAACAAGGTTATAGAACTTTGTTTCTCTTCTAACCTACTATCTTACCACGTTAGCAAATGCATGATGATTGCAGGGTTACAATTCCCTTAAAGATTTTTTCCCAACCATGGAAATGAGGCCAAACCCTCAATGTTCAAATGCTGCTTGTCTGGAGCGCCAGGTATCATAAACAGATCTGCCTTGATTTGCTACCAAATATCTTTCTGGAAAAATCTATTAATTGGACATATTTGATTTTCTTGGTGATAGTAAGAATCATACTTATTGTGCAGAAAGAATACCTCCTTGTAAAGCCAGCTAGGGACGCTGCAATTAGAGCCAAGATGGAGGCAGAAGCACTATTAGTTCCAGAAGGCCCACTTCATACTGATAATGAATGGAACATCAGGTGGTTCTTAGGATGATATAGTGGTGTATATACTTATGATATATAGGTCCATAGCATGTAAATGAAACATTTTGTGTTCCAAATAATGTTTAAAATATGATCATATGCAAGTACCAACTGCTTTAGGAGAGAAGTCACGCATGTTTTGACAAGAGTACTTTTCCTTGATCACTTATTTGATCATGTGATTTTCTTCTCTTTTCTGCTGAGCTCAGGCAAAATGTTCATTTTTTTTTATTCTTTGGTGTTTCTTCAGTGTTGAAGATGATACTGAGCCAGAAAGGACAGATGCCACAAGTTCAGGTGATCTTTACTGCTCAA
Organism: Salix viminalis; assembly: GCA_029228465.1. Classification (NCBI taxonomy): domain Eukaryota; kingdom Viridiplantae; phylum Streptophyta; class Magnoliopsida; order Malpighiales; family Salicaceae; genus Salix; species Salix viminalis. The sequence continues at coordinate 2,656,593 of CM055440.1, read as the reverse complement.
GCTTTGAATTTTATGACATTTCGATGCTACAAATCACACCTAAAACAAGAACAGATGGAAATAAATTTCAAGCCTTAAATTGGTGGGAACCTGTCAATAACTTTCACATTAGTCATGTGATTGGATGACTCACAATTTTCCTTGTAGTCTATTCTTGTTATTTTTCTCTTGGTGAAATGACATTACTATATCAACATTTGGTCTTAATTTTCTTGCAAAATTTTCAATAAACTACACCTATTCGATCTAGCCTTGACGCCCAAGACTATGGACCCTGAAAAGCAGCCATCTCCTGGCAAATGCTGGCTCGTGGGACACCCAGATTCGCACCTCGTCTACAAATAAATAAATAATACAAATGAGCAGTTAAATGTACACACGTCCCCACATCCATAAGGAAAAAAGTATTTTATTGTATTCTTATGCATTTGATTGTTGTAGAGAGGCCTAAAATCCCAATGTGTGGTCTTAGAAGCATTCCATGTTCGCATTGTGGTTGAATCTCAAATTTCTGGTATTGCATTGTTTCGTCCAAATGGTGTTCTCCTATTCAACATGTTGATTTTCCTCTCTTTTTTTGTCCATTTTAGATGCTCTTCCTGAAGGTCTTACTCGGGAGCTTCCAACCGCTGACGAGTTTCAGAAGATCCCGTGTCACCGAACCAGCCACGACAACTTTTGATGACATTGAAGAACTTAGGAAGAAACTTGATGCCCTTAATGCTGATTTAAGGTCCAATATCAGCATCTAGTGCACATACAGCTACAATGTCAGGTAAAGGAAGAGATTCTATTTGACCAAGCCCTTTCTAGGGCGAGTGAGAATTTTAGCCTTCGAGAAGGGAGAGTTCAGGCTGACCATTGCTGTTGTTCCCTTTGTTTTCACATTATTAGGATTCACCAACACCCCCTCCCCGTTTTTTTACCATGCCTTTGTTTCCGGCGTTGTTGTGTGCCAGCCGGGCAAATTTACTCAGTTTAAAACCAAACCAAAATTTGACTCAGTCGAACTCAATTGTGTTGGTCTATACTGCATGGCTTGAAATCACCCAATCAGGTTTATCCAGGCTTCAAGGGAGGGTTTTGTTTTTTAGCAAATACTTTTACATGCCCCAGGCTAAGAACATCGACAGCGTTTCACTCAAAAAACTAAGAATTTCATTCGGACGCAACAGTAGAAAGCCGAGTCCAGAAAGCCACTAAAGAGTGGTAGAAGGGGTGATCCACTCGATAAGCAACAGGACGGGATAACATCCCAACTTAAGAGCAGTAGTCATTACCAGGCTGGATCGTACAGCTATAACTTATAATCAGGCTTGGCAAATGAAGAGCATTATTGTCTAGGGCTATTTGAACTCGATCAAAATTTGGTCCATCCGGGGTTGATGTTTTCTGACCTGCCATTGAAAGTGCAAAAGCAATTAAAAATTTACTATGAAATGCAATTATACTAGTGTTTAATATAACAGAGGAAATGCTTCACCTTGACATGCCAAGATGGTTATCAGTACCAGCTAACGCTAAATTTGATGTATCAGACAGAGGAAATGTTTTGGTCATACTAAACTCGGTGGGAGTTTCAAGAAAGATTAACTAGGCAAAATCAGGGCAATGCTCAACACAGCTTCCATGAAACAGCAAAACTTACTTTAATACCAGCCATGGACAGCAGCTTGTGTGAAGCAATATACGCAATATCTGAACTGTTCAAGTTCTTCTCTATAAAATATATAACTTCAGAGACGCCAGACTGCAAGGAAGATGGGATGCTACATCCATTTAGAGATTAACGAATGCCAGGGAAAGAGGATATTGGGAGACAGCACTAACACGGTAACACCTGGATGAGCATATATCAAGAACTTAAAAAACAAATACCAGCAAGATGGAAAAGAGTTATGTTCACTGAGAGCCAATTTTTTAGCAATTAAAGAAAGTTTATTTAGATCAACAGATTCTAATAATATACTAGTTCCATGTTACATTCCAAACATTTAGTCAAAATCATGGGGATCATATCGTGCAGCTGTAGTCGAGCATTGCAGGTTGGTTAGGAATTTGAGTACTATACATTGTAAATTTTGTGTATACATTGTAAAACATAAACTATAATGTTCTCATCCATCTATGTTTCAGGTTTCCAGTATGCTTTCAATTAATATGTCGATATTCAAAAGCATGTACGCATCACTCTGTAAACAGAAACTGTATTAAAATTGTAAAGGGCAGGTTTAAACAATGGAAATGACCCTCAGTTTTCCAGGTTAACCAAACTCTAATGGAACTCTGACCTGCTTCTCAGCAAAGGAGGACCGGAAGCAGTACATTCTACCTATTTACCTGCTCATAAGGTATACAAGGCACACAAAAAAGAGAAGGAAATCCTCAATGAGGCACTCATATAGCATATAACATGAGGAGGCATGGATAACAAACCTGAATGATTATCTTGGCACATTCATTGCAAGGGAACATAGTCACATAAAGCCTCTGCAATAATTATAGAGGGAGAGACATTTCTTAGTTCTATTGGTGACAAGCAGCCTTTATTTTAAAGAAGGATCACTAGAAAACTCAGAAAATAGTATCATCATTTACACACGATATTGACACACCTATATTAGTTTCAGAACAGTAATATATCTTTAATACTGGTCAAACCATATAGCGGAAGAAGAGTTTGTTTGTGTGTGTTAAGGGCGGGGGGATACAAATTGGATATAATAGGAAATGAGACAATTGCTTACCTGCCCAGCAGCTGAAGCATGATTTGTGTTCAGAATAGCATTGACTTCAGCATGACAAACATAACTACAGCAGACAAATAGAGGTATTAGCTCGAAACCAGAAGCTATAGATGTTAGCCAAGTCAAAAGGCAACTTTAGCCAAAATCTCAATGAAGCATGAGTATTGGACAATATGATATTTATAGTGGTGGCAGAGCAAAAATTCCACTTCTTTGCCCTAAATACAGCTTTTTCCTGGCACATCAACTAATTAGCAAGAAAAAGTGAAAATGTAACTATGATAACAGAGCATGTATCATACGAAGCAGCGAGATCAAAAGTGGAGTCAATAAAAGCACAGACACTTACGGGTACTTTGTCTCCAGAGGATCCCCAGATTTGGATTTCTGAAACAAAACAGGATAAGTTTATTACATGTAATTCCTGGATGATATGATAAATGTAAATGTTATATGCCAACCTTTGCCCAGGGAAGCTTGTCATCTGAACAACCTCTTGGAAATCCATTATAGCCAATGCCTAACCAGAGATTAACATGAGAATTGAAAACATCACAATGTGCATGAGTTTTATTATTATTATTATCATCAAACTCAAAAACAACCGCATAACTTCTGTTCCAGCATAACCAGAAATAAATCATCAAACTAGAGTTACCATTGCTTCATCTTCTTGAGAGGGTAATAGAACCACTGATGTAAGAGAAGCCAGAATAACATAAAGCAAAAGCAATTGGTTTCGCAATCTCATAGATCGAAATCATTTTACTTTAAATTACTAATCTCATGGCACCATTTCTTAATTTTTTATTAGAAGAATCCTAGTGTTCACTTCTGTAGATGCCATCCATCCTTGCTATTCATACCCATACTCATATTCTCACTCTCAATTCACTTTGAAAAAGATAAATTAAAAAACAAATGGCGGTCAAGATTCATAACTAAAACGGTAAAGAAAATTACATACAAAATCAACTTACCGAGAATTATGCCATTTTGACTAACCAAACACGCCCCAACCTACAACACCAAATACATATTATCAAACACCTACAGTATAAACCAAAATTAAATAAAATAAAGTATTAATTAATGCATAAACATTAAAAATCAAAGTCTCTCAGATATTAAAAAAAAATAAGAGAAATAAAAAGTATGACCTGCCTGTTTGGATCTTTAGATCTTTCAGCTGATAAAAACGCAATTGCCATGAAATAATCATCCCACGACAAATAACTGAAACCCAATCATATGTTTAAAAAAACACTTCAAACAGTGAAATTAAACAGTGAAAGCTTCAATCTTTAATGGATGGAAAATAATAATCAGAGTTTGAAATTCGACTAACTCTCTGCGTTTGGAAGGATCAAAGGGGCTCTGAGAAGAGCATATCTTCGAAACGTCACCGTTAGGAACCGAATTGGTTTTGGATAACAACCGCTTCCTGGAGTTGCTGATGTGGAGGAAAGCGAACAGCAAAAGCTGAAGCTAAAGCTCCGAAGACTGTGGCTGTGGAGACAAGTACGAGCTCTCGAGAATTCATTAGAGTTTGATTTAACTAAAAAAGCGCGAGAAAATGAGAAGGAAAGTTTCTCTCTCTCTGTTTTTTTCCCCTTCTCTTTTCTTGTATTTGTTTCGCGAGAAAATTAGACCGGGAATCGGATTGGCTAAATCGTTAAGATTTTAGCGGGAAGAATTTACGAGGGAGATTCCATTTCCCTCGCGTGGAAAACAGACGACAGAGGGGCGAGTAAGGGATGTTAAGTGATAGTATTTTGGATACGGGTCGGATAGTATAGGGCTATTCAATCAAATCGGGCTTAGCCCATTTCATTAAAAAAAATATCACGTCTATAATTTTTAATTTTTTATATCAATGCCGTGATGGCATTTTTATTGTGTGTATTAAAAATTTAGTTCGGTAACGAACATATTGTTTTTTTTCTTAGATTACGAATAAATAATTTATTTTTTACATGGACAGAAATTTAATCTTCATGACAATTTTTTGACGCATTTTATATATTTTCTCCCGGCTTCAATTCTAAACAAGGAGAATTCACTGTGAATTCATATTTTAAAATTAATAATTAATTTTGTTTTATTAAATTTCTCTAATTTTAGAGATTATACCATTTTAAAAAAAAATTTGTCTAAGTTTGTTCATGTTAAAATGACAGGGAGTCTTCAACTGATTTTTTTTTTTCTTCTCCTTTCAAGTATGATACTAATAACTTATTTTTATAGTTAATTATTGCTATTTTTTGTTTATTTTATTTAATGTCAATGCTTTTTTTCAAATCATACTATTAAATTAACAAAACCCATCAAACCTTATCTTGCTTTTTAAAAAACATTAATATCGGTGAATATATTTTCTTACATTGAAAAATCCTTTTCCAAGCCTGCGATGAAGAACAAACCACATTGGTAATTGGTAATTGGTTCGCGAAAAACAAAATAATGTTTAGATGTTTTTCATGTATAATATGATTTAGAATCCCCTGGCCTGGCTTTTACTTGCCTGACTTGGAATCCCTTGGCTAGGCTGTTCTTGGAACACAAGTCCTTGAAGCGAAGCCCTTGAATGCGTTTAAATGGTCTGAATTGCCTCTCCTTTTTACCCGGTGACCAAAATATTTATAGACATTGTTGACACGTCAAATTATCTTCTGGAGAGTGCAAAGTAATGCTACATACATGTGTATGTATATGTACATAAATATATGTATATTTGTTAGGTCTCAAATGATAAAATAAACCAGGCAAGACTGCACATAGCATAGGGTTATCGATGTTAGGCAACTTTAAAGGGACCTTACCCTTATTTTTTACTAACTTAATTGTTCAGGGTTAGTTTGCTCTTACCTCGACTAATTTCACGGATTCTGAAAGTTAATAGATCATGTAAGCCTCTAGCGGCCATCATATTAACAACTGCATGACTCGAACTTAAAACCACAAAAAGAATAATACCTTAACTAATTTCACGGATTCTGAAATTAATGATTATGTAAACCTCTAATAATCATAATATTAACAACCGCATAACTTCGAACTTAAAATAATAGAAAGAGTAATCCCTTTAATTTCAAAATTTGTATCATTGGAGCATCTATTAGGTGGTTTTGAATATTCTTTCTAGGTCATAAATGGGACCCAGGCTAAGAACAATGGTGCTTAGTTGTAGTCCATGAAATATAAATCATTGTCCTCGGTGACCTCTGTCGCTAAACTACTGGCCTTGTTGATTGTTATGGGTAGGTAAGTTCTTTATATCGAAGCTGAACGTGGATTAGATATTAGCCTCGAATGAATTAGAGCCTCTCACAATTTCTTAGTGGCTCTTATCCAATTAGGTTAATTAGGAGGTCAATTTAAATATATATTAAAATAATTTGATGCTGAGCCGATTGGAATATTTTAGCTAGATTTTACTGGATCATTTGAGCCATTATTTGACCTAATCGAGTTGATATTTAAAATGATTTTAAAAAATACTCCCTGATGGATCCATAATTTCTAGTAAATAGGTCATCAAATCCAACGGCTATCAGTTAATCATGAAATTCAGACTCCATGATTTTAACTGGCACGATCTAGATGGGGTCCAGAACAATTAGATATGATGCTCTATCTATGGATTTGGTACTGAAGGACGAGAGTTCAAATCCCATCTCCACATTATTTTATTTTAATTTGATTTAATATAATATAATATAAAGTTCCAAAGCTAAGAAAAATAAATTATTACTTGCACTTTTAAGATGGAAAGAAAACCTAATGTTCAAAAGGTCTGGAAATAAGAATATAAATTCAAAACATCTTTATTTTTCTTGGCTGGAAAGGTAATAGAGCAAGATAAAATATAGAGATGCATGCAACCTGTTCATGAAAATCAACCTTGCACGTGCAGCAGATGTTTTAAAAGCTCTCATCCCCGACTCCAAATAACAATTTTATTAATTTTTGTTGATATAGGAATAAATTAAACTATAAAATAATGTTTTTTTTTATTATATATCTTGTGAAGATGCGAACCAAATAAAGCTAATATTATAATGTCATAATAACATGAATATATCATTATCCACCATTAAATCCACCTTATGAGTGTTCTCAAACCATCTTGTTACATTAATCAAAATTAAATTATTTTTCTTTATTTTTTTAATGTTGGTCTTAAGATGTATTTTTTTTTATAAAGAAAATGAGTATATTTTATTTTACTCTCAAATCTAATTTTTTATGTTATTAATGATCAAATGGGTGTGAACTAGACTTAATTGAAAAGAATAATAAATTTTACAAAAGAGAAAAAAAAAGTAAAAAAGAAATCAAAAGAATAAAGATCAGATTGAAAAATTATTATATTTGTAATTTGACATTGAAGGATGAAATTGAAAAAAAAAAAATCTTTACAAAAATGCCAAAAACAAAAATTAAAAGATTAAAGCTAAAACACCGACAACAAAAATGATCAAGTTATAGTTTTTGGGGGTAGAAGAGAGAGAGAGAAAACCTTATCACTGATAAATCCAAATCACCAACGACAACAAATGTCACTCTAAAAGAATAGGGATATGAAAATGCTTTCAACAACATGTTGAAAATTTTTTCATGGACAACATGAGACTCTACAAGCATCTTTTAGTGTTATACGCACACCTGTCTTTTTTAGCTAAATACCAATTTTTTCATAAGTTGACCTAATAATAGTGAAAAAATATTATAAGAGATGAAAAAGCCCCTTCACTCAAAATTAATTTTTTTCCTTAAAGGATATTTTGGTTATTTCTTTGTGCTATTTAATTGTTTATTGTTTTTTATATGTATTTTTTCAAGCACCACATTACCCCTCATATGATATTATAATGATTAAAAAAACACTATGCAAGTACAAAAAACATCCCCTTTTTTTCTTCTTCCAAAGGTGTTTTTAATAGTTTTACTATATAATTAAAATGAGAAAAAACTTATTTATTTCCAGTAAATTTGATAATAACAGATAAATCATGTATAAGGATGGAATTCTATCTTATACAAGTCACCTACTCTCGTATGATAATACATGGATATTTTTTTCTTATCATTTCTCTTAAAATTTGACCTCAAACCATAATAAGAAGGTGAACCAATAATTTGAGAATCTACTATTAGCTTTTTTAAAAAATTATTATAGGAACCTGGTCCATCATCTAAGGCCATGGACCACATCAATAAAAATTTTATTTGTCTATACACATTATTTTATAATAAATATTTTATTTTTATAATTATAAATCATTTTTTATTTATATTAGACGTAGAAAGATTCATGATCTAAATGTGATTTACAAAACATACAATATGGATAAATCTAATTACTTTTATAGTTCCAATTGGGTCGGTCCATGATTTTAGATCTATATCAAACTTATAAAATAATTTCCGAGCTTTGCAATGTTATTTTCTTGCATTCATGACATAAAATATAAAAGGACAATCCCTTTCCAAATGTCGGCACAATAACAGGAAGAAGGATTTGCAAGACCTTTAAATAGGATTTTGCATATTCCGGAAATCCAGGTTTTATGTTGAAAATCACCATTATAATTCACTTTAAGGCTCAACAATGAAATCAATCACATCTTACTTTATTATTTTTATTTTTATTTTCTTGGTGGGAAGTGTCTCGCATCTTCTCTTGGGAGATTTTTCATTTTTATAATTGAATTAGGTGTCATATCTTTGATTTAAAATGCAATTAGGACGATTTTAAATTAATATAATATTAGAAATTAATTATAAACTTAGTAAATCATGTAACATGCCTCTATGCTAAATTAATTAGCATACCACACTATGCAACTTTAACCTTGAAAGATTGAAGTGATAGTTAAATAAGTTTGCTTTATTTCTTAATCTCCAAGATTCAAATCTTGAAATCGCCACACAACTTCTAATCTTAACAATTTTTCTATACAAAAATATATATTAAATAATTATTTTTCTTATCAAACTCGTATTGTAGCTGCTTTTTTTCTTCTTCATGGAAGATCAATCATTTATCATTCAAGAAACTCATGCTTCATTATTTGTCATTTTAAATACCATTCATGACTATATATTTAAAAGCATGAAAAATATTTTTTTAATGCGAAAATACCCTTGATTTTCAAGAAACATTATGTTAAAGATAATAAATAACATCAAAATCTAGCATATTACTAACTTAGATCCATATATATATATATATATATATATGGGAACCTTGATTGTTATCTTACATTATCCTAGACTTTTTTAGACAAAAGGACTCATAGAAATTTAATTATTCCATTTTGCAATCACCGCTGGTATTAAAAAAGACTCGTAATGTAAACAAAATGATTTATAAAATATAAAGTCATTTATTTTATTTTAAAAAATTGACATGTAGATTTTCTTATGACAAGACAACATGTTCATTATTTAACAATAAAGTTCTTTCAAATACAAAAAAAAAATAATACAAAAAGCTTACATGTTTTTTTTTTTTTTTGTGAAGTTAACTTTGTATTCATCAAAACCATGGAATCAATTAATAATAATAATAATAAAAATACTAAATACATAGTTTGTACATGATAACAAAACTAGTCGGGATAATTATGATGATAATAATTTTTTTCAAACCAAACATGACATGGATTTAAGATCTGTTTGTATTTTTTTATTTTTTTTTGCTCATATATATCTTAACATAATATCATTTTTAAACTTATTTCTAATAACAACATGTCAAAACTATCTAAAAATATAAAAAAAACCCAATAAAAATAAAAATATAGTGCCCCAAACACGTGTTAATCTCGACATGTACAATGGAGAAAGAAAAAATAAAAAATAAAAAAGAAATCAAGTGGAAGCACTAACTTGGAATCATGGAAGGTGTGAAGAGAGAGCATGAAATTCATTGATACCCACAAGACGTTGGAGGAATAAGAAAGGGGAGGGCTTTGCCTTCACAATTTGCCCACAGAAAACTTGGTCGAGAAGTGGAAGAGTCGGTACCCACAATCATGGTCAGTCTGCCCTTACCACGTGCCAATCCCACCGCGGAGCGTGGGCTGCTGATTTATAAAGTGGAGAGCTTTTTGTACTCAGGCCCGACAGCTTTAGGCCTACCATAAAGCTACTTGTGAGAAATCCATATCCTCCAATAAAAAAACAAATAATTTAATTTAACTTCATTGATAGATAAATAAATAAATTAAATCCACATAATTAAAACAGATATAAAAATTTCATTCTTATATTGATATCATTACTTTTAATTTATTTCCTTAAATTTTTTTTTAAATAGCTTATATTGGTATTTTTTTTAAAATGAACTTTAATATTGAATTTTCTCTCTTTAAAATTGTAAACTAGATCGTTTGATCTCTCATATTTTTTTATGGAATTTTTTAAATAATAACTCTTGATACAAATTTAAATATAAAATTTCATTAAAATATCTAAATTGAATTCAATTCAGGAGTCCAACGTATGCGAAGTTGTATTTTTCCTTGCAAATTCGGTGTTAAAAAATAATTTTTTATAAAGAGTTAAACAATCCTAACTAGTTAGCTATAATGATTAAAAAATTAATTCTAACTTTTATATGGAATTAAATAATTGTATAAAATTTATTGGTACATAAAATAAATTAGAACGGTGTAATTAGTTTGTTTAAGTCAATTAAATTCATGTAAAAATTTATTAATAAAAAATATCATGATTTTTTTTTATGCGAGTAAACTCTATCCTCTTGAAAAACGTACTTTATAGATTTAGATGAGCGAGTAAAACTCCGATTGATATGAGACTCATCGCATATATTTAATAAATACATTATGAGGAGGTTTATATTTTTTTTAACTAAAACTTTCTGCCATATAACTGAAACTATGTTAAATTTTAAAATTTGAAAATAATTATTAATCAAGTCGTGAAGAACAAAAACCCCTAATGCACGTGCGTGTCTAATTATTTACACTCCCACACCCCTCCATATCCTAAAAAGATAAAATAAAAGATTACAAAGTCAATAAAATAAGTTATTTAATAATAATAAAAGTAAAAAGATGTGAAAAAAAAGAGAGAAACCCTTCACCGCAGCAACAAAAAGCTACGCATACCTCACAAATAACGTTATCCGTTATTTCTTTCCCATACTTTTGGCTCTTTCTATAACGGAATTTTCAATCTTCATTCCTTATTACCAATATACCCTTATATCTTTCCTGCATTTACCCCATGTTGTTGGACAAGAAAGGCAGTCACTACACAAAACTACAATGGGTTCAAGGTAGTTAAGTAATTTTGCAAGAGTACTATGGGTTTAATGGTAATTTAAGAGATATATGGGTGTATATATTGGCAGCTGTCTCTGCCACCCCGCAAGTCTCCCCACTGCCATCACCGTACTGTGGCGTAAACTTCAACCTCTCCTCTCCCCTCTCTCTCTCTGTTTTTTTTTTCAGCATGGAAGAGGGAGACCAGAAGGAGCTTCAGCTTCTCCCTTCACAGCTTTCGATAGCTTCTTCTTCCTCGTCTTCTTTAATGGATTCTTCATTGAGGTACAAATCAGTGGTGTCCGATCACCACCACCATCAAAATCAGTTTGGAGGGCCATCACTGGACCTGCAACTATCAATAAGTGTCAGGCCAATCCAGGCACCATCTAGCTGTGTTTTAACAGGTCCCATTTGTGATTTCAGCGATGTGAAAACGGACGCGAGCTGCGTGGAGGCCCTGAAATGGCAGGCTGCCGAGCAAATTAAACTGGCAGCAATCGAAAAGGCTTATGCAGAGAGAGTAAGGGACCTTACAAGGAGGGAGATGGAGTTGGCGCAGTCAGAGTTTGCAAAGGCTAGACTTATGTGGCAAAGAGCAAGAGAGGAAGTGGAAAAAGCTGAGAGAATGAAAGAGAAAGCTACAAGGCAGATAGATTCTACGTGCATGGAGATCACTTGCCAGTCCTGCAGACATAGGTTCAAGCCTTGAATCGATATCCTATCATGCCTTTATGAGATTGGGATGAACTTTTAAACCTTCGTGATGAAGAAAAGCTGGGGTTATTCTGTAGACAAAGTTATTCAGTGTGAATTATATTTGGGTATTGGATTCCTTCTGTTTCTTCTTTCAACAATGGAAGGGATAAGATTGATAAAAGCACACAGCAGAAGTGGCAACCGTTCTGTATTTTGTCATTTGTGATGTTTATGTTGATTCTGATAAATTTATTTCAATGATGGGATGTTGCACTGCTTTTCAAAAACCAGATTGGATATTAAATCTGGAGAAGAAAATAATAATCAATAATCTGTAACTCGTAGCAAAAGCAAGATTTTGTCTCTAGCCACTGCTGTCCATTTTTGAAGCACTTAACACAGATTGATTCTTAAGACAACAGACAGCAATCATTTATGACTTTGGTTTTAAGAAACTCAAGTTTGATGTCCTCATGGATTTTATTTTATTTTATTTTTAATTTCAAGGTTCCATGTACAGCCTGAATGAACCTGCAGGAAATTTGGATCCATAACTTGTCACAGTTTGGTGATTCCTCCAATTACGAGCAACTATCTCCCAGATTGATTGACATATGAATGCACCAAGGATGAAATTGCTACAGCAAGATTAGAAACTTCAACTGGAAATTACGAAATCAACCCCTTTCCCTGCACCTGCTTGAATCAAGAGTCAATAAAATCACTGGATTTTCCAGTTTGTTAAACGTTACTTACTCGGTGGAAATTCTCGGTGCATGATAAGGGATGCTGTATAGGCTTCCATGTTTAACAATTAACAAGAAGACTCCTGAACCAGCTAATCCATATATATTTTATATTCTGCTGATGATAAATCAAACACGAGAACCAATAGCAACCAGAGGATTAGATTTATGGAGTTGGACTAGACAGCTTGCCCTAAAATCTTCTGCTACAAGCTCAGAGAGAATCAAGTTTTTTCTTAGCTGTTCATCAGTTTTTAGTGAGTTGAAATGATCTGGGACTTCACAGCCAAATATCTGTGCAAGAAAGGAGGAGGGAATTGTGAGGCAGAAAGAAAACAATAATTTATTATCTGAAAGTTCTGAGCAGAAGCCACCAAACACCAGAGTTGTGCTTGCAAGTAGAAGAATTGTAGTGGATGCTAGTGAAGCTCTAGCACATAATGTGGGCTAAATGAGTCAAAACTAATGGCGCACCAGTCGAGTTAAGAACCTTGATTTTGATAGAAAGGCAAATGAATCAGAGCAAAAAGCAAGAAATATCACCAAGATGAAGACAGGATGTGTGTAGCTAGCTCCATCCACTTGTATTCAACTTCTTAACTTTTGCTGATCAGAAACCAAACACCCACTATCTCTGTCTGGGATCCAACACAAAAGAAACAATTTTTTTTGGACAGGATGACACATTTCAATTGAAAGCATCAGTCAGAGCAATGAACAGTGCCACTGCCAGCCCTTTCAAGATGTTGTGAGAACGAAAACTAGCTTAATTTGTCAGCAACCTCCAAACATATTTCTCAAATACAGTTAACCTTTCATGGCTGGCCTCAATAATTCACTGAATTGGTTCTTTGCTGAGGTCAAAACATAATCCAGTGGGGTCAGAGGATCTTGAACTTTCAAAACTTTAGTCCTTCTAAAAAGTACATCTGCTCAACAGCAAGGAAAGGATGGGGAAGGGGGAAAGAAGGTAAACACCATCGATTAATTTATTGGCCTTAAGTTGCAGAATCTTGTGAAGAGTTCATCCTAATTAAAGATCAAAAGTATACTCCCCCCTTTTCACTTTCTAAACATCTGTGGCCTTGCTTTAATGCTTTTAGGGCTAATCACTTCTAATATACCTTCAAAATGACAATCAGTCAATCCTTTCAACAAGATATTATAGAGCTCACACTCTTCCTTGATGCGCTTCTTCATTTTCTTTTGATAATTGTAGTATAATTAAGAACCTGTCATTTTCGTCAGGACAAAGTGTGTGCATATATATATATATATATTTGCAGTTCCTATAGACTAGAATCAATGTAAAAGGAAAGAGTATTTGCATGGGAACCAGCTGAAGAATCCCCTTCATTTTCCTTCTCTTAAAATCTACTGCTGAAAAGGATAAGAATATGAGAATGACCAATATCTCAACATTGACTGTCCCTGTCCAGTATGAAACTGAACTTGTGTTTTACAAGTGGTGCTCTGCATAAAGGGGGATGCCAATGATAGAAGCAAACATTTTCGGGCTGGAAACTAACAAGAAAAGTGTTCATTCACTGTATCCTAACCGAGTTTCATAATTACTAGATAATGATCACCCTAATCAAAGATCCATGCTCCTCCGACACATGACCACTTGCATTATGGGTTCCTTGTCTTTTATCTTTTATTTGGATACAATCAGAGAATTGCAAGAGCTATCGATTCCATGATAAAGTTGACGGCAAGATAAAAGCTGTAGGACATGCCTGGGATGATCAATCAAACTAGTCATTATGACAAAACCTTAACATTTGTCTTTTCAGATTGTCCTCATGTTATAGTGAAATGATACTGTATTTCTACTTCAAACTGATGTAGATTTGTCGTGTCGAATCGTACGTCCAGCACTGCGAAAAATGAATTCTTCAGAAGAGTGACCCTTAAATTATCCCATTACCAAACAGAAAACATGGCTGTCCCCGAGAATCTCCAGTACCATGTCCTCTGAAACCACCTCGCCTCCATCAGTTTCATTAGTGCTAAGTAGCCCATTTCATAATATCGCACCCAGCAATCCACAGCTCGAACAGCAGATTACTGCTATTAGCAGTAAAGAATCTACTGGTGTAGATCATCTAAAGGGCATCACCAATCATTAACATTTAAAATTTGGCAGGAAGTGAGGAAGAACTATTGCAAGTAAGAGGAAACAAAAACTGGTGGAGTTTATTTTCTGTCTCGTGAGAATTCATTGAGTAAAAACTTTTGCTAGTACCATATGGCACTAGTGATAGTAAATTCTCCACAAATAATCAGACCATTCACCATCTTTTTCAAGGCAACAATAAGAGCAGAGTATGAAATGTTTCAATATATTGGTCAAATCTAAACCAACCAAGAAAAAAAGAGCACATATCTTTAAAAGTCAGGAAAACTTAGCTCATGGTGGGACTCACAACTCTTAAGAGTCACACCATGTGGGACTGAAAACAATCACACCATCTCATTACTGATTACTCTACTGAGCTAACAGCCGGGATGGTGAAGCTTTTCATCTTTTTTCAATAATGAAAAGCTAAAAGGAAAGATATGAACAAGGGTGGACATTGTACAATGTTTCCATTTGCAGTTCACATCAGAAAAATAAGAATTGGTCATCCTATACTATGATGTTCAACTCGTATAATATAAACATAGGCAGTTATTGTTCTTTAATTCAAAGGTGAAACCCTTTTTCCTGTAGATCCTAAGTTTAAAATTATTTGTCTTATCTGATCTGATATTACGTCTACTGACACCAGCTTCCAATTGCTGTGCTAGCAGCTCAATCCCGCATTTGATTTCTGCAGCTGACAAAAACATGTTTATCTGCTGGATTTAATGCGTTGATACTGGCTTCAAACAGCGGCGATGGCTTTTCATCCAATTTCCTTCTCTGGAACTTGCTTAGCGCAGTCCAACGCCATTAAAAGACTGCAAGTGGATTTTTTTAAGAATCTTTGGATGTTCAAGTTCTTAATAAAGCTGCTCCATTCCAATCAAGAATGGAAAAAAATTGCTTCATCTGAATTAGAAACTGGCAAGAAACCATTTTGTTAGAAACAATCAGTGATCATAACAATACCCTCACCTTAAAAAAGGATTCTTGCCCTCACGAATCCATAAAAAAGAATCTGAACTGCAACTTGATCTTGTCATGTTCTTCCCATATAACATCTTCATGGAAGGGATTAGATCACTAAATCAAACCCACAACCACCGCTTTATTATCTTTCTTCATAAGTTTTCTATCCACAATTGGAACATGATCAAGCTCTTACCCTTCTCGACTCTTCCATTATTAGCAAGGTAGAAAAAAATCACAGCTTTTTACTCATACTTTCTTTTTAAGCAAGGAATGTTCGTAATTGTAGCTTATAAGCCACAGCTCCATTCTTTTAAGATGATCTGATAGGGACCATAAGATATCTTGTATTGATCTTGAAGTTCTTCCCAGGTGCTATGCTTCCTTGCCTATAAGGTGTTTGAGATAGTAAAAACAATTATTTTTTAAAATATATTTTATTTTTTACATCAAACATCAAAATAATTCAAAAATTAATTATAAAAAAATGTCAAAATCTCTCAAGCTCCGGTTGAAACTTGAAAGACCCTGAACAACCCCCTAACTACTAAACTGAATTCATGCCTTTTCAACTGCCAAGCTGATCACAGAAGCCACGTGTAACACTCCTGCTGGCTATTTCACAAGAACAATCAGTGATCGCAAGAATTAACAGCAAGGAAGAATGAAAGGAAAGGACTGGAGTTTTTACAAAGCATGCAATTCGAATAACGATAAAGGCCAAAACCGTAAAACCCTCTCGTTTCCAAACCAAACTCGTCGAAGTTCGATTTTTTCTCAAAAACCCTACCATTCTCCGACCCGAACTCTCCTCTCGCAACCGCATCTGGTACGTCTTCTGCGATTTTTCGATATCTACGAGACCGGCAGCTCCTTCGCTTGGTAAACAATTTTTTTTTTTTATTGTCGGTATTTATTTTAACTATCCACTGTTTTTTATTTAATTGGTAGTGCAAGCCATGAATTGTCTTTTTATTCTCTAAAAAAAAGATAGCGCTGATGCGACGAGTCACTTGGCGAGTTTGGAGCATTTGAAGAAATTGAAGCACTTTATGTGGAAATAAGGTGGTGGGATGGGCTGGGTGGATACTTTTCGGGTTTTAGAAGCTGATGTATGATGTGCCGAGTCGTTGTTCAATGGTAGATTAGTGTTATGCTATTGGATTTCTATAAATGAATATGATAGTGTTGATTTGAAAGATGTTTAATACTCGAGACTAATTCAGGTTTCGTGTTTCGGTAATTGTAGTGGGAGAAGAAGTGTGAAGCATCGAGGAATCAAGGGGCAGCGCTGGGTAACGATGGATCAAGAGGGGACCTACAATTTGAAAATAATAGTTTGGATAATGTTAATTTGAATATTTCAAATGGTGTTATGCCTTTACAGTATTATACAATTGAGTATCAGATATCCAATACAGATTTTTCTGCGGTTACGAATGCTGGACCATCAATAATTATGCAATCCTGATGATTTAACCGGTAAGAGTAATCTGCGTATTTGATTTCCATTCCTCCAATGAAGTAGTTTTCAATGGAGATGTACTGATACTAGCTCTGTTGTTTGTCCTGTGCTTGAAATTTGCAGCTAGCTGGAATAGCCAACATTCTTTTCCATTATAATCGTGCACCCGATCTCGGTAATGGGCAGGTGAGTTTGGTCCTTTACACTCTTTCTCTACGAAGCTCATTTCATTTTCTCCAAAGTTGGAGATTATTTTCTTTTTTTTGTAACTTTTCCCTATGATTAATGTTTTGTAGTGATTTTTATATTATGCAACACATTAGTTTAATAATAGCATTTGGGTTTCTCATGATTAGTTTGTAGAATATATGGTACATGGCTGGCAGTGCCCTTTGAATTTATGTGTTGCTGTGTTGATATTTATCTTTAAGCGCTGCATTTATTGTTCTTAACCGATGGGCTAAGCATTTTTCAAGGCTGTCTCACGAGGGTGTGCAGCATTTTGGTGTACATCTTTGGCTAGGTGACTGTTCTAGGCATGGTATGAAAAGTGACTGCTTATGAAACTAGTTGTGGTTTCCCACCCCTTTCCATTGTTTAGGGGTGGCTTTGATAATTTCAAATCTATATTAAGCGGAAGTGTTTTTCCTCCACCTGTGAATACTATTTTCTGATCATTCAAATGAGGGTAAGATGGACATGTCAAGTGTATAAATCTGTGTAGATTTCTAAAACATTTTTTAGGAGTTATCCATTTAATGTTAGGATGTGCAAGTTGCCATACTGTTTTGTGTATAATCTCCTTCTTCCTTCTCTAATTGCATCCCTGTAACAAGTACCCTTGGACTTCTAAATGTTGTCAAGGTTTGATTTTTGCTTGATGCTCAGTGATGTCAAAGGCTCTCAGCAAGGCTTTCTTTTCTGAGTATACTTGTTTTGGAGATAAAATATGTTTAAACTTACATTTGTTTGCTATAGCTGTGCCAGGTTTATCAGGGTGAAAGACCCGTAAATGGAGTGAGCAGTTTAGGGGGTAATCATTTTTTAACATCTCATTTCTGTTATTATCTTATTTTAATTTAAAGCTAGTCATCTGGGTAGTACATGCATAATTTGAGTAGCATGGTGGATGGGTCCTGTTACCATTGTTCCATGTGATGTCAATCCTCATCCTGTAATTGTCCTGTTAGGTTCACACAATAAACCTAAAGTTTCTCTTATGGCTCTACAATTGGCTGGAGTCATTCTAGTACCTTCCTTGACTCCACAAACGGCTGGAGGAAATGTACATGCAGGAGCTCTTCCTCGGTTGAAGCAACTCAAGAAAATCAACTAAATATTCTAGTAACACCGATTTCTTCTAGACCTGTTTTGGAGATGGAGAAGAGAGGGCACATTGTCAAGAGCGATTGTGATGCTAGCTGGCTCCCCAATTTTGGCAGAGTTTGGCATCCAAAAGGAATCTAGAAAAGAATTTGAGAATGAGAAACAAAAATTACCCAATGTTGAGATTCATAATGAGATGCCAGTAAGGACACAGCCTTGTATCAGCAAACAAATGGTAATCTCCAAGCTCCAAGTCCTTGTGTATTATACAGTTCTTACTATGCCCCATCATTTTCATTTTCAGGCCTGGCTCGGAGGTGATTGAAATATACATTTCATGTTTTAAACATCATTATAATACAATGTTTTCTTCTTACGTGATTGTCCATGTTAGTAGATAGTGACGCCTCATCACATAAATTTGACTCAAGTACTTGTGAGTTCTTAGATGCAATCTATTATGAATTGCTGTAATAGGACACCCGTGTACTTCAGCATAATGTAATAAAAGAAAGTTGGAACTATATGCTGTGTAAAAGCTCTTTCCTTATTGTAATAAAGTCTGGCATGAATTTCATTGATTTGTGGAACTTTATGTGATGTGGGCTTAAGCAAAATTAGTTTCCTTTGACTTAATGAATTTTTATTTTGTCCCCAACACAGAGGAGGGATGCATTTGAATGATGTCTGCTGTGGTGATCATGACATGAGCTTACAATGCTTCCGGTGACAAACATGATGGGAGGTTACTTGTATATTCCTCTGCCACCCCCCTCTTAAATTTCAGATTTTAGATCAGAATGCATATATTTTTGTCAAGGGGCAGCAAGGGATCATTAAAAACTTGAGCCCAGAAATGGCAGATCACTTGTTGGGTCCGTCTTGTAATCATTATATTGTGAGATGCGAGGGCTGTTGATGCCCTTTTTAGTATACCTGAAATTGCAGTTCGCAGACTTCATGTTAAGGATCAGATTCCTTTTCTGTAATGTCAGATTTTACCTCTCACCAAAAGCTTTAAATCTAATTATTGTGTTCTGTCTAGTGCGAGCAACCTTGCCACCACTACTTTGTGTTCGAATATTAGAATAATAAGCAATGGAACAAAAAACAGAGAAATGATTTTTTTAAGAACATAGTTAAAATATTGCATCATCTTCTAACAAGAGAGCCCTTTCTTTAATCATATAGAAACAGCTGTGGGACATTGACTTCCGAGCAAAACACAAATGTTCAACAACGCTGGTTTCATCTAGCAAAAACTGTGGCATCATTCGATTCTTGGTGCGCCTACCTTGAACTTGAATCAACTTTAAAATAATGGAACTGCCAATGGATGTCTGGAAATACTTTTCGTGGGTGTTGGATGGAAAGCTGCTTATATTCACTCTTTGTACTTTGAATTTGCCTCTGCAAGAAGACAGTGACCTTGATTGCCAAGCTCTTGACTTGTATATGGATGAAAACTTGTCATGACATCTGAAACAATCTTCAAGATGTGCCTGGAAAGAATGATCGTGAACTGTACAGACTAGGTTCTGTTTCACTGTTTAATGTGCGCATCAAATCCATCACTCTATAGCAACTATTTGGTCTGAGCAAAATCCTGAAGAATTTGATTTACCTGGGATCCTAAAACTCCAGAGTTTCCCCTTTGAAGCAACCAAGTTCTCATCACACAGAAACTCCCAGGAAAACCACTTCTCAATTGTCCGATCAACATCATGTACCAGTACATCTGTTGTGTTCCCAGCTCTTGCTATCATACTAGCTGTGTAGATTGCGCCCATTCTGCCTGGTGCCTCTGGCGAGTGTCCACTCGGTCCATCCACCACCACCACATTCCATTTAATCTCATATACTTCATGTGGCAGGTTTTTCAATGCAAGCTTGCAAGATGAGTTCTGAAGCATTTCTGGGTTTGGTGCACAAGCTGGACTTTTCCTTGCATGCTCAAGCAGCTTGTAAGCCTTCTTCGCAGGTGTCTGGTAGTCAATCTTGTAGATCTGAGTGCTGTTGGACTTTTCTCTAGCAGCACTTATCTTGTCAGGATCATCCTCCAGAAAGATTGTGGTGCCACCTGAGTTGATGGAGGACAATTTCAGGTACTGGGGCTCTACTCCAAAAACAAGAAGGTTGCAGGGGGCTTTGCGTTTAACGAGATCGGATAGAAGTTCAAACTCCTTTTTTGTGAGACTAGGAGCTTCGGCAGAGATTTTCTGCTGCACTTTTTGGCTTCCAGGTGTGTGAGATGGAGCCTTGTCACAGGCCGGAGAAGGAGCAGAACATGCATGTTGCAGAGCAGGCAGCGGAGGCGCGGAAGATGAGGTAGTGATAACAATTCTAAGCAGCCGTAGGATGGAGATGCTTGCCAAAATGAAGACAACATAAGGTATAAGTTTTCTTCCAGGAATCACCATACTCTTATTTGCTCTGAAATATTTGCGGCCAACGGGAAGATTAAATTGTGATTCAGGCGAGCTTGGAGGTGAAGGCTTCACAAGAGGAGTAGCAAGAGAACGGTAATGCGGTACTTCTGGGGGCATTTTTTTCCCTCGCCTAAACCCCTCTCCGAAAAACTCCTGCTATAATAACATCTCCTCTTAGCAAGGGATTGATTGAGCTGCTGGTGGCCTTTTCTTTCGTTTATCAAGTAAGCTATCGAATTCTCTTCTTTTCTTTTTTTTGAGTGTGGCAGAAGAAAAGGATCTTTTGCTTCTGTTTCAAGTTTTTATATATTTTCTCCAATCGAGCTGTCAGCTTGTCACCTAACTGTTGTGGTTAAGCGTTGCCATTTTCTAATCAGAGTTGCCCGTGTGTGTCTATAACTTGGTGTAAATCTTTGTCAATCATCTCCATCTGGGCTCGTTTGGTGCTGCGTTCGAGTGAAGTTGAAGGTGGCAAAGGTGCACTTACTGGTTTGCTGGAGGGTTTCTTTCAATCAATTGACTTCATGGTACGCACCAATCGTTGAAGGTTGTTGATTCCTGATGTGAAGGCCTGTGGACGTGAGGTGTGTGCTTTTTGGATGCCAAATTCCAATCTGTCAATTCATTACTTCGGTTGCTAACAGATCTATAACCTAGTAATTGCTCCTGATATGGGACTCTGATGGCGTGAGGCTTACACCAAGGAGATGAAGATTAGGGTTTTGTTTTTACAGGGACGAAGCCCTTCACGATTCTTTCTGGTTAGCCACATACCAGAGCCCTGTTTCATGTCTAGCCTTCCATTTTTAACCATTTTATAAGAAACCAGGTCTGCAATTTTTGCAGAAGATACTGCACCGTCTACAGAAAAAAGAGAGTTGCTAATTACTCTTTTTTTTTATAGAAAATGGTGAAAATATATAGATATATAGGAAGGACAAAAATACTTTTTAATCTACTAACTAATTTGATTAATTTTGATAAGATTAATGATTTTACATGTAAATACTTCGGCTAAAAAAATAATGAGGTTGTTCAAACTATTTATCAAAATAAATATCATCCAAGCTCATTAATTAATTAATTAAAATCATCGTAAATTATAATATTAAACCTCACTATCTTGTAGAAAAATAAAATAATTGTTTCACTTTCAAGGTGGAAAAGAAGAACAATAATCAGTGGGAGAGAGTGTTGTTTCAAGTTTTGCAGTCCTTATCAGCCTGAGCTTCAAGGAAAATGGTGTTCTGATTACATTTAATATCTGGGAAGAGTTGTTAAGGATTCTTTTTAATTAATATATATATGGAGTCATCTGATTATTGTAATATTTATTTATTTATTTATTTTTCTTCAACAAAATAGATGGCTCAACTGAAATGGTGGGACTGCGTCTCCTCGCAAGCTAGCCTGGAAGTACAAGATTTTCCACTAATTTCATATTTAATCATGTAATTAGAGGAAATATATGAATCTATATACATTATCTTAATGTCCATTTGCAAATTATTATAATTTCTCTTTTCTTGGGACTTTGTCTCCATGGAAGCACTCCTTTCAGGCATCTATTGCGGCATATTCTACCTCTAATCACATTGAATAAACCGGGTTGGTTGTTGTAGGGTATCAAAATATATACTTTCTTCAGCTCCGAGGGTCTCCGAAACCCTACATTTTTCTTGAGCAAACTGTTCATCTCAGAGTTATCAATTTTGTTCCGTTTCGGCCGAAATGTTTTATATCAGTTAAAAAAAGAGATAAAATAATGTTGTTTTTATCTCGGTTTAAATTCTGGCTCATTTTGGATTTTTCGGCCAAATATCAGCAAAAATGTTCTAGTTCCGTTTTGCCTATTCCGTTTCGACCATATAGTGTTTTTTTTTAAAATAATAAATAATTTTACAATATCAATCATATCTCTATCCGACTATTAGATTGAGATGAAATTTTACAAGGAGTCTCTTGACATATTTATATATATTATGTTAAAATTTCAGAGCAATCAGATAATGTAATGACCTTGCTAGATTGATGATAACATTCTTGTAATATTATACATGTTTCATAATTTTGTTTAGAAGAATCATTTTATTATGTCTTTTTTTATATTAAATTGCAAAATTCTAAATCATTTTATTGTTAGATTTTATCTATTTTTTTGAATTAATATATATATAACCCCGAAACAAAACCTAAACACTCAAAAACCAAAATATTCTATTCTAATTAAAAAAATAAAATAACAATCTAAATGGAATTGACCATCTTATCCATGAAATGAGCATAGGAAGTGTGGCTCTGGCTAGCTGCCACCTAGCTAGGGCAATAGCATAAGGCTACAGGCAACACTAACTAGGCTGATATCGATAATTCGATAGGCCCATATTGCTGGTTAATGTTAAATAATGATCTATGATCTTTTTCAACCCTCACAGGATAGCTGTTTGCCATTAAAAAACAGTACCAAGCTCTAATGAAGGTCATCAGAAACTTCTATAGAATCTTTCTAGATTTAAAGTATTAAACAACCACCTCATCTAAAAATTTAAGCTTTTAGGTAAGATTCTTAAGTTTTTAGACGAGATGATTCTTTAACATAGTATCAGAGTCTTCTTGACCCAGCGCTCACGAGTTCGAATCTCACCATCTTCATTCTATTTGAAAAAAAAATCAAACACAAGGTAGATTAGACATATGTTCAAGTTTCAAGCACAATTTTTTTTTTTTTACTTAAGGAGTGAGTTAGAGAATAATATAAATCATATTCTGAAGCTTTACTTAAAAATTTAAGTTTTTCGGTGAGATGGTTCTTTAATATAGGGTTTGGATTCACACCAAAGGACTTGTATAATTCCACCCAACTCAGTCGTTCTGCTTATTTCCTCTGAAGATTAAAAAATTTAGAGGCTGATGTTTCATCCCAATTAAATGTATATTTTTGCAGTTTGTTGCCACTCTATGCATCATCATTTGAGCATATAATTTGTCCTTGAGTTGGGTTGATTGAGGCGAGGAAGTCAAGATAAATGAATGGTATAATCAAGGATTATTCTAAATACTTGTTCTACCTGATGATCACATGACATGTATTATTTTTGCATAACATCATACAATTACAATTTATTATTAAAATACCAACTGGGAACAACTGGTGATGATGGTTTCCAGTTTTAGAACAGTAATTGCTCTCGTCATTGTCCGCATGCCATTCATTCATGACTCTTTTTTCTTAAAAAATAAATAAATTCTTTAATGCTGTACATTCAGATCCAAGTTGGCAACAAGAAATGTTTTAGAAAGTTTGGTTTTTGTCTTCTTCTCACACCTACCTCTAATTTCTTACACCACTTTGGTTTCTTATTCTAACTCTCCCTTCCTTTCTTTCAATGATTTTCCTTTTCTGCGTATTTTTTCCTTATTGACACATACTTTACCAGCCTCTGCTGAAATAAGTTCTTGTTGAGGCGATTTTTGAAAGACTTTCTATATATATACATATATATATATACACACACACACACTTCCATTTGTCTCTCAATTTTTCCTCCCTTGCCTTTCTCAGATATTCAAGTTTCTGGTTACTGGTCCAGAAAGAAATCCTTTGCATGTTTAAGATAGAAACTGGTTTAGATAGTTGGAACTGTTATGGGGATGAACACTGAAGGAGAGGTTCTTTACAGTGCAGGATCGAAGGTAAGTAACTTTTAAACTGTACCAAGCTGTTTGATCAAACAAAAGTTCTAGGGAATCAATCCTGATTTTGGATATTGAAAAAAACCAGGCCATGATGGAAGGTCAACCAAAAAAATCTCCTTTTGCATCTATAACAAACCATGAAGTCGAAAATAGCAGGCCAAGCAGTATGGTTGTGAAGGTATTTTCAATCTCTAAACCATCTCAAACACGTCTTTTATAAGTTCTCAATACATATCTATCTAACTAGTTTTGGTTTTTGTCATTAAATCTGGGATGAAAACAGAAAGTTCATTCTGTAGTTCCTGCACATATCTTGGCAGAAGCAATATCGACAATCCGTGGTCTCGACCTCAGATGGTCAGGTCCAATAACAACAACAGAAATGCAATATGTTGAGCAGTATGTCTTGGCGAAGTACCCCCAATATGCTGGATTTATCGGGGAGAAGGTGGATCTCTCTACTCTTTGTATCAACGAAGAAATCTCAGAACCTTCACCTGACGACAGGAACAAGTCACCCAGGGCTAGCCTGAGAGAGGTCTCCACACCATCGTTTGGGAGCAATCACCCTGACTTGGATAGAACCCAGTTAGAGCCATCTAGACTGCTTGATATTCTGACAGAGAAATCCTCGTTTCCTGGGAGTTTTGTATCCATACCTGAAATCCAAGCTCAGCACAAGGTTCTGCGGCACTGCGGATTACCTGATGATGAGTATCTTGTTCTGTTCACTCAGAACTACAAAGATGCAATGATGTTGGTCGGAGAGAGCTACCCTTTCTTCAGAGGGAACTTCTACATGAGTGCTGTCGGGGAAGAGATGGATTACGTCAGGGAATTCGCCAGTTACAAGGAATCAAAAGTGATCCCGGCACCAGAGACTTGGTTGAATCTGAGAATCAAGGGATCACAGCTTAGCCAGTATTTTAGAAGGAAGTGTAAGCACTGCCCGAAGGGGTTATTCTCGTACCCGGCTGATGTGAATGGAACTCGATATTCGATGCATTGGGTGTCGGAAGCTCACCGGAACTCATGGCATGTTCTGTTGGATGCTACCGCCCTGGTTGTCGGGAAGGATAGGCTGAATCTTTCACTTCACAGGCCTGACTTTGTGCTGTGCAGTCCTGACAATACCCCTGCTAATCCTTCAGCAATCACATGCCTTCTTGTCAGGAAAAAATCTTTTGATACTACAACAGCTTCGTCTTAGCTCAGAGATTAAGAAGAGGTGTTCGTTTGTGAATATTGAACATGTTTAGACTGGTTAATCAAGGCACATCATCACATGTGTCCGCCTTGGTATCTGAAATTAGTAATCTGATCTGATTAATTACAAACCTGTAATCATTGAATAATCTTTCATTGTATGAAAAATCCTAGGCATCTTATAATGGAAAATAAAGAAATTCAATTTTTAGTTGATTTATTATAGAAAGCACAATTCAACTTAATTCCCTTCACATGATTCGAATTTATTCCAAATATGTGATTTTCATAGAGCAGAATTCTACTTATAAAATCAAATTCAATTCCGTTCCAAACAAGCTATTAGAAGATGGATCCTATTTTATTCCATTTATATGCCAAGTAAAGTCCAGGAGTGCCTAGCATTTTCTGAATTGCTGCTCTATAACACCATCCTTTCTTCTTACATGGGAAGCAGGAATTCCAAAAGCTTCTGCAAATTTCCACATATCAGACAAAATCTCAGATCCTTCAATGGATCACCTACAGATGAGTGCACCCTGCGAGTCTTGTAAAATAGATTCTCTCATTGTGCAACCATCCCCAAATATTGACCATTCAAAATCATAATCTTGACTCGACAGGGATACGAAGTCACTAACCCCTGAAAATTCATTTGAAGAATTTATAACCATCCATATCCACAGCAACAGCATCAGGATTTGCAATAGCAGCCCCCATAGCAGCAGGAAATCCAAACACCATAGCTCCCAATCCCCCTGATTTCAACCACTGGCGTTGTCTCTTACACTTGTAAGACAGGGCAGCCCACTTTTGAAGCTGCTGCTGTGCTTATAATTGTATTACCATGAGGTAATTCATCAAGAACGCATGCTGCAGAATAATTTCTTCTCCAGAGGTGTTAAAAGTTAATGGACACTTCACTTTCTGCTCGTTCAACTCTTCTCTCCATGCCTTAAAATCCGTTCCATTTTTAGTTTCCCTTGCAAGGCCAACTTTATATCTGCAAGAACTGGTTGAGCTGCTTGTTCATGCCAATCTCGGCCGAAGGCATATCAATTTGAACAATCTTTGATCGACTCGCAAAGTCTTACCTTTCCAGTCACACCATCATCAAATCTCAGTCCAAATAAAATTTATACAGGAAAAACTCTTTATGAAATTCCCGGCCCGCAAAGCTCAATCTTTATTTTCATTATTTAGTTGCCTATCGTTAGTATCTGCTTTCATATTTGGTGCATACATTGCTATCAATCCTTGCTTGTTCATCCTTTCCTGCAGCTATCGACATTTATCATTTGAATGTGAACTAATTTTTGCGTAAATATAGACCCTTTCAACTCTAGATCATTATAAAAGCAACCTATTGATGTCATCTCTCAAACTGTGAGATTCTTCTTGCCGTGTCCTTTTCACAGGCAAACTCTCTCCATGTAATTTTTAAAGCCCCTGAAGAAGAAAGAGAGAAGAGAGAAGAATAAAGTTCACTGGAGTCCAATCACTACTCCTCCATGTACACCGCCGATACCAATCAAAATCTCATGGCGAGATGCTCCAAACACCGTCCTGAAAGGTAGTATTTTAACCTGTAATGGTGCCATGCACCACCTAAAAAGCATCGACGTGTGCATGGCTTCTTTTTTCTTCTAATAATATCTTTGATTATCAAAAGATCAACTCACTTAAAATCTAACTTGTTAATATCAAATAAAATTGTTTCAAACGACAAAAAAGCTCCTAAATGCAAGCATGACAGATTTAGCTTTTAAAAGTAATAAAATATTTTTATTGTGCTTTAAAATTTAAATTTAAAAAGAACAAATATTCTCCTACTAACTTTTTTAACAAGTTTGCTTGTAAGACTAGTATACTCTTTGCATTGTCTTTAAAGAAAAGAAAAATACTGAATTATCTATAATAAACCCCTTAAAAAATCTTTGCTTGCAAGAGTAATTAATCTCCACACTTTCTATCTAAAAAAATCTAAAGATCCCTAATCAATCCTATAGTATTTAATAAATCTCATGGAAAGGAAAAGACCATGTTACTCTCTAGAACAAGATCAGTGGTTTTTTCTTGTAAGGGCAAAAATTAGCCTTCTGCCAATCAACTTCTTCAAGCAGGAAATATCATAGATATTACCATTCAATCTGCTTAACAAATTCATATCTGTCAGCTCAATCACTATCCCAGTCTCTCTGTCCAGCATTATGATTAGTGCACACTGCAGAGACTCACATCGCTTACTTTGACTTCTATCTAGAACCTTGTGGGGGTAATAAAAAAGAATAAACCCATCACTTTCTGTGTATGGTTATGAATCTGATAAAACCAAACTAGAGAATAGTTGATTCTTACAATTCTATATCAGAAGATCACATTGGTAAAGTAATTATCTTCTCTAAAAACTTAAGTTGTTAGTCTTAAGATATAATTTATATTATTTTTTAATACACCCTCTCAAATTAAAATTATTTTATACTTGATTTTATTATATAAAATAGAAAATTAATGAGATTCGATCTCGTGACAATGGTCAAGAATCTCTACCTTGTTTGCAGCGAAACAGAAGCTCGATGACAGTTGCTTCTTCCTGCAATCCTCCATGAAAAATAGCGTCGACCACAGAATTTGTCAGAAGGACTGAGGGTCGCTCTGGCTATCTTCCGTATCCATTTGACCCCTCTGAAACCACAGAAGATCATCAAACTCCGTATCCATTTGGAAAACCCAGTTAATCATCAAATAATTGCCCAAATCAATACTCAGAAATCAATGCAGACATATCTGGACTGCTACGCAACAGGACACTCAGAAACAGTACTTGTGCCAGCACGGCCACTCCTGCCTTTCCTGGTACCAAATGTCTGATAAATCTGCCAGTGCAGACGCACCACCAGCACTCCACCCCCGGGACCTTTTTTCCTATCTCTAACATTGCAGGTGGCAGGCTATCTGCACTCATCAAAGTTGTAGCACATTAAAATTCAAGCCCATCATCTTGCTAGCGAGGAATTCTGTTTGCTTCTTTCCATCATCATCTCTTTTTTTTTCCTATCAAAGTGAATTGCACAGTTCAATTGACATGAATGACTTTACTAATAATTGTAGATTTTAGCACAGATAAAAAGCGTAGTCACTCTAATCTAACAAACTACTGCGAGTTCAAATATTTGGACCCTTTCAAAGAATATTGTTGACCTACATGAACACAAATGAAACATAGAAGTCCCCCTATAAGTAGAGCATAAAAGGTCAAAGCAAGCACACCCCTGCCACGGAAAACCAATCCTATTTTCTGTCAGCTCCCTATCCATTCTTACTATCGAGAGTTAAACAAAAAATAACATTATTTTAAGCTTCTTTATCCATCTTTCTTTCTGTGTAGATACATTCATTAAAGCTTAGTTCAAATACCCTGAAAAGGTAGAGTTTGTTTTATCACTGCCTCACAACCTTCAGCACAGGATTTATACACTTGATACGATGGAAAGCCTGGTCACATGACATAAAAACCCTGCCACCTTTGCTTGATGAACTTGCAAAAGATGACAGTTACAGAGAAGCAAAATAAATAAGTTTTAACTTGACAAGAATCATCTCACTCAATTCAGGAAATCGATCACTGGATACGAGTTTTCATCCAGTTATCACTAAACCTACATAAGCGCAACCTGACTGAGAAGTGCCACTTTAATGAAGAACTAAATTTCAATACAGAAAATTTCAAAGTTGAAACTCATCCTTGGTGTCATTATCTAAAAGCAAATGCAAGATTCAAATAGAGCAAAACCAAACTACTTAATGACATTGACAATAATAATACAAAACAGTAGATGAGTACGGTTTAGTACACACATCAAACAACACTACATCAGCACGCCCCTAGAACCAACTCCTGAAAAGTAAAAAAAAGAGAGACCCTGCCACAACTTAAACATAGCAGTCCACATGACATACACATAGCATGGAATAACACAGAGCATGCAAACAACTCCTTAAACATATCTTCTACAGAGAAAGATCAGTATTTCCTTCTTCCATCACCCTCGGTTATCACATCTTTAAAAGCCCCTCCACTTGGGATCATAGGCAAGACGTGTTCTTGGTGAGGCACAATCACATCCAATAAGTATGGCCCGGGAGTGTCCAGCATTTTTTTAATTGCTGCTCTAAGATCATCCTTTCTCGTCACACGGGCAGCAGGTATTCCACAAGCATCTGCAAACTTCAACATGTTGGGGAAAATCTCAGACTCGTTTGATGGATCCCCCAAATATGTGTGAGCCCGGTTAGCCTTGTAGAATCGATCCTCCCACTGTACCACCATGCCCAAATGCTGATTGTTCAGAAGCATTATCTTGACAGGGAGATTCTCCACACGAATAGTTGCTAACTCCTGGACGTTCATGATGAAGCTTCCATCACCATCAATATCCACAACAATTGCATCAGGATTTGCAACAGCAGCTCCAATAGCAGCAGGCAATCCAAAACCCATCGCCCCCAATCCCCCTGATGTCAACCACTGCCTTGGTCTTTTATACTTGTAAAACTGAGCAGCCCACATTTGATGCTGTCCAACCCCAGTACTCACGATCGCATTCCCGTCAGTCAACTCTTCAAGAACCTGAATGGCATACTGAGGAGGAATTGCTTCTCCGAAAGTCTTAAAACTCAGCGGATTATTCACTTTCTGCTCATTCAACTCTTCTCTCCATGCCCTAAAGTCCACTTTCCATTTAGCACCTCCGCTCTCCAAAATCTTGTTAATCCCTTGTAATGCCACCTTGACATCCCCACAGACCGACACATGAGGCTGCTTATTCTTCCCAATCTCAGCTGAATCAATATCAATATGCACAATCTTTGCTCTACTCGCAAAAGACTCAAGCTTTCCCGTAACACGATCATCAAACCTCACACCAAAAGCGAGCAACAAATCACTCTTATCCACAGCATAATTCGCATAAACCGTCCCATGCATACCAAGCATCTGCAAAGACAGCTCATCCCCTACAGGGAATGCACCGAGACCCATCAAAGTACTCGCGACAGGAATCCCCGTTAACTCAACAAACCTCCTCAACTCCTCACTTGAATTCAAACACCCTCCACCCACATACAAAACTGGTTTCTTACTCTCCGAAATCAATCTCAAAATCTGCTCTAAATGCAGCTCGTTCGGATTCTTAGGCAACCTCGACAAATAACCAGGCAATTTCATAGGCACATCCCAATTAGGAACAGCCAGCTGCTGCTGTATATCCTTGGGAATATCAATCAAAACAGGTCCAGGCCGCCCAGAAGTAGCCAAAAAGAAAGCTTCCCTAACAATCCTAGGAATATCATCAACATCGAGAACCAAATAATTATGCTTCGTAATAGACCTTGTTACCTCAACAATCGGTGTTTCTTGAAACGCATCAGTACCGATCATTCGCCGCGGAACCTGACCTGTAATGGCCACTAGCGGGACGCTATCTAGCAGCGCGTCTGCCAATCCACTCACGAGATTTGTGGCGCCAGGACCTGACGTTGCAATACAAACGCCAGGCAAGCCTGACGAACGCGCGTAGCCTTCAGCAGCAAAGACACCACCTTGCTCGTGGCGCGGTAAGACATTTCGGATTATGCCAGAGCGCGTGAGTGCTTGATGAATCTCCATTGAAGCGCCGCCAGGATAAGCGAAAACATCTTTCACACCTTCACGTTCGAGAGCTTCTACAAGGATGTCGGCGCCTTTTCGGGGTTGATCAGGGGAAAATCTTGAAAACGAGAATTTCTCAGTTGTGCCAGGGGACGCTGTGGTGGAGGAGGCGGAGGCGGGTTTGGAGCGTGAGTTCGAGATGTGGAGAGAGCGGGGTTTCTTGGGGTTAAAGGCAAAGGGAAGGGTAATTTTGGAAATGGGTAATGGGGAAATGGAGGAGGGTTTGCGGATGAGTGTCGTGGAGGTAGAGGTGGCTGCTGCTGCCGCCGCCGCCATATTGAACGTTCAAGGAGAGAAGAAAAGTTTGAGAGAGTTTGTGGCCAGAGGTGAGCGAGCGTTTTGAACTACTGATTTAAAAGGAGGTTGAAGTTTGTAGCGGGTGTGGACGTGGATACTGGAATTTACGTACGTGACAAATCTCAATATAAAATGATATTTTTTGTTGATTCAATAATTACCTGTAATATAAATCGTGAAGTATATATATATATAATTATATATATATTACCGTGTATTATAATAGTCGAAAAATTACAAACTTTAATTTGATTTAAGAACTTTAATTTTATACAATTGAGAGCCGAATTGCTTATTTTTTTAGGGGATAATGATTGAATATAAAGAAAAAATATTTGAGTGCAAATTAAAGGCAGCATGAGTGGTTACTTTGCAAGATGTTTAAAAAGTTTATTTGAATCCAGTTTATTTTAGTCCCTCAACTTTTAAAATTATTATATTTAGTCGGTCCCTAAAAATTTTAAACATTGTATTTTGATACTATACTTTATTTCCCCTTTTTAATCCTTTTTAAATGAATGAGATAGAGTAATTTTTTTTTTTTGCCACTCTAGTGGCTAGATTCTGGGCAATTATAGATGATGAGTCGTCTACAAAACACACGATGTGTAGCTAATTTTTGTTAGCAAAATAATGAGGTGGAAGACTAGTCATATGCCCCTATTAATTCAAAAAATAATAATAAGGCTCACGTAGAAGCTCTCTCTCTCGGATAATCAGGATGCAATGACCAATTTACATACCACAATTAATTCTCGGATTCACTGAATATCCTGAAAGCCCAGTAAAAAAGTAAGGCACTGGGCTTGCAAGATGACAGACATGCATGATGGAGCTTGAACCCTAGTGTAGAGGAAGGGATCCCTTCCACTGCTAAGCCAACACCTCATTTGTCGTACAAGCTCTTTCTTAATTTTAATGCAAATACTTTCTTTTTCTCATCTCCCTATCCTAGTGATGCTTATTCATTTCTTGATTTCCAGAAAGTGAAAGCACGTTATTTCCTCTCAAAGTGCTTAATTTGATGGCAACAAAACCTGGCATGTCAATTCTGATGCCTTATTATTGCTGTAGGAGTTGTAATGGGCAGCAGGAGATGAGCTTTGTTATGATGAGGTTAGTGGCATGAAAGATGACTCCACTTCATCTTCCAATCCTTAAGCACTGTTCTGCGTAATAACTCGTTTGCAAGTATACAACAACCTGCAAGAAAGTCCAAAATTAATGGAATTGAATTCTTTTTGGCCAAATTCTTGTGTTTATTTACCTTTTGATGATGGGTTTGTGAACTCTTATGCTCGAGAAAATTGAAAAATGACAGATATTGCGATTGGTATAGACTCTTTGCCTTTCTTTGTCCCTCATCTTTATCTCTTTGCAGCTGCTGCTGCAACTTTTGTTTTCATCTCTCTCTGATTCAGAAATCGAAAGTGACAAAAATGCGTAGCTGTGTAGAGGAGTTTTACTCTCTATCAAGAACTGTGATTGTTTTACTTCTGTGGCTCTGATGGATAATATAATGTGGAAGCAAAGTGGATGCTCGTAAATCATCGACATTTCTTCCCAAGACAAAAATGGAGAATTCACCATTCTAAATATTTTCTATGTGGCGTTTTTCATCTTCTGATAACATGATAGTTTTTTCAGCATTCTAAGTTGTAACCTATATTCATGTGGCTTAAGCGAAAGAGTGTATGGAAAATTATTGATTCTGGCATAATTTTCCAACAAGTTTCCAATCTGAAACATGATTAAACACATAAGGTGTAATAAAAACACAAGGCTGGTATTGAATTCTCAATGTTCAATCCAGACATAAGATCTGCAAGTCTTGAGTTTCTGGATGATATAATTGATTTAGCATTTGCAAGTCCCACACTGTAAGCAAACATATCAAAATGGAAATTAAGCAAGTTAAAAGCTAAGCTTCTCATTAAAAGCAAAATTTCAGCCAGACTGCCTTCATATTCTAATTGTTGATGATCCACACGACCTGCAATTGTAGAGGAAAAATATAATCAGTCTCAGATCAATTTCATACCAAAAACAATTCAGAAACAATTTAAACAAAAGCTTAATAGGACCACATGACCATTTTCAATAACCAGAAGGAAAAATAAGTACGCAAAATCAAGTGAATATGAAGTTTATACACATCAAGACATAACACATGTCATAAATTCTGCAGAGACAAAAGGGCCAGAACAGCTTGCATTATTTTTGGTGTTCTATAATAAATTAATCATAAATGCAATATGATTGCGGAAATTGTATGACTCTAATTATGTTGTCTGGGCACCCTTTCTACACATAATAGAACATGATGGAGATAGAAACCTAAAACAAGAAGATTAGATCTGCACTAGTAACAAGTATATTGCAAACAAAAATAATCCAAACCGTTATCAAATCATTAGAATCATTAAAGGAACTGCACTAGTGCCTCCAAGTCATAGTAAATCCATTCTGACTGCACAAACGATGCATAAATAACTTAAAAGTAATTTTCAAACCGATATTGTCAATGGCTTTCACACAGAAACCAATGTATATAACACAAACAAATATTAAATCTCGTCAACTACAAAACAAAATTCAATTCTTAATTATCAAACAAGCCACAACTTATCAATTCTTAACTTATCAATCCAACTATAAAACGATTAAATCCATGTATCAACTTCATATTTATCCCAATTGCATTTCATAATCAAGAAAATAAAAACAATCGACTCACCATGCATACCCATTAACAAATATCTTAAACCAGATAAGCAATAAAAAACAAAAACTTGATACTGAAATCAACAGCATTACCTAAGAAGCCCCAACAATGATATTATTAATTGGGATAAAAATCAACTTCACGAAGAATCCAACAAATCCCATAACCACGAATCCAATTGCAGTACGAGATGCCACCTTTGTGAATTCTACAAAATAAAAATCAAGCTTTTAAAAATCCCTATTTTTTTTCTCTATAATAATCCAATCAAAAATTGAAAGAAAAAAAAAAACCTTTTTGATCGGGTTTGTGACAGCGTTTAACGAGTCGGACGCTGTCTTTTGCGAATTCTCTGAGGGGATCGACGACGGAATCTATGGCGTCCATTTTTTGTTGAGGAGAGTGAATGGGAGATCGAGAGGCCCTAGATAGATTGAATTGGGAATTTTTTTTTCCCTTCTTTTTTTACAGAGGGCGTTTATTACGAGAGTAGTTGACGGTTAAGACACGTTTTTATGACAAAGTGTAACGGCAAAACGGAGACTTTCCCTGGGTCAAAGTTAAAAAAAATAAAATAAATTATTTTTTAGTTATTTATTTTATCTGACTGATGCAAGCCTTGAATAATTTTGACAAAAATATTGATAGGACAAAAATAGAGTGTGTAGCACATGCATGTGCATGACTCGTGATTATAATTATGGGTTTCGAGCCTTTTTTTTTAAAAAATAATTATCATTTAATATTTTTATTTTATTTACAATTGGTCTCCATGTTTTAATTTTTACTTTCATTTATATACGATCACAAAGTCAACAGGTTGACCTAGGTTTACTCTTTTCATTGATTTCTACTTTTTTTTTAACTTTTCTTTTATATAGTTTTATTTCAACAAAGTTACCCCTGATATCATGACCAATCATAAATTTGATCTCCATTGTTTTATTTGTTTTTTTTATGAGATTATCCTAGCCTCGCAACCAGATCTGGAATTTGACATGCCAACTCTAATTAATTTTATCTTTTTTTAAAAAAAATTAAGCTTTGGATTTCTTTTCATTTTTTATAAGTTGATCATGTTATTATTCAGTTTTTGCTTTATTATCAAATAAAATTGTTAAAGCTTTTTAAAAATACTGAAAGAGCATTTTTTATAATACTAGCAAGCATTCATTTCTTTGCTATTAGACACCTAATTTTTTTTTGTGTGGTTGTTTTATTTTATTATTGTTGAGTTTTTAATTATATTATTAAATTAATCAAAATCATTTAACATATTTCTAACCCAATAATAACTCGGATCAAGTGATTGAGCAATCCAACTAGATAGAACCAAAAAAAAAGGGGCGACTTTTCAAGTCCTTTCATCTCGTATAAAAGCAAAATCAAATTAAAAGCAAAAAACCTCAGCAAAGATCTTCCAGGAGAGACATTCAAATGGTAGCATATGATGCATCAGAACCATTCGAATCAGTAACAAATAGATCATAAATTTATACACTGCACATCAGATAAAGTTAGCAAGTTATAGCAGCAATTGCAGAGCTGCCATACACTGAAGTTGAAAAATTTAAGAACAAGTCTCTACAGTTACGGACAGCTTTTCCAGAAAACAATAGCAAACAATTACATTTAGATATCATATGCACTCAAATTTCCCAGTGATACTAGCCAAGGTCTATATTTGCCTCCTGTCGGCACCACTCTGCGTCTGAGAAGCTTAACTGCAGAGAAAAAGCAGGGACAAATTGTTGGACAATCATAGAGAAAGCAATGGTAAGACAACCATATTAGAAAGAACGTATAGTTGTTGTTTAAATTCTCATAAGCAAAAGACAATTAATCACATTGAGTCTAGAGATCCTATAATATTCTCTCTTTTTTCGTAGTCTCTGGGATACTATGAGTACGAGCTGAGATGGCTTGAGCATGTCCATGGAGACAACAATAAGTTTAGTTTGAGAGGAGAATCACCAAATGCTTCAACACACGTTGCACACAAGGCATCCACTTTAACAATATACTGAGTTACTGACAGCCATAAAGATGGGTTGGTATGGTGCACAGGAATACACAAACATGAGTCAAAAGGAAAGAAATATACAGAGAGAAACATAATACATGTAATGGGTGGTAGGATGGAGAAAATGGAACAGCTCAGAGATAATAAGACAAAATCAAAGGGTTTTAGGTGAAATAAAATTTTATGACAAACACCAACAACAAGAAAGGAAACAGTTAGATAATAATATTGAGAAATTTCCCTATTAAGTTCTTCCGATAGGTATGATCTATGGAGATCTATGAGTTTTATAAACCAAAGACAATCAAGATTTTCTCAGGAAAATAAGACTTGTACCCAACCATCACCCAAGAAGAAAGGGAACTAGAAACAAAAATCAGGCATTTCCACGGTGTGTTGCTACTCAGTCTTCCAGGTAGCAAAAGACAGCCTAATGTTTATTCCAACTTTAACAGAATCTAAATACAGAAAAACTGGAAGTGAAATAGCACGGTCCCACACAGCACACCTCACATATAGAATAGAGAACAAAAACTAACCTCGTAAATTACTCATCAAGTTCAAAACACATAAAAATCAATAGCTTGTAACATCATTCCACACATGTTAGGCATAGACTTTACACCAGCACTTAAAGAGAAACTCCCTTGAGTGAAGTCCCGTCAAGTGATATTGATCAAAATCAAGGACTATCAGAACAAACTGGTCTCTAAGTTTATGTAAAGCCTTTATTTGACAAAGGACAATCCTCATTCTCTAATCCTTCCTCTAAGAGAGACATTCTAATCAAAATGATTTACATTGCACCCATGTGGAATCAAACAACTTGAGCTCTTATAAACAACCATTTGATGACTGCATGACACGGTCTCCATTTTTCTCGACCTCAAATGCTTCCCATGGAAACCATCAATGTATACAGCCTACTTCAGTTGCAGGTAGTGTCCATTTTCAGTAGCCCAGAAGGGATTTAGATGGTAATAACACAATAATGACAGACTATTTTATAATTCCAGCCTCCGTCCTAGAGGCCAAAAGGAAAGAAATACCAGTGCCGTGACATTAAAATACAAGTATGTGAAAGTAAAAGGAAGTTCATAAACTGAACACAGTTACTAATACAACAGTTTTTCAGCAAAAAATAATTTTCAATGAACCACCAAACAAGAAGAAAGACAAAAATCAGGCATTGTTTTCCTTAATTTACTCATGCAAGCTCCTACACAGACTTGGTGTGCCAAATAACAAAAGACAGCCTAATATTTTATTCCCTTAACAGAAATTCCAAATACAAAAATTCTACAACTGAAACATGGTCCTGCAAGGAGGACAGCACATATAGCATAAACGAAAAAGATTAACCTCACTAGTTTTAGAAAATGTACTTATACTTGTCAAATTCTAAGAGTACAAAATGACAAATTATTAAACACCACCCCTTTTTAAGAAAATCACTTTTGATGGAAATGTCCTTAAGCAGTGTGATCAAATTACTGACAATCTGAACAAGCTTGTCTCTTGTTATAGAAAAGTATTTTTTATTACAATGGACAAAATCTTAGTTCTTTAACCCTCTCCTCAGACATCCATGGTGATTAAAATGATTGGCATCGTACCTTCAAACAACTCAAGCTTTCATTGACATCCATCCTATGTTTCGCCATCCATTCTTTTCTTAACCTTAAGCAATTCCTCACGGAGACCATCAATGTGAATAGAATACTTAAGTCACAAACAGCATCCATTTGTTGTGGACTACAAGGGATTTAAGAGATAACAACACAAATATGACTGCTACTATATAACTTTTCTGGCTCTAAAGGTTAACCTATATTTATTAAAAAATGATCCATCAAAAGTTCTTCATTGTCGTGTGCTTGAACCAACCAGCATAAGCGAACAAAACCCACCAAGATGCCAACAAGTAGCTAACACCTTTAAGCATGGGCATGTTTTGAGCAAAACTCAGCTGCATTCAACTCAAATAGGCTAAAAGATTGCTTCTTTACCATAAAAGTGATATCTAACAGCCATTAAACCACTGCAGACACAAATCTACCATATTCTAACTAGGAGGAACCACCAAACCACTTAGAATTTGCTTCTTTTCTAGGTTTCATCTATCTACTTTTAAAAAATAACCTAAAACAAGCCAGGACATTAATTTCAAACAACAGACTCCAAAGCATCCCCTTTGAACAAAACCCAGAAATCATCTCAAACAGTCCCCTCACTACGACAAAACCCACGTTCCAAATCCAAAAACAAAAGTAGACATAAATGAGAAACCAGACACCAAAACATGAAAAATGCGAAAACACTTAACATATACATTCATATATATATATATAAACATACCCTTGTCCATCAAGATTCCCTTGTCCACCACTCGCACCACCACTCCCATAAGAACCATCTTCGGTGGCGCTTGTCTGCCAAACAGACTGCCAAGCCTGAGAAGGTGGTTGAACATACATCCCAGTGGCAGGATCCATAGCTGGCCTTCCGATCATCATCCCTCCAGTGGCAGCGGCAGGCTGTCCCATTGGAGGGTAATAATAAGGCACCCCACTAGCAGTAGCACCGACAATCCCACCAAGACCAGCAGCTTCCTCTTTGATCTCATCTCTAGGTACAATATCAACCAAGAAATCAAAAATGTCAGTTCTTGTAATAGCAGCAGCAATGTCATTCTTCTGTAAAGTCCTTCTCTTGTTTTCCTCGGCATGAAGCCAAGAACGAATTGTCAGTTCTAAAATGAAAAGCTCACATGCTTTAGCAAAGAGAATAGGTGCTTCAGCAGAGATCATGCGCACATCCTCATCAGCTTTCATGATTTTCTTGATTCTCGCTAAAGGGAGTTGATGGTTCTTGAAATCATTAACTTGTTCAATTTCTTGACGTTGGTAAGACCAGAACATTTGAAGTTGTTGCTGTTGTTGTTGGAGGAGGTGGTGGAATGGGGTTGGGGATGGTGCTCCACCTGGTGGTGGGGTGGTGTTGGTGGGGTGCGGTGGGTATGCCGTGGGCTGAGGCTGGTGATTGGTGGTGGTGTTGTCCATTGTTGGAAACAAAAGTTGTCGTGTGTTGTTTATTTATTTATTCCGAGGGTTGGAGATGCGATGAATGGGGGAGATGAAGAGATAAGGTGAAGGGTTTCAGTGCTTTATGTCCCTGTGATTTGCTGATTTGTCCATTTGAATTGAATGACTTTTTCTGTTCCTCTTGTTGGATTCCCTGCTTCTTTTGTGTCATTTATGTGTTTTTATTTTAACAACTGGGATATCATTTCTTTTTTTTAATGTAAACCAACCATAGATAGATAATTTGAATATTTATCTAATTCTTTTTTTATTCTAAAAAAAACATATTACAAGTATACTTGAAAAAAGAGTTAAAAGACTTGAGTTGTTGTCTCGATTATATTTAAATAGCTCGGTTAATTTAATTAACACTAATAAAAAAAATATACAACAATATATACCGGAAAAAATAAAACATTTAGGCCATTTGAATTTTTCTAATGAGGTGATAAAAATATGAGATTGGGGCCATTTCATTTGACTAGGTTAAATAAATTTGGCTAATCTAATAATATGATTAAAAAAACATTGATAATAAATAAAACGAGAAAAACATTGATAATATAATAGGAAAACAAATCGATGGAAGATTAATAGTAAAAAGCAAGCAATTTTTAAAACCATTTCAAATAAAAACAAATAGTTATAAAAAAAATAGAGACAAAATATGACAACTAACAAATTAAAGAATGATGAAATTGAAAAAGTAATAATTCTATAAATTATTTCATACAAATAATAATGATAATAATAATAGTTTCTTTTACCATTTTGAAATGAAATTCAAGCTACGGAAAAATAAATTGCTTATGGTAAATAAGAGTGACGGGAATGTCATTATGATCATTACCACAGGTTTAGCAATGAAACCATAGACTATAAAGTTTATTTTATTTTATTACAAAGTATGAGTGCCACTATCTGATGGTTTCTTCTTACGTTAATAATTCAGAAAGTCAAATCAGTTACGCTGCAATCAAGTTTGGTCAAATAAAACGTCAACTTTCAAGCTTTTCTCGACTGGCACGAACAAATCACATTTCTTTCACAGATTGCAGCCCCCTATCATGTCTAAAATATTTATTTTTCATATTTGCATTTGTAAAAGTTTCATGGCTAACACACTTTTAGTAAACTTTCATGAGATGGTGGGAAGCGTTTTAAAAAATACTTTTTACAAAAAAAAATTGATTTTTTTTAACTTAGATTTTTAGTGTTTTAAGTTTATTTTGATATCAAAAATATTTTAAAAAATAAATGTGAAAAGGAATTTTTTTTGTAGTCCAACCCTAATCTTTTGAATGAAGAATAAAACAAACATCTATCACCCTGTCAATTTCACAAACTTATTAACCAATTACAGAAGGTAGTGCCATCACATGATGCTTCGCATCTTTTCAAAAAGCTTTTCCTTTTTTTTTCAGATGGGAAAAGGCATATTTCATTGTTGCTTAATCTGTCCCACTTGATGGTGGGAGGTTTGAATTTTTTTTAATTAAAAATTCTAATATTTTTAGATCATTTTCATGTGTTGGTCTAAGAAATAATTTTTAAAAAATAATAAAAATATTATTTCATTTTCTAGGAATTGAGCTATAGTATAATGACTAGAGAAATAAAATGGAATGCTGCCAGTATTTCCATGAGAGAACAGGTAAATCATAAATGCGTGTAGTTAGAATGCAAGATTGGATCATAAACTAAATGAGAATTTATTCACTTGACACCCCCAAAATATAAGAGAAAGAAGAGGGTGGGATTTTGTGTCTGTTCTGTGTATCAAAGAAGAAACAGATTCTGGAGCCTTTCTCAGGTGTAAGAGAATTAAAAGGTGTAGTTCCTATAACACATGATTGACTAGCTGTTAAAAAAATATTCTTTTGGAGGGTATCCATAAAATATTATTAAAATGCATCAGCGAGCAGGAAAAAATGATGTCAAGCTATAAACTCTGCTACCCTGTGTGTAAGTTCAGCCCTCCAAACTGTCTTCAAGCTACAAACACAGTTAGGATAAAGTCTTTAGGGCATCCTGTAACTTCAAACAAAAATGTAGTAGTCCCACCAATGTATAGAAAAGGAAAGAATTGCTGGATCAATTTCTGTATTGATGACTCCCCACTAGACTTTGAAGGAATTCTAAAAAGAAAGTTTTCTAACAGCATGGCTTGGAGTGATCTCTATCTTCAATTTCTTCTAACACTCTACTTCAACTACTTGACAAAAACTGTTAAGTGCTTCAGTTTTAAGTACCTAACAGAGAAACTTCTAGCCTCTCTTTTTTCCAATTTCTTTCATCACCTCCGTTTATACACCATTAATGTGTCTTCATTTCCTTCCTTCCTCTTATTCTTCCTAGCATCGGCTACATCTCCTCTAGCAGCCTTTCCCACCACACCTTTTTCCTCGACTGTGTTGACATATTCAACAAACTCTTCTTCATTAAATTTTGTCATATCACCAGATAAATAGTTTTCCTTATCTTTTTCAGAGGTCTCCATCATTCCATCCAGCTGAATTACTGATAATACCTGAAGTAGCTCCAAAGGAGTAGAAGCAGGATCAAGTTCCCAGCAGCCCTTAGGAGCATTTTGACCTTCTTGACCTGTGAGGAGAACTGAAGGAACCTGGTGAGAAAACCTAAACATCTCTTCTCTTGGGATTGTCCTGGTTTTGCTTGAGTCAGGATGCTGGCGAAACACTGTCTTGAAACCAGCAACTTTGACAAGAGGAGTAACAACAACTCCTCTCTCCTCTTTGTAGTTCTCAAGTACTTCTACCATGTCATATTTGTGTATAACTTCATCCGGGGTACGCTCATTCCAACTAGGAGACCAGTTTTTATAAA
Source organism: Salix viminalis (assembly GCA_029228465.1). NCBI lineage: Eukaryota > Viridiplantae > Streptophyta > Magnoliopsida > Malpighiales > Salicaceae > Salix > Salix viminalis. The sequence goes on along the minus strand of CM055440.1, from coordinate 2,614,197 downwards.
TGGCCCAAACATCACCCTTTCCAGGATAGATTTGAATGGCCCCTCTCGAACTCTTCACCCACTTTCACTTTGTGAGAGAAAGAATTAAGAGATTTATTGACTTTATGCTTCCCTATCCAGAAGTCTCCACTGGTCTTGTAGAATCCAGAACCAATCCAGTTTAGTGGGCCCAACTCACGGTTGCTTTTGGTGTTAAGCCAACTAATCCGCATTTTGAAAGGCTTCCTTGATATCACACTGTGAATCATGGCATAATACCGAGGCATCCCATCATCATCATCATAAGCAGCCCAAACCTGGTTATCACCAAACGAATTCTCTGTGCGATCCTTGTCAAAATCATGAAAATCTGGATCCGGAACACTCATGACTAGCCTATCACTGATGTTTGTATCTGGATCATCATTAGCATTGATTGGTGAAGGCTCAGTGGTGTGAGCCCTGCTCTTAGAATCTAGAAACTCTGGACATTCTTTCACATCAGCATTCATGCCATCCTTCTGCTTTCCTCCCTCCTCCTTGATACCCTTTTCTGAAGTCTTTAGAGCAGTAGCCACACTGCTCCATTCCTTCACCTTCTTGGAAATGTCCTTCTTAGCCTTCTCCATCAACATCTTTCGAATTTCTATTTGTGACAACTCACATGAGCTATTAACTTTATGGATGCCAGAATTGTTCCTCCTTCTGGCTACTAAACTAATCTTTTGAGAACCGGATTCACCATTTCTGTTGGCCACCTGTTTAGCTGTCTCTCTTCCATGACTGTTTGCCCTTTGCTCATCAATGCACCTTCTCCTCTGCAGCTTGTCTCCTTTCAGTACAGAACTGGAACCATAACTACTGAATCCAGAAGCTCCATCAGCAACTGTTTTTGTTTGCCGGTAGAGGAATTCCTCTTCATGCTTTCTTTTCAGTTTCATAGATTGAGCACCTGATAATGTTGACGCACTTCCAAAACCGCCATCTTTAGAAAATGCTCCTGACTGAAACTTAGGTCCCATATTTGTGGGATTTTCAGTCCTTACATGCCGAGTAGAATTATGTTCCTGGCTGTAAGAAGTCCACATAGGGGATGGGTCATTTCCATCTATGGATGGGGGAGGCCTCTCAACACCCAAGAAGGGCTGATGACAGTTCTGACAAAGAAGGCTGTGGTTGAGATAAGTCCTAAGGAACTCAAACTGTGTTTTACATGCATTGCAGATTGTCCAAAAGGTATTGGGATTGGAAAACAGGGGAGGGGGTGCAGGCTTCGGGTGCATAGAACTCTTCCGGCTCCGTGCATTGAAATTATTGTCATGACCAGTTGGCACTGATGATTTCCAATGTGGAACTTTTTGATCCATATCTGTTACATTCCGCTTCCGGTCATAGGCAATTCTCTTGGCTTTATTGGACAACAGATTCCAGGCTTCAGATATAATATTAAATGCCCCATCTGCTCCAACTGATTTATTTTTATCAGGATGCAGAATGAGAGCCAGTTTCCTGTAATGGCTACGGATTGTGTCCTCACTTGCTGACGGTTCAACATCAAGGACTCTGTACCAGTCTACTTCTCCATTTGCTCTGTTATCAGCAGCCATGTGCACATCAAGAGTTGCTAAAAGTTGTGGAAGACCATCAAGTGCAGGATACAGTTTCTGAGCCTTTAGTGCAAATCTTCTTGCCCCGGCAATGTCCCTCTTTGTAAACTTCTTCTCTGCGATCTCTTTGACTCTAAACGCCGCCTCTTTATTACATTCCATTTTCAACAGGTCACACTATAGGCTGTCCTTTGTAAGCACAATGCGATGTTGTTGATATCTTAATCACAAATATCAAATCCAAAACCTGAATTCCCTACATGCATCATCAAGAAACTGCATTCAATTTGGCAACAATGATACAAAAAAAAACACAATAAGGAAACTATCTCTGTAATGAAGGAAATAAAAAAGTCCGAAATTCCCCACGTGCATTACCAAGATGCTGCCTTCAAATGGCAAGTCCTGATGCATAAAAAAGGAATCTATCTGAAAAGAAGAAAAATAATGACCGAGATTCACACCAAACAACACGGCCATGATTAATAAAGACCACAATGACAAAAACAGAATAACAAATGACTGCTTCTTGTGATCCATCAATTACATTATTTCAACATTTGTTGATCTTCACTTCTATAAATGATCCCATGGAATTACCGGAAAACATTAACGAACTTTCAAGATAAACATAACGGATTTGAAAACACAGCATTCCAAAAAAGTATAATCACAACGCCATGCACGATTCTCAATTATGATAGGACCGTGAAACAAATCAACAGTGGGAGATCAAACAAAAAAATACCAACAATCTGCTTGATCACTAAGAAACAACAAGAAATGTGAGAGCAAAACTCAGGGTGTCAACAAGTATCCCATTCAAACAACTCTCCCAAAAACACAAGTTTCTTTACCATATGAACAAAACAACACAAACCTCAATCCATAACTGAACACAAACACAAGTATTCAACAAAAATCAAGACAAGCAAAAACTATTTGCTTCTAAGATTGACATAAATTTCCCAAAAACAAAACATACCCAATATTTAACACACAATGAGGTATGAAAATTCTAACAGCAAGAAGTAACTCACGTTCAAAGTTAGATTCCCACTAGAAACATACATATCATTATAACACGATATAAACTACCACAGCAATGATTAAAATCCCAAATAAAGCGTAATGTAAGTGCAAATAAGCAAAACATGTTAAAAAATATCAAAAGCAGAGAAAAAAACTACCCGTTATCAGATACTTGAATCAAAGAGACCCCATTGACGAATTAGCTGCAAAATTGTTGATTTTGGTCCCTGGATCAAATAAAACTAAGAGTTTTATTTTTGAGAGGCTATGAGAATTTAGAATTCTCAAATAAAATAAAATACTAGTTGTTTTATATTAATATTAATTTTTTAATGAAAAAGTGGAGTGGGTTTTCTATTATTTATATGCAAAAAAATGGAATATTTTGTGCATGGTTAAGAGTTAAAACCTAACCATGATTTGCTTTTAACTCTGGCAAACAGTATTGGCAGTTAGCTAAATATGGAAAAACTTTAATCTAGTGTCCATGACAGAAAAATAAAATAGAATGGTGAAGATTTTATGATTAATATTTTTCTTTTTTTATATTACATGTCTATTTTTAATTTCATTTTTTAAAAACTTTTTTTCTAAAATGATATCTTTCTAGTTCAGAAATTAGGAGAAGGCATTATTTACAAGCAGAATTATTGAGTTTCCAATGGAATATTATAGATTCTTTAATCAAATTTAATAATGGAGCTTTCTTTTTTTCATCTTCAATTTATAATTTATTGTACTAAATCCAAGAACATCAAAATGCTCAGTCAGTGATATCTGAAGTAATAAATTTAGCATGGCATGCATAGATTTGCCTAACCATTTGAGCATTTTCGATTCTAGAGTAGGGAAATGGCAATGCACCAACTACTCATCCGAACATGGTAGCTACGCTTTACTTAAATGGCAAGTTTCATATTGGAAATTTCATGTGTTCAGATGAATCGGCTTGAGACCTGTTTGGGAGGACAGTTACGGTTTCTTTTTAAAGTGTTTTTCATTTAAATATACATTAAAATGATATTTGCCAAACACTTGGTCATTTTGCGTTCAAAAGTTGTATTTATCCATCATTTCGTTGCTGATATAGATAAGATTTTGCTCCACTGTGAGAATCCAATCCTGGATGACTGTAGGGGTGAGAAGAATTGTGAAATTCAATCTGTATATCATAAGTGACTTGCCATTTTTCTTATATTCGTTTAGGAAATTACAATCCAGCAATTATTGGCAATTTCTATGTTAGTCCTTTGGTAAAATAAGATATACATGAATGATAACGATTCAACTTAGGTGCAGTATGATCGAGTCACAGATAATAGGTTCTGCATTTCACGAGAAGAGTGTTTCATTATGGAATACCATCTTTACAACTTTTATGGTATGAAAAAACCAGATTATACTCAATCAGAGCTGTCCTCTTCTCTTTTCTACTGCTTGACAAGGTGATTAAGCTTATTAAGAAGATATTATTCGCTGCTGAGATCAGACATGTTGGTTCTTCAGGCAAGTCCAGCATGAAAGAATCAGAAATTAAATCCCACAAAAAAAAAAGATGTTAGAATGATAATTTGATGTGATTTTTGCCGTAAACAGGCATAAGGGGAAAGCAGCTTTTGATACTAATCTTCACCAACCTGGTTTTCTTCCCATCAAAGAAACTGTAGATGTTGTGGGGGCAGCTAGAAACAGATACTAGAGAGTGCGTGATTGTTTTTTGATTGGAATTGTTCACTCGTTCACCATTGAAGATCTGAACATTCAATCTACTTTCCTACCTTGAAAGACAAAACACTTGTCACTTGCATCCAATTCACATAATGTGTACGGAAGAATATGGTTTTGAACATGAGGCTAAACATTAATGGATCTTAATGCAAAACCTTCATGCAAAGGTGACAGTAAGTCTCTGTGTTGTAACTTTGCGGGCTTATTTTCAGAATTTGGAATTATTAACGAGTGAAGAGAACAGATCTTCCTGTCGGATAAACAAGTTTTTGCAGATAAAAATTGTTTTTCCTTCTATCTGATAATTTCGGTCGAATTGGCCCGCCAACATTATAAAATTTTGCACATGTTTGGTTATTTTGACAAGCATGAACGCCTTGGAATTTGCAGTTGAGAAGTCCAATTTTTAACCTCCAAGAAAAGGGTTGCAGGCATTGCCATCTGCTTGTTTTCCTACAAAGTTCATCAAATTTTTAACCTCCAAGGCATAAGCCATAGAGGTCCTTATAATCATTGAAAAAATAATTTCAATTTCTTTCAACAAACTCCATCACCTGCTAGACAGTTAGATAAGTGCAGATACAAGGGGATAACCATATATCCATCACTTTCCATGAAATTATCGAGCACTGACCACTTTGCAGTCCTGAAAAGCTTAAGCCATTGAGAAAGATGCGTGAGAAATTTATAAGATGTTTGGTCAAGAGTGGATATTTGGTAACCAGATTTTAGGTATATTACTTGTTCATACTTCATATAAGCCTCACTATCATTGAACATGAGAAAATTCAAAAGTGACAGGGACAACTGTCCTCCTTGCACAAAGGAAGAAAACAATAGCTTATGACTCAGAAAAGAGTATGATAATGAAATTCACTTCTAATGGTGACCCAGTTGGGCTCTTAGGCTCATGCTTTCAAAAACATTCAGCCATTCGCAACATCTCACATATATCGAAGCAACACAGTAGAAATTTTTCCTGATGTTCATTTCCCTCATTTCCTCATCCTTCTAAATGTAGACATGATAGTAATTAATCAGTAACTCAAACAAATATAACCAATAAATTGGAGATTAATCATGTCTAGTTTCTTCACCCTAGTCATTTTCTACCTAAACAAAATATGGACAAAAAACTTGAAAGTTGGATCTTCCAAATCAAGCCAATACTCTGTAAAAAAAGCAACAGCAAACTCATTGCTAGGCCAAGCCATTATTAGAAAATCAACTTTTATAAAACGAACATAACAAATAATGATAATATTGAATCTGAAACACAAGGCTGTCATAAAACCTCACCCAAGCTTTCAAGCAAAATATCCTTGTAGCTTGGACATGACAATGAATATGCTTTACAGCACTCAAGCAAGAGATGATCTTTGCTGATTTTGCCTGAACTTTAGTTGTGGCACATGTCGTTTCTAGTAAGAAATGATCTTACCATTTTTTTTCACCTACATTATGCATAATGGATTGTAATTGCAACTGCATACCAAATGATCTTTCATTTATTCCCCTCATCATGACCTTTTTCTTTCACTTATAGAAGTTCAAATCTTATTTCTAATCAAAGCTACATGGAGGTGCTTTTAATTTGCCACTCATTCTAAAATGGAGTTCTATCAACACTTGAAAGTGGGTTTTCTCTTCTTTTTCCCTCTTTCAGCTAGATATGAGCGGCAAGATGGATATGAGAAGGTATTATTACGAGTTACGCAAATGTTGGTCCAAAATGTTTTCCATCATCATGGTCTTCAAGATAATTTAAGACAGTAATTTTTATGATCAGAACAGACTCTCCATCCAATAATTTATAATATCAGGTGCTTAAACAAGTATGAAAGTTGATAGATTCAAATCCTTATGTTGTTCTAGTACCAATCGATTAATCAGAGCCAGTGACAACCACTTGATGAAGGCTTTCACTGATATCCCGGACAACATCCACAAATTGTTAAAGCACATGCAAAACTGCAGTCTCTACTAGCCGAGACTTGTGTCTTTTGCAATAAAATATCAGGTCACTAACAACAAATCTTCTGAATAAATATTGTGTAATTGAAATGACTAAATTTAATTATGTCGTTTCACAGAAAATATAACATAAATCTAATCCATGGAATCAAAACTTGGAGCATACCAGCCTAATTCGTTCAAGATTTTCTTCATTCTTTCTTCTTGTCCTTTTGAATCCCCGAATGCTGTTGTGAAAGGGTAGACATAGGTTACTTTTGTGGCCATAGACCTATACGCAACAACATCTCCTCTTACCAAAAACTCAAGCACATCTGGATCAAACCCTCCATCAACCTCAGCTTGTAAATATTTCCCTGAAAGGACCAAAGAAATGACTCATAGAAACTAAAATGAGCATTTGTCAATGCATCTATCATCACAATCACATCTAAAATGCACAATGAAGAATATTAAAGGCCTAAACTTGTTCTTGTGTCTCTTGTGTCCTCTTTTTTCTTCCACAAAAATCCATCGGTCATAGTGTTCAGTGTCTTTCAGAAGTTGTTAGATGGTATGGCTCCATGTATATGGCGTACTGTAGATTTACCAGTTTACAATTTAGTTTAGTCTAAATACCATTTGGAGTATCTTCAATGACTTGAATCTTGGCATTTTTCTGCGTTTTCAGGATTGCTTCCTCTAACTTCTGCAATAGTAAATTGTAAGCCAAATTAGGGATAATTTGGCATAATGGAAGATAAGTATACATATATTCAACTTTAAAACCTGAATTGCATTCACTGTATCATTCTCAGGAATACTCCAAGGGAATGCAAACGATGAAGATTGCGGATTCGTTGAAACACAACCTGGGTTTGTAGACGGGCAAGGCCTAATTTTCCTGCAACAACAGAAAATTGCATCGAATCAAAAGTTTCGACTCAAAACAACAAAGCCATACAAAACACGCCGTGCAAAACAAACCACCCACATTTAATCCCATAAAGTGGGAACATAAAAAGAACCCTTTGAAGAGCAAATAAAGTCTGATACATACCCATTTTCTAGCCCAATTTGCAAGTTCTTGGATTGGGAAAACGGGGTTGTAGGAGAGAGAAGGGGAGGCTGAGAGTTAAGAGAAGGGATAGCCAAGGAAGGCAATGGAGAGTTTAAGGTAACAGTGAGGGCTAAGGAGATGAGATTGGTGAAGAGAATGGGTTTTGGAGTAACATTTTGTGAAGTGAAGTTGGTGATTTTGGAGGTTGAAAGATGTGGAGGGAGAACATGACCAATCAAACTCATGCTTGTCATGATTGTTATCCTTTCCTTCTTCCAGCATTTCATATTGTGCTCGAGTCTTGACACAAAAGACCATACAACTAACGGGCATTCGCCATGTCATGTTAAACATATATATTTTAAAATTCCCGCAACATGAACAGAAATCGTCGATATGTCCGAGTGGTTAAGGAGACAGACTTGAAATCTGTTGGGCTTCGCCCGCGCAGGTTCGAACCCTGCTGTCGACGTTTTTTCATTTTTCTTTCGGACAAAAAAGAAAGCAGAGAGAACAACAAGAGAGAGAGATAATTTTTATTTGTATATAGGATTTTGTTAAAAAAGAAAAAACAATCCAATTTTCTCAGATCCCTGTGTTTGGTTTCTAAGAAAAAACTAGAGACAAAAGGGGGGGAAATCCCTGTTTTTTCCCTAAAACAAACGGAAAATGGAAGACAATTCAAATCCCATGTCACCAGCAACACCACAACACTCAAAAACAACACAAGAGCTAGCAATAGAAGGCCAAAAACATATAGAAGAAACAATCCAAGCTGCTTACCAAATTCTTTCTTCTATGAATGATGAGCTTTGCAACCCCACTTTATGGTCCACCACCTCCACTGCTACAACTGCTGTCATTTCTCCTATTACTTCTAACAGTGCCCAAAACGGTGCTGTCGTCATTACAGTCAATGGTGATGCTGATGCTGCTGTCTGTGATTCCACTCATGAGTTGAGTGCTGGTGGTGGTTTGGGTAATGGGGTTCTTGATGAAGCTCGGTTTCAGTATAAGAATTCGGTTGCTGCTCTTCGTGATGTTCTTGCGGCAATTCCTAATTCTCACAAGGTTTAGTTTCTTGGAAACCCTAACCCTAGTTCTCTTTTTTAGTGATTTTCTTGTTTAGATAGTGCTTGATTAAAAGGGTCATTTCTTTTCTAACACTTGAAGCCTTTTTTTTTGTGTGTTTTGATTAAATGTTAATATGATGTATAAAGATAGAATTTGGGGGGATATTGGATAGTAATTGATTAAAAAGGAACAATTGTTATCCTAGAATTTTGAGACATTTTTGTGTTTTGATTGGAATTTTGTTATTTAGTCTCAAATTGTTAATCTGATGTATATGATAATTTAGGAGTCAAGTAGAAATTGCTGTTAGAAATGCTTAAGCTTTAATAATTGATAAGATAGTGATCTAGACTATGATTGTTTTGGGTTAAGTGGAAATGTTTATTATGTCTTCAAACTGGGAAAATTGTCTCTGTGAATTGGTTTTCAAGCTAATAGTGTGGTTCTTTCATCTTCCAAAATAGGCAAAACCTTTTGAAACGAGTTCTCCAGCAGATGAAGCTGAAATTAAGAAGTTGGAAGAGCGGGCCTCCAACCTAAGAAAGGTAATTTGCGGTGAATTGGGAAGTCCTATTGGGTAATAGTTTTGTTTAGGCAATGCAGTTACTATTCCCTGTCTCATAATGGTTGCAATAGTAAAGCTGTATGGCACTGGGCTGATTCTTTGGATTACTAAAAAAAAGCAATTTATCTCATATACTTATAATGGTTTCTGAGCTTCTTTGAAGTTTTGTCTGTGTTTTCTCCCTTATATCTGCATGAGTTAGCTCTGAACTTGAATTGTTTTCATCATAGGAACTTGCAAAGAAGAACACATATGTCAAGCTACTCATAGATCAAGTACGAGAGATTATCACTGACATATCTACATGGCAGACTGCTTGTTCTGTCTAAATCATTATCGTGGAAGGGGATGCCTGAGAATAGAGGACCGGGTCTTTGTGAGGTGATAGTGTCTATCTTGACATTTCCTTTCATTGCGACACTGATATACATCAACTGTAGATCTCTAGAGCTAGATAGTAAGAAGGTAATTCTGGGTTAGCAGAAGTTAGTAAACCCAAAGAGATTTTGAACAAGAGAGCATGAGTTGTATATCTTGACAGGAATTTCTGGTACAAGCAACTTTGATTGTTTTTTCATACGCAATTACATTCCCTGTTTGATCACTACATGAAGTGATTTCAGACATTGTTACTTGTAATTTGTAATGTCTGATTATTATTTTTCTCTCTGAACCCCATAGGAAAATTGTAGCTGCATCTCATGAATTAAACAATTCAATTCCTTCACATAGTAGCCATACAATTTAAATAAATTCAATCCCCAACATGTTATAAATCAGATTGCCAAGAAATTAATCTGAAGTTGCTTTATTTGAAAGCACACTCTAGCTGTAATGCTTTGTTAACAGAGCCACGATACTAACTAGGCCAAAGCATTGTATCAAGGCAAGGTGACCTTCCTAGAAACTGGAGGGCATATACAGGTAAGACTTAAATTTTCTGTAAAAGCCTGTTCATTGCACTGTTTGAGCAAAACCTTACAAGTGATGCAAATTTCTTTGGCAGCGTCATTGATGGCATATTTATAGAGAAACTCGTGGGTGGACCTTTTTTTAGCAGAAAATGTTGATTCTCTTTTAAGCAACTGGTGCTGAAGAACATCACCACATGTCCTGCGTGTAGGACAGGAAGGCCTTATAATCCTTTTTCTCGCAGAAAATTTGACGCGTCACTTTTTGCCTATGCTTGTCTACTAGCCACCGGACACAGCACAGACCAAACAGAATGAGGTTCCTTCTGCATTTAAATGTGGGACTGATCTTTGCATCAGTATTGATATTGAATGCCAACCAAATTTTGTGTAAAAAAATAAAGGAGATCGTGTTTGGTTAACATTCAAACACGCATATTCTTTTTTCCATTTCCTACCGCGCTCATCCCATGGTGATGATACATTATATATGGAAGTAAAAAGAAAACGGGTTTTCCCCTGTTTGTGAGATCACTTTAATGGGTTCTTGAGATGATGTGATTTTTGGATTAAATTTATGACAGTATCTCCCTGTCGGAACTAGTGAAAGAATGGCATTTTGAGGGTTTAATGAACACCACAAATTTCTGTACTTCTGTATCTGAAAGTCTTTTTCATAGGCAAGTATCGATCCAAGGTAAACAATAATCGTTCTGCAGGAGAACTTTCCTTCTGCTTTTATTGAACTCTACTTTTCACCAATTCAATGACAAATGAAGCTGCACACGGTTTTGAACAGATATATAGAGGGAAACCCCCCAGATGATTAACAGCTAATTGTGAACTGAAGATCTAGTAGAGAGCGATGATCTCATATCTACAATGACAGATTCATCTGCTCCTAAATTGATAGCCTCTCTGCTGGCTCTAATGAACCTTGTAACAGAACCTTCAACATAATCACGAGCTTCTCTTTACGTTCATTTTCTTGCTTATCTCATCTGGGAAACTGCTCAAGAAGTGGTCGCCGTTAAGAACAGCAGCCAGTTGAACTAACTCGCTCTGGAATTCGGATAATGAACCATCTTCTCTTGCTTCTGTTCTTCTCAGAGGTGCTACATCTGGCAGGGTCACTGCAATGAATTTGGAAGGGAGAACTTGAAAAAACAAAAATCTATCTCCATCTTATGGTTTACCAGTACACAAAACTGAATAAATAATCAATCTATCACTAATTAAATCTGAGTCATTTATGCCAATTGTGCATTGATAAGACTCTTACCTGGGCAGTCGGTTCTGGGAGAGGTTAACTCCCCCACAACTCCTTCAAACGTGCCGGCCCATGCATCTCTGTGCGTCAAGAAGTTTGAGGAGAGGTTGAACATCTTCTTTATGGTTGCAGGAACTGAAGAGTGCTCGAACTCTGAGCTTGGAGTAGGTCCCTCTGGGCTACTTATCACTGAAAAAAGAAACAAATAATGATAACAGCACGACAGAAAGATGAAAGTGGGAGCATGAAACAACAGAACACAACGCCCGTGCTTCAAAAGTCAAAGTGTTCAAGAACAAAGTATGTAATGACATCAGGTGCCAACCAAACTTCACGTGAAAGATAAAATAATTAAGCTTACCAGTGCCTTTCTTGATCCAGGGAGACACCATAATTGTCGGCACACGAACTCCAAGCCTATCAAACTTGAAAAAAGATGGAGCAGGGCCACTGTTCCCATCTGGGCTAGGAACATTGACACAGGGAGTCTTGACATGGTCATAAAACCCCCCATGTTCATCGTATGTAATGACCAGACAGGGTCTCATTCCATTGGGGACTAGCTCTCAATGTCTCGTAAACCTCCTTAACCAGCTTTTGACCACTAGCAACATCATGAGATGGGTGATCATCATTTGCAGGCATTCCTATAAGATCAAAATACCTTGGCTCAATCACAGTTAAGCTTGGCAACTTCCCATCTCTAGCGTCTTTCTTGAACTTCAAATCAAACAGATGGAACTTAAAAATATACTTCAATTTCCTCAAGTTCCTATAGAACAAAGTTGTGGGAATGTTCTGGAAGTAAATTCCAAAGCTCTTGCCGTTCTCATGAAGTGAATCAAAGATTGTCTTCTGAGGATACCCTGTAGCCAGTTGCTTCGTAACATGGCTTGTTGAGCCATGAGAAGTAGCAGAATACACAAACAGCCTGTTGGGTTGTGTTGGACCAGGGATGGAAGAAAACCACCTATCAAAGACTGCAAATTCTTTCACAAGTGTGGCATAAACTGGCACAGCTTCAGGCCTAAAGCCTTTCATGACAGTTTCAGAGAGGTTCTGTGAAACAGTGAGAGCTTGTTCAACAAAACCACTCATTGAAGGAAAAGAGCTATTGCCAAATACCTGTTGCTCCACATCTTCAAAAGAGTGTCCAGGATCTGGATCCACAAACTCAGCATCATCTGAGAAACAAATGGATTGTGGGCCCGCACTCCTGGTCGATACAGGATTGCATTCCGTTCCAGTGACACCATTGATTGCTGGATTGATAGATTTCTTCATCCAACCAAGCATATGATCAAAAGATCTGTTTTCCAACATCAAAACCACAATGGTCTTGATGGGGTTTGGTTGTTGGGCTGTAGAAACACATGAAAGTGTAAGAAACAGCAAGAAAATGGAGGGAAATGAAGGCGGCTTAGTTCTGAACCTTCCCATTCCTGTTTTCTTTTCTCTTGCCAAGAGATAACCCTCTTGGCAAAAGTGGGCTTGCTTTAGTTTTTGGCTTGGAAGCTTATCTGCTTTCTTGTCTTTATAATCAAATAAAATAGATTTGGTATCTTATACAGTTATTGCTTGAGTGGATAATTTGGAGTCAGAATGAGATGGAGATGGAGTTTTCCCTGTGACTAGTTTTGGCCACAGAGAGAATAAAGAAGCTTCTGTTTTTTTTTCTATGCTTTTGCTCTTCATAATTCTACCTAGATTCTTATAGCCATGTTTCAAAAAATTATTTCTGTTAATATAGAAATATTGTTCAGTATCAAATATAATAAATAAAGATATTTAATCTCACAAATTTATTAAGTGAATGGGAAACAGTTGAAATTATGAAGACTGTTAATGGTAAAATCTGGCGTTCTTTTCTGTAGTGGAACTATTTTTATAAATGGAAGAATGTCAGCATGAAGGTATCTTTAATTCTCTTTTTGGTTTTTTCTTGAGAGCACATAGTTTTCTCTGTGCTGGCTGCCTGCAAGACTTCTCTGTATAAATTCCAAAATTGACAGGTTGGATCTCTTTCCCTCTTTCTGTTTGTACAAAGTATTTTTTTTTGTTTAAAAAATATAATTAAATTATTTTATTATTATTTTTTAAAAATTATTTTTGATATTAATATATCAAAATGATTTGAAATACATAAAAAAAAATTTAAAACAAAAAAAAAAAAAATATTTTTTATTTAAAAATAATAATAATCTGGCGTGTTTTTTACCATCGAGATTGTATGGTATCTTCATAATTCCAAATTCTTTTGAAAATTAATAAAAAAAAATATTTTTTACACATCATCAACAAGGAATAAATGACATATCCTTTAAAGACTTCAATGCACCTAAATATAAAGAGAGGTGAATACTCTTGACCTTAACATTTTCTGTTAAAAATTAAGGGGAAAAAAAAAGTGAAGTCTTGTGACTCAATAGGAGATCTAGAAAGATCATTAACTTTATATTTATATGGGCTTGGCGAGATGCTCGACATTAAAATACCGGGTTTGATAGCTTGCTAAACTCGCAAATGTTTAGACTCAAAATAAAATTTGAGCCTAAAAATGTTGAGTTTAGCATATCCCTAGATATATCGGGACTTAGCAAGTAGGTTAGCTCATGAATATTGGATCATCACCTTGTTTTAGATACTTTTTTTAAACATGATTTTTAGGCAAAAATAACATATACAAAGATACGGTGATAAAATAATAATATTCTTAAGTATATTTATTTGATGTTTAAAAAATATTTTGAAAAACAAATTATAAAACACTTAATAGAGGGATGCATGGGAGTAAGCTTGGTCTAATGTGTGACACGGCCACTAATGAGTCACAGGTGAATAAATAGTAAAAATAGAAGAAGAAGAAGAAGAAGAATGATGCTGTCAGTTCCTGCCTGCTTGGAACATCTTATTTTTTTCAAAACAATTGACTCTCTCACTGCTGAATTGACATTCACCACTTTAAATATTTTATAGTTATCTTCGATTAAACAATTATTTGAAAAATAATTTATTTATTTTTTATAAAAAAAAAAACCATTTTTAATATCGATATATCAAAACAATAAAAAAACTACAAATATTAATGTATCAAAACTAAAAAAACTAATTATTTGAAAAGAAAATATGCAAGAAAAGAAAAAGGTAAGGATCAAGCACGCAGAAGAGTAAAAGAAAAATAAATAGGAGAATAAACCAAATATAAAAAGTTGTTGACAGAGATCCTACGCGATAGAAAAAAGGAAATTTTAATTAAGTAGAAATTCATGATATAAGTTTTCCAATATAATTTTTATTTATTTATTTATTTTTCTATTTTGAGATCTTATTTAAATATAAATAAGTTATATTTAAAAATTGAAAAAACAAAACAAATATAAAAGTTGACACCACCAACCAGAAAGAAAACTATTTACTAAGTGGTCCAGTAATAAAAATTTAAAACTAAAGGGTTTGCAGCACTTATGATCTCAAGTCTAAGTTTTGTAGTAGTTAATATAATAGCTATTGAAGACTTATACAATCATTAATTTCAGGCTCATAAAATTAATCGAGCTGCTTGTAAGCTGACTCAGTCATCCACACTAATAAATAAAAACATAATATTATCCCATCAATATTTTTGTCAAAATTATTCCAGGCTTGCATCAGTCCAATAAAATAAATAACTAAAAATAAAAATATATATTTTTAAACTTTGACCCATGGAAAGTCTCCGTTTTCAGATACACTTGTCATAAAAACGTGTCTTAACCGTCAACTACTCTCGTAATAAACGCCCTCTCTGAAAAAGAAGGGGAAAAAGTCCCTATTTTAGTCACTCGTAGGCCAACCATGATCATAGCTTATGTCTAAAAATCGTACCTTATTTTTAAAATTTCTAACCGCCATTCATCTGTTAGCTAAATCTTTTGCTGGACTGCCTTGACCTACAAGCTACAAACGCTTGAGAAAAGCAGCAGTGGGGTAGGAATCAGAGTTGAATTCAAGTAAATTATAAACTCGAGGGCAGGGTGAAGGTGAAGGTTTCTTCCAAGGATGATAGGATTATAGAAATCAAGAATAACCAGCAGCTGCTGTTCTTGCAATGTCTGTATTACATTTGAAAAGCAATCAGAGTTGATAAATATTGGATCATCATCACTGAATGCTGGATGATCACTGTAAAAAAAAAACAGAAAAAGGTGATTTTTAGCTCAGAAGATGTTAAAATTGAATGAACTCGTTACTTTCAGAAGCTTCAGAAACCGGATCTCTTCATGTATGCTAATACACCTAGCCCGGCAACCAGAGCAGCACCGGCAGCGATGGTGCTGTACGCAGATGCCCGTGCATTCGCTTCGGCATTAACGAAACCTTCTGAACCAAAACCCTTCCTTCCTGAATATTCTAAGTGCAATCTCAGGCTCTGCAGAGTTCAGATTTCAGAGTTCATCAATGAAATTAAGAATGCTGAGCTTAACAGATCCTTTCAGAAATAATAATTGCTACAGCAAAACAGAAACTTATCATGATTCCTGAGGGCTGTTTCCATTATAGTTAGGATTTATTTATAGTTTTATATTATTAACAAACAGAATGACACCTTTGAAGCGTACACATTCAAGGTTCCTTGTAAGAAATTCTAAAATCTGGGAAAGATCAAAGTTAGGTCTCCCTGGAAAATAAACTAAGGATGACAGGGTCTCTCCAGGACTTTGATATGACCTGAATGAAAACAAAGGCGGTTTGAAGAAAATACAGATCACTAAAATATAATGAAAACATCAAACAAAACTAATGGTAGCAATCCTTTCCTTTTCCCTTTCTTAGACACATTAAACAAGGGTTAAGGAAAAAAGAATGACAGAAAAAAACAATCCTCGAGTCAATCAAAATTATTCTAGAATAGAATAATATGTTTCATTTTTGCAATGGCTTAATTTAAACATCCAGATCAAAAACAGATAAATCATTCTTAATTACAGGGATAAAAGGGAATGAATTGCGGTTTTACTCGCGCTTCATCAAATTTTTATATTAGTTAATGATGAACCACCTGAAAATGTGAAACTCAAAACAAAAGGAAACTTGCCTTTCATAGGATTAAAAAGGGGCAAACTTATTCTTATTGTAGGTTAGGGATACATTTAAGGTGGGAAGTAAAAAATCGTGTGAAGAGGATTTTCATGTAACAGTGTTCGTATTCAACAGATTGGAAAATAGCAACTACGTAGTCTCTTTCGTGTCAAGAGGATGATCCACAGAAAACTACTACCTGTAAGTTTCTGTTAATTTAGCTACTTTATCCCACTTTTTCGATAGAAAAACATCAATGACAAGCAGACATCTGAAATTACCTTCAAACCAGCTGATCTCGCATGCTCTACAGCTGTGATGAGATCACCATCTGATGCCAGAACAACTTTATCATGGTCTTCATCTTCGTACTTTGGAATGCGACCACAAGTTAGTATGAACTCAAGAGAAGGAAAACAACTAATTCAGGCTATTGATCACAGTACTAAGTCCATAAAACATACCAGAATCTGAGGTAAGTTGTTACGGTTAATGCCATCCCCTAGCCTCTGAAGGATTGAAGTTCTTATATCAGTCAGATTCCTGGTCTCTACCTCAAAAGAAAGCCATAAACAAAGTCAGCTACCTTTTATATGTGAACTGTATTTTCGTAAAGTGAGCCCAGCATTTCACAGCATTCAGCCATTCACATCTCCTAAGCCAAAGAAGCCTAACTTAACGAGTATAACAAATATAACTTTCAATGAAATGCAAATTTCCATAAGCTACATGCATGCCAGATGCAGCGGGGAAAACCAAATTCGTGACTATCTAAAAAGGCCTAGTATTAAAAGCAAAACAAATATCCTACCACAGTTAAATCTGTGCATTCGCCCCCTTTTGTCTTCAATTTTAAAAGAAAACGCATTTCGATACACTGATGATGGGTAGAGGAAAGATCTCCCAGCCTCTGTTCCTTCGGAAGCCAATTTCAAGGAACCTTCACTGGCATGTCATCAACTACATGTAAGTAAAACCAAATCGAAGAATTCAAAATGCGAGCATAATATTAACACCAAAACATCTAACCTCCGTGCCTCATCGTCGTCATCATTAGGACCCAAAGCCATGGTAGAGTCCCAAAACTTCTGCATCATAGTGTTTGCAGTCTCATTATTTGCGGCAGCAGCGCTCCCAACCTGATAATGAAGGGCACATGAATTTATTTTCTTTTTCTTCTCAGAAATAACCATAGAATCATATATGGGGAAAGGCACTGCATAGTCCAAGAAAGAGAAAGGCTTGGCTTACTGTGGCCACAGCAGCGTGCGCGATATGAATCACGTCAAGGACAGCAACTATGTTCTCATCTGCATCCAACCATCCAAAGTCATCAAACACCAAAAATGACTAGCTAAAAAGCGTTCCACTCTTTATCAAAGATGATGGTACCTCTATCTAGCACAGGAAGGTGCAAAAATTTCCCATCATGCATGGTGTGCAGAGCATCAACAATTGGTGTATCGATTGTTGCACATTCCGGATTGGGAGTCATGACCTGTAGAAAAATCCAAAGATGGCTGATTCCACCGCTTTCTTCCATTTATCAGAGAGAAATATTATTTTCTATGTTAAGGGTCGAAATCTAAGTTTGTGAGTCACTGCTTCATTTAAAATATGCTAAACAAGTAATCTCTTTCCCAAATTCTCACTATGAGATCCACTTGAAAACATAATTGGATATTAGCTTTCTTAGAGGGTAGATATACACATTCTCCTTGGAGTTAACAGATTCTATATCATTGCAAGTAGGAGGATACAGGACATCTACAATTTTATTTTGACGAAATCCCTCAAAAAGCATACTACACTGTCTGAAGACAAAAGATACCTGCTCCACAAGAGTTGAATTTGGAGAAAGATTTTGTGTTATTACTCTCATTAGGATATCCTTTGAACTGAGAATAAAAAACAAATATGTGTATTAATAATAACAGCATAACAAGAAACTTCCTGCTATAAGATTTAGATGCAAACGCAAATAACAAATGCAGTTTTAACTCTATTCACTTGCTTGTTAGATGCAATTTAAAAATTAACTCACGTAAAAATCCCCCGGGCTTTTTTATCCACTGTCACTACTGCACAGCTTGATGCAGATTCAAACATCTTTTTTGTAACTTCCAAAACAGTTTCTGTCGGCGATACAGTTACAATTCTGAAAGAGGCAATAACATATCAAATTAAACAACTTGCTGTCCGTTTGACCACAAATCCTCTAAACAAATAGTGATAGAAATAAGAATATCCAAGATAAACACTCAAGAAGACAGATTATTACCTACTTTGAATTCTCTGGAATTATCGTAGATATAGCAGGCCTAAACATCTGCTCTCGAAGTGTCTCAATGAACATATTGGCTGCTGCGTGTGAACCAAAAAGATAAAAATAAAAAATCAAACAAAACATGAAGAAAAGTAAGGAATTAATTCAACACTGCATTATGCAGTAACAAAGTAGCCGGAAGGACAAGTAGTCAGAAAGGTTATTCAAAAGAAAACTTTCCACTGACCAGATATGGATGTCCCCCAATTTTTTTCAACACCTTCAACAGCTGCAGCAATGGCTTTTCCTTTTTCTGCTGCCCTTTCCATACGAGTTATGGCATCGTATAAACACTTTGCTATGTCCAGTATGGCAATAACCTCTCCATTGTCAACCACCGGTAAATGTCTAAATTTTCCTGTTGGTTATTAATATCAGGACCATATTCAAATGGTAAGATGTAACAGGGTTGCAGGGTTGACATGCATCTCAATTCATTACAAACCTTGAACCATCTTCTGGAGAGCTTCCAGGGCAAGAGTTTCAGAAAGAACAAAAACAGGGCTCCTGGTCATAACTTTAGAAACGGGTGTTTCCTCGAGATTAAGCTCGCGAGTAATTACTCTTGAAACAAGATCCTACAGAAAGAGAAAATAAGACAAAAATTCCTCCACTAGTTTCTTTTGTCCTGACAACACAAGACTTTAGTCATACCTTATCTGTAAGGATTCCACAAAGTAACGAATTTGAGTCAGTTATCAACAAGGCATCAACTCTATGAGCAGCCATCCGACAGCAAGCCTGGTAAATGCTTGTGTTTTCTGGTACTGTCAGGGCCTTCGACAGTCCCAAACGTTTTACTGTGCGCTCTCCAGTTAGTCCCCTGTTTCAGATGAAGTTGTAGATGGAAGGTTACATTAATGGTGATATTTATCATGTGAGCTGCATGCCAATCTATCTATCTATCTATCTACATTATCTGAGATCACTATTTTCTTTTTCCTTTCATTTTTCCCTAATTATTAGAAGAATCCCTCGTGATCGCATTCTGTAACTCAATCAATCTACTCACTGTCATTGATTCACAGATTTTCTTTTTCCTTTTTATTTGCTAAGAATGTCATTGATTCGCAGATTTTCTTCATCCTTTTTATTTGCTAAGAAAAGAATGAATCCATTACCAGAAATCCAAATTCATCCTACTAGGACACACCTCTCCATCCTCAAACAAAGATTGTGTTCCTCATCAACCAAACTTATATTCATTGAATCATTTCAATAGCTCACAATTGCAAGCAACAGCCACAATACAATTCAAAGCTCTTCTCTTTTTATCCCACAATTTATTGTGGTCAAATAATCCTTTTTTTTAACCCCGCCAACCAAAAAGCACACTTTGTGAACCAGGTGAACGAGTCCAAGCTTTTAAAGAGATGCTCGCCCTCCTATACTTTTACAAATCACAAGCCCTCTGCCTCAACAATACTCCAAACTCATTAGATTTTCCCTTCATTGCTCTTATTATTAAATTAAGAAATAGAAATAAAAGTGATTTTCAGAATCAAAAATACAAATACATAAAAACAAAAAATGCCGAGAACACATACATGGAGCGGGATGAGGAGAGAGATCTCCTTGAGCCATCAGGACCTCCTCCTCCAGTCTCACTAGCCTTCTTCCTTCCCTGGAACGACGAAGACGACATGCATTTCCTCAACGAGCTTCCTCGACTCGCCATCTTCACCACCAATAATAACAGTATTCAGAATCAAAATGCGGATGTACCTTGATAGTTCAGGGAATATTCACGATAAGAGGAGATCAGTTTTCTTTTTAAAATATTTACAGAAAAGTTCTCGCGAGGCCGGGACTTGCCGGGAAACTGGACCGGCCGGAGAGGTAAGGAGGGGAGGGAAAAGGAATGCTTAAAATTGGAAATGGGGAGAGAATAGGGAGAAAGGCCAAAATGTCGAAAACGAAGAAGAAGAGGCGTGGATTATACAAGTGTCAGAGAGTTTCAGAGTTAAAACACTGGCTGATTGAGGAAGATATTTCAGTTGACGTCACGTAACTAGATTTTTGTTTATTTAATATCAGCATGGTTATTTTTTATATTTTATTGAGTGGCTTTATTCTGATAATATATTTTTGGAATCATTTAATTAAATAAAAAATTATTATAAAAAAACAAAGTAATTAAACTTGATCGGTCAATGACATAGATCGTGATTTTAATTTAAAATATTATTCTTTCAATATTAAAAGAAAAATAAAAAAAGTCTTAAGATGTTTATCCCATCTAAACACCAAAACAATTTGCGTGAATTAATTTATTTAATTTTATCATTATCCATTCCATGGTCGCATCAAAAGAAAAACTGATGCAAGCCAAGCACACCAGATCCGAGCATATGCAACAGTTATGTTTGGTGGTGCCGCCGTGATTGATGGTGGTTTTTCATGTCGGAGAGAGACTGTTTTGAGTTCGTTTGTTTATGCGGATGCTATTGGGAACTAACAGTGTTTCAGGTGGTTTCGTTGGCGCTGCACGGTGGTGGACAATCTGGTGGTGGTGACTGTAAACCTTGTGGGGCCGAGTCTAGATTACTGATGACCCACACGTTGCACCACTTTACTTATGACATGTCAGCCGACCCTCCACCTCATTTTGTAATCCTTGTTTACTGACAACTTGTTTCCCACTAATCTTTTCTCAAAAACACATTTATTAAACCTTAATCCAACGGTTGAATTGACCTGAAAAACCCATGGTTTTAGCCATATTCAAGTCTGGTTTTATGTTAAGTTAAAATATTAATATATTTTTTTTCAAAAATACAGTAAAATAATCAAATTATTTTAAAAAATAAAATTTATCTAAAGTTTTAACTAAGTTTACAAAGTATGTTATTAGGAGAGTGAGGTTTTATTGCATAAGAAAAAAAAGAGTTAGACAACCATGTATCGTCAACAACATATCCTTTCTTTTTTTTTCTCTTAATCTTATTAAGTTTTTTGTTTATTATTCAAGATTTTAGAGTTATTCTTTTATTTATTATTTAGTTGGTTATACTCGATAAGATTTATTTTATTTTTTCAATTTTGTCCAAAAGCATGAGGGGTTATCTTGGAATTCAAGTTTGTGGAAAAAAAAATCTTTTGACAAACATTCATTTGTTTCTAATTATCGTTATCAATTTTCTCTTAAGATTCAATTTATTTACTATCTTTGTTTTTTTTTCTAACCTATAATCGAATGAAAACATTTTTTTTTTGTATTTTTTTATTAACGTTGGTGTTTAGGCCAACTTACACATACATCATCTAATTTTACAGATTCTAAAGTTAATAATCATGTAAATTTTCAATAATCATCATATTAACAATAATAAAACTCGAACCTGAAATTGTTTTATATTTTTTAAAACATGCTAGGCTAGTAGTACCCAAACATATTTTATTTACATAAAAACAATCAACCCGCCCATGGAGAAGCCCTGGCCACCTATTTAGTGGTTTAACTCAATACCATCAACGCCTATCCAAATCATAACTTGGAATTTAAAGACTGTTTTGTTCGAGACGTACCACACAAATTGTACACTTAAACAATAGTAAACAATAGCAATTCATCGGCAAAAATGCTATGCACTGATCTCAGAACCACCGTCCAATAACTTCGAAATAATAATAATAATTTAGAAAATCATCGTAAAGCCTGCCCACGTTCGATTACCAATTTGTTTTCGGTCAACACTTATCATCATAAGGAAAGGCAAGAAATTGTTTGTTTGATCGATGTTCTATCGTCGTCGAGAACTTTGGTCAATTTTTTCGATCTCTGCAACGAAGGACACGCATGCATGCTCAGTTACTCAGCCATCGCATTGATCAATCCTGATTAGAACACAGCAATCTATTAATAAATCCACCGACGACGAAGACCATTCTAGAGGAGAATATGCTTAACCCCGGCAAAGAGGTACCCATCTCAGATCGTGCATGGATGATGCTCTGAACTCTCTCTTTTAAAAAAGGGATTCTTTGCGTGGGAATTTTGCGTGGAAGTGAAATATATTATAACATCTATAAAGGATCTTGCAGAACTGTGAAATACTGATCAGATCAAGAAGAGAATTCTTGATTGCATTTCTTCAGTTGATCTCGACGGAGGAGAAGGTCATTGAGAATCAGAACCCTAGCAACAATGGCAGACTGGGCACCTATTTTACTAGGGTATGTTCTCTTCATACTGCTCTCTCCTGGCTTGTTATTCCAAGTACCGGGGAACACGCGCCGCCTGGAGTTTAGCAGCTTCACAACCAACGGAAAAGCCATTGCTGTCCACACCCTCATATTCTTTGTTATCTTCACCATCCTCATTTTAGCACTGGGCATTCGCATTTACACTGGCTAGTATGCTTCAACCAAAATCATCGTTCGTCGTCTGCATGATCGGTGCTTGGAAGTAGGGTTTGTCTTTAGAATATTCTTTTTAAGTTCTTAAGAGAGCTGCGTTTTTTTCTTTTATCAGTGTGGGAGATCGATCTCCATGTTCATGGCAATTTGATTTAGACAGCAAGATTAGATTTTCTCCCCTTGATTGTTTGATTATAATTGTATTTAAAATATAATTATAGAAATCGTTTTACCTCAAACTTTGTGAGTTCTCCGAAGGGATTGTCAGCACTAATTATACTTCGTACAACCACTCAGTGATCAATAGAATTATGGTATGTGTTATGTTATTGTTTGTGGGATTATTACCTTTTTAATGTAAAAACAATATATGTAGATGTTGATAATGTTTTTTTAGTTGAAAGGATTTCTAAATTATGTATGGGTTGATCTGATATGACCCAATCAATTATATAATTTTATAATCAATCAAAACAATTAGTAAAAATATAGTTTGATTAAAAATAATTCAGGGTGGTATAAAAAAAAATTAATATTCAAATGGGAGCATATTGATCACACTAGTAATGAGAATATAATAATCTCATGTAAATCATATCAAAATAAATTATAAAATTTAATTTATAATTAATATAATATTGAATGATAAAATTGAAAAACAAATTAGATCATAAAACCAAAATAGCTCTATATAAAAAAGAACCGTTAAACATAACATGTCATGTTAGTACATGAAACCTAAAAACCTTCCTATGTTATTATGAATTTTCACTTTAATCAAGTTCTTTTCTATTACGTAACTCTAAAGAGCATTTGATATATTTACAAAAAAAATCACACACACACACCCCAAAAAAAAATAAAATAAAATAATAATAATAAATAAATAAATAATAATAATAACAATAACAACCTTAAATTTTCCAATGCCCAATGGAATAGAGTTACTTTTCAACATTAAATTTAACGTAATTAACATTAAACTTTTGTTCCTAATTTAACTTGCGTTTCTATCGTAAAAGAAATCATTTCATTTAATTGAAATGACAATTGAAGCCTATTCAGTGGTCTATTGTTAAAGTACAAATTAAATATATATTACGCTTCTCTCAACAAGCACCAGTGGTCTAGTGGTAGAATAGTACCCTGCCACGGTACAGACCCGGGTTCGATTCCCGGCTGGTGCATCCACGAGCTGTGAGGAATCCTGTGCTCATCGTGATGACAGGGTCTATCACTACCGTCCGATCTACATCAGACGACAGAGAGTGCATCTGAGCTTGTTTCATTTTTACTTTGAAGAGTTATTTAGCCCCTATATGAACATAGTGAGGCAAAACAATATGGAATATATTCTTCTAGTTATATAACCTTTAGTTTATTATACCAATTAACCTAAGGGCATCTGTAATGAGAGAGTGATAAATTAAAAAATATATAATTTTTTTTAGCTTTTCCTTACTGATTTTGCTGCTCAATATATATTATTCAAATATGTTTTTATTAATTAAACACTTTTCAGGAACTTTTATATATAAAAAACAAATGGTATTAATATTAAATATATTAACATTAATATAGATTGTTAAAATGATTTTTTTCTCATTGGAACGTACTTGGGGAAAATAAATCATAATATAATTATCACACACTCCCATGCTCATTAAAAATAATTTTTTTGGCATAATTTAAGAATGAATTAATATAATAATTTACGTAAAAGTGAATCCATAAAGGTAAAAAGTCATCATTATTTTTTTCCATATACATTCATTTGTTTTGAGTTAACAAATGTTTTTAAAGTACTATTTATTTTAAATATTTCTGTAATTCTTTTAAATTTTATTTTTAATATTAAAATAATTAAAAAAAAACCTCGAAAACAAACACACCATTAATTACGTTAACCTCTGGACATGCCATGAAGATCCGAGCCGTTAAAAAATAATCCACAAAGAGAAAGTACAGAGACGTTATGCATAGAAGGTGTTTGTATCAATACCCGCCCCGGCCCCCTCCCTCATCGAACTCCATTTCCACTCTCTTTTCAACAACCCACCATTTCTCTTAACCCTCTCATATAATCCCTTTCTTTTCTCCCTGTTGATATGGCAGATTGGGGGCCAGTGATAGTAGCAGTGGTGCTGTTTGTGCTGCTGACACCAGGGCTGCTGTTTCAGATGCCTGGAGGGAACAGGGTGGTTGAGTTTGGGAATATGCAGACGAGCGGTGCTTCCATTGTTGTCCACGCTGTTATCTTTTTTGGGCTCATCACTATCTTCCTCATTGCCATTGGCGTTCACATCTATGCTGGCTGATTAATTCTTGTTACTAATCTTGTACTCTCTCTTCTTCTTCTTCTTCTTGCCCTTTTCTTTTTTCTCCCAGGTTTGTAGAGCTTCTGTTATTGTTGGTATGGCTCTTCGGGTTTTTGTTTTCAATAATTTGGTGGTTAATTTATGGGATTTGAGCAGTGATATAGATTATCCATACAGGATTCACTTTACCTTTTTGTGATAGGCCTGGTATGATTTCTGCGTCTGGTCTTGATTTCTATCTGCATGCTGAAACCTGGAAGAAATCATGGTGATCATCATTTTGGAAACGAGCAGATTAGGATCAAGATTGAGATGTGTATCAGCACTTACCTATCTTTGCTTAATCACGGCCTTAATCCATCATCATTTTTTTATCAAAGTATAAATTATGAACCAAAGATTCCTCGAAGTATATCTCGGATTCGCTGTCGTTTTTTTTGTATACGGGAATCTTAGCGTGGATAATTTATTTGAGTGGTGTTCAGTTGATGTTCAATTTTCAGAGATGAGTTCTGAGAACCGACACTTCACTGTTCTCGAGTATAGGTCTTGTTTGGCACTTGGAAAAATGTTATCTGTTGTGTGAACGTGTGGATCTAGGATCTCATCTTGGGGGCTGAGCATAGAACTGTTATGTCAGTTGTTTTTTGTTTCTTTAAATGATTTTTGTAAAATACAATAATGTGTTAAAAAATATATATTTGATGATTTATGAATTAATTTAAAGTAAAAAAACTATTTTGTTTTTCAAAACCATTTTTCCAATGCAAAAACAAACATTTTTTTGTAATAAAGTAATTTTTGTTTAGACATGTATTAAAATAATATATTTTTTGATAATATCAACATATTAAATATATTAGTATAATTTGTTTTGCAAAACTACGTCGGCAGCAGATACCCACCAAGTGGTAAAATAAAATTTTGTTGTGACGTGCTGACTGGATAGAGGACCACCGAGAAACGAAGGGGCAATTTCATTTTCTTGAGTCAAGATTTGGTCGTTGGTGAATGTGGTCCAGAGGATTGATAAAGATTTATTGTTTGGTACTTTGTGTTTCTAAAAAACAAATATATATTTTAAATCATTTTAATTATTAAATCTATTAGATTGAATTAATGATTTTATTATATGATAAAAAATAGAAAAGTTGATGTACTATTAATCTAATATTAAAAAAAATCAATAAATAAAAAATAAAGAAAGAAAGAGCGGGTAAAAAAATTCAGCCACGCTAGACTAGGGGCCTGTTTGGTATTGCGGTTGCTGTTGCGGTTGAGGTTGAAAAAAAGCAGGTTTAAAAAAAGCGCTTTTGCTGCGGTTCAAAATAAGCAGAGAGTGTTTGGTTAAAAACTGTGGTTGAGTTTGCGGTTGAAAAAAAGCAGTTTTGTGTGTTTGGTTACCAAGTTTTGCATGTAGCTTTTTACATATATACACATATTTTTAGAACTCTCTCTGTATATATATTTTGTATTAATAATCATATTTTTGTAATGGAAGGAATAGATCAAGTCAAATTGACACTTATATATTATTGGTTCATCAAACTATTTGCAATGCTATCACGAACATTATCCATACGTGAAGGCATTTGCAATCCCTGACTAATATCTCGCGCTACAATATCTGGAAAAACATCATCTGGTACATAATTGGGATTACAATCATATTGAACAAAATCAACGTCATGTTGCGATCTCCTTCGGATAAAGTTATGAAGTGCCATTGACGCAACAACAATTTGAACTTGCGTTTTGTATTGATAAGGCGGCATGCTCTGTAAAATTTTCCACCGTTGCTTCCATACTCCAAATGTTCGTTCTATCACATTACGTAGTGATGAATGTGCACGATTAAACACCTCTTCACGTCCACTTGGTTGTCCACGACGTTGAAAATCTTGTAAATGATACCGCTCCCCTCTATATGGACCTAAATACCCATACTCATTTGGATAACCAGCATCAACCAAATAATATTTTCCTGAAAAAACAAACAACGTGCAACCGTTTGCATAAATTCATTCACAAAAGAGAATATTAAGTGAAAAAAACGTTTAAATCACAACCTTGAGGAGGTTTTGGAAAGTTGATAATCCTACTGTCAATTGCCTCGTAGAAAATACGTGTATCGTGTGCACTACCTTCCCATCCTGCCCAGACAAATGTAAATTGCATGTCAAAACCACAGGCCGCCATGATGTTTTGTGTTGGAATACCTTTTCTACCAATAAAAGGAATTTGATTTTCGGCTGATAGGGTGACCCGAACATGTGTCCCATCAATTGCACCGATACAATCCTACATGCATAAATAAATAGAGTTAGTATACATTTTTTTAAAAAAACACAATAACATTCCAAATATATATAATATGAACTTACATAATTACCTTGAAATGTGGCATAAATCTAGGATCCATCGCAATTTGTATTGGTGTGTCGGTAAATTCTGGATCGGTTGGTTTTATAACGTCTACAGCAAACAAACATACGGCTTTAAGGACTTCTTTCATACATCTACTTACAGTTTCGCCTGAATGCTGGAATCGTTCTTGCACATGTCGATTTGACGCCCCAACTGCAAGAGTAAATAGAAACATCCCTACCTTCTCAATTACACTCATCCTTCGTGAAGGTTTTAAACCATAATGCGTTTCCAAAGCATTACATAGGTCGAGCAAAGTGTCTTTGTCCATCCTAAACATGTTAACAGAGCGTGACCAATGACCTCGTAAAATCTCAGTCAACCAACGCATCCCTGTCTGGTATGAAACCATGCATGGTTCTTGATGGATATATTTAACATAATATTGGTTAACAGATCCAGCCGTGCATGTAATTAGTTTTTTCTTATCACATGGCTTGTGTATGAAGTTTTCACCGTCATCGGAGTCGGAATCGTCGGAGTCATCAGAGTCGGAAGAGTCGGAAGAGTCCTTGTCATCGTCGTCGCCGCCCCCGCTATTTTCATTATTACAAGTTTCATCATCAATGTTTGCGTTACTGGTACCTTCATAACCACCAAAGTTAATGTGGTCAACAACACGATCCATAACACTGTCATTGTCATCTTCCAAAACTCCGTTAAATAGAGAATTAAATTGTGGATGATCCATAGCTAGCAACACTACAAATAAATAAAGTTAAATGTCAGTGTTGCATAAAAACACTTTGTTTTGATTATTTTAACAGACAACAATTGCAAACCTGTAAAAAGCAGAGCAATACCAAACAAGTGGAAACCTGTCGACATAAAATATTTTGAGTCAAGGTCCACATTTTTCTTAACATAACTTGCATTGTCAAACAATATCATGTTATTAAAATCCGTTGCAATAATTTTATTCACTAGTACAAACAAACATTCATCCATAACAATGAGCACAATAATATTTGATAAATATAAAAAGTTAAATCATAGTTGAAGATGTTAAGATAAAATTAAAATCTTTTATAAAACCGGAATAATTCAGTACGAAAGTCATAATAGAAAAACTCAACAAATTATTTTATCCGTTACAACCTGAAAGAAGACAAATATAAAAACGAAACAGTCAAACAAAGAAAAAAGCATTGCGGTTAAGTGTTTTTTTCGATTGTACGATGAGTTGGTGCAGCCAAAGCCATTTTTTTTCAATACTATTGATGCTTGCCCACATTTCTCTGTTTACGTCGCACACGTAGACACTCAGTAGCGAGGTAAAAAAATCCATCGCTATCAGTCGCACTCGAGGACCCGATTGTAACTTCGACCCATAACTTCTGCAATACTACAGCCTGGCAAATCCCTACTCGCAGATGTTGAATCACTCATACTGGACATGCTGTCGAGAAGCTGTTGCTGCAGTGATACTAGCTGAGCACCAATTCCAGGTGATTTTTTCTTTCCACTTCTTGGCGCCGGGTGCTCTCGTTCTTTTCTTTTCCCACTACTCTTTGTGTTAGAACTACTTGACATATGCACCCTCCCCACGCCCCGAGGAGTATGATTTTCATTATCGTAATTGACATTCTCCTCAGAATCCCCACTTCCTTCTTCCAAATCAGCACCTTCGGGACCGCCAGTAAATGTCTCCATATCGTCTTCATTGGCACCAACTGGGCCAGACGATGGTGCCCATGCATATTGTCCGGTGGCGCTTACGCCAGAGAACATTCGATCAAATTTGAACTTCAACGATGGCTCGATACCGGCGTGTCTGAATTTTTGTGCTCCCCTAATTTCCTACATGAAATAAATAGTTATCTTGTAAACTATATTCACAAAACAATACAAAGGATAAGAAATAGTCAGAGAAACAGACAATTTACCTTTATTTTGGATCTCCACCACTCATCGCTAGCAGCAATTGTCCCTAATTCGTTACTCCACCCAACACCAGTTTCAGCTATCAATTTCATCCATATTCTCCAATCTTTTTTACATCCATCCCATTTATTTTTGAACTGCTTTTTGGTGAATGCATGACCCGTTTTTTCTTTAAATGATGTTGAAATTAATTTCCAACCAGATCTATTAAAATGCGTACTTGGTCGCATTCCCATGTCAATGGCCTTAATGCATAGATCACAAAAGATATGCAACATTTCTTTATTCCAAGAAGCTTTATCCGTAGATTCAGAATTGTCCATGATACCGCGTTCAACTTTGAAACCAAAAACACATCAAGACAACATTAACAAAGACATCAAACAACACTAAAATAGCTAATGCAAGCTTCAATCTTTATTTTACCAAACAAAAAACAAGGAAAGAAACTCATGACACATGAAAGTATTTCTAAGCTACTATATAGATCACTATATATAT